>CAMPFS010000003.1:3470000-4070000 GCA_946814055.1 Caenorhabditis sp. 36 PRJEB53466
GTCGCATCCACGCATGATCGAACTGGAAAGTTTAAGGTTGGAATAAGAAGAGAAAAATCGTAAATGTACTCACATAAATGCAGTTTTGGACGCCGAATCCGTTCGAATCGGTTGGACATCCGCGTAAGTTTCGTCGAGCGACAACTGCACATTGATGGCATTCGAGCCCCCCGCGGCGACCGCGACAAGACGGGGAAGATCTCGATACGAATCCGGGCCGGCCACGAGATTCACCAGATTCCGTTTGGCCAGCAGGTCGTGTCGGACTCTTTCGGCCATGCAACCTTCAATTCTAGTCGCTTTCCTCCGGATTATATTTTAAAACTTACCCAGCACTCCGACGATCTGTCCCCTGTTCACCGAGTTCGAACGGATCAGCTTCAGCTGATTCCACACCTTTTTCTCGGCGCCGTCTCTAATCGAACACGTCATCAGAAGCACAACATCTGCTTTTTCTCTCCGTTCTGTTTCAACGAATCCGTACCCTGTCATTATCGAACGGACGATTTCCATATCGCTGACGTTCATTTGGCATCCATACGTCACGTAGCACACTGAAATTCATTTGATGCCCTTCGTTCCGCCTGAGAAAACAATCAACCTGTCCTTCCGTTTCCTTTCAAATCTTCTGGATTCAAGTATTCTTTCGTGTCTTCAACTGACGGAATAATCGCTTTCTGACGCTGTTTTCTGCCGCTTTCGCGAATGAAATCTGACAATTGGAGGCCGTCTTTCGGAATTCTTCTCGGTTTTTCGACGGACGACGAGCACGTGGAATGCGCCCGCGGAAGCACTGATCTTGCTCCGCGGAGCCACCATTGGCGGAGCATTCTGCGGATTTCCCTTCTTTTAACTTCATTATTTCTGTGGCAGATACTCTCACGACTTTCAGACGGCTTCTAGAGTGTATTTTGAATTCATAATCAAAATTAACAACTTCATAATTTGAGCAAGCGAAAAAAGAACAAGTATTTGGGAAGGGCAACACAGATGACAGACCGAGTAAGAGAATTTGGCAGAAAACGGTTAGAGCACTAGAAAGACCCACGACGGAATGTACACGAAAAAAAAACAAAAAAGAAATCATAAATTAGATAACAAAATCAAACGACTTTCGGATTGTGTTGGCTCTGAATCAGGTTGAGAACGCCTCCAACGAGATGGAGACTTCCGGTGACAACGACGCAGATTTCCTGCGAAGCTGCTTGCGCTTCGATGAACTCGTAGGCGGATGAGATGCAGTCGAACACTTGCATCTGATCTTCGTCGACTGCGTGATCGATGGACTCTTTCCACGATGCCACGCACTGTTTCGCCTTCTCCATTTGCTCGTCCCGGGAGGCGTTCAGATTCGTGGAATCCGCTGATCGATCGACGCTGGCGAAGAGTTGTGTGGGGCACGAGACGATTTGAGAGATGTCGAGGGGCTGGAAAGCAAGAAAATTATAACAAACATTCACAGTTTCCGTACCTTCAAGTACTGTATCAGTGTTGATGGGCATCTATCCGCCGTGCACTGGAACAACACGATCTTCTTGACATCCTTCTTTCCGAGTGTTTCGAGCTCTTTTCCCGCCCAGCGCACACAGGCTTCCATACTTTTCGGAGTATGTGCTCCGTCGAGAAGATAGGTTATGTTCCGGTCAGTCCGCACGACCTGACTTCTTCCGGGCCAACGACACGATTCGATGGCATCGCACATCCAGGAAGGAACGGTGAATCCGCCAGTGGAAGGATCACGGACAGAGACACCGGGAAGTGAAAAATGGCATTTGTCCGCCCAAATGTGAACGAGTTGAAGTGCGAGAGATACGTTGGCGTACTGATGTTGACCACTGATTCCGAGAATGATAGAACGGGCTAAAGAGTAGACGTGAATTGGCGGCGCTTCTGTGAGTGGGGCGCCTTTTGAAGCTGCTCGGGAAATTAGAACCTGAGACAATTGTTTTACGAATTATCAGTAACTATTCCAAACGAACCTCTTCTGCTTCAGAACTCGTGGGCGAATAGACAGCGGGAACGTCTTTCTTGAAGATTCCAGACTTGTGCCACGCGATTTCGGACAGTTTCGACCCGAGAATCGAGATGTGGTCGTAGTCGAGAGTGGTCACTCCGCATACAATCGGATGTTCGATTACGTTCGTGCAGTCATACTCGCCGCCGATTCCCACTTCGAGAATCACGACTTCAATCTTGGACTTTACAAATATTCGGAATGCGAGAAGCGTCAGGAACTTGAAGTACGCTGGCATGTTCTCAATGTGTTCCTTCTTCATGATATCATACACTGAAAATCAGATATAACGGGGTACTTAGTCTACGAATTACCATGGAAAAACTCCTCAGCGAAAGTCTTCTCGTCAACAGGCTCTCCGTTTATTCGGATGCGTTCTCTGACATGAACGAGATGCGGAGACGTGTACAGCCCTGTCTTGAGTCCCTGCTGTCTGAGGATCGCTTCCGCGTACGCACACGTACTTCCTTTTCCCTTTGTGCCACTCACATGGATTATGTTCAAGTTGTCCACATCTTTCATCGAAATTCGCATCGATTCAAGATATTTGCGGCACTGAGGCAGGTTCATAGTCTGCAGATGATCCCTCTGTGTCCGCAGCTTTTTGATCGTCGCCGCATTCGACTGCAGACTGTTGAGAAGTCGAACGGCTTCTTCGTATCTTCCAGACGCCATTCTGATTGGGTTAACACCGCAAGCCACTGAGGAGGTTGTTGCCAGAATCCTGTTAGTTTGGGATAAAATTCGAATCATTTCTGCTATTTTCGGGTGCTGTTAGCAATTTACCATGCTTGTTATTCGAAAAAGTTTGATTAAAAGCACAAATTAATGATACTCATCAGGCGCAAAACTTTTTTTGGCCGCATTTTTGACGTCACGGTGTTTGCACACCTTGCGCGTGAAATAAAAAGCTTCGCAAAAAATTTCGATTTTTGGTCATTTTCTCAGTGAATCGAAAGTTTTCACAGAAATTGGTAAATTTTTCGTCAAACTGCATCTATTTTCAAATCAAACAAGTGGTAAACCATTCAAAATAGTCAAGCAAACCTCAAAGAACCGAACATAGGTGTTGACACACAGAATGAACGAGATAAAAATTGATACGAAAGGAACTTGAGGCGCATGTGACCCGTACACGGCACTAATACGGATGATAGCGAAGCAGTGATTGATCATAGTTCAGTGAGAGATGTGTCCGCGGAAGGCCTATCTCTGTTTGCCGTGTTCCCTTTTGCCAGTCGTCTCTTGTTCTATCTGCTTCCGCTCTAGACGTCATTTGCTTCTTCTTCATCTTCTTCTCCCCCTTCTTCTCTATCTTCCTTTTGTCATTTCAGTTGTTTTTGTCCCCGACGACCCCGCCTAATAATTGATTTTCAGACCTTTTGAACAGGTCGATGAGTAAAGTGGCGCGACTGGGAAGGAGAATTCTGGTGAGCGGAAGACGCTTCGACAGTCGACGGACAGCCGTCGGAATGCAATGTAAGACATTTGAAAGTTTGAATTTATTATCTGATGAACGGGTAGGTCGATGAAACCAGTTGAAAGGAGAAGAAAAGATTGATGCGTCTGCAGACTTCAGAACCAAAAGTGACAAGGCTAAATGTACTCAAATGAAGGTCAAAGTGCGCCGTTTGATTTCTTTCCTCCGAAATATTGAATAATTTCGAAGAAAACGAACTCATTTTCACGGAGATTTTGTGCTGACAGTCTAGAAAAGTGTAAAAAGATATGACGGTTTACTGAAAGAGATAAGGATTGTATAAAACAAGTGATCACTCGACCTTTTCACATGGTGTGATACCACTTCTGGTGTTTTGAAGATTATGACTTTCGTCACCTCACTTTCACCTTTCCAGATATCTTGGGAAATTCGCTTTTTGCCCGTTGAAAGCCATCATGAATTTTCCGCATTTCTCAGAGTGTTCCGTCATAAGTGGGACTCATACTTTTTAGATCGTAAACTAACCCATCTCTCGTCTCCCGCTGTTTTCTCCGAATTTCCTTCCATCTCCGTTCTCGCATCAGACTTTAGTCTCGGCTGCTCTAGACCAGACACAAACTCCTTCTCGACAAGTATCTGCCGCTGATCCATGCGCCTCTCCCTCTCCTTCTCTGCTTCTCTTCATCCCTCAATTCTCTCTCTTCTTTATTTTCTCTGCGTCTCTCACACGTTGCACACTCTCTCGTCTTCTCCTCGCTTTGACACATTGCTCCCTTTTCGCTTCTCCTCCAAAAAATTTTGCGACGTTTTTCGTATTTCGCGTCTTCTCGTCTGCTGCCCCACCGAAATGTCTTCTGGGAGTACTTTTCAAGGTAAGCAAGGCGGAAAAGAAACGAAGTTTTGGTTGACGGTCATCAGAATCCGATTCCAGAAGCTTCTGACGGTCCAAATGGCGTCGGCTCTCCGGAAACCGGCCAGATTTCGAACGTATGTTCTGGAATAATCATTTGGACGTTAACTTTTTTGTGTGATTGAGATTCCGATTGAGAAGATATTCGAATTCCATTTATATCAATCTAAATTCTCTGAAATATTATGCGAAAATCGGAGTGAGCAACTCAACGTAGAAAACATTGATGAGCTTTTAAATTTTATTTCTGAGTGTGCTGTAGGTTACGGGAAGCATAATATTTAAATGTGCGTGAGCTTTTCATTTCCTAGCCGATGCAATGGGACAGATTTTCACAGTTTTCCGAGATTCCACTGACAATTTTGGCGATACTTGTAAGTTTTGGAGTCGTCTTTTTTTCTATTCTGATAAGCGCTCACCTCTTCCATTCGAGACCCCCAGACTGTCTGCAAAATGTGCTGAAAATGCAGTTTCAGACATAATTTGCACACCTTTCGCCGTTGATAAGATAACTCAAACGGGCAACTCGGAAAAGAATGATTAAATTTGCGATTCGATGAGCTCCCGCCCCTGAAACGGTGTGTTTATCAGTTGAAAAGGGAGAATCCTTTGCCTTTCCTTGCACTGATAACTCCCTTAATTCCATTACTCTGACGACGTCACAAAGGAATCGTACAGTGAGAACAAAGAGCCGATCGTAAAGTGGCACTGATAGCAAGTCCTTACAGCGCCGGTTTGTCGCCGAAAGAGTACAGTGGCTGAGCACTTACTCGTTATCGCTTCTGATTTATAATCGGAGCACACGGAACCGACTGAATAAAAGGGCGCTCCGACGACCAGTTAGTCGGAACATTTCTTTGCCGAAAGGCTTACGCTCGCTTCCAGTTCTCTGCCGCCCGGCCCTCTTCAGTTACACTTCTTGTCGGTGACAACACTCAGATCGTCTGAGATACCGTCGAGAGATTGTAAATCTTTACTTTTTGCAGTGAACGGCGAAAGGTGAAAAGACAAAGTAGGCGGGGTCTCAGATAACTATAAAGTTGTCGAGATTCGAGGCCAAAATCTCTTCTTTTCGTTTCACTTTCACAACAATCTCTCTTAGGCCTTTGGACTCATCGGCGTTGATGAAAACAGTCTTCTCGGAATCAAACATCGTCTCACTTACTAGTTCAGATCCATTTTACTGCTGACCCTGTCTGACCTCGATAGAGTCCCGTCCGTACGTGTTCATGCCCTTCACGTTGTCTCGAGTTCGCATTCTTTTCATTCAAGTATGCACACTCTTTTTCATTGAGAAAAAACCGGTTCACTTGAGAAAACTCTGTCAGGAAGTAGTATAATAGAATAGCCATCTGAATCGCACTCATCCATTCTAACCGTCCCTGATCATTGCGCATTTCCGAATGAATCAGACAGACTCCAGTGAGTAGACGTACTTTTGGCGCCTTCTGTCCTCTTATCACTGATGCCTTATCAATTCGCTTCTATTTTCAGCCGAAACGCTCACCGACACTCCGTTGGCCCCTTCGCTCGACCAGTCCCAATTCGCCATGTTCAAAGCCACCGAAATCGTAGTCGCTGCGGCCGCCAGTGCTGAGGCTGAAGTTTTCGAGGAGCTGAAGAAAAATGACGTCGTTCCACGGCTGATGAAGTTCCTGCTCGACCAGGAAAATATTATCGTAGGCGACCCGACAACCGTTAGCAACAAACTACGCAAGATGGTGCTCGGAGGCGCCGGAAAGACTGTAGTGATCAGTGACTTTGATTACACGCTCTCTCGATTCGAGAACGAAGAGGGGGAGCGACTGTCGACGACGCACGGAGTGTTCGACGACAACGTGATGCGTCTGAACCCGGAACTCGGACAAAAGTTCATTGATTTGAAGAAAAAGTATTATCCGATCGAGTTCTGTCCGAAAATGACGCAAGAAGAAAAGATCCCACACATGGAGAAATGGTGGGGAACATCGCACGGCCTGATCATCAACGAACGCTTCTCGAAGACCACCATCGAGGATTTCGTCCGGCAATCGCGCATTGTCTTTAAAGACGGTGCCGAAGATTTCATTCAGTCACTCGACGGCCACAACGTCCCGCTCGTCATCTTCTCAGCCGGAATCGGCAACATCATCGAGTACTTCCTGCAGCAGAAGCTTGGCGCCATTCCTCGCAACACCCACTTTATCTCCAACATGATTCTGTTCGACGAGGACGACAAAGCGTGCGCCTTCTCCGAGCCGCTCATTCACACCTTCTGCAAGAATTCGTCCGTCATTCAGAAGGAGACGTCGTTCTTCCACGAAATAGCCGGACGGTAAGCTTTCTGATTTCAGCTTTCTCATTCGTCGAACTCTGATTTTCAGCGTCAACGTCATCCTTCTTGGCGATTCGATGGGCGACATCCACATGGACGTCGGAGTGGAGAGGGACGGACCGACGCTCAAAGTCGGATACTACAACGGATCGGTAAGAGAATGCGTTTTGACCGCAACTGACGTCTTCTTCTGAATTTCAGCTCGATGACACGGCGGCGATGCAGCATTACGAGGAGGTCTACGACATTGTCCTCGTGCACGATGCCACTCTCAACGTGGCGCAGAAGATCGTCGACATCGTCAACAACACCCACTAACTCTCGTTCTTCTCTGGCCGTTCCGTTGTCTCGCTGGCGAGAGAAACGGATGGTCCACTTCCTGTTTTATCACTTTTTATTCGCAATTATTCTCGAATTGTTCCCTGCGCTTCTCACCGGTCTTCTCTCGCCCCTTCCCGATACAAATTCTCGTCAATTTTTCGGTTTCTCAATCGACTTATTATGGCATGTTCCTCTTTTTCTCCCAGTATACTGGGAGAGTACTTATTCCTTTATGGCCTTTAAAAGGTCTTTGCTTCACTCGCTAGATGTATGTATAGAAGGTACAAAAAGAATAAAGTTGCAATTAAAACACAAGTTTATTTGTATTAAATTTTTAGACACTTGAGATCCGAAGTGGGAAAAAAACTGACAAGGAATATATGATTGACAGAAAACATTTCCACTTCTAGATATTAAAAATGGATAATAAACACGTGTCCTACAGGTGGATCGACGGGTTATATGGGTTCAGAAAGTTGCACTTTTGTCCTTCAACGACGCTTCTTCTCCGGCGGATATCCGTCTCCTCCGTACGATCCTCCGCCGCCTCCGAACATTCCGATTCCTGGCATTTGCGGGGGTGGCGCTCCGAAGTCACGATTTCCTTCTGAAAATAACACATTTTTGAAATTGTCTAGTTGAAAAATGCAACTCACGCATTCCTCCCGGTCCGTTGTCGCTCTTGAAAATCTGAAGAAGTCTCTGCACTCCCTCAATCATATTGCTTCTTCCGTGCGGATTCTGGAGCATTCCGCCTGGTCCTCCGGTTGGTGGTCCTCCCTGCGGTCCCGGACCTCCTCCTGAGCCCATCAAAGGCGGCGGAACACCGGTAGGAATGTTGTTGACGAACATCCCTTGCGGAGGCTGCTGGAACGGCGGAGCGAACGGAGGCGGTCCTCCGGTTCCCGGTCCACTTGGTCCTCCCGACATGAAACCTCCTTGCGAATGGAATTGTTGCCCTGGTGGCTGCATTCCGACAGGCGGTCCGCCGATTCCACGCATACGTTCACGACGAGCCGCTTCAAGACGTTCTAGCTCCTGTTGTCGACGTTGGAGGTCTAAAAAAAGTGATTTCACAGGGAACAGTGGAGCGAGTATTAGGAAAATTATAGAACGGATGAATGTGAGAACAAATCACAGTTTGCAGTGGAACGTCGATTTCGCTGTCTTCTCTAGTTTACTGCATATAAAACGCAAATATCTCAAGAAGGTAGACCAACTTTTCAACTCAATTTCAAGAAACCTGCCTGAGTAACGAAACAATTGAGTCATTCACGGAGTGTCGAGCACGATTCCGATGCATTCGCGTTATGCGAAAAAGGCAAAGCGCCAGCATAGAAACTCCGTCCCGCAACGCTTTCAAGTTGCTACGCAGCCAAATTGGCGACAACCTACTGATCTAATGCGTTGACGGTAATTTAAATTGTATTTGCCGTCGTGCTTGACATCCCGTGGTTATTTAAAGCCCCAGATTTGAGGAAATCGCGCGCTACCGCTCAATTTTTGTATTTTAAGTGAAAATGCGACCACGTCTCTGCAGTTTTAAAGATAAGTACAAAATTTGCGTGAATTGCATGAGAGCGCAATCCAGGACACAATAAGCAATCAAACGAGTGAAACTTTCCACAAGCTATTTTCGATTTGTGGTTTGCTTATTATTAGCGCATCAGAAGTTATAACTACCGAAAAATTTAATCAGCAATAGTATTGCCCGTTTTAACTCTAATCGCAACGAGTCCAAATATTATAATGCACTAAGATAACATGCAAGAAGAAAAGAAGAGAAAACATGATGGAAACGGAACCTTCTCTGAGCATCTGAGCTTGATAGTCCTGGAAAGCGAGCTCCATGTCGGCTTCCAATCGACGACGCGACTCGCGGAGCTCTTCATCAAGCACAAGGCGTCGCTTCTTCTCCACATCGTACAATTCCTTCCATTTCATGCCGTACACATATTCGAAGCTGTTTTGCGCCGGGAAACGAGGTCCAAGCTCACGCTCCCTAGATTACGAAATACGATGATACAATGGGGATTATTAGAAACAAGAAACATCTCTGGAAACCCTTGAGAAGTAATAATTGTTTTGAAAGTATTCGTTAAAAAAAACGGCTACATAATCACTATTTTGCCACCTTTGGTGGATCGGTGAATCGAAAAATGAGGAAGGTTCCAAGAATTATAATGTTTTTGTTGTTGTAAATCTCAATCTCAATAAATCTTAAAAGCACACTGTATGAATTACGCATCCAATATAAATCTGGTGAGGTCGTATTATGAAAGTCATGTTTTAAATCCTGGTTTTCTACTGGTAAAATGACAGCTGAATTCAAGTCCATTGTGCCAAACTTACTTGGAGAGTCCCGGGGTCCTGGGAATCATTCTCTCGGCCAGTCCATCGTCCTCGTCTCTCGGCTCCAACACTTCACAAATGAGCGGTTTCGGGCTCCTAGACAAAGAAAAGAACAGATAAGTACAGAAAGATTCGGACAGAGAAGCATTCGGTTTGCAGTCGGAATGAATCAGATAAGTAACTGCCCTGCTCGCAAAATAGATTCGCGTACGAAGGTTCGCAACTAGCATGAAGGAATACTTTACGAAAGACAGTCTGGTGCCCCTGTTACTCGAACTCAGATTTATCATCAATGAAATCAGCTTAGAAAGGAGCACTGTCCAATTAAATTATGCGCCCGAGAACTTATTTTGCGACGTGGCATATATGAAAGCGCATTTTCGGAATTCAATACGAGGCTTTAGCTACGTCACGGCACTCTCGATTCTTCTCTCATCAACTCTTTTACTCACGCAGTCAGCAAAAACACTTTCTCGCGAATCGCCGCCATCGCTTCGTTACAGTTTGGTTTTCTCTCGAATTCGACGATTCCTTCTCCGGTCGGTCTTCCCTTTTCATCGACGATATGGACAGCTCTCTCCACTTCTCCGAAGTGAGAGAACGCATGATACAGCATTTCATTAGAGACAGTCGGCGAGAGCTCTTTGACTCGAATGGCTGCTCCGTGCACAGCGAATCGGACACGCACTTGGCGGCCGTGGATGATGCGTCCGTCGATGGCTTCCTTTGCACTTTCAGCATGCGCACGAGTGTCCTGTGAACAAAATTGAATGGGTGAAAGACGGCGAAATGTAGAACAGAAAGAAATTGTAGAAATGGGTAGGGAAGGAGTACATGAGAGTATTAAAAATAAAAAAAATTGACTGAGCTTACAGGTATCCAGAGGGTTCCGACAAGTAGTCAAAACGGGTTTCACATGGCAGAGAAACAGTTTTAGCACAAGACAAGGTGAGAAAACATTTTGTGCTCTCAGTTCCACGAGACAGGAGACCCTGTCGTAAACCGTTTGAATATGTGCTGAGTTCGGAAAATCGATGAAAGGCCAGCCGGATAATTAATCGGAAAACTGAGATCTGATTAGACTGGAGTTGGTTTTCTAGCCATGCAGTATCGCATATTACAACTTTCCCCTCCTTTCAAGTTAGGGAACATTCAAAAATAGTCCCCCTCCCCCCTAATTCAAAAAACGCCTCGGAAGCATATCGATACCCTTAAAACAAAAACGCCCGAAAGTACTTGAATCAGACACTCCTTGCCTGCACTAAGAAGCTGATAGAGCACCTACTGTTCAGCTTAGAGTGCTGAAAGCAGATCGATAACCTTAAAACAGAAACGCCCAACCGTACTTGAGTGGGGTGCTATAATTGAATGGAATGGGGGGTTATCGTTGAATGGTGGGGGACTGATATTTAATGCGATTAACACGAGTGGGGGATTTTCTAAGTGTAGGGCTGTATTTGAATGGTGTGGGGCTCTGATTGAATATGTCCTCTGTTGAAAAGGAGGAGGGGTGGAGGGTTTTCCTTTAAGAATACCACGTTCTTAAAGAAAAAGTCGCCACTTTGCACTGGCGGGGGCGGTTGTTGAACAGCACCGTTCAAGTATGACCCCCCGTCGTCAAGAAAAAGCATCCCACCTTTTTTGTACTGGTGGGGGGCTTTTCTAAGTTTGTTTACATCGTGGGGGGCTCTACTGAGGTTTCAATATAGTCCACCAAAAATCTCTGTGCAGTTACGATGTGTAAGTACAATTTAGTTGTTTAGTCCAGTAAACGAGTCCATTTTCCAGCCAGTCCACAATAAGTCCATTTAAAGAATTACTCGGTGTCAATCTGAAGGCGGAATCCCTCGGTTACGCATAGTTTAACAGGCAACGGCGTAAAACAGTCAACGGGTAAAAATGACAGAGAACACAGATGACAAATAAACTCACGAGACGAAGGAATGCGAATCCCTTTCCGGAGAGGTAGCACTCGGCTATGTCTCCATGCGGCGAGAACAACTCCTTCAGCTCGGCTTCTTTGACCTCGTTCGGCAGATTTCCGACGAATAGACGGCATCTTCCGGTGAACTTCTTCTTCGGAACCTCGTCCATCAACTGCGATTCGGTGAACGCGACTCCATTGAACGATCCGCCGGATCTCGTGCCGCCTCCACCTCCGTATCCACGGCTTTCGTAAGGTTGTTGAGCCGGGGCGATTGTTCT
Organism: Caenorhabditis sp. 36 PRJEB53466; assembly: GCA_946814055.1. Classification (NCBI taxonomy): domain Eukaryota; kingdom Metazoa; phylum Nematoda; class Chromadorea; order Rhabditida; family Rhabditidae; genus Caenorhabditis; species Caenorhabditis sp. 36 PRJEB53466. Next base: position 3,481,558 of record CAMPFS010000003.1, read on the forward strand.
CTCTGAACCTCCATGACGAGATCCTTGATTATGGCTGTTACTGCCGCCTCCGCTTCCTCCACCGGCGCGCGCTCCGCCTCCACCACGTCTGAAATTTCAGCTTTTTATTTTAAAAAAATTAAAACGAAGCTTATAAGTAATACCTGTCATCTCTCGTATCTCTCGGCGCTTTTCGGTCTTCATCTCGGTCGTCACGGCCGTTCGAACGGCGATTATCCCTTCTGCCACTCATTTTTCAGTTTGCGAGAAAATGCGCTCTGAAAACGATTCAGTTGGATGCGAAAAACGAACGGATGAAAAGGGTCGATCGATGCGAGAAAGCAACCGCAGCGCGTCGCGGTCACTCTGCGCCACTGGCCGGCCGCCCTCTCGTTGTTTGACGAGAGAGCAAAAAGAGAGGAGAGCGGAGGGGGAGATAAGTGTACTACGATTGAAGCGGAAAGGGTTATTAAAGCAACGATATCATTACTTTGGGAATTTGGAAAATGCGCTGAAAAAAGAGAAATTTCGCAAACAATTTCAGTTTGGGTTTAAAGGAACATCGAGTTAAACGCCATGGTCCCAAACGGAAGATTTCAACCGTATCCCATCGATCGTTTACTTTTCGAAATTCGCCAAACTTTCAACAAGAAACTGCTTCAGTTCGACCGATTTTTGCTTCTCTGGGCTCGATTGCATCGAGTCCCTCCACAGAAACAAAACGACAGACTCGTTCGACCTGCATGCTCTTAAAGAATTGTAAGTTCAAACGCTAAAAACACGGAAAATGGGCATTGGTCATGATTATTTTGAAAACATTTACTAGTATTCTGTTTTTAAACACTTTTTTTGAAGTTTGCACAAAAACGAGACAGTTTCTGTCTTTTGTTCGTTTCGATTCGATTCGTTGCGCTCCGTGGCCGAGAATTTGTGTTGAATGGCCTAACATTCGCTTTTTTCAAATTGCCGCGGATTTCAAATAAAAAACGTTTTTGTGTTGCAAAACAATAACACTTTGGCTTGAAATTACTGTTGAAAAAAGAAGTTCGACATTCGAATCGGAAAATAATTTGACACTGCGGAAATGTACCTTGACGTTGTTCCGAATTTGCTGCGGAAAAAATCGAGAAAAATCGGCGAGGCCGTAAAAATCTATACAACGTCAAGGTACATTTCTATCAAATTCTTTTTCAATTTTCTCCCTGGATATCTCCTTTAATCGTTATTTTTGCAGAATGTCAGCGCCAAAGAAAAGAAAGTCCGACGTTCATGTAAGTTTTCATTCATTTCCGAAACTATAGTTTTATATTGCAGCTCGATGACTGCGCCCACGACAATGTCGAGCATTCGCTCTCAAAAAAGGAAAAACACTGGTTCGAAGGCACGGGCAACGAGCCGAATGCTGAAAATCGGCGTTCGTCGACCTTCTTCAAAGGAATTTTCAAGAAAATGAAAAGTTCCACCACCCTGAAGAGCAACAATAAGGGAGCGTCGTCGTCGTCGAAATTGGAAGCATTCGCAAATGAGACTCAGATATCGATCACTAGTGAATCCAGCGTTACATCAGCGGAATCGAGTTCCATCGTTCCGAACATCGAGAAGAATGCGGGACTCCGTACATTTGTCAATAGAGATTCGTTCACGCCAGTGCCACCGCCGGATGAAGCCGAACCCAAATTGGAAGACGCCATTTCTGTAAGTCATCTGGAACATTCTTCAAGCGTTCGCTTTCTTTTCAGGTTTCATCGCACATGTCAGTGGAGACGATCGGATCGAATCACACAATCGACGAGGACTCTATGTCGATCGGATCGACGTCCGCCTTCTGTACTCCCAGCCGCAATCCGATGCACAGGAATGGTCTCCGAACGTCCACTCGCAGTGTTCCGGACAGACAAGGCGACGACCTCCAGCCGGCACTCTTCCGTTCTCTCTGCAACAGTGCCGTCCGTCGTGTTCCCAATTCGAAATCTGACAGCCTTTCTACTCCAATGCGCCGTTCGATGCGGATGTCGCTACAGAAGAGAAGTCTGAATGTGAAGAGTATGGAAGATGTCCCAGAAGAGGAGGCCTTGACAGTGTCGAGTTCATCCGTGGTGAGAAAACATTCAGTTAAAAAGAAACCTGTATTTGTTTTCCAGCTGAAATTGGAGGAGCCTATTGAAGAGGAAGGGGAGCAATTCGGTGCCGCCAAAGAATTTTTCGCAGCGAACGCAACGTCTCCGCACAATGAATCTGCTGACGAAGGGCAGGACTCGTTCTCTCGTTTATCCACGTGTTCCGAAGCCGGAAAATCAAGTGGATCGGCCAGCATTGTGAGCAAAATTGCGTTCTTGTTATAATTTTGTCTATAATGACTTTTCAGGGCCGAAAGAGCTCAATCTTCCGCAGAGTATTCTCGCACAAGCATGATTCCAAAGAAAGACGAATGAGCGAAGTTTTCTCATCGGACATGCAACAAGATCCGACGTTAGCTGGTGGCCCACGTGGGCGACGTGCTTCGATCGTATCGTTCACGAACGATTGTTCGTTCACTGGAGGAAACGGCGGAGTGAATGCGAGCGTCTCCGTCTCGAGTCTCGCTTCAAACGAATCGTCGCAAAAAGTGCCGACCATGCGCAAGAAGGCGCCGTCAACGTCAAATCTCGCTCAAAGATTCTCGTCCGTCTTCAGAAGAACATCCACCTCGACGGTTAAAGAAGGTTTCCAGAGCTTAGCATGGCTCTCCTCAATCGTACATTTCAGATGACGTTCTCGGCGGACAACCTGCACAATCGAATCGTCGCAGCACTCTGACTGGTTATTCGTCGATTTCATCTGGAATCGGGAGCATAGCCAGTGGTATTTCGGACTCCGGATACGGAACTCTTGGGTCTCGCTCTGGTGGAAGCATCTCGAGAAGTGGGTCGAAGCGAGAAGATGAGAGCAAGCGCGGTATGTGCCCTGAACATCATCCTCTCAAATATCCGTTTCTTTTCAGAGCGTTCACGCCGTCTTCTAGACAGAGTCGTCATCTCCAGTATTCCCGCGGAAGAACTGATCAAATTGAAAATAGAGCAATTGAAGAACAAAGATCAGGAAACCACGGATGAACTTTCTGAGACTCAGCTTGTAAGGCATTTTTAAAGTTGACAAATTGTTTGTTTCTTTCCAGAAAGAGTCGAACTCGTCGGAGTCTTCGAATATTGATCTTCTCGACTTCGACGTTATCGCTGTTGATCTGAAGCCCGACGGCTCTCCTTGTGAGCTCATTTTTCAAAGAACACTTGGCTAATTATGAACTTGCAGTCTCATCAACGGCCGCCGTATTCATGGACGAAAGAATCGGAAAAATTATTCGGGACGAGATTCGCTCGAATTTCCGTCCTGATAAATGCGGAACAATAACCGATTGCGAGCCAGGCAAGTTCTAAGCAAAATATCCGACGTATCGAAATATCCGCTTCAGAACTGGTTTTCGTATGTCCGGAGCAACCTCAGTGCCTGCAGAAGGGAGCGAATGATTCGGTCAGCTCCACTTGTAAGCCGTCATTGTTTTTCCAAAGTATCTGTGAATTTTCAGCCGATGTGAACTCGGAACTTCTACGAAATGTCCGTAGCGGACTGTACAAGGCCATGGAAGAATGGAAGAAAATCGCCAAGGATTCCTCCACAATGGTTACTTTTCACCTAGTCTTTCCGGAAAAATAACGTATGTTTTTGCAGCTCATCTACCCGATGTTCTGTGAGTCAGAGGCCGAATGGGACTCGAAGGCTACAATTGACGCCATCTTCCTTATGCTTGACGGCATATTGCAGAATGCTAAGCGATGGAGAAAGGTGGGCGACTCAATCAGTTGTTCCAGAACGAACGACTGTGTTTCAGAACGGAAAATGCCTCCTGGCCGGACTGACAGCGAACAACGTCCGTCTGTTGCAAGAAAAATACGATGAAATCAAGCAGTCCGTGGCAGTGACCGAGTTTGAAGGCCTTGGTTCTTCGCTGGATGAGCCCGACAGGCAATCCGTGGCGAGCACTTCCACAATGTTCGGCACCACAATCTGAGCAATAGTGTATTCTGTGCCATGTGCCCTTTCCCCTTTTTCCTCCCTTCGATCTTTCCACCCTTTCTCAGGGACCCGTATTTTCTTTCTTTTTTATCATTCGTTTAAAAGTTCTTCTAAAACTCAACGTTTCCTTTTTCGTACATTTCCCCCGTCACTTACTTAGGAAAGCTGTGAATAAAAAGCTCTTCTCTCGCTCTCTCCCTGTCCTGGTCATTGTTTTTGTAATAAATTATGTCTAGGATACTGTTCTCCTCCTCGCATCTTCTCACTTCAACATTTTTTCGAAATATTTTGCTCGGCGAGCCGTTGATCAATCGATCATTGGATTCTCTGCGTCTCCCGCCCCCATCGTTCCCTCTTCTCAATGTCGCAATGATAAAAAGAGCAACAGATTTGCGGAGCACTCCGGTCCGCGGCGGCAGGGAGCTCTCGACCACTTCATCGGCTCTTGTTTATCCACCTGTTTCCGTCCGTATTCTACGTGGGCCGCCCGTCGGAAACAGTCACGGAATTTAGCTAATTTGAAATGGAAAAGTGCATTGTTCGGTGACTGAGTCTGATCGGAATAAAAGAGAAGAAGGAGAGGAAGGAAAGTAACCCGATCGGCCCGCATTCCCCTTTTCCCCTCCCTCTTCTTCACTTATCACTTCTTTTTCTCGCGATTATCTCGGGTCACATTCCTTCCTTTTGTTCCCTTTTTGCTGTTATTCCGCTCGTTCACGTCATCCGGTTCATCTGAAACTTCTTTGATATTCCTCCCAAATATTCATTTCCAAAGCAGTGCCAATCAGTGCCACGTCAATCAAATTTCCATTGCAAATGTCTATTTACTTTCGGGCGTTTTGTCATTTCCAAACCATATAAATCCACAGTCTGAATTCTGTAACCAATGCATTGTGGGAATCATTCGAATTCACACCAGAAATGAGGTCGGAAAGATCCGTCCGTTTCCGACGGTACAGTATGCCACGTCATGTGTCCCATTCGCCGTGATCGTCCACTTCTCAATCAAAAACGCTTCCGTAATCCCATCAATCAGTCACGCCAACTACGGTCTTCGGTCCCACGTATTGCCGTGATTCGCCGCGATAAACGAGTCATAAATCCGTGTCCCGATCGTCCGTTTCCGTCCGATCTCTTCTTTTTTCGTCCACTTCGCTCCCTTCTTTTCCCACTCTTTTCCATCGTTGATAACAGTGATAAGCGACCATTCTCGCACCCAAAAAAATTGTCAATTACATTGTAAATATAGTGAAGACTGCCTGCGGGCTCCACGTCCCGAACGCTCTCTCCGCTCGCTTCTCGTATTTTGTCGATGCATCCATTCCATCGCAGTCTCCGCGTCAAAAATCAATCGTGGCGCCGCGAACATCGTCTCTCCGACTGCGTCTCTCTGATCTGCACACACGGTCGCGGCTTCCCGCGGGCTCAAAAACGCCGCCGCGCACTCTCGGCCCGTTGTTTCTTATTGTTCTTGTTCACTCCGACATTCCCTCTCTTTCCTCTGTGTTTTGTTTCTCCGAACACTTTCACTTTCGACTTCAACGTGGCGGATTACTGTAGGAACTGTAGGATTACTGTAGATTTGAAAAACTGAGACTACCGTAAAAGCTGTGATAGCAGTTATGAGAATACTGTTCATCTAAGGCAATGTATCTAAGTTACCTATAGAGATATCTAAAAGTTGTCAATTGATAAAATGTACAAATAGTGGTAATCAGCAACTTATTAGTTGACAGCTTTTTGATATCTTCATAGAAAAGTTTGATAAATCGTCTCGAATTAAATGGTATAACGGGCGCCGTTCTATTACAGTATTTACGGTAATCTGTCTATATGATCTTTCGATGGAAGACAACATGTACTATGAAGATAGCATCAAACTATTCAGAAGATGTTTTCCAAACTTCAAAGTTTCTGAGACTCTTCCTAGCATTCAGATGAAAGAGAAAACAGTGATTCACAGTGAAACTGATAGCGAAAAAAAGAAGAAAGAAGAACCGTGTTCAGAGACTGGAAAGTCAACATTCCGCTCGTCTGTACGACTTTCTGTCTTTCCGATCACTCACCGTAATTCTTTTCGACATCACCACCGCCTATTATGTATCCATTCGCATCGTATCGCCCTCATCATTTGTATCTGTTTGTTATTTGCAGGGTATGATTGAATCTACAACTTCGCATCAAGATTTTCAACAACGGTTTGTTGAATTGATTGATGAAGGCGTCAACAGTTCACACAGTTCGTTTCCTTTCAGAGCCATGACCGGGTACGCCCTGGAACATCCGTCCTATCGACTGCGGGGCGCCCTCTTCCGGCACCAAGAGGACGGACGTCTTCTTTCTGGTACCCTTTCCCTCCTCGCGTTCATCTGAACTATTCACTTCAGGTTGTGGAGGAGACATCGAGGTCATCCACTCGCTGGAACTCGAACGATCTCAGCACACGGGTCTCCCCGTCCGCGTCACGAACGTCATTGTGTTCGGATCGAACGACGTCGTTCGAGTGATTCAGCCGATCGAGGGAACTGAAGACGTCATTGTGAACGGAGATTACCACGTGTCAATTGTTCAGTCTGTCGAACTGTTCGAGAGCTCCACCGTTTCAAAGAGTCGTATTCTGAAGTTGCCCGGAAAGATAATTGCTGTGAATGCGGAGAAGCATTCGAATACTGAGGTACGGTACATTCAGAAGATTCATAATACATTCATAATCACTTTCCAGCTCCTACTGGTGTTTCTTCTTGAAACCGGCCTTTACCACTATTCATTCTGTGCTCAGACCTCTCTCCACTTCCAATGCATTCAAGCATTTCGATGCAAGTAAGTACTGAAAAACATTTTTCATTTCCAGTTACATAATCACTTCTGTTTCCAGCCGTCCCATTTTGAGTGGCCTTCTTTGGAGAGACTCTGGACTGCTCCACGTGGCATACTATGACGGTTTTGTGAGAGTTGGAGTGGTCCACGAACAGTACGACGACATGCTTCTCGTGAAGGTAACTGGAAGAATGGAGAGATGAAAGAAGAGAACGATTGCAGAGAGTTGCCGTCAACAGAAACAACCTGAGTGTACTTCTGGACGTCGTTTTCGAAGAGATCGGACGCATTCAAAAGTTTGAAGACACGGAGAAACAAAGAAGAGAAGACATGCTGACGACGTCGAAGAGCCTCTCGGAGAAGCTCGTTTCGGAAGAAGAAGTGGCCGAGAACGACACGACGAACGACGACTTTGCCAAACTGAAAATCGACTTTAAGAACCAATCAGTAAGTTTTCAGTAAAAGATCCTTCGAAACTCTCTCGTTTAGATCCGATGTGAACGTGTTTCGCAACGGCTGACTTCCCTCCGCAAACTGATAATCATCATCAGATCGGCATTGGATATGAACGATCAGATCGAGCAGATGATCGGATTGCTCGTCGGAGAGCTGGATGAGCTGGAGAAGCTGGAGCAGTTGTGCGAAGACGTTCACAAAACAGGCAATCAGAATCTGATCGGCAAGAGCTGGATTGCGGTGGAAGAGAAGAGAATGGTGGTGGACGAGCTGATTGCGAAGGTGAACAGCGATAAGATCAAGAAGCATTCGGACGAGTGGGACCAGAAGATCGACCAGATCATCGACCAACTCAACGGATGTTCGGAGCCCGCCAAAGACATGAGACTCATCATCAGCCAGAATATTTTCGAGCATCGGGGGGACAAAAACGATGTGTTCACTCACTTTGTGCTGGATTCGCAGAGCCGCGACATCACTTTGTACTGTCTCTCCGGTCTGACCACTCTGGCCATTTACCCGAGGAAAGGAAAGAGGTGGGACTGAAAGTTTCCATTCGATATTATCAATTTCTCGTACTCAGGGTCGCTTCCATTTCTCTGGATGCCTCGTTTGCCACGTGTCTGACTGCCGCGTGTGCAATGAAAACGGCAGAAGGCGTCTACGTGGCAGATCAGAACGCCGTATTTCCGATCTACTTCCTCAGGTAATCACAGCCATTCTAATAGAACGTTGGACATTCACTGGAATTGACTGTTTCAGAAACCGAGCGAAAGCTGGAAAAGGGTAGGAATATAGTGTTTTGAAGTTATTCTTTTCTTCCTCTTCTCAAAATAGGTTCCCTCCTCCCGCAAGCACGATAACTCAATAATTTCTCTATTACTGGGCTAAAAATCGTTGTATTTTCAGCACTTGCAAATATATTTGTTTCAGAGAGAAGCGTTTCCTGGATGCCGGGGCACAGATGCAGATTCCACCTTTCGATAGCATTTCCTCAATCCTCATTGAACCTCATCAAATGGTAACTCTTTGCTTGCCTCTTCCATTCCACTTTAATCCATCCTTTAGTTATTGGGAAGTGTCACCGGAGGACTGCTCCACCTTTCCTTCGACTTTTCCGCGAACTTCGATCATTTCGTGATTGCCAGCAGTATGCTCGCCCATCCCGTCTCTTCCGGAGCTGTCAACTGCATCAAACTGCTGGCCACGGGAGAATCCCTTCTGGCGCTGCACGCCACCGATTCGGAAGTCGTTGTTTCCGAGAAAGATCAGGACAGATGGCACAGAGTGACCCAGCACACGGGCGGAGCCCATGCGATCGCAGTCACTCCGTTTTCTGTGGCTGAGAGAGGAGCTTTCGCAGTTGTTGCCAGCGACACTTTCGTGAGATTGAAGGCGTTGCAGTACGCTGAAGGTGAGCCCGTCCCGGATGATTTCGCGGCTCAATGCTGGCCTTTTAGAAAGTCTGATTGGTTTGCATGATCTGGGCGAGTCTCGTGTCGAAGATGAGAACGGTCATCCGATCCAAGTGCTGAACGTGAGTCTGGATCCGAGCATGCAGTACCGTCAGCTGCCGTGCAAACTACGTTACGCTGTCGGATACGCGGACAAAGCGATCCGAACGTACGTCGCATTGCTGACGGGGCAGCACGAATTCATCGTGACGGAGAAGTTCATCGCACAGATTGAACCGCTCTTCCATGTTCAGAATGTAAGCATAGGATATCCCATTTGTACGCACTGAATAGTTTCGGTCTTTAGATGATCTGTTTCCACGGCCGTCCGATGGGGTGCTATGTCAGCTGCGCGAAAACTCTTCAAATCTGGAATGATCTGGATCGTCATCAGCAGAAGAAACTGAAAAGTGAGAGAATGCAGCTTCTGAAGTTGGCATCCACGGTGACGACGATGGAAAGAGCAGAAGGGTACCTGCTCCTCGGATTCGCCGACGATCGCGTCTCTATCTATGAGGAGAAGGGCGCCGGAGCAGTGGAATTGGTGGGCTCAGTCGACCAGTGGCACCTGGGACTCGCCGAAAAAAGTGTTACGAGTAAGGAAGGGAAGCGATACGGGGAACTGTGATCGTGAGATTACAGCATTGAGAACGAGAGCTTCGAAGACGTCCAGTGGCACCAGACTGTTTATTCATTCGCTCACTGCTCATCACATCGTCATTCATACCATTCTCATCGCGAACGCAAAAATTGAGCAGGTCAGATCACGTTCCCAACTGTCGCACCGTTTCTGTTTCAGCAAGAATTCATTGTTGCTCATGAGCATTCGATGAGTCAACCGGCCGGATTCGAATTCGTTTCCTACAAGTACTTTGAGTTCCTGGTTTACGGAAGGGGAATCTCGAACGAGAAGCTTTCAATCGAAGACCGAAAGAGAATGGACGCGTTCCGAGACTTTGAATTCGCTTAATTTCGCTTATTTCCCTCTAATCTTGTCTTTAGGCTTTCAGTTATTTTTCTGCTTTTCCGGGTATTTGTGTGGGATCACAGACGTGTACTTTATCCGTTCTAATCATCATTTTCAGTTCTTCTTCTAATTGTGATATATTTCAGTGCCTTTCGACGTAGACTTTAATGAATTATTTTGAAACCGATTCGATAATATTTATTAGTAGGATGAAGTTTACCAAAAAGACAAGGCAGTTCACAATTATTAGGGTAAGATGATTGGGCGGGAATAATTGAGAAAGCAGAAAGTGAAGACGACAGAAGTTCAGCTATGAGACGGATTGATCGGAGCGGTGAAGGCCTCGGCGGTCATCGGACGGTTGCTGAAAACATCCGAATGGATTATCAACGAAGCGAGGTTTCATTTTAATCTTAGTCTATTGTGAGTACAGAATGGAAAATGATTAAATGGTAGTTATGAGGAGGTCACTCGGGCGTTAGTCCTATTTCTTTTTTCTAGCACACCAATCCGGTGGCACCTCTTCCCGCGTTTCGATTGAGTCTTCTGGATTACGTCTGTTTTTGCCCGCCGAACTTCTCGCCCGAATCGGTTGTCAAGCAGCCGGCTCCCAGTCCGAATCCGACTCCTTTTGGTCCGAACTTGCGACCGTGGCATTGTTTGCAGTAGAGCTCTGCCTCATGCGGAGCCACAGTGCATGAGTCGAGCAACTTGTTGCACATGTCTGAAGAAGAGAGTGAGAGGGACGGAGGGACAGAGAAAGAGAGAAGGAAGGCTCTGGGACCGTGTTAGATTGGCAGGGGAGCACGGACAAAACAGACAGAACACAGGGCACCGGACACTAACGTCATATCAACTTCTGTGTTTCCGAACTGCTCTCCAGTGTCCATTGTCAGAGATCCAGCGCCGATTCCGAATCCGACTCCCTGCAACAGAAAACCTACTGAAGCCGTCGAGCAGAAGCGTCTCCTACCTTCGGACCGTACCGCCGGCAATGACACTGCTTGCAGAAGAGCTGAGCCTGGTGCTCACAGCAGGACATCGAATCCAACAGTTTGTTACACATACCTGAATAGGAAGACACGTAGAGACAAGGAGGAAAAGGACAAAAAGGACAAGAAGCCACACGGGGACAGAGCCTTTCTCTCATTTACTCTCTTTTATTGAACTCACTGCACTTGAAGCAGAACTTGTGCCATTTGTATCCGCCGGCGCTCATCTCCTCGGCCGCGTAGACGCTCTTCCCGCACTTGGGACACTTTGGATGCTCGACCGGCTTGAAAGGCATTCTGGAACGAAGAATGATTGGGAAGAGGCGAGCGGAAGAAGAAGAAGAAGAAGGAAGGGGCGGGGCGGGCAAGCGGAGCGGATGAGTCATTTTTTGTTTCTTTTCGGTCCCTTTTGATTGGGAACTATTGTTTCCCCCCACCACCGTGTCATCTTTCGGCTTTACAATTCAGCCACATGTTGCCACGTCATTTCGTAATTCATTTCGAAAGCGGAAGCGTCAACCTGATCTGACAAATCAGCGTATTTGATCAGTCATGGACCTAGTGAGCTCGGCAATGAAATGCGGGGGAAACGTTTCGAAATGAAAGGCGAATCGATGGAAATTCGAGTCGGTACAGGGTTTTTCGGGGGGAAACAAGCAGAAAACTCGGGTATTTGCTCTATTTATTATTTCAGAAAATGCGCGGCGACAGCAAAGAAACGAGAGCGGCTCCGCCCACATTTCGGTACGTTTAATCATCGAAGAGCAGCACAACAAAACATTGTTTTGTATGGAAAGCACGGTAAAAAAAAGTGATTGTTTTCGATCAATAGACCGCAGATTGCCGATGACGAATAGGAGACGCTCTGGAGATGGGAAAATACAGCACTTTTGAGTGAGTTCGAAGCGATTTAGAGGAGAGTATGGAGCACAGTTGGCACGGAAAAGATTACACAGAGAGTAGGGCTCGGTGAGCAAGAATTGAGCCAATGAGTGAGAGAGAGGATGGGGGCGAAGGAGGTGACGAACGGAATCGGGAGAGGGGAGCGGAGAACAGCTGCCAGTTGGGAAAGAAGAGGATCCGGTAGGCAATAACAACACGGAGCGGTAGAACTTTAAAGATTCGGAGGAGCAACACTTCCGAAGGGATCGACGCTGAACTTTGATCACAATTTTCCATTATTAGCTCCGATTAAAGATGGAGAATTCAGTAAAAAATTATGACCAATTGTGTGTGTCTTAAAAACATCTCAAGATCATCTCACCTGGAGTAATCCGAGGGTGTAACTCGGGGAGCAGTGGCCGAAAGTGTAGTGGCTATGGGGAGCGTCTCCTCCCGGGAGGTCACACAAAAATGTAATAAAACGAGGAGGTGCGGTCGTCCGTCTTCTCGCCCTTTTCCTCGATACTTCTGGTTCCAATTAGTGGATCGGAGATATCTTTTTCTCTGTGTCTCTTCGCCTCGCGCACTCTCTCACACACCCCGCATTCCATCGCAAATTCAAGACGAATCCATATTCAGGAGGCGAGAAAGCGAACGAAATAATGGAGAGCGAGGGGAAAAACGGCGAATAGATCAGAAAACGGCGCAGAAGAAGATGAAGAAGAAGAAGAAGAAGAAGAAGAAGAGGAAGAAATTGGCTGTGCTCAAAAGTGGCAGCGGAGAGAGCGGACTGTTTGTGCACAGAGTGAGTGGGCAGGAATCCGCAGAGAAATACACAGAAGATTTTTGGAGAAAGACAAACAGTTTCTCGAGAAGGGGCGACTGGATTCCTGGGCTGGCTGCGGCCGACATGGCGAATCTCTCAAGCTTTCCGAGATGAATGAGAAAAAACAATTATTAAATATGAGTGCTCTTGATTTCTGCTCATATTCATTTTCATGAAGCAATGGATTCATTGTGAAAAGGAGGAAAAGTGTGAATACATCAGAAATCAGTGACGATCCTCCGTTGATGCTGCAGGGGCGGCACGATCCGAGAGGGCGGTGCACATCCGTTTTGAGAGTATTTCCGTGGTTCCTGAAATCCCGCATGTTCAGAAGAAGATATGAAACGAAGAACTTGCTCACCTCAAATGTGTGCAGTCTGACTGCCGGTTGTGGTGGCTGTGAGTTCTTCCTCGGCTCCGACGCACTGCTCATTCGGGGAATTTTCGAGGAAGACTGATGAGCAGGAAGTGGAGGAGGATGGGAAAATGAGGAAGACGTGGAGACAACGGGCCGAGGGATGTGGGAAGAGGAGGGCAAAGAAGAAGAAGAAGACGGATCTGAGCCACCTAGCGTGCCCACTGTGATCTTTGTGACGTGTGATGGGGGAGGATCGGAGACAGAAATGAACGGATTATTATTGTTGGTTATTATGGGTTTCGTAAGGTCCGGTGACGGCGGTAACGGAAGGGTTGGAGCAATTGGCAGCGGAGGAAGGGGATCCGACGGAGCATGAGCTCTCTGTTGCTCAATCTGCTGCCTGATTTCGGCCCTCTTCGCTTCTCTGATTTGTGCGTTCGTCATATGACTCTGTCGGGGACCGTATCGCTGACTGGGTCTTCTCTCGAAAGAGCAAGACTGTCGACGAGAAAGCCGTGCTCCTTCCTTGTGAATAGTCTCGTATTCCGTCCTTCCTCTGTACTTGAATGTGCTGCCCAATCGGAAGAAATGCATTTTTCTGTTCGGTTGAACCGGACGAGATTTGAGACGGAAAAACGCGTGTTGCTCGATGGCACACTTCCAGAAATGTTTGGCTGCTTTTTCGGAAGTCAGATGGAAGACGAAAGTGTGCAGCTGGATTTGTCCGTTGTTCTGCAAAACGCGAACAATGAGATGCCTTTAATGAGAAAAGGGAGGCCTACCGATTGATCCGCATCTTCCTCCACCACCAAAGTGATCTTCTTGTTCTTGAAATCCAACTTCTGCAGCTTCTCCCACAAAAACAGTCCGATCTTCTGGGGTCCGTCAAACACGAGCATTCCCTGGGGAGTCAGTCCCAATCGGTACGTGTTTCCGTCCTTTCCCTCAACCGTATGCATATCCACTCCGTACATTTCGATCCATCTCGCTTTGTTCAGATAATTCAACTCCGCCTGAGCAGGAGTCTGAGCTCGACAAGCCTTGTATCTGTCCAATATCTCGATTTCCATTTTTTCATCTTGCTCCGGATGAAAGCGGAATTCGGAAATAAACAAAGGAGTGTGCTCCACTGGGTTGTAGTCTCCTAGTTCAGCTGAAAGGCCACGGATTAAGTAAGGAAATGGTTATTCGAACTTACACTGAAGTGCAAATGCAGCAAGCTCAATAGCCAGCGGATGAGGGCATTGGAGACGTCCGGACGAGATGTCGTGCTTGATTTGAAGGAAGAATTGGTACCTCGTAAGCTCCTCCTTCAGATTGCTGGAAGGCTCGGCAGTGAAGAACTTGACACGGAACCGAAGAGTGAACGGAGGGCCGATCGCCACTTGTTTCACTACTTTCTTTGCAGGTTCTAGCCAGTGCTGGACGTTGAACTGATCGGTGAATTGCAATCCGAAATAGTCTCTCTCTTCTAGATCCAAAGAGTAAAACACTTCTTCGTAGAGCTCACTTCCAATTGCGTTTCTCTGAAATGATCTCAATAACACCGTCAGCGGCCGGGACCAAACTCACAGGGACCACAATATTCAGATGGGCTCCATCCAAGAGCAGCACTTTGCACTGCACAAACTTCTTGGTATCGAAGCTCGCGTCCTGGTTCTGATTCCTCTGCTGTGGCTGTCGATTCCTGGAGAATCGGGCGGAGAGACTGCGCAACATCCAGGACATCTGAAGAGTTTTATTTATGTTTGTAATCAGGAATTGTATGTTTTCAGCCTACCAAGACATGATAATAGAACAGTATTATTCGATCGATAAGAACAGTGCGGAGAGCCGGCTGGCTGGCCGGGTACCTGCGTTCGCTGCCTCGTTCTCCCCAAAAGGCGCACTCTTTCTCTCTCGCTCTGCGTCTCTCCGGTGCTCCGCTCTCAATTGCCCGGTTACGGTTTCGCAGATGAAGAGCAAACGTAAATAATAAGAGATGGGAAAGGAAGAAACGAAACTAAGAGACGCAAGCGATGCGTATTACTTGAGGTTTGGTGCGTCCGAGAATGCCACGTGGAAAGGAGGGAACGGAATGAAAAGAATTGGAACATGTGGGGGACGGACGGAAAGAACGGAGCATCTGTTGCACATCAGAAGAGTTCAATCGGAACGAAATGTGCCAGATGCTGTTGCTGACCAAGGGGAAACGACTCGGATGCATAGGGGGCGAGCAGAAGGGAACGGGAAACGGTGACGCACTGTTTGAGTTTTGCATTTTCCATCCGAAAAGGTTAAGTCGCGTCCTCATGATATTATCA
Source organism: Caenorhabditis sp. 36 PRJEB53466 (assembly GCA_946814055.1). Taxonomy (NCBI): domain Eukaryota; kingdom Metazoa; phylum Nematoda; class Chromadorea; order Rhabditida; family Rhabditidae; genus Caenorhabditis; species Caenorhabditis sp. 36 PRJEB53466. Next base: position 3,496,642 of record CAMPFS010000003.1, read on the forward strand.
CAAGTTAAAGGAATTCAATTTTAGTCATTTCCAGAAAAAGGATTAATTGCATCACATAACTTGAACAGAAGAGTTTGTGCTCCAACTATTCGTCACACTTCAATTAAAGTTTTTGCAAGAAGACACACTTTTCATGTCACATAAAGCGGTAAATTGAGTATGATTCACACTTTGTGCTCAACTTTAACCTCTCGTTATTCTGGTCATTCATGAATGCTCGTAACCTGGTGACCTAAAGTAATTTCGAACACCTCAAGTGGAAAACTCACATCTTTAGTAGCGGAAGAAGTCTGCAGTTCTTCCTCATCGTCGGAGGTCATTTCAGTCGGAGAATGGCCGAGTAACTCGGAGGGAAACGGAGCGGACAAATGCTGATAATCAGCTGTCCGTGCATGCAAACACTGCCACTTCAAGCCCTGCCCCTCGCCCTTATCATTCCCCTTCTCATTCTTCGTTCCGATCCTTTCTTATTCCGTTTCAAATTTTCGAGTCCGACCATTTTACGACGTGTTTTGTGTGTTTCGCTTTCATGTTTGTCACAGTTCCTTTGCTTTTTTTGGCAATCCAAGGAGAACGGGTGGCGCCGAAGGGAAAGGAAAGGAAAGGACGGAGCGACGATAACGATGATAAGCGAGGTGATACAATCGGAGAGAGATGACTGATGACTGCGAGTGAGAAATGCGAAGAGGATCTTGTTTTTGGGAATGGACCCGTCGAGGAATCTTACGAAATAATGGAGCACAGAACGGAGGCTTCTGAAGCAGCCAAGTTGCGAAATGTTATGAGTTCGGAGATTTCATTGCGAAACAAGTTTACGAAATACTCACTTTTGCAGATCGATCTTCTCTTCTCTCTTCTCGTTTCAGGCGTTGAAATGGGTGCTCGGCGAGCCACTGCTCACCGGATATCGTTCGTTTCTGTAATGAATGACAGTGAGCAGACAGTTGAACAAATAAAGCTAAAATGACAATTTTCAACGAAACAGTGAGACAAAGAGGGAAAGGAAGTGATCCAAAAACGTGGGAACTTATTCATATGCCTCCACCATCGATAAGTTAATCGAATCAAGTGGAACGTCGGCCCAGAAGACAGCACGACTTCTGAAGAGACGGAGAAAGGGATCGGCGAAAAAATGGCCTTGCCGGGCAGGCAGGGAGGTTGCGGACAGGCGGGTGGGAGAAGGTCGGATCGGAAAGACGAATGGGGAAGCGGAGAGACGCAGGGCACAGGAAGGGACCCTCGAAACGGAATGAAAAGGCACTGTGCGCGAATTACAAAGTGTCTTGTTGTTCGAGTGCGCCGATGACTGTGAAAACAAATGGTAAATAAGTTTGGAGAGGTTCGGGAAACGAATGAGTGGGCGGGAAGAGGAGGCGGAGAGAGGGAAGGAAGGTGAGTAGAAACTCTGTGTCAAGAGACACGTGAAACCACGGGAGAAGAAGGTCGTTATGCGCGAGTTGAGTGCGAAAACTTTCTCGAATGGCATGAGATGTCTTCATGCTCGAGCAGACTTCAAAAAGACGCCGAATGGTGGGTTTCGCTTCTCTTTACCGTATTCCAAATCCAGACATAATATTAGAAGCCTTTTCGAGGGAACGGACAAAAAACAATACGAACGGAGACACAAATCTCCCAATTTATGCGGGTAAATGAGTAGGTTGGCCGGAGAACGAATCCGAAATGAAGGCTGCTGCTTGCCCAGGTATTATAATTAGGGAAAGGGGCAGGTGGCCGAAAAGAAAGAAGAAAACAGATGGGCCGCCGATGGGGCACGGACGGTCACCAAAGGACACCGTTTTTGAATGGAATACAGGCGGGAGGAGGTGGGCGAGGAGAATGACTGATTTGATATGAATAATATGAATTTTTGGGTGCGGCGGGAAGAGCGCCCCTCCGTCTCCCTGATCGTCAGTACTCTCTCGTCGCACAGATCGGATCTGCATAATTGACAGAAAGAAAATTAATGGATTCACAAGCCTTTTTCGCGTTTTCGCATCGATATCCGTGACTTTTTTCTCGTCTTTTTCAGAGATGGGAGTGGTAAATTCGGTGAGAATGAAAAGAAAGAAGAGAGGGCTTTCAGATGAAGAAGGAGGGAATGGAACTGTGTAAGCGATCAGAGTGTAACACGAAACCGACAATGACTAATTCATTCGGCCACGTCATAAGGCGAAAAGAGGGGTGCCACGTCAAAAGAACTCGTGAAATGTCCAGAACAGAAAGTGCAAACCAAACTCGGAAAGTTGTTGCAAATGACACTTCTGAATTGAAAGTATGTCAAGTGAGGGAGCGCCACGTCACGAGCACGTCAAAGCGGAAAAGCGAGAAGGAGAAGAAGAAGAAGCAACAGAATGAATAAAGCGAGAAAATGGTAAGACAATGGCTGGCGAAGCGTTCCGCAAACACGCGGAATCACCACAAAAAAGGCGCCCGAAAACAATGGCGGCAGGGTGTGCAAACAGCGAAATTGGAGAAGTCGAAACGAGGTCGAAGAAGCCCCGCGGCACCAGCATTCCCAGGTGATTTGTTCGCCATTAAATTCATCCAATTCGGTCGCTGGCGCCAATAAAAATTGGAATTTTTCGAGGTGGCCGACGGTGGCAAACGACGCGGAATGACGGGGAAAGTGGTGGCCGCACGCGTTTCCGCTGACAAATATTTGGGAAGAAAGAGGCGAATTAATGAGCGATCCCATCGAAATGAAGAACTATTGAGCATTGATATCCCTTTCAGGTTGCGATCTTCGATCTAAGTGTGCTGTTTTGAGAGAAATATGTAATTACGAATGATTTTTAAGAAGTCTGTTGGTATGAATGTAGTAATCATCTGGGGAGGGTTTGGCGGAATACTTAGGTAGGTAAGAAATGAGCAGCTCGCCGAGCACACTGGAAATTCCTTATGAGTCTTACGTTCTCCTCACTATCATTCAATCTAAGAAGGACCATCGTTTTTGATGTGAAGCCTTGGGAGCTGCATCAAAACTTTTTGTGGGTGGATTCGGCAAAGAGAATGATCTTGGAGAGAAAGTGAATGAGAACTGGAGTCAATTTGAGTATTCCTGTGTACTGAGTATCTATAATCCCATTTGATTTCCAGCCATTCACCCCCACCGAAAAACTGAACGTCGCCATCCAGTTTCCGGTCGTTTTGCATTGTTTACACACGTGATTCCATCCCTCCTTCCGTTCATAAGTCCGATATAATGGGCGGGGGTATTAACCGAATACCAGTTCACTCGAAAACTGAATGATCTAACCGTTTGGCGCCTCTTTCCGACCCGATTTGGATGAGGGAAAGAGTGGAGAGATAAGCGAGGCGCAGGCGTCAAAACGATGGCCTTATTATGTTATTTCGGACGGTGTTCGCACGCCGTCGGGTATTACACCCTCGTTTCGGACGGTTCGGAAGAATAAGAGTTGCAGTTTGGCCGACTTCTGAAACCTTTCCGTGAACAGTCTTTTTTTGTGTCCGCATGACGTCTCGGAAGGGAACAATCCGCTCCGAGTGTCCTCTTCTGAACAGCAGGAGGGCTTCTCTTGACCCGTGAATTTCGAGTTGTCTCTGTTCTCTTTCCCAATCGAAACTGCCACGTCATATTCGTGTTCTGCAGAGGCTGCGGCTGTCTGTTTGCTTTGATACTTGTGTCATTTATCGAAGTTACTGTTCCGCTCATTTCATTTTCTGTTGGTGATCCCTTCCTAACCTTTGCATTCCTTTCCATACCCAGTTTTATCAATTCGTATTACGGTAGTTTGAGAGCACACAAAAGTGGTCGAAGGCTAAAGGTAACCTACGTCAGCGTGTTTCCACCTCCAGAAGTATCAGTTTCACTTTTCTTACCAATCCTGCCACGTTTCCTCCTCCTCCTCCTCCTCTCCGCCTTCTTTTTCTCTTCCAATATCAAACAAACCACGGATCTTTTTCTTCTGGATCAAAGCTCTGACTCCGCCCCTTCTACAGGCTCTCGAAAATGAAAGGCAGTGCGCGAAAACTGACGACAACGAAGGCGGCGAAAAGAAAAAGAAGGAGGAGGAGGAGAAGAAGAAGAGGAAGATCCATGGGAATAATAACGAGGGACGAGTCGTCTACTCCCTCCACTGTTATCTCCGTGCTCCTCCCTCTTCTTCTCCTCTTCTTCTTCTTCTTCTTCTTCTTCTTCTGCTCATGTCACTAACCGCAACGTTGTTGCATCATTGATTCCGTCGGAGCCCTCCAAGCCCTCCCACTTCTCTCGCTCCTCCTCCTCCCCTCTCTAACTGACTGTGTCTCTGCTCTTTCTCCCTTCTCCGGATGCGCTTTTTCATCATCGGGAGCCGCGGCTCCACGCCCCGCCCCACGCGTTTTTGTATGACTTTTTGCGTTCATCTTGGCCTAATGACCCTCGAATCAAAGACATCTTGAGGCTGGATGGAAAAGGAAGCGAGTCGGATTCGTTTGGGCTTAATCAGGAAGTGAAGGGGGACACAAATTTAGATGAATGGACGGCCGGAAGAGTGATGTTGCAAAGCAGAAGACGGAGAAGAAGGCACGCAAATAGACAGAAAGGCAATCTGAAACTCTTTGCATTAATGGACAGATAAGCTTCTCAACTCTTCTGTGATAAGGCCCTGTGCTACCGTATCTCTCCGCCAACTAGCTCAATTTCTCAATAATCTATCTTTTCGCCTACTTTTCCCGTCATTCACTTCTCATTTATCTCACATTCCTGCTGCCGAAACTCGGTAATTTGCTTCAGACGTACTCGCAAAAAAAGAGGTTTTTGTGGCGATAAACCGATAAAATTTTATCACTTTGCGACGCAAACCGCATGACTCAACGACGGCGTCGTAAAGAGCGGGAGAGGCGGCGGCTGAAAAAATGAAGAGCTGAACCGAGAATTCAGTGAATTCAATCCGATTATTAGCTATCGGTCAGCCAGCTTCGCCTCCTCTCACTCTTTGTTGGCGACACCGGCTTGACAGGGTTTGTTTGATCACTTCGGCCTTCCTCTTCGACGTTCTTTTTGCGCCTTGTCGTCGACGGTTTTATCAGCAGCTATGAGCCGGGCTGTACAGCTGAACTATTCGGTTCTCCGAGTGTCTGCGCCTCTTCCTCACTTTCTCTCTCCTCGCTCTTCTTCTCATCATCCCCAAAATTCGACCGCCTCTCCTCGAAAAAGAGCCCCAATTGTTTGTTTTCGCATACTGCTGCCGGGGCTCTGCGCCTCTACGCTCTTTGCTGACAAGTCGCCATTTGTCAACTTGTTATGTGTGTTCATCAGTAGCATTCTTGTCACCAACTGACCACTCTGCATAGTCAGTTGCCGCCCACTTTTTCTCGTTTGAATTTCTCGCTCCTCAAGGTGGCAGAACCACTGCTCGTGATTTCTAGTCCGCCCACCTCGTGTACTCCACGTGGACAGAGCGCTAGTTTTGAAAAGTTTTCGCTACCGTTTTGTTCCAACAAATTCTCCTTCAATTTTCTCTGTTTTTCTGCGAATCGGAATTTAAAAAAAGCTCGTGCTGTCCTCGTGCACTTTTCGCCGTCGGAATGTAGAAAAAGAGAATATGGAAAACGCTACGGAGGCGGAAAAGATGAAGAGGAGAGACGTTCTCCTTCTCCTTTCCGAAAAAATTCGCGAACGTCATCATTGGATGGTTGTGTACATGTTCATGTTGTGCCTGAATACTCGACTAAGAAGAAGACAGAGAACGGACGAACGAAAGAAATGTTTACGTTTCGGGGTCGACCCACGACCAGCCATTGTTCCTATTGGAAATGGCAGGATCTTCCCAATCCGGGAAACACGAGGCTTACCGTAAAAACCGTTGTTTGATGTGTGTAAAACTGTCCCTTCGCCTCTTTCTCGTTCGCCAACCTGGTTTTTTTCGTGCAAGTCAATGAAAATATCATTGAATAGAATGGCAGTAGGACATAAATTTATTTGATTAGTGAAGAATAAGCACTGAAATAATAAGTGTCTCCCTCCACAGACGCCTTTTTTGCAAATGACAAGCTGAATTACATCTCTCTTTGTTTTCCGCCCCCTTTCCCAATGTACTTTAACACTGCCGCCCTGAAAACTCCTTTCTCTTATCATCTGAATCACGTGACCAGGTTTGTAATAAACGTGTCCAATCGGATTATTTGCTCGTCTGATCTCTGTGAATTTCCTCACGATCCCAATAATATTCCACTTGTCCTTTTTGTCGTCTTCGCGTGATTCTGAAGTGCTCCGTCCTTCTATCAGAACTCTTCATTTTGGCCCCGGCACTTGGTGACGCAGATTGATGGGCCAACTCTCACTTTGGCAGATGTTTCATAATCGGGGATTAGTCAGTCTTTCTCTGTTTCTCTCTCTCTCTCTTCGAACAACCGTTTTGTTTTGCAAAACTGAAAACCAAGCGGTGACACCGCGAAAACCATCACCACTGTTGGTTTTCTTTTATTCTTCCACTGTAAGCGATTAGTCACCACCAGTCTCCATTCTTTTTCAATATGATCCTCGAACTTTTGGAAGGACGCACTCATCGTTCCTCTAGCAGTTTGCTCTTCTTCCCTTTTTTCGGGGTCCCATCTCTTCCGCTTGTGACGTCGTCAACTTCTTCTTCTCCCCCTCTTCCGTCTTCTGCTCCTTCTTCATCAGAATTTTACGTCGGCGAATATTCTGACGCATTGTAACTCGGGCGTCGCAGCGTTCGTTCTTCAGCTTTTCCGGAGCTATGTGGCGTCATTGTTCATGTTGTCAAGTGTTTCGTGATATTCTCCTTTGGATTTGTGGCAGTGTGCTTGACGAGCGAAAAGAGGAAAGAAGATGACGAAGGAAGAAGGGAGAAGCAGTTTTCGCTTCTTCTCCCCTCCTTCTGCTTCCCATATTCACTCATTCCCCCCGGAGAATTGTTCTTTTCCGCATTGCTGCTTCCCGTTGTCGTCGATTTTTGTGTCGTCGATTAGAATCGACAAGTTCCATACAAGAGTTGTCTCCTTCTCATTTGCCGCCTTCCTTCCTTTTCGAGGCGTCGCCCCGTTGCATCCTGCTCGCGCTGCCTCCTCCAGCGGCAACTACACTTTTGATATCCGCCGTCGAAAAAGCTAGAAAAATGACGAATTGTGGACTCGTCCTTCTCTCGCCTCCTTCTCTTCGATGGCGCGCGCAGCACATCCCATGGCCACAACACAAATAACGCGATAACTTTGTTTCGGCTCCTATACAAATTCGGTTATTTTTGTTGGCCGCTCACGTTTTCTGCCTTCCTTTTCCTCACCATCTTGTTCTTCGTCCCTTTCTTCACTTTCAACTGTTGTTCTTTCTTGTCGTCACCATCATCATTATCATCATCATCTACGGTTCCTTCTTCCTTCTTCGTTGGTCGGCGGCAAAAGCAGCTCTCTTCATCCTTTTCTTTTTATGAGTCGGGTTAGGGCTCTTCGAAAATTGTTTCCGCTCGGCTGCCTTCATGTTTTCTACGTGCCGAACTTGTGTGTGCCCCACTGAAGCTCTCTGGAAGAATTCTGAAGAGAATCACGCATCGCTTGTTACAGGAATCACGTATTTTCGACGTTTCTCTTGATTCTTATCTCTTGACGCCAGATCGACAACAGTGATTTCCCGAACTGTCCGAATTTCCGGACATCACCGATTCCTGCACGATTACACTTGTCTCCGCAGGGCCGTCAAACCGAGAAAGTGTTACGGTTCTCATATAGATTGAAGATTTAGGGTGTTTATTGGATCTTCCGAATTTCTCTCTATTTTCGTGTCGTATGATCACCGTTCACCGTCCGCATGATGCTAATTCCTTCCGCTAGCAGCAGTGTCAGAATCATGTCTCAGATACCCAAAGATCCTCCCCGTCCCCGAGTATCAAATTTCTTCCCTCTTTCTCCGAATCGTCCGCTCTCCTCTCCTTTCCTACTTTTATCCGTCCACTTTCGCCACTTTCCGTGTTTCAGAATGTAAAAAATGGCGACAATTTTTTCATTTTACTAAAAAAATCGGTGCCCGACCGATTCAAATGTGAGTTTGTTTGCTCTTCGGGTCTCGACGCGCCGCTTCTTTCTCTGAAAACGAAGCGTTCTTCTTCACTCGTCCCTTTCTTTTCTCTATTTCTCTTTTTCTCTACCTACGTCTTCTTAAAAAGGCCATCTTCCAAACGCCTCTCATTCCTTCAGATAACCGTCCAGTAGACCCTCGTCTACTTGGACCGCGCTCCGACATGGTGTTACGGGCGCTAGAGTTCTCGGATTCGATTTCCGATTCGCCGTGGTTTCGGCAGAATCTGCATGACCACGAAGTGGCGTTGGACGATGCCTTCAAGAACATCAAGCTCATCGAGAACCAGTGCAAAGAGCTCATCGCGTGCACAAAAAGTAGGTCGATTGCGTGGAATTGTTGAGCACATGCTAGCACAGGAAGCACTAGAAAACAAGCAACTTATTGCAGAACTCTCGACGGCACAAAGGGCGTTTGCGAAGACGCTCAGCGAGTTTAAGATCGAGACGGTCGGAACGAATCAGACTGATGATGAGCGATTCATTGGTGAGAAAATAGAAAAAAAACAAATGAATTGGAGGAGATACTCTCAATTCACCGCTCTTGCCCCTCGGTGTTTGCGTACTCAAGCCTAATTTCAGAAATTTTGGCTTGAGTCTGCAAACACCGAGGAGCAAGAGCGGTGAGTTGAGTTTAAAAGAATGGGGTCATTAAAAATCATTTCTCTGCCGAATTGAAAATCACAATTTCAGCAACATGCCTGAAAGAGTTTGCCAGTCTGATAAACCAGGTCGAAGACGAGCGGATGAAGCTAGTGAACCAGGCCGAAGAAAATTACCTGGAGCCAATAAAAAAGTTTCGGACGGAGGCGATCGGCCGGACGTTGAAAGAAGAGAAGAACAAGTACGACAAAGAGAGCAGCAAGTTCTACGCGACTCTCGAAAAGCACCTTCATCTGAGCACTGTGCGGAAGAATGACTTCCGTGAGGCAGATTCCCTTTTGGAGCTGCAGCAAAAAAGCTTCTTTCAGGCATCGTTGCAGGTAAATAACAGAAAATAGATATGGAACCTAATGATTATTATTTTTGTTTTCAGTATGTGGCCGAAGTGCAGTCTGTACAGGAAAGGATGCGGTTCGAGTTCGTTGAAACTTTAGGATCCTACGTTTACTCCTGGCTCTCTTTTTTCCACGTTGGTAAGTTTTTTGTCCGAAAATGGACTGTTACGAGAATGTCACTATTTCAGGGAGTGTAATACATCAGGACTTCAAGCCATTCCTTGACAATGTACAAACAAAAGTGCAGAAGGTTATTTCTGAAATGTCTGCCTTTCACTTCCATCTCAATATTTTCCAGACCAAAGAAAACTATATGGCCACGAATGCAGAGGCGGAGGAATTGAAGCTGAAGCTGCTCGCTTCGCATACAAAAGTGAGTCATTTTTTCCATTTCGCAACTTCTCACCGCCAATTGGTATTGAAATTACAGCCGGGTTCCGAAGAGAGACGGCCGACACCGTCGATCAAGCAGGGATACGTATACATGCAGGAAAAAAGCAAGATACCAAGTAGGAGCCGTTCGCCCATTATTCTGAAAAGTCCAGCGAATTTCAGAAACGATCGGACGAGATGTGCTGGGTCGCTGGACCAAGTATTACTGTGTTTACTCGCGGGAAACTCGCATTTTCACGATGGTCAGTGCTAATTCGGCGACGAAGACCGACATGAAGAGTGCGGTTGCTCAGACGGCCACTTTCAAGTTCAAATCTTGCTCGAGAAGACCTATGGACAGTATTGATAAAAGGTGAGAAAAAAGAAGACAAGACGTCAGTTTGGAGAGATGCCGAAAAACAAAAATGATGGAATTTGGGTCATAAATTTGAGGCGAAAAGGAAGAATCTGGAATCTCCAGGGAGAAAAGTTTGCACGAAAATGGGCGAATCTCGAGACGAGATCGCACATTTTGCATTTTCTTCCCACTTTTCGTTCCGTTTTCTGCTTTTCCTCGGAAGTTTCTGCTGATAGACCAACACGTTCTATTCTCAATTCTCTTAGATTCTGCTTCGACGTTTGCGTAGAAGAGAAGAACGACGTGATGACAATGCAGGCCCTTTCGGAAAAAGATCTTTGCGAGTGGATCGACGCAATGGACGGCGCGAAGCAGAACGCTTACACTGCTGGCGAGAATCCGTCGTGCTCCACTTACAAACAGAGTACGTTCCCGTTTAATTTTCCTTCCCTTTGCCCCTTCCGACGCCTCCATTCGTCCATAAGTTTCCCTGTTTTGCCACCACCACCGCTTGGCCTATGCAAAAACGGCTTCAATTGTGAGTCGAATACATTTATCTTTTCGTCGTCGTCGTCGTCCTCGAAAACCATGACGAGGCAGAGGCGACGATGGATGTTGTTTTCGGGTTGGGTTTGGCTCCACCGCCTCCCGTTTCCGTGAGTCGTTTGTCGCCAGAAGCGGCGGCGGCGACGACGACTGCCGGCCCCCAGTATATCAGTAATCCTTTTTCGGCGCCTTCTTCCCGCCTTGCCGGCTCCTCCCACTTCTCCTTCTTTCGGCCTTCGCCCCAATTTCAAACAAAATGTTTTGTATGTGTCAAATGGACTCGGCGACTACACGCTTTGGACTGCCGACGAATTCACACTTTTACACTAGTCTAGCGTCCAGACTCTCAGAAGATTGCAGTTTTAGCGACCGTTGCCTACCATATGGTTCAGACTTCTCAGATCCTCACCAGCTCAAGCCACTGCACTTAGAATTTTCCATTGTACCGCGAACCATAAGTTCTTACAGAGACATTCAAAATACAATTCGGTGTGCTTTGGTGTTGACCTGATTCCAGCTTCCCCTCCTTCCTTGCCGGTCCCTTGTGCTCGTCCTTCCATCACCTTCCCTTTCCTTTCCCTTTATTCTTCCTGATCAAGCATATCTATTTTACTTTAATCCTATCTTCTTTCATTCATTCCCTTTTTCGATACCATATTCGATATTTCTCATTCGAGCGCGTGGTGCTTTTGAGACGTATCGCATTTCTAAGCGAAAATCAGGCGCCACGGATGAAGATTAATGGTCGTCCGATTCTCGGTTTTCTTCTCGGACAACAAAAGAAAACAAGCCTCTCTTAGCTCCGTCCCCTCAGCCGCTGGAATATTCTACTTTCAGTGCTGCGTGAAATGCAAAAAAAGATGTGGTGTTTGATAAGATTTTCGGGAAAAGGATGGTAGTCGTGGGAGAGAAGTTGCTTCTTCTCTGCTCGTTTTGTGGTCGCGAAAGCTCCGGCGAAAGAAGAGTTTTCTCACGAAAATGCAAACGCGCGTGGCTGGTTCCGAAATAGGTTGGCGGGGCGGTACTCTTCGACTTGCGTGAGCCGGTGTGGGAGAGTGACGGAATATTTCAGAAAGAGTGTGAAAAACGACGAAGAAGAAAGGGAAGAAGTCACGGAATTCCAAATTAGGTCAGGTGATTGGAAGAAGGGGGTGGAGGAAGAGTAGTGGAAGCAAAGTGACGTCTTTTGACTGCTGATTCGTGCTTTCTGTCTGGACTAAACTACACAGACCCCATCAAAATATCTGCGTTTCTTGGTTTCCATGACCGTTCGCCTACGAACCTTTTAGTCGAAGCCATAGTTACTTCGCGTCGAGAACACGGCGTCCACCCACATTCTCCGGAAAGGCTTCTCTTGACTGCGAATTCATTCTGCAGAAAACGAGGAGTTTCTTTTTTCTCCGAATCGACCGATTCCATTCATTCTGCTGATTCACACGTCTCGTCGCCCCCGTCTTCTTTTAATAAAATGGAAGAAGAGCTCTCCTGCAGCTCCTCGGCGGCTCATTCCGGGTCGAAACGCGACTGGAATCATAATAATGAATGTTCTTTCGCTTCTTGCGGCTCTTTTTCGCGCTGTTCATGATCGCTTCTTGGTTTCTCTTCTTCTCACATTCCACATCGTTTTCTTTATATTGTTCCATTTGGACGACCGATTGTAAGCACATACGATGGAGAAGAGGAAGAGTGCTTTGAAACTGAAGAAGCGAGAAAAAGAGAATGAGAAAAGAGGAGAAGAATGCATCTGGAAGAGATAAACAGGCTTTCGAGGAGGGCAGCAAGTCAGAATCAGCTCAATTCCGGGCCGCTTGACGTCATTCAAAAAGAAGAAAGAAAACAGCAAAGGAAGAAGAAGAAGAAGACGAAGAAGAAGGCGAGAAGAATGCCAAACGTGTGCGTCGTTATTGCTTTTTGCGGGCAAGCCACCTCTTCTTCCACTGCTTTATGTGAACGTCTTAAGACTGTACTCTGCATAACCTCACGATTCCGTTCATCTCTTCTTCTTCTTTTTCTTCTTCGTGGTTCATCTCATGAGCTCATCAAACATTAATCCACCCCTACTTCACGTCGCCTTTCTCCTTTCTTTGTCCTTTCTGTTGACGACCCGGAGCCGAAGGAGCAGCTCAATGTAGCTCATCGGTCCGCGCCAGATCCCCGGGGAAATTCGCGCATTGGCACCTTCGTCTTGACTCAAAAGGCCTAGTTTCTTTCGTGTGAAAAACGAGCTGCACGTCACTTTTTGGGCGGACAAAGCCGGCAGTTGATTACCTCTTGGCCGAAGGATTTGCGTGGGATGGCGTGATGTTCTGAGTTTTGGTAAGAACAAAATCTGGTCAGAGACAATCCAATTCGAGTGCCCTTTTTCATTTGGCTGATGGGCTCTCTCGATTCCATTGGCACTTGTCCGGTTTCGAGCCAAACAATCGGTCTTTTCATGTTAAAAACGAAATTGGCTACGATCGTGAACAAATTAAAGCTAATTCAGTGAAATTCGAGTTAATCAGTGAGATGAAGAATACAGTAGTCTTTGCGCTTTCTTTGTTTCCATTGGCTTCTGAATTAGCAATACTACAACAAATAATTACAGCTACTCGTTATTTCGATATTCCTAAAAGTCAGAAGGATGAGTATTCCCAAAATTGGCGAAGTTCATTGTAGTTTCCGACTCATTTCTTCTCTTCTCTGTTCTTCCGTTTCATTACCTCCCTTTGGCCTAAAAAGTGGCATCCCCAATCTTTGGCCCGGTTGGCTCTCTTCCAACTCACACACTCGGAGCTTCCATTCTCGCGCTTCTCCGCCTAAATTTCATAAGCTCCCACAGCTCTCGTGGGTGAACAATAGACTAATGCCGGTCGAAATCTCTTGTCCACGTGCACAAGCCGATTGTTCTGAATAGGTGTCATTCTTCGATTCTTGATGCGCACAAAGCTCCTTCTCTGCGAGCTCCGCCCATTTCAGTTAGCCTATCTTTTCCGATTCTTCTGCTTCTTCTGCCTTTTCCCGTCGAGCATTCATTAACTTTTCACGCGTACATCGCGTGATTTGAATCGACGAATGGATTCTTCTCTCCTACGATTTCCGCAGGCTCTCAGCTCCAAAATGTTTCCTATTTTACATCGAATTCCTCGTTTTCTTATTTCTTCTTCTCACTTTACAAAAATTCTCTGGGGAGTCAGGACAGTTGAGCTAAACAGCTAAAGTTGAATGATCATTGTGCGGGCTGACAATCAATGTCTGACACCCGCTGGTCGACTGACTACGGTGTATGGCAAAAAAGAGTGGGGATCGACTAGGTAATCACCATCTTCCTCGCGTCCTCTTGCATCTTAAATGAGGGCGCATCCATCGTCTGCTTCTCAACTCTTCTTCTTCCACGTTGAATTATTCATGAACATTCTAGGGAAATGAGGCCGCCCTTCTTCAGACTTACCGTCACTCCGCCCACTTTTCTTGTGTCTTCTTACGTGCTCTCTCATAATTCTCCGTCTCTTCCTCTCGTCGTCTCCTAAGTAGCCACATCTAGAAAAGAGAAGAAGATGAGTCGCGTGTACGAGAAACAGCGAAGTTCGTCGTTTGGCGACAGCACTCAGCCCATGTTTGCAATGGCTCAGCACCACCAGCATCAGCAGGCGCTCGCCGCCTCCTCTCCTCGCAAGTTCAACATCACCGACGGTCTCCGCTCGTTCCACAAAGCGTCGGCGTTTCTTCCTGGATTCGTGGTCGACAACTGTAACGGTAAGCATGCGAAGGATACTGTAGCTGAAATCTCTTCTGGAATGGTCGACGGTGTTTTCGTATTTCCACATCTTCTCCCGCAGTCTTCTCCCTAAAATTCATTAGCACAAAAGCGTTGGGTGGTGGCGAAAACAAACAATTGATTGGGGGCGTCCGGGATGGCTAATTGACGTCGTCGTTGTCCGACCCACAGACGGCGACATTAGCTCTCCACAAAAAGAGCGCCACAAAGTGAAGAAATAAAGTGATGTGCATTTTGCAGCGCAACTTGATGATATCGGATTCGAATTCGTTCAGCAATGCATTGATATTCTGGAAGAGAGCGGAATTCACGAGCAGGGAGTATACAGGAACTGCGGAGTGACGTCGAAAGTGCAGAAACTGATGACGTTGGGGTTGGACCGCAGAAAAGCGAGTGAGAAAGGCGGGCTGAACCTGCGAGATGAGGAATGGGAAACGAAGACGATCAGCAGTGCAGTAAAAACGTTTCTCAGGTGAGAATAGATGAAAAGTGTTTCGTATTCGTGGATCTTTTCAGAAACCTCCCCGAGCCACTGATGACTTTCGAACTGCACAACGTTTTCATCAACGCGGCCAAGATGGGCGACGCCACAATGAGAATCGATCACATCCACTTCTACGTCCATCAACTGCCTGCCCAACATCGTCGGATGCTTGAAATTGTCGTCCGTCATTTGAGAAGAGTGGCCGATTTGTCCAACGCGAATCTGATGACTGTCAGCAATCTGGGCGTCTGCTTCGGACCGACTCTGCTCCGTCCGAAGGAAGAGACAGTTGCTGCTATCATGGACATTAAGTTCTGCAATGTCGTTGTGGAAGTGCTCATTTCCAATTACGACAAGATTTTCAAAACGAAACCGAAATCGAGCATCGGCTCGGCGGTCCCTCCGAAACCGGATCATCACACCCCTCACGATAACGGACGTCCTCTGGCCACCCGCTCGTTTGGAACTTCTGCCCCATCGCCAATCACACACCGTTCCCGATCTCCGAAAACACCCGGAGGCGTCGGATCAAAGATTGTGAGAAGCACACAAGTTGTGTCCAGTTCTTACTCGCGTGGAATGCAGAAACGGGACGCAATGTTCCCCTCGGAAATCGCTCGTTACGGAGCTGGATTTGACGTTTCTGAGATCCGTGATTTCGCCGCAGAGAAGTCTCCTCTCACTTCGCCCACCACTACTGCTCCGCTGGCCAGCGGCAGTGTCGAGGAGATAGATGAAGCGGCGAAAACAGAGCGGAACAGCTCGGATTCACTCAACTCTCTCGGCTCGTTCGGATCGATCGGCGACGAGTCCACAGCTACCGTAGTTCCGGCTCCGGACGCGTTTGAGAAGTCTGTAAAACGTAAGTGCCGAGAATTGCTGATACTGTAAAACAGTTTATGTTTACAGCCAAATATAGTGTTTCCTACGCGTCGACATATAATCGGATCCCAGCCGACTCGTGAGTTTCCCCTGTTCCCTCCTTCCCCTGCTCGTTTCTTATGCATGGTTTTGTTCTGCTCAGTCGTCTGTTCGTCCGTTCTTTTCTTCCCCGCCTCGTGCTCCCTCTCTCTTTCTATCGCCTGTTTCCACTTTCCTTTAGATCCAAACTGACTGCCTCCATCTCGTGCACTGCCGTCGATTCTACAGGCATCGAGACGTCGTTCACATCGATAACCAGACAGAACTACTTGCGAGGAACTCTTGATTCGTCAGCGATGGGCTCCACTTACAAATACCTGAGGTATAACCGTTATCTGCCTGTTCTATCATCCACCCCCGCATTCTCATTCACTTTCTATTCTCTCTATCACAAGCACACACACTCTATCATTGTTTCATGTGGGCATCGGTAGATTGTGACGTGGCATGAGCACATCACTGGAAATAACGCAATTTGAAATGCACATAAAGTTAATCGAAAATTTCAGTCGACGCGTGAAGACACTCTACGCGTGCACTCCCGACCATCATTCGGAACTCTCTTTTGAGCCAGGACAGATTATCACCAACGGTATGCTCTCCTTCTGAAGTCATTGCCAACGACGTCATCGAAATGTTTTCAGTGTACGAATCGAACGAAGACGGATGGCTCGTTGGCACTCTGAACGGCAAGACGGGTCTGATCCCGTCAAACTACGTGGAGCCGTTGCCGTGAGCTCCTCATCTACAGTTTCCCCCGGCCAGTTCACTGTGTGATTATCAATCATTTTCGTCTCTTTGTTTCCCATTATTCGTTTCCATTCGCATTCTGGTTGCCCCCCGATTCTAGACCAACTCATTTTCCAATTGCTGTGTCCGAATACGAGGTCCCATTCAATTTTTTATAACCCCTTTCCATTCTTTTTGAGATTATTTCCAATTCGATTCCGTCCGTGCGTTCCCATTCCTCTCCCATCCGCACTGTTTTCGACCAAATTACGAGTCTCTCCGATAGTATTTCGCTCCGTTCCGCCCGTTCCCAGACACTTTCGTCTTTCTTCCTTTCGTTCCTTGCTGATTTTCTGCAAACGAAGGAAGCGTGTTAATATTTGTAACGACTCCACTGTATTAATTATTGATCCCTTTAGCCTCTAAAAATGTATGATTGCTAGCCACGATTGAAAACAACGAAGTGTCACTGGAGGAGAAATAAATAGATATTTATTTGCCTGATCGAAAAACAGAATCATCAAGTAGCAAGAAATGTTATTCATGAGGTGTAATTGAGATCGAATGCTCTTTGAGAGCTATAATAGTACAGACAAGATTAAAACACGAGGCGATACGCATAACGAGAAATATAAATGAAATAACCTGAAATATGAGTGATCATTTGGATTTGATTTGTTTGAATTCCTCTCGGAGTTTTTCCATTACTTCCGAGTGCTTCATATTATTGAACTTCCAATAGTTCTCTTTTGCGTAATCAGCAAAGTCGTCGTCATCGTTTCGCTTCACATTCCTTTTGGATAAAGGAGGAGATGGACTCGCCGTCGGGGCAGTTGGGGTCTTCGCCTTCGGATCTTCTACCACGATGCGAGTGTTTGTACGACGGCAAAAACGGTAAAGAACGAATCGGCCCAAACACTTTCCGCACGCTTTCCGCGAGGTATCCAGTGATTTTGATTGACGTTTGATTCTGAAGGAGAAGAGATTAAATTTATCAATTACATACATTCAGAACTCACTCTTGCCCGCAATCGACGTTTTCGCAAACATAGAAGAACTTGGCCTCGATCTCATAACTGTGGCATCTTTCGACGAACGGGAGCGAGCGGAAAGCCGACGAACAGCGCGCTCCCCACCGTTTCCATCCGGGTCCGTGGCCCTCTTTGTGCAGTCTGTCGACGACCCATACCGCCGCGTGGCACATTTCGTGAATCAGAGTGTCTCGTACCCTTTCCGCAGTCGTGCAGACTACCGGCGACATTTCGATCGTACTATTCCCATTCGAATGATTCCGACATTGTCCCGCCGATTTGCGAAGGCGTGCATTCCATTCGAGTTTTAGCTTTTCAGAGGGAATGTCCGAGAATATTCGGCGGATCAGAATGTCTTGGAGACGTATGAGAAGAGTTTCACGATGTTTCTTTTGGCGGAGAGCATTTTCTTTCACATACACTTTCGCTTCGTTGTGACTGAAAATGAGTGATAAGTGGATGCAAAAAGATCGATAAAATACATTGGGCCTGAGAAATTCTCAGTGAGAGACTGCAGGAACCACTCCTCATCGTCAGAAGCTCTCTTCTTTTTCTGCGCAGGCCGTGCTTTCGTTTCTAGACTCGACGTTCTGTACTCGTCTTCTAGATCGTCCTCAGACTCCGACTCCGACGAGAAATCGCTTTCTTCACTGATGTAATCGTCATCAACAACGAAATTCTTCCGTACTGAAACTTTTCTTTCGACTTTCGCGGGTTCCATTGGGTTTCTCAGTTTTTTAAGATCTGAAAGGGCATTTGAAACCATCTAAATTATCTTGACACAAACTATTACAATCGTCGAAAGCAGCTTCATCATTTTCGGAATCGGATGATATTTGAATTCTCTTAGATCTTTCCTTTGGCTTCTTGGGAGGAATCTCTTTTTCTTTTTTGAATTTTTCTTCTGGTGGTAGATTTTCTTTATCGTCGTCTTCGTAATCAGAAATCGGTTCTCTTTTCTTAAACAGAAAGATCACGATAGTTCTATTTATGTCTTCCTTACCACTTCTCTTACTGTTTTGTTTGGTTTTCGTGGTGGCTGTGGCGAGTCCTCGAACATCTCCGGATAGAGCTTCCGCAAGAGTTCCCGTTCTTCCTCCTTCTGCAACTTACCTAGGATCTTTTCTCCGGGCGTCATTGGAAGGAAATTCCCTCCGGCAGTGTTTCTTGCGGGAGAACTGACAGACATCATCGAAATGTTGTTCTCCAGAATCGACACGTCATCTTCATTAATTGGCTCATTTTTCTGCATAAGAACACACTTTTCACAGGTTTTACTTTACTGAAATTTTACAATATCTTTCAGATTGGCTCGGCTGTCGTTCATTGACCGCCGGTTGCTGAAACTGGAACTCCACGCTGTTCTGAAATGAAACTATAGTTATGGTTTGAAAAAGAAAAAAGAATCGCACTCATAAGAAGAGGCAGATGCATTGCTGTTGTTGTGAAGGTCCCGGAATGGAGTAGGCATCGTGGGATGGGCCTGAAATGGGCTGTAAAAGTTTGAACTTTTTATTGCCGCCAATTTGAAAATGCGAGGTGAATTGCGTATTCGGCACAGTTTCTGACGCGCAAAATTGTGCTGTTACATTTTAAACACTTTAATAAATAAAATAAAGAAATCAGCTTGAAAGTATAAAAGATTGTATAGAAAATCTACACTTTCGTATCGATATGCAACACTATTCACAATCAATAAGGGAATTTGAGTTTGAATCAAATGTTTGGGGTAGTATGCAAGTGCGCTCCATTGCAAACGTCGCAGAGCGATTTTCGAAAAGCGGAAAAGGCAAAGAAAATAATGTCTCCGTTTGTTCTTGTTCTTTTCCAGAAATCTCATGAGCTTCAATTACACAATTACAATACTTCTCGATGTTCTTCTATCTATTAACTGATTTCTAACACTGAATACTCATTATTTTAGGCCTTCCCCCTCCGTTTTTGCTCACAGCTTCCCTATATTCCTATTTTTAAAAATTAAGTTTTCAGAATCGATATTCTCGACTATGGATTCGGATCTCTACGACGAGTTCGGTAACTACATCGGTCCCGAGTTGGACTCGGACGATGACGCTGCCGAATTGGATGATAACGTTGATGGAGAGGACCGGAGCGATGAAGACGATGACGACGAACCGGAAAGAATGGAAGAAGAAGAAACGGGCGAAATCCCGCAGAACCAGGTTGTGCTGCACGAGGACAAGAAGTACTACGCTTCTGCGCTCGAGGTGTACGGAGAGGGAGTGGAGACCCTCGTGCAAGAGGAAGATGCTCAGCCACTCACTGAGCCCATCGTCAAGCCGGTATCGAAGAAGAAGTTCCAAGCGGCCGAGCATCGTCTTCCGGAGACCGTCTACAAAAAGGAGTACCTGGCTGATCTGATGGACTGCCCGCACATCATGCGAAACGTCGCGATTGCTGGTCATCTGCATCACGGAAAAACGACGTTCCTCGACTGTTTGATGGAGCAGACTCATCCGGAGTTCTACCGCGCGGAAGATGCGGACACCCGCTATACAGATACTCTCTTCATTGAGCAACAGCGAGGATGTTCCATCAAGGCTCAGCCGGTAACCATCGTCGCTCAAGACAGTCGTCACAAAAGCTACTTGCTCAATGTGATCGACACTCCCGGACACGTCAACTTCTCCGATGAAATGACTGCCGCTTACCGTCTCGCGGATGGTGTCGTTGTGCTCGTCGATGCTCACGAAGGAGTCATGATGAACACGGAACGAGCTATTCGGCATGCCATTCAGGAGCGACTCTCCGTCACTCTGTGCATCTCCAAAATCGACCGTCTTCTCTTGGAGCTCAAGTTGCCGCCTTCTGATGCTTACTTCAAGCTGCGTCTCATCGTTGACCAGGTCAACAACATTCTGAGCACGTTCTCTGAGGAAGACGTCCCATTGCTCTCTCCACTCAACGGAAATGTCATCTTCTCGTCGGGGCGCTACAACGTCTGCTTCTCTCTTCTTTCGTTCTCCAACATATACGCCAAGCAATACGGTAATACAACTTTCGAAATCTGATCTTAAACTTTTATTTGTAGGCGACTCGTTCAATCCGAAGGAATTCGCACGCCGTCTTTGGGGAGATTTTTACTTTGACAAAAACACTCGCAAGTTCTCCAGAAAGGGACCATCTCATGATTCTCCACGAACTTTCGTTCAGTTCATTCTGGAGCCCATGTACAAGATCTTCTCCCAAGTGGTCGGAGATGTTGACACGTGCCTTCCGGATATGATGGCCGAACTGGGCATCCGTTTGTCGAAGGAGGAGCAGAAAATGAACGTCCGTCCGCTGATTGCGCTCATTTGCAAGCGCTTCTTCGGAGACTTTACCGCCTTCGCTGATTTGGTCGTCCAGAACATCAAATCGCCATTGGATAACGCCAAAACGAAGATCGAGCAGACTTATCTCGGACCGGCGGATTCGCAACTGGCTCTCGAGATGCACAAGTGTAACGCTGAAGGACCGCTTATGGTTCACACGACGAAGAACTATCCGGAGGCCGATGCGACCCAATTCCGTGTATTCGGAAGAGTTATGAGCGGCACTCTGGAGGCGAACACGGACGTTCGTGTTCTCGGAGAAAACTACAGTATCCAAGACGAAGAGGACTGCAGAAGAATGACCGTCGGAAGGCTGTTCGTCCACGTTGCTAGATACCAGATTGAAGTGACACGAGTGCCCGCCGGATGCTGGGTTCTCATTGAAGGAATCGATCAGCCAATCGTCAAAACGGCTACGATCGCTGAGCTCGAGTACGAGGACGACGTCTACATCTTCCGCCCTCTCAAATTCAACACTCGCAGCTGCGTGAAGCTGGCCGTCGAGCCGATCAATCCATCCGAACTGCCAAAGATGTTGGACGGACTGCGCAAAGTAAACAAGTCGTATCCGCTGTTGACGACACGCGTCGAGGAGTCGGGAGAGCACGTACTTCTGGGCACTGGAGAGCTGTACATGGACTGTGTGATGCACGATATGCGGAAGGTGTTCTCGGAGATCGACATCAAAGTGGCCGATCCGGTAGTCACATTCAACGAAACTGTCATTGAGACTAGTACTTTGAAGTGCTTTGCCGAGACGCCCAATAAGAAGTAAGATTTTCTATTAAAAGAGAAGAGAATATAACAATGATTACAGGAACAAGATCACAATGATGGCTGAACCATTGGAAAAGCATTTGGACGAGGACATTGAGAACGAAGTGGTGCAGATTGGCTGGAATCGTCGGCGGCTGGGAGAGTTCTTCCAGACAAAGTACAACTGGGATCTGCTGGCGGCTCGTTCCATTTGGGCATTCGGACCGGACACCACAGGACCCAATATTCTTCTCGATGACACACTGCCATCCGAAGTGGACAAACATCTCCTGTCGACTGTCAGAGAATCGCTGGTGCAAGGATTCCAGTGGGCGACGAGAGAAGGGCCGTTGTGTGAAGAACGTCAGTTTCCGGTCATTCACTGAATTCATTCCGTTTCATTTCAGCAATTCGTCAGGTCAAATTCAAACTTCTCGATGCGACTATTGCTGCCGAACCCCTCTACCGTGGAGGAGGTCAAATGATTCCGACGGCTCGCCGATGTGCATATTCTGCCTTCCTGATGGCGACCCCTCGACTCATGGAACCGTACTATACTGTGGAAGTGGTTGCTCCAGCCGATTGCGTTGCCGCCGTATACACAGTGCTCGCCAAGCGACGTGGTCACGTTACCACAGATGCTCCGATGCCCGGATCTCCGATGTACACCATCAGTGTATGTTCAAAATCCTCACTCGCCTATTTCCATTCTTACTCTTCTTACAGGCATACATTCCCGTGATGGATTCGTTCGGCTTCGAGACGGATCTTCGTATTCACACTCAAGGACAGGCCTTCTGCATGTCGGCCTTCCATCACTGGCAACTCGTTCCTGGAGATCCGCTCGACAAATCGATTGTGATCAAGACACTAGACGTGCAGCCGACCCCTCACCTCGCCAGAGAGTTTATGATCAAAACGAGAAGACGCAAGGGACTTTCCGAGGACGTCTCTGTCAACAAGTTCTTCGACGACCCAATGCTTCTGGAGCTCGCCAAGCAACAAGACTACACTGGCTTCTAATTTATTTACTTTTCTTATGTTTTTATCTAAATGTATTACTTTTGTCTCGCTCTAAAGCGAAGATCTCAAATAAACTTCTTATTGAGCATTTTAGAAGTCGCATATTTAAGAGAGACGTCTTTATGGAGGCGAGCATCGGACTGCTTCAGTCACTCCAGCAGGACATGGAATATCCGAAGCAGCATTCCGTCGGTCTGTCAAAACGTAAGGAATGTTTAAGATTATCACACAAAGAGTTCATATTGATAGTGGGAAAGGACGTACTGTTGGAAGAAAACAAAATGTGAATATAAATAGAGATGGAAAAATAGATAAAGAACAAATTAAAAAATCGGCGGCCATTGTGGAACTATTCGAATTCGATGGTAAAACGTTCGATTCCCCATGAGGATCGGTCCCGGAAGATCTTGAACATCTGACGGTGTCCGAGCAGTTTCGTCCATTCGGGAAGGGAGTTTTTATCGGCGCGATACTCGAACAGATGACGTCCGATTGTCTGGAGAGCCAGTCTGAAATTGTACCGGTTTAAAATCGGGAGTTCAGATGAATTCACTTACTTCTGTATGGTATTTTTGGTGATGGAAGGCGCGTGGAGTCGAGTTTCGAGGCTGTCGAGCACCTCCTGAAGATTACTCTCATCGACGTCGTTCTCGAGAAGATCAATTAGTCGGCAGTAGTCCATGTAGATCATTCCACTGGCTCCCCATTCCGGAATTTGATTTTCAAACGGGCGGACCATAAGACACACCGTCTTTAGACTGTCCGAATCTCCAGCCACCACGGCAGTCGGAGCAATGTCATCGACGAACAGACGGCGAATTTCGAGAAGATTCTTGGCGGCAATAGCCAGCTCGAAGAGTTGAGTGGAGTCGTCAGAGGATTTGGTAATCGTAAACTGTGCTTGAGCAATCCATTCAGAGGGAATATCAAATTGTTCCGAAATGGCGTTGAACGTCTCGTTGTCAGTGAAACGGGCGATACGGTCGAGAAGAGATCGGACCGCGGTTGCCCTTCTGAAATTAACCTATCGCTGACGGGAATGTCTTTTCCAACTCACTCTTCATCTTCATCAATGTGCTGCATTACAAACACGGCATACGTCGACAGTTTAGCAGCTTCCAACTGAGCAGAGTAGCTTCGATGAAGTCGTGTTTCAGCGGTCTTGGACATGGTACGGTATCCGACAGAATAGAGAACACTCCAAATGTGCCATTGAAGGAAGTGGTCATGGGGCATTTCTCCGGCAGCGCAATCCAAAACTACTTCGAGTGAATGCTGTGATTCGCACGCCAATTTGATGAGCTCTCCGTGCAAATCTCCACGATTGGAAGCGGCTCTCCGGGCGACAACGTCCTGTTGATATCCACTGTAAGCGTCTTCAAGGCCAGTCCAATTGCGAAGGAACCAGACGTGCAGTCCCAGAGCTTGTGTCCAATGAAGACCTTCGAGGCAGTTGATCGAGTGTTTCTGACCTTCGTGAGTCCAATCAAAGTGGGACACTCCAGACATGAGAACATAGCATTTGAGAAGCGACTTCGGCACCAGATGAAGCACTTCGCACTTCTTCCAGTTCTCGATCTGTGCCTTGAAGCAATGAACTGTGGCCTCCGGACAGACGGCGCTCGAGTGCAGAATGGATGCCAATTTCGGATGTCCGTTCTCATTGGCCAACTGGAACGCCTTCTCGACGTCTCCAATACACAACTGTCTCCAGACTCCGACTGCGGCCTCCTCTCGTGGTCCTCTCCATTCCATCACTCTTTTCTTCGCTTCTGTTTTCAGCCACTCTCCGATTCGTTCTCCTCTTTCAAACGACCATCCTTCGCGCCGTTCCGACGGGAAAAGGCCCGCGAGAAGCTGCCAAACGGACGCGTGTCCGTCATAACCGCCAGTCTGGGCAATGTCAATGTAACTGTTGAACATGGTAGAGAACGAGTCCGAGTAAGTGGCAAAGTTGGAAACGAGAGAAGAGGAAATTGAGTCTGTTTGGGTAGAAGGTCCCTTTCTTCTGGTTTCCGAGACCTGCACGTTGACTTCGATCATCGCGACCAGAGTTTCCTGCAAAACGCACGTTTTCACATGAAAAAGAAAAAAGTTTCTCACGTCGTCTACGTCGGAAGTTCGGTCAAGAGTTCCGAAAAGCACATGGTTATGGACGGGCTGCGCAGACCACACAAGGCATCCGTTTTCACTCCATCCGACCCGGGCGCTCCGCCCCTTTGCTACTCCCAGATCGATCGTTTTGCTCCTTCCGAACCCGAGCATCTTCCTCTCTTCTCTTCCTCCGTTGAATTGGTTCGTGGGCTCTCGACTCTTCGGCATCACTTTCAGATCTTGCAGATTTCGAATGAAGCGACTGCTCTCGTACTCCAAATCGGCAAGAAACTCGAGCTTCGGCTTCTTCTCCGGCTGTTCTCCGTCCTCAATTATGACCGATTCTTCGAATCCAGTTGTCATGTCGGCTATCCGACCATCTTCCCGGGATTTGTCTGTTTTTCCGCCGCCAAGTCCTCCTGGATTCGCATGACGAACGATTTGGACGGCGCTGGCGAGAGGTGCCGGAGCTGGCACTCGTTCGGCGAGCATCTTAAAGTCGAAGGGATACGTAGACAGACTCTTTCGCTCATTTTCTATACCAATACCATGTGGGGAAGGGCTCTGAGAAACAAGTTTATTGCGAAAAACTCAAAGAGACAAATAATGATTAGACAATTGCTGGTGTTTCTGTTCAGCCTGCCCCGGATGGTATTGGCAAGCAGTCAGTATCGGTAAAAATAAACTAACAAATAAAACAGAGAAATTATGAAAAACCGTGTTCAGGTGATGAAAAAGGGAAATCATGAGTCAGTGTGATTATTCAAAAACGGACCTCATGAAGGAAGACTTCTTTGTAAATCTTTTTTCGCTGCACTTGGCTATTGACGTCGTTGCCAGAAGTGTTCAGGTCGAGCTGGAATGTGTGGTTCAAAAGGAGTTCATCTGCGTCTTTCTTACCGATCGGAGCGGTGAAGCTGTCTGCTCTGGTTGCTGTGGCGGCTGTTGTAGAGGCGGGGCCACATCCATCGGCTCATCGTCGTCGGCGAGTCCGTACTTACTGAAGTGCTCCACGCGGAACACCCAGCTTCCAGTTTCAGCACGGAAGTCCTTGAACGTGGCTCCCATTCGGGTGGTTTGTCTCTCGAGATGCTCTCTCCATCCCACTTCGGCCAGCTTCACGACGTCGCGCACCTCCTTCTTCGTTTTCTTGTCCGTGTACCAGATTCTCTCCAGTGTAACTTCGGCAGGTTTGTTCAGTTCTTGTCCCTCAGCGGGCTTCTCTTCTTCGTTTGGGTAAACGGTTACCTCGCGGTGACGGAATATAACAATTTCGTCGAGCACGACATCTTTCAGCTCAATTTTGCCTGGCCAGAAAACACTTCCGTACGAGGAACGCCCGATTGTCAGACCATCCTCCAAGACGACACGTCCATTTTTCACCATGCTCTTCATTTCGTTGATAGTCGGCAAAGAGAAGTAGTCGGGTTTGCTGAGTCTCACCCCGGCGGCCATGTTCTCCTGGGCGGCCGTTTCCTCGGTCGGAGTGGTAACAACAGATGCAACTGAACTGGCTGCGGAAACTGGCTCAATGCCGGTGTATTCATCGCATGTCGTGTCCAGATTCAATGCCGGCGGCTCCTTATTTCTGTCTTGATGACGTTGCACAACAGCTTGAACCGGATCCACTTGCGGAGTCGAAGCGACAATCTCGGGTCGTCTAGAAGTCTCGGCAATTCGTGGAAGAGCATCTGGATCGGCAGCACGAGTTCCTGGTCCAACTCTAGAGGAATCGGAGAGAACAGACAGATCAAGCTGTTTCAAATTGCTTCTTCTAACTGATCCACGCACTCCGAGACGGTTTGAAGAACCGTTCAGGGAAGCGTCAATCGCAGAATCAATAGTTCTGAAAATTTGAATTGAACGAGATGAGATGCAATCGATCGAAAAAACCTGTTGATAGCACTGGTGTCATGAAGGCTTTGGTTGACCAAAGACGAGTTGGGATTGTAGCTTCCGGTGCGAAGTCCTCTTCCCAACGTCGGGGGCGCTTCTCTCGAAGTGTAGTTCAGATCTCTTGTGATATCAGAGGATCTGTTGACAGCGGGCGAGAGGTCACTCATCACCTTGCTGATGGGCGGCACAATGAACGAAGATTCTTGGCTAGGAGATCCCACGGTCAACGCTCCTTTCTTAGCAGCCAGGAACCTGATCTGCCTTTGGGCGTTTATCTGAGATCCTTTGCCCTCGGATTCTGGAGCTGTGTTGTACTTGAGAAGAGCAGAATCTCCGTACGGTGCATTGGTGAGCTGCGATTGCAGTGATTTCATGTTCGCCTGCATCTGGAGGATATCAGCTGGAACGCCAATGACTGGAATTGGAGCAACTTGTTGCTGGACAACGACTTGCGGCTGAGCAGCGTTGCCGAATCCGGTGCTCAACGGCTGTGTGGCCTGAGTGTTCGAGCCAAACAGACTTCCAGTAGTCGCCTGAGGTTGAGATCCGAAGAGACCTCCGGTGGCGCCGGTAGTTGTGGTATTTCCGAATAGACCACCTGGCTTGGCAGCTGTGTTACCGAAGAGTCCTCCACCTGTCGTGTTCGTAGTTCCGAACGCATTCGTAGTCGTGGGTTGATTTCCACCAAAGTTGAATCCTCCAGTACTCGTAGCTGGCTTGGCTCCAAACAGGGAACCGCCTGTGTTGGCTGACGTATTTCCAAAAAGGCTTCCTCCAGTATTGGCAGCAGCAGGCTGGCCAAAGGCATTCGTCGTCTAAACAGAGAACTTTATTTTTCCTCTTAAAAGAAGGTATCGTTACATTTGCAGCTCCTCCAAAGTTAAACCCGCTCTGTTGCTGCGGCTGCTGTTGACTGTTCTGTCCAAAGAGATTAGTTCCAGTGTTCGATGTGTTTCCTGAAGCTAATTTTTCGTAGAACATTTTAATGTTCACATTCAATACCGAAGAGAGATCCAGACTGGTTCTGGTTCTGAGTTTGTCCAAAAAGTGAACCACCAGTTGCATTCTGCTGATTTCCTCCGAACAACGACGAACCGGTGTTTTGACCAAATGTGGAGGCTCCTGTAGTGGCTGACTACTCACTGAGATACTCCTTTATCTTTTTTCTTACCTGTCGTAGCTCCGAACAAAGACGATCCCGCTGGTTTCGCACCAAAAAGAGAGCTTCCAGTGGTTGAAGTATTGGCCGCATTATTGTTCCCGAAGAGCGAAGTTCCTCCAGACGTATTGCCACCGAAAGGAGATGACGTCGTGGCGCCACCAAACAGCGAGGATTTTTGCTGAGTATTTGAGCCGAACAGAGTACTTCCACTCTGGTTAGCATTAGTGGTCGTTGATCCGAAAATATTTCCACCGGTCGTGGTGGTTCCAGTTCCAGGAGTTTTCCGATTTGCCATGTAATCTTCCACTCTCAACTCCTCCATACTTTTCTGTTCGTACTTTGTCATAGCAGAAATACAGATGTGCTTCGTCGATATTGTCTGAGTACTTCCGTTTCGCATCATCGTATCGGAACTTATCGGCGGCTCAAACTTTATAGTTGTACCCGTCACAGCTGATCCTAAATCGGCACAAAATTGTGTTTCGCAATAAGTGATAAGGACTCACCTCCGAAGAGCCCTCCGCCAGATGACGCGGTGTTCGAACCAAACAAACTTGAAGTTCCCGCATTCGATGTGTTGGTGTTCGCTCCAAAAAGTCCTCCACCGGCAGTGCTGGTGGTAGTTGTAGAACCACCGAAAAGAGATCTGTTGGCATTGTTTTGCCCTCCGAACAGTGAAGATGATTGATTCTGAGGTTGCGGAGATCCTGAAGAACTTCGTTTGTCAGAAACACTTTACTGCTGTATTTGGTTACCGAAAAGATTGGAGCTAGTATTGCTGGCTCCTCCAAAAAGCGATGATCCCGCTGGTTTGTTTTGGTTCGAACCGAAAAGACTGGAAGTGGCGGCAGGCGCAGTTGATTGCCCGAAAAGGCCCTTGTTCTGGTTATTTTGTCCGAAGAGCCCGCTCCCAGTATTCGATCCAAAACTGGACGAGCCAAATGACTTGTTCTGGCCGAACATGAGGCTGAAACTTGAAAAATGGACGAGAAAAAGAGAGATAGGGATATTAAGACAAGAAATTGAAAGAGTCCTAAATTTAACGTTTATTGGCTTGAGATTACGAGGACGACAATATCGAACATTACGAGTTTTTCTTTTTCGCGGAACACGTAATTTCATTCGAAAATCTACGCGCGCGACATGGGAAACATAAACGAAAACAGACAAAATTCGAATTCGAAAAGTGTCGGGAGGCAAACTGAAAAATGCGGTAGAGCGTGTTTGCATCATCATGCACGCCAGTCTCTGCGTCTCTCCGTTCCACAAACTCTCTCGCTGCGCGGACAGCTCGCTTCGTCTCCTTTTTTCGCAGTTTCGTAGCTTTCTCCTTTTGTTTCATGGCTAATAGTAATTCTAAAATGAAATTCGAGTCCGTAAAAATCTCTGAAAACGTCGTGAATGACAGAAATTGCTCTATTGATTTTCAATGTATTCTTCAGAACCACGTGCAATGCTATAAACTCGAATGGGTAACACTCTACTGACAGGCCGCTCGAATGCGATCGCACCGATCATCAGTGCAGAAGAAGCCAAATCTTTCAGTATGTCTGAAAAGGAGAAGGAAAAGTGAACGAAAAGATGATTTTCAGTATCCGACGAAGAATATCGCCGCATTCGACAAGCTTTTCAGAGATTCAAAAACGGATTCATTATTTATGACGTGAGAATATTTGAGATGAAAATTATGACAATGAAACATCATTACTTCAGGAGTTCTGCTACCATGTTCTGGGCGGTGCTCAGATTCCCGACGATAAACGACGCCTTCTCTTCAACTTCTTCTCACACGGCGCAGAAACTGTCACTTTCGAAAATCTGCTCACCTCTCTCGTCGGATTGTGCCGAGTGGAAGAAGTGCAGACGAGATTCATTGAAGAGTATCACGAATTCGCTTCGTGGGGACTGAGCCCTCCGAAGCTCACAATTCCTTTGAATGATTCCTACATATCATTCTACGAAGTCATGTCCTACGTCACTCACTGTAAGCGTTCGTGGCACGTTCATAAAGTTAAAAAATGTGTTCAGTGTCTGTGAACGAAGTGATCGAACTAGAGAAAGTGTTCGCAACAATCAGTGATCGTGCGGTGTGCAAATTGAATGATGACAAGTGGAAACAGGCTCTTGGCGGCTGCTTCCCGTCCAACTACGCCGACAGACTCTTCGCCGTTTTCGATGAAAATAAAGACGGACAAATCGACTTTCGGGAACTCGTTTGTACTCTCTCCGCACTCTGCAGAGGACCTCTTCCTGGAAGAATCTCGCGTATGATTAAGTCTATCAAAACATTGCTCATCAAATTGAATTTCAGAGCTAGCTAGAATCTGGGACGTCGATTGCGACAAAATGTTGTCCGACGAGGAATTGCAGAATATGTACGAGGATTTGGCAGTGCCAGCTGAGCGTCAAACGGTGACCAAATCAGCACAAGGGAAGGCGGCACTCATAGACTTTGGAATATGGGCTCAGGAGAATGAGGAGTATGTCAAGGAGTACTACTCGATGGCATTGCAAATCGGACATATTTGTCTTGGATTGAGACCGGAATCGAAACAACTGGAATTACAAATTGTGAAGTGAGTTAGTTATCTGGTAAACGACATTTACGAACCATCCTTTCAGCGAATTCGAAGAACGCGCTTCCAAACTGCCGCTGACCGAATGGAACATTGTCGCGGCTAGTTGGCACGGAGAGTTCAGAACGCTCCTGGAAGCGGATAAGAACCCCAATCCAATTGACAATTCTTCAATCAAAGGGACTAGGGAAGACAGTTGGACAAGCAAAGTAAGCTCTTTTCAAAATGTTACCATTTCCAAGTATATAATTTTGCAGGTTGCGTGCATTTCTTCAGAATCAGCTCGATTGAAAGCTGACCTGAATCCGTCCGACTACATCCGAGTCCCCGTTCCTCTTTGGAGAGCATGGCTTCGTTGGCATGGATGTGCTTTGACAGTCGATTCTCAATTCACTCGTAAATATCTTGACGGCGAGTTCTTCGAAGATTCCAAGCCGGCACTCGAACTGTACCCGCTCGAGATTCTGCTGCTCGGACATGACCGTAAAAAGAGTCATGACGGAACGGAAACGACGCCCAGATCATTGACTCCGTGGGCGTGTGCTCAAGTCTCCCGCAGCATGACTGTCGACGAACTGCTCTCTTTGTGCAAAACGGAACTGAGATTGGGTGAAGGAGATGCGAGACTGTGGCAAGTGGTCAAAGAGAACGAGGAGGGCAACGTGCTGCTGGATGACGGAGCACAGAACTTGCATCAGTTGTACGTGGCACTTGGGAAGACGAAGAAAGTGAACAAAATGAAGTTGCTGCTGGAAGTGCGCGAGCGAGGGACCGGAGTGTGGCCGGAGGAGCTGCGAGCTTCACTCTCCGGGAAACAGATCACTGCCGCGTCGACTCTCTCCTCTTCAAATGCTCAACTCTCAGGTAACCATTCCACTTCTCAAGCGCTTTTCCTAACCTCTCACAAGATTCTACAGGTCGTCCGGGAGCCGTTGGACTCGTAAACTACGGGAACTTCTGCTACCGAAATGCCGGAATTCAATGTCTTGCGAGAGTCTCTCCATTGACACAGTACTTCTTGGAGGACGAGAATCTGGATGCGATTAAGCGAACGAACACCCGAAGAAGAGATGCCGTGGAGACGACGATCGAGTATGCAAAGCTGCTGAGGGAAATGTGGGCGGCGAAAAAAAAGAATATTGCGCCGAATGACTTCAACGATGCAATTCGCATGAATTCAGACATGTTCGAGTGCAGTGAACAGCACGATTGTCAGGAGTTCGTCGCGTTTTTACTCGATCAACTGCACACTTCCATGTACGAGGCAAACAAGACATTGACTCAGAATACGAACGAGAATCAGGTAGAACCGAGAGCAGAGAAGGAGGAGACGAAAGAAAAAGAAGAGGGCGACGAGGAAAAGGCGGACAGATCATGGAAAGAGTACGAGGAGCAGAATGATTCGCTGGTCACTCAACTGTTCACTGGACAGCTCCGCTCCCGATTGATCTGTCGTTCGTGCCAAGGAAGTTCCAGTGTTTTCGAACCATTCACCTCGCTCTCTTTGCCCATTGGATTCGAAGACGTCGATTTGTACCAAGTCATCGGTAGGCTACTGAAAACTATAATTTTCTGTGCAAATCAAAAATTGCTCTTTCAGTTGTACGACGCGACGGCCGAATTCCTCGTCGCTATGGATTCCGTCTCTCTCGCGATTCGAAAATAGGTCATCTCCGAGAAGTTGTGTCGGCTTCCAGTGGCATCTCGATGTCGCACATCACAATTCAATGCATGTCCAGCAAGGGAACTCTCATGAGCAGATCTCCGAGTCAACGGAACTGCCAGTTGAAAGATGAGATGCCGCTGAGCTCTTTCCCTTCTGGAGCAAGACTGTATGCTCTTGAACTACCGGAAAGCACCGCAGAAGACGAGTGGAGAGTGGCAATGCACAGGAAGCTACAATACAATCACGAGCCGCACATTCTGGGATCAACCGCCGGGTTCATTGTCTCTCGCTTCGGACTTCCACTCATAATCGGCGTGGATACAGAAGTGACTGGAAAGAAGCTCTACGATGATGTCATGTACCAGATGCATCGTTTCATGGAACACTCAGTCAATTCGTTCTCGAGCAGAGCCCATGATCCGTGCGAAGACGACGCTTCCGGCTATCCGTTCACTTTGTGCCTTGTTGATCAGAACTACGAATGGTGCGGACAATGCCCGGCCCTCCGCTTCTGCCGAGGCTGTCCGATTCGTCCGGACGATCAGAAGACGTATATTCCCGCGCACTGTCCGATTGCAGTCGACTGGCTGCCGATTGCCCTTTACCTTCGGTACAATCATTCGCAGGAACAGGCTTGTGAAGATGATCCATCTGTGGCCGAGACGTGGTCCCGACACTTCGCTCCTTCCTCGCTCGAACATTGCATCGAGAAGTTCTCGTGTCCAGAAACCCTTGACGCGGCGATTCAATGCGATCGATGCGAGAAAAAGACGACGAGGGACAAAGTCATGACTATTTGGAAACTCCCGAAATATCTGATAATCCATCTGAAACGCTTCGAGTTTCTCCGAGAGCAAGGAAGAATGGGAAAATGCAAGCGGACAGTCAATTTCCCGCTCAAACACTTCGATCCGGCGCCGTTCGTCGACAAACCAGACGGAAACACGTACGAATGCATTGCCTTGGCTGTGAGTGATAAAGAAAAGTATTTGGTTAACAAAAAGGAATTTCAGAATCACTACGGCCAGCTGTCTTGTGGTCACTTCATCGCGTACGCAAAGAGTAATGAGGACAAATGGCTGATGCTCAATGATTGCTCCGTCAGAGTTAGTTAATACGAAAAGTGATAATGTCTAATCAATTTGTTCCAGGAAGTTTCCGAAGAAGAAGTCGACAAGCAAGGCGCGTATCTTTTGTTTTATGAGAGGAAAGACGGCATTTAGGCATTGACAGTATTTGCTCATTTCTCATGTATCCTATCAAAATAAGCTCAAATACTCATGGCCATTCTGATATGACATAATTCTAATTGCTCCTCAATCGGTTGTGCTCCCTATCCTGTACATATTTATTTATTTTCCCTAGTCATCCCGCTTCTCTTCTCTTCGACTCAATTTTTGTTATATACCGAACTTTTTGGCCTTTAACCGTTTATGAATATTTTTACTAATATTAAGCTCACTCGAATGCCTCTCATTCCGCGAAAGATACATTGTGCTTCCGAAGAGGGAAACCCTATTCTCTGATAACCCTCTCTCTCTCTCTCACTCTCACGCATTCTCCTAGTGAGTAACACTGATAACCACTGATTAACACTGGTTAAGCACGATTAAATAGTTGAGAACTGAGGCGAGAAACGTTGGATGCTTATGTATCCAGGTCCCTTGAACGGATGTTCCTTCTGTTTCAGACCGCGTGCTATCCAGCTACTAACTCCCAACAATGCCTGCCATTCAGCGGAAGAGACAGTGATTAGTGTGTCTCCGCAAGTGCGTGAAATGTATTCGCGATAACAATCTTCACTGCTGAGACACCTTGTTATTCTTGGAGTTCTCATTGAATCCGACGGACATGTCTCGATTGGATGTCAAGATAAGACAGAGGTGTTTTGCTACTGATTGATTGATTTCTTCGCCACGTTGATAACACGGAAAGCCCTCCGACCTGAAACAGAATCCAAATCTTTCCCCGTCTGTTCCCTTCGCGTCTCCGTCGGCTTGGAATACATAACGACGGGGCTTTTGATGGGAACAGGAAGGCGCTGGCAACATGCCCTCGTACAACTCGTAAGCGACGGAAACGGAAGCGCTCGATGATTGATTGAAACAACGTCTGAAAACATTGCGATGACGTGGCAGTCATCCACTTCTTCTTCTTCTTCTTGATTTAATTCCCCTTTCATTGCGGACACCGTCAAGACGCGGCCACAATTAGGATGAGCGGGATGCGTGACAGTAATGATCTGATAATTGGTCGGAAATGGCCACCAGCGGAAGGTTATTCCTGGTTTTCGAATCCAAATATTTCTTTCCGATTCATTCTTCTTGCTCCTGACCCAATTAACGGTACCCGAAAGAGGGATTAATACGGTGAGCCCTTGACTGATTAAGATGGGTAAACAGTGGCGGTGAACACGTGTTTGGAAGGGCACTTACTGCAGATAACTGACCATATTTGAGTGGAACAAACACGAACGAACAGTTGGAGATCAGTGGAGGATCACTGGCACAGCTCCAGGTTTTCCTTCAATCTTGCACTTTTATTCCTCACTTTTAAACCTTGGAATTCTCCCGTTTGATGTTCCGCCGATTCATTGAATTATTCTTTTCTTTTCAAGGTCATTTTGCAATTGGCTCAGTGTACAGTTAAGTTCTCGCTGCTAGATTACGGTAGTTAGCGGCTTCACTTAAAATAGGATCACACATATCTTTGTGAATGTTTATTTGAGAAAAGAGAAAGAGAATACCAGAAATGCAGGTTGGAGAACTAGAATGGAAAGGGGGATGTGCCCGTGGATGAAAAACTTTTAGGGAGAAGAAGAGATCGGGGAGGGAAACTAGAAGAAAATGGAAAGGAAAATGGGACAAATGATTAGGGTCTGCCGAGCAAATCGAGCACGTCGAAACCACTTTTCTTCGCGGGCGCCTCGGAATCTTTAATAGACTCAGAGTTCTCTACGAGCTCCGATTCGTTTTGTGTATTGGCGAGGAGTGGGTGACTCCCGAGAGCAGTGAACAGAGTCATCTGCCAGTGCGCCAGAAGGTTGAAAGGAATCTTCATGTCCGAGAGGGGGTCCTCTTGCGGCTTCACGGGAGATTTCCTTTTCTTCTTGAGCGGCTCTTCGTCTTCAGAATTGGAAGGATCCGGAGAATGGCCTGCCACGTCATCACTCGATCCGTTCAGCAGTCTCTTCTTCTCCCGCTTCCCGGCCCCGGCATCTCGAAACCCTTTCGCAAACGGATTGTGGTCGATCTTCATTTGAGTAACCTAGAAAACTCAATAATTGAAAATCCATGGCGTCGAATTGTACCGTCTCGTTTTGATAAGCAGTCACTGCGATGAACTCGGTCTCTTCGAAGACGAACGTTTTGAAGGTGGCGGTGGGCAGTTGGGAGAAGTCGTTGCAACGGACAATGTGAAGGCGAGGCTGGTACTTGTGCATCGAGTTGAGAACCATCTGAAATGAGATGAGATCACAGATCGGGAGTTGGGTGTAATTAGAACGGAAACGCCGAGAGTTCCCCCATAATAGGCTGAGAAAAGATCATCATAGTGTGACGGAGGAAAGTGATGGATGACAAGTGAGAACATTTCAACATTGAACTGATCTGTACCGTACACCACAACACACTCGATTCCCTTTTTTTAAAAACCAAACTTTTGACTGCATAGACCGCATAGGAGAAAAAGATATATAAATGGGATTTGACTCGTTTCCACTCGTAAATGCCAGTTTGTCATCTACCGAAAAACTCACATATCCGAGCCGATCGTTGATGTTATTCGTCAGTTTCATTTTGTGGAAATTTGCGCCTTTTGACATCCAAAACTCCCCTGAAAACAAAATGGAATTATTAACAAAAAAGAATTGGAATTGTGACCTGAAGCAGGGGAATCGGGATGGTAGTAGGGCATCTTCGACATCTCTGGATCCCCTTTTCCTGCCACCATCCATCGGCTGCTGTTGAACTTGTAACGACAGTGGTCGACCGGGACCAGGTCCATCAGAATGATGTACTTGCTGTACTTATCCAGTCCGCTCAGTTTCACTTTGTACGACGGGAACATTCTTCTGAGTATTGACAACATTTCAATTATTTCTAATGCAAAGTAAACTGACCTTCCACCTTTAGTAATTATCATTTCGGTTCCTCTTTCCGAGAACTTCTTCCACAGCTCGTTATCAGTCAGTTCGACTTGCGGATTGTCGACGACTCCATCGTCTTCCAACTTCTGCGGACTTCCCGTCAGGCCGCCGGGCATAAATGCTGGTAAAAAGGGAAAAAGAGAAAGATCGGGACGGGTGACGAATGAGTGGAGTGCCATGGAGAGGAGAGCTTCCGAGTGAGACTCGCTTCGGCGAGAAGTCGTCCGATCTGCCGCCTCTGGAGGCCCCGCCCCTTCGTCAGCCGCCATTGGAAGCGTTTACCGATCGGACGAGGGAAGGGCGGGTCATTTTCGCTCTGTGTCGAGTGTTTTTTGTGTGTTCTCGAGTTACACCTTACCAGAGTGTTTCATATTGTACAGTAGCGAAAGTTACTTGGTGACGTGACACGAAAAACATAATTTCTGCTCTGTTTTGAGGGCGTCCCAAGCCATAAACTCATCATAAAAGTGTTGTGGCCAATGATGTTTTCATCCGAAAACTTTTCATTATTATTTGGTCCCCCCCCCCTGAGTCATTCGGTATTCAAAAAGCGGCAAATCGTACAGACCTCACCGGAAAAGAACAATTGTTTCTTTTGTGATGACAGAAAGAAACGGAAACGCCGATCGGGAAATCAAGATTGGTAGGGAGTTCCGTTCGGCTCTCCCACGATGTGATCTCGATAAGATCAGGCCGATCGGTCGGATTCTCACTCGGCACACCGGACTACCGTAGTCGCATGTTGTTTTGCAAACTAAGCTTTGCTAACTATGTTGTCTCCAATTCCATTCGAAGACTCTGGAGAATTGGCCCATTCCGCCAACACGAAGCGCTCCCTCATTTGACCCGTTTCTCTCCTCCTACTGTGCTTGCCACGTCATCGCATACCGTTGCGCAATCAGTGCGTTGACCACTGTAACCTCACTGATTACCCACAATTCCGGAGCTCTCGAGAGCACACTCCAACTGACTGCGCAATTATGCAATCGGATCCACGTGTCAACTGGCCCCGACGGCAGCGGATAATCTCTCAATTTCGAGTTTGTTTTGGTCAGATTATGGCGTAAGAGCATAAATATAAACAGTGGACAGTGTGTGAACAGGAAGGTGGCGGATATCGTAATCGGTCAGTGCTCGGAGCCACATTTGCAAATTAACGAATAACAACGATTCGGACGCAACATGGTCTCAAATGTCTCGTGCCTCGTAATGAGTTCAAATGAGACTGAACGCAGAAGAAACCCGTGATTAAATGGATAAGTAAGTTTGGTAACTCGAGAAGCGACCCATTTGTTCATCAAATACACCTCCCGGTCAGTGTTGACAATTGCTCAATTAGGCCATTATCTCGATATGTCTGTACTATTGAACGCATTCGGAACGATTAATGGAACCTAACCTGCGAAGTAGGCTACTCACTCACCGCGGGGGGAAAATAACTGTGTTATCAGGAGAGACGACGATTCAAAGCAACCGATTCGATGCGCGAGACGTTGATAAAACTGATGAAAAAGTGTTGAGAAGAGCGAGACCTCCGGGCAGATTAAACACTCCGACGTGCGAACCAAAACGGTGATGAATTGATGAATTGATCCACTGACCTTCTTGTCTGTGTCTGCTGTCAGAAGTGTCATCATTTTATGAAGGAACTATATTTCCATTTGGGACAAAAGTTCGAAAGGGCAAGATAATACTTTTCTGTACATAAAGTGACAAATCATGTCAACTACAATCATGTTGGGCTTCCGACTTTTCTTTCGACAGTCTCTTGTCGGCATTCTTCAAAAAAGACAAAAAATATCATAAAATAATTGGGAACAGCTTCATTTCAGCTTCTGATATAATCTTTCCGCTAATTTAACGGTCCCCTTCCGAGTGATCACATTCACCGAACAATCTCTCGTTTCCATTTTATCGTCCTCGGCGGCAAGCGAATCCGAATGGGGAACGGAACATTGTACTTTGAAATTGACAGAAATGTATTTTAAAAGAGCAAAATATATTCATAATCAAAATTACAGTATCCTAAAAACCCGAGAGAATACGCCAAAATACGGAGCTGGTCACCAGCAATAATATATTTCCGAACAGTCGACATCGAGCTCGGGGATGACGGTATGAAGACGCCTTTCCAGTTCTGTGTGCGCTTTTTGCTGGAAATGGGAATTGTGGGAATCACGTGGTTTCGAGTGCTTACCTGCAAGAAAGTGAGACCGTGAAGAGTGCACTGTCCAGCGATCTCCAGCTTCTTGATGTACGGCAACGGCTTCTTCTTCTTGACCACTTTCTTCACAATCTTCTTTTTCGGCTTCGGGGCGAGTCCTTCTTGAGTTATCACTTCCGTTTCTTTCTTTTTCTTCACCACTTTCTTCTTTTTCGCTGGCGGAACTCCTTCGACAGCAGTGGATTGGGATGCGGTCATCTGGAGACTTCGCACGAGATTATCAACTGTTTCGATGGAGCAGGAGGATATTCTGAACGTGTCGAGGGGATTATAGGAGACGGGAGTGGTGCCGTCGGCGAAGAGGGACCAGTCCCTGCAAAAGAGGAGATTGAGGGAGTTCCAGAAGATCAGAGGAGTACCTCATGGTTATGTTTT
The DNA here is from genome assembly GCA_946814055.1 of Caenorhabditis sp. 36 PRJEB53466. Classification (NCBI taxonomy): domain Eukaryota; kingdom Metazoa; phylum Nematoda; class Chromadorea; order Rhabditida; family Rhabditidae; genus Caenorhabditis; species Caenorhabditis sp. 36 PRJEB53466. The sequence continues at coordinate 3,535,123 of CAMPFS010000003.1, forward strand.
TCGCCTGAATGTTCTGTTCCCTCATCACCGAATACAACTGGTCCAATCTCAGCTGTGGCTGATCGAAATCAGTGCAGATCAGTTTGATTTTGTAGAGCGGCAACGAGGGGAGAACACTGATTTGGTTGAGAATGTGCATCGCCTTCTCGGCGTGCAATTCCAGATTTATATTCGCTTTCGGATAACGGAGGATGAAGCTTTTCACGATTTCCGACACATTTCGATACGATCGGGGACTGACGTGCACTTGCAGAGTCAGTTGATTCAATTCCTGAACAAAATCGATAAAATAACTTTCCAAATAGGCATTCTTACACTAAAGAGCATTCCTTCAATTGCGAGGAATCTCTCAGTGAGGTTGTCGTCAGGGTGGATCATCAGAAGCCACAAATCTTCGACGTTCGAGAAATATCTGCGAGCAGAGTCTTTTGCCACGTGGATTTGATCGATTCCAGCCAAAAAGTTGATGTCCGTCGTCATTTTCATGAGTGACAGACGGCTCCGACGGTACACGCCGGCAAGGAAATCGTGCGAATCGACTGGACAACTTATGGTTAATCGACGGAAAGGAACGCATTGGTAAGCCTTCGGGAAGATGGATCCCAGCTGGAAAGGACCGGATAAAGCGGACGGAAACGCGAGGGAAACTCACTCTTTCGATGGAAACCTCGTGGATTTCCCTTCGGAACTTGCTGCTTATGATGTTCATCCACCGTTTGCAGACTCTTTCCATTTTGCAGAGCACTTTATAATCGTACTCTTCGAAGATCTTTCGCAGGATCAAATCCGGCATGTTCGGAATAACTTTGCGGTTTCCGCACGTGTACATTTCGAAGGGGTCGCAGGGGGAATCGCTGAAGATGAGAATAGAAATGGGAACGGGAACGGGCGTTTTCAGTATCAACGATCAGCTCAATGGGTAATTCATTCACAAGTATCTTTTGCACAGAACAAATACGAAATGTACAAAATAGCGAGAGAAGTTTGCTCAGTGATTGAGGCAATAAGACAGAGAGCAGGGAGGATCAAGAGAGCAGCAAAATACAAGTGGAGCAAAGACAGACTACATGTTGATATGCGGATGAGTTTTGAAAGAAAAAACGACGATCTGTGTTTGTTCCTATGATCAGAGATGATTGATTAAGACCATCAAACGATATGTCTGTGGAATGAAGTGCCAATTGAGAAAAGTTGCCAAGAGAGAGTGAAAGTGAATGAGGCGTTTGAGAGGGGAAATGTTCTCTTTGTGCATGCGCCGTTCCTCCCGCCTAAGCATATATCCGCCCCATGAAGCCACGTCATTTGTGATAAGTGCACTGTTTACCGAAACCATTTCCCGCCCCTCATTTATGGATTCGTCATGACTCACGACAATGATGGAAAACGTGTGAAGCAGGCAAGTTGAGACTTTCTCATCTGTATAATTGTCACGTCACAAAAGGGAAATCCTAAAGAAAATAAGTCTGGAAAGTGCGAGCAAACATGGGTGTGTGTTGTAGACTGCCCGAATAAGTGCGCAGTTGCTTCTCGCTCTCGCCCCACTCAAAACTAGCAAAATCTGCAAACACGGTACGAGCAAAAAGAACGGGCGGGAGAGATCAAAACGGAGAACAGAAGGATGTTGGTGCTGATATCTGATTGAAAGTGTTCTGTTTCGTATGGGACAAAACGATAGGGTTTCAAATATAACCAGTAAGAGATGAGACTTTTTATCAAGTCAACACACTGTGGCAATCCTCGGTCTGAGCGGGATAAGAAAAGACAAGTGACGGAGGAAAAAAGAGATTTGTTAACGGAGAAAGAGAGAAGAGTGTGCGAAGGAACTCGGAGCAAAGACAGAGATCTCACAGAGACGAGGCGAAGAGGGAAGGCTGAAAAAGTATGGCCGATTGATGGAAGGCATTACGTAGAGAAGAGATTTGAGACCGGTCGGAGAAATGCAGAGAACGAATGGTTGGATTGGAAAAAATAGAGTTTCGAGTTGGCAATCGACCTCCGTCGGACTGTTCTTCGACCTGAGTGGGCGGCCGAACGAGTTATCACAAAAACGTTTTATTCTCGAAAGAGTAAACATCGGTCAAGTTCTGATGAGGCTCCTCGCCTTGTCCATGATCTCCTTCTTGATCTTCGGGTAATGTGGATTCTCGTCGAGCACTTTCTGACATGTTTCAATGCACATGAACAGCTTTTTGGATTTGAGATAACAGAATGCGAGCTTGTAACCTGAAAAAACGTTCGTAAGTGCTCCGTGGTTGGTAGCTGTTCTCACCGAACAACGGGCTCTTCTCCCGTGTCGCCAGGAACGCCTTCTCGTATTGCTTGTAGGCTTCCACGTACTTCTGCTCTTTTTCTTTCATAGTTCCGTACAAGTCGTACGCTTTCAAACTGTTCACGTTGTGCTTCAGAGCAATATCCAAGAAGGTCTGCGCATTTTCCGTTTTGTTCTGATCGATGTAAATCTGCGCCATCATGAGCCAGCACTTTTCCAAGTAGGACGCTTCGTCGATTGTCCACAACTTTGTTGTCACGATCTTCAGGAGAGCCTTCGCCTTCGGTCTCTGTTTTAGAAGCATGTAGGCTTTCGCCATCCCATAAACAGCTGCAACGCTTCTTATTTTCTGATCGGCATCGTACGCCATCTTCGAGAACGTGTCCAATGCCTTCTGGATGTCGTCTTTGTTGGTCGTGTGCAATTGAATGAACGCTTCCGCCAACTCATATCTCTCGTCTCTCCGAGTCAGTTTGTTCAGAAACGACTGCGCGAATCCTTTCTCATCGTTCGCTTGCTCCGCAAATCTGAAAAATGACATTCTTCGTAATAGTCGTAAAGTGTAGGAGACTTACGAGCTCTCCGGATTGTCCAGAGTGTTTTCGTCTATAATGACCTCATTATCAGGATTCAAACAGATCTCAATAATGTTGTAGGTGGCTTTCTCCAGCCAGTTAATGTCTCCGTTTGCACGCGAAAACAGCCGAAGCGCCTCGTTTTGATCTCCGGTAAACCATTCATACAGTCCTCGACAATAATAGAATCCAGCCGGCGCCTTTTGTTTTTGATTCAATTGTTGAAAAGCCAGACTGAAATCGAAGGTTATAATAATAAAAATGATCGATGCAAATGAGGGATACCTCAGATGTTTCTCGGCGGTTTCAGTTTCTCCAGAGCGGCAGAACAACTCGATAACTCGGGATAATGCGTGCCAATTGACTGAAAAACGAAGTGTTTATTTAAAATAAAAGAGGCTACGCTGCATCAGAACCATCTGCAGTGCTAATTTATTTTGATTCGGTGAAGCCTCAGAACTAAAAAGTGCGGAACTCACGAGCATTCACATTCAGAAGGTGTAAATAACTCAGGATCGCTTTGGTTGATTCACTTTTCATGTAATAATAGTCGGCCATGATCTGAAAGAATATGATTAGGCAAGGCTTTTAAGACCGGGGTCGGCTGCGCGGGCGAGCTAACGCTAGGAAGCGACTCCGCCGCTTGTTTGTTTCTTAGACCCGTTCGAAAGTTCACATGTTAATTTCTTCTTTTTCCCGTAACTACTATTTTGTTAAAAATGAAAAAAAAAGTGTTCGGACATTCGGAGATGTAAACAGACGAACCCGTGGTTACATTTATTAATAAGAATGATGATACTCTTTCAATCTCACCGCATTCACTTCATCGTTTTGCGGATCTATTTGAAGAACAACAAGGCACGGTTGGGTAATATTGTGCCATCGATTTTCGTCTCTTAATATTCTGCTCAGCAAAATATTTGAATTCAGGTCAGTTTCGTAATACTCAATTGCGTTTTTGCAAACGACAGTGGCCTCTGCAAGATCTCTTCTGCGGTACAAGACTTCCGCCTGGAGGCAACGGATCCGGGCGGCCTCCTTCTTCACTAAAATACTGCTCGATTTTTCCATTATTCGACCGTGAAGAGCTTTGGCCCTGAATTCCAGCCATTAAATGAATCTTTCACATTCGAACTCACCTCTCAAAGTCTTTCATCGCTTCCGGAATCTTGTTCATCATTTCGTGGCACTCTGCGAGCGAAAAGAGCAGCTGAATGTGCGAACGAATTGTCTCCGCGTCTATCGGTTCCGGCTCTTTGTCCAGTGGTGCTCGCAGGATTTTCTCGCATTTCTCATAGTTTTTCAGTTTCAAAAGAAGATTTGCCAATTTCAAACGCATTTTTTTGTCCTTGTAAATGTTCATCGAGGACTCGTAGAAATTGACGGCTTTCGAGTACAAATGCGCCATCACGTACGCCTCCCCAATCTTTTCTGCCAATTGAATGTCCTTCGACTGCATTTTCAGTGCCTGTTCGTAGAAGTTTATGGCGTCTTCGGGCTCTTGCACTTTCATAAACGCATCTCCAAGAAGGGAATACGAGTTGGGCGTCGCTTCCACTTTCAAAAGTTCTCTGAAAGAAACAACTCATCGAAGTCCTCCCAATCCATTTTGTACCTGTAACAAGCTGCAAACATCCGCTTATCCTTCTTTTCGTCCAGGTAGATCTCAGCCATTTTTATTCGTGACAAGTGGAAGTTCGACTGTCCCGGCTGAACGTTTCGCAGTGTTCCGAGGGCTCTTTCCACGTGTCCTTTGCTCAAATACAACTGTGCCTGGGCGATCACGAGCTGGTCTTGCTCCGGAGTTCCCGCCCATTCTGCCAATGCGTCTGCCATTGTGTTCTCGGCTTCTTGCTGAAGGCAATAAAAGGATACGTGAATTCATATTGAAACTAACGATTCTCTTCGTTTGCTGAAGTGTTTCGATCAACTCCAACTGCACTGATATCTTGTGCGTGTCCGCTGATTCCTTTGGCAAGAACAAATTGTTCGAAACATCCTTTTTTGGTATCTGCAGCGCCATTTTCAAAGTCTTGATCGCTTCGTCATTCTCGTTCCTTTTCTTATACGTTTTTGATTTGATCAGATGATAAAGAGAAGTCTCTCGGAGTTTGAAGTTGAAATTGAGGCCGGTGACGAGTGCGTCGTCCGCATCTTGGAGCTGTCCGCCTCTGTCCATTATCAGCTGAGCCCTGAGAATATGCGCATCCGCGAGAGAGTCATTTTTCTCCAGAGCATTGTCGATCCACTTCTCCGCTCCGTTCGTGTTCGATCCCAAGTAATTGTTCCTCGCCAACTGCAAGGCACAATGCGCCAATCCCGGCGCCACGTCAATTATCATTTGGAGGGTTTTTGCAGTCAGCTTCAAGCACTCATCGGGCGCTTTCACAGGGACAAGAGGATAGAAATCCATGCACTGCTCAACTGCCGAATAGAGAAGATCCGTACTGAAAAGGCTGAGATACTCGATGCCAAACGGGTGCGACTGCAGTTGGTTCCTCAGCATTTCAATCAAATTCTCAACGTGTTGGCGGAAGTTTTCAAATGATTTGTCATTGCTTTGCTTTGCCAAAACACACGCAACAAGGTAGTAAAGCTGCAAATAAACATAACTGCGATTTTCTTTGTCTTCGCAAACTTACGGGTGACTCCATGAGTTTCGGATGAGCCGAGGGAAGAATATCAAACTGAGCACGGGCATCGGAGACTCTGCTGATCATGAGCATGGAAATGACGCTAGACATCAGAGCGTACGGGTCCTCGCAATCCAACGCGACGAGCTCCGAGGACAGCGTCGCGACTTCCTTCGCGTCCCCGAGTCCGAACGCAATTCGAAGGGAAAGTGCTACGTATTCGGGTTTGCGAGTGATTTTCATTGAACGGGTCAGGAAATCTCTAGCAAGTGAATAATCAAGGCTCTACCTTTCCTCGTGCTTATTTTCTTACCTGGCATATCTCAAAAGTTTGTCTTCTTTACCGCAAATTGAGACAATCATCTTGGTGATTCGAGCGTAGAGAGCATGATTGCTCGCCTCGTTCTCATCGAGACTCTTGAGAAGCAACTGGAGGGTCCGCTTCAGAACGGAAGTCTCCCCGGCAAAACAGATTCCGTGCACGGTGCGGATCACTTCGATGTACGGATTGCTGCCTTCCGGCTGATCTGCGTGCACAATGCAGTCCATCACTCCGTACCAGTCCTTCAACATTATCATTGCTTTCGCTTTCTCGATGTGTCCGGGCAGGAAGTGAATGGTCGAGATGGCCAGTTCGTTGGCGGCCACTTTCATTTCTTGCGCGGAATGATGCCCTTCCAATATCTTGCATCTTCCGATGTTTCTGAAATGAAAAACGAGTTAGAAGTGAGGAAAAGGCATGGACGGACCCATCCGGGTACTCCTGTCCTCCCGCTTTCTCGAATAGTTCCTGAGTTGACTTCTGCTTTTTCCCCAGCGCCAAATCGATCCATCCGAGAAGACAGTAGTGTTTCGCGTGCTTCTCCGTTGCTCTTTTCCTCGCCAAATCCAACATCTGTTTGGCTCTCTGATACTCTCCCGCGAAATAAAGCACCTGCAATCATGCGCGCTCGTCATGACGGGAGCACGGTGATTCCTTCCGAGGGCGACGAGGAAAATAATAGTTCATTTGGCCCGGGGTCGCGAGCTGGGATACTAGGCCACGGATTCCGCCGAATCCGTCGGCTGAACAAGAAATACTAGGCGCATAGGCCACGCCAGTTATTTAGACCTGGGCGCCGAGCTATTTTTTTAGGAACTTTAGATGCGTGCCGCCGGAGAAATACTGATTGTCATAGTGAATGCGTTCATTATGATAAAAACTAACAGAGCAACAAGAAACTCGCAGAAATGTTTATAGGCCACTGGAAAAATAGCTTTTTCCAAAAAATGACTTCTCGTGCGTGCTTTTTGTATCTCTTTTTTAGTTTACATCACAATGAGCTGATTTCCAAAAAATCAAGTGAAATTAATCAGTATTCGTCCGACGGCACGCATCAGAAACGCGCGGAATAAGGCTTTTTTTCTTTTTTTTCTTCACGTCACTGCACCCTCGCAAAGAATCAGTCATGATCATCGTTACCTCGGCGGCGGAAGCGAATGAGGTGTAGGGGGTCTTTTCGTCGCGGGCACGCTTAGATATTTCCGTTTCAATCTCCACAACGGACTTATTGTCTGAAAACAACTGTCAATCTTTCGTTTTATGTTACCGCCACCTGGATTGAAGGCCGACATGTGCGCCCATTTAAGAGCATGCAGGGCTCCGAGAGCAACTTCATTGTCGGAGGAGAACGCTTCAAGTTGGCGGATCGATTCCGGGATTTTGCCCAGAAGAGTCAGACAGACCCCCTTTAGAACTGACAGCGGCGCATCCTGAATTGTTGCCAGCCGCCCATCACAAACCAGAATTGCAGTTCCATAGTAGCCTTCCCTGTATTCACGACTTTGTATATACGAAGAAATGAGCAAACCTCGCATAGTAATGCACATTGGACATGGCTCTCCAGTGCTCCACATCCTTGTGTCCCCACTTCTTTCGATCTTCCGAATCCGTTGACGTTTCATCGTATTCTGCATCCATTTTGTAAGGAAAGAGTGCGAAAATGAATAGGAATGAGCTCAAGAACGGCGAGAAGTGGAAGCCTTTCGGGTTGCTATGGAAACGGAAGACGCTGGCGGAGACTAGGCGCGAATTTGAATTGTAAATCTCAAACACAACGTGAAACATGGATAGTTTTCTTTCCGGAAAGTTCATTTCATTATCACATTTGCATCCTTCTCGACTGATAATCCCCACAAGGCATTCACACTTGTCGCCCTTGCCGGAGTCTTCCCGCCAAAGCACGCGCGTTCCATCGTCGCCTAGTCTATCTCACCTAATTGTCATCTCATTTGTCTAGAGTGTTATCTTGTACCATCTTTGCTTGGGATTACTGTACTGGGCAGCAGAGATATTGGGAATTCCGTGTTCCGTGTTCCGTGTTCCGTGTTCCGCGTTTTTTTGCAATATTTTTTCCGTGTTCCGTGTTCCGTAAAAAAAAAAAATTTCCGTGTTCCGTGTTCCGTGTTCCGTAGAAATAAGTTTTTTCCGTTTTCCGTGTTCCGTGTTCCGTAAAACAAAAAAATTTCCGTTTTCCGTGTTCCGTGTTCCGTAGAAAAAAAATTTTCCGTTTTCCGTGTTCCGTGTTCCGTAGAGTAAAATTTTTATTCCCAACATCTCTGCTGGGCAGTGCAAAGAGAACAAAGAAGATGTATGATGACGAAAGAGAACGCGCGCATGGTGAGCAGAAGAAAAAATGAGAAGGGAACGACAGCTGCTAGACTGTATTTCCATCAAGAATTGAGAAAGGGAAAAGGGAACACATCACTAAATTCATCATAAACTCTTTTTCTCACACCGAGCAAGCGACTACTTAATTGCTCTTCGGCAGGCATCTGAAAGGGTCAGGGAACTCTGTTTGTCTGGTCACCTGCTGTTTTTCACTGCTCCATCTGCTCTTCGCTGCTGGGATTTACCGTCGACACCTTATGACTCTCTTTGTTTATGACACCTTTGAAGGCACCTCGGGATACCGAACAAAAATCCGTTGTCACATCAGTTTCTAATCTTTTTTCTCACTATATTTGTCGGCACTGCCGTAGGCGTTGGGCAAACGTTTTTTGATGATGAGAAGGATAACAGCAGGAAAAGAGACAATGAGCAATTTGTTAGTTGACAAATTTTTAATATTATAGGGGCACCGCACAGAAATGGCGCTCTGTTGAGAAAATCCTTTGCAGTGCAAATTGGGCGACCTCGGGGCCGAATTTGAAAAGTTAGGCCACATTTTCAGTGGAAAATTACTTCGCGGCCTAGAAATTCGGCCAGATTGCGAACAGCGCGCCCTTTCTGTCCGGTGCCCATATAATACCTCTACCGGCAGCTGTGATTTATCGTTTTAATAAACGGTATTCGGTGTATCGCCTTGTTCTCTTATCTAACATCCAAACATCGCCGGACTTCTCACTAGATATTAGAAAAAAAACAAGTTTTACTATCTTAACTCTGTTTTGGTAATTTATCGTGGACAGCTATGACTGGAAAGACAATAGACTCGTAGATTTGTTATCATGAAAGGCTCAGAATGCCTTCTGGGATCACTTTTTCCCATTCTCCGTCGTCAATCCCTGTTTTCATCGGACAATGTGTCAATCTTCACCCGTCAAAGAGTGCCGCCTGTATCTGATCGCGCGTTTTACACCTGCCGGATGCACAACTAGTATCGATCGGGTCACTCAGACTGCGCACGAGTCATAAAGGGGCGGGACTTGGAGTGCGTACTAATTGAGGCGGGAGGACTCACTCCCTCTCATCTCATTTATTTACTTCTTCTGCTCGCTCGTGTGCAGACCTCACTTGTTCTTCTCCAGAAATGTCCAATCAGGAATCCATGTCCGTCTCTGTCGTTCTTTCCGATTCAATCGATTCCCTTTGGTCCGAATGCTTCAAACTTGGCCACGAGATGATTCTGACTTGCACCGGCCGTCGCATTTTCCCCCTTCTCGAGTACAAAATCGAGGGTTTGGATGCAAATAAGATGTATTCGATCTGTCTTCACCTCGACTTGGTCGACAACAAGAAGCTGAGATTTTCCAACCGATCTTGGATCGAAACGTTATCGCCAGAAATGAAGCGGACTCCGAAAAGAGTGTGGCATCATAGCGGAGCCATGACCGGCAGGTTTGTTTTCACTTTTCGCCTTCAATTTAATAAATGTTCTGTTTCAGAGATTGGATGGAAAAGCCTGTCAGCTTCGATCAGGTCAGAATCACGAACAAGCTGTCGAAAGAGGAAGAGAACCCGAGCTACATCCATCTGCACACTCAACATCGTTACATTCCGGTGCTCAGCATTTACGAAAGCGTCTGCGAAGCGAACGAAACGGAGAAACTTGTCTCGACGCACCGAATCACGCACAGTCAGTTCATCACCGTCACCGCCTATCACGTAAGTTTCCCAGTCTTCAATTGCATTCCAACCGAACCTCTGCCTTTGCAGATGCCCGAAATCAACACGCTAAAGACGAACAACAACCCGTACTCGACTGGCTCCCGGAAGGACCGCCGTCGTGGAAACCAGTCTCCGTCGTCCTCTTCCTCTGAGGAATCTTCCCGCAAAGGCAGTGTGTCCCCGCCGCCGGCCAAGAAAATCAAGGAGGAGACGGCATCTTCTCCGTTCCCGATCCTCGCTCCTCAGCCAGATTTGAACATGCTGCAGGTCATGTTCTACTCCCAAATGGCCTACTCGATGCAGCTTATGAACCCAATGTTCTCCCAATTCTTCCCATATTTTCCCTCTCCGAATGTGACTCCACCATCATTTTCGCCGCCTGTCGAAAAAGAAGAAAAAAGTGCTTCTGAAGCGGAAGAGATTATTGACATTATATTCTGAATAGCTTTTATGTTCTCTTTTGTGTTTCACGATCCCGGGTTCCCCTTCCCAGTATTAGTTGTCTTCTCATTTTCATTTTTCTTTAATAAAGATCTGCTTCGTAAAAACGTGTTCCTATCCTGAATTGGATGCCTGCTGACAAGTGACCGACTGGATTGCCCTCGTGTAAGTGACTCCGTTCACCACAGCCGTGTAGCTCCAGACCATCGTGCTGACCGGGCAACTCAGCTCAATTGCAATCGTCTGCGGGAACTGACTGTTTTCCATCGGGCCGCCCTGATTCACGTTGAACTGCATGTAGACGTTGTAGCTGGGCAGTGCCGTGCAGCTGACTGTCATCGTCGTCGTCGTGCCGGACACCGCGTAACTGGGAAGAGCGGTCTACCGTTTGAAGTGACGCAATTACCTACTCTGAGAAATTGACGTCAATCAAGAGTTGCGGACTATTCGAGTCGCCTTTCCCAAAGGTAATCGTATTCGGATTGCATTTGCCTGAACAAGTGTTATCGTGAGAAGCACCTTAATTCTCACCATAGGTGATAGTTGTTCCGCGAGTGGTTATAGAAGGTGTCGTTGTAGAGGTGGTGGAGGTTGTAGACGTTGTTGAAGTTATGGCGGTAGTTGTAACCGCCGTTGTAGAAGAAGACTGGGTAGTTGTAACAGCCGACGGAATTGAAGTTGTGGAAACTGTTGTAAAATTGTAGGAAGGATAGTGAGCACAGATCATCTTATCGGTGGCATTTTTGCACCTGACCGTGTATCCCATGATATTCCCTGTTAGATTGTATCCCTGAGCGACCAATGTTCCGTAGTTGTCTTCGGCAATTGCCGTGTACTAAAAGACGAATGTGATCTAAGATCAGAAACCTTTTGAGCTCACCCCGACGCCTTCCTTGTACAGTTCTCTGATTGGTTTCAAGTTCAAGCCGCACGCATTATCAGCCGATCGGAATGCAATACCGATTGAGTTGGAGGTAACATTCCGGCCGGCACTCTCGATTCCGATGAAATAGAACTTCCTGTCAATGTCGAAAAACTGATAGAGAGTGGTGGTGTATCCACAAGTTTGGAGGAATGTTGAGTTGGCCACAAATAGACAGATGGGGATGGCATTTCCGAGGGCGAACGGACTGTCCACATCATATCCGTATCCGCCCAATCCGTCCGAGGATGTCGTCGTAACATTCTTCACAGGCGATACGAAGATGTCAACCAAATCGGAAGAGTTAGCTTTTGAAGTTGTTTGCATTGAAGTGGTAGTGGTGAACTCATATTCAGGAACATCTCCGTAAACCATTTGGCCAAAGGCGTCCTTACAGTCAACTGTGTACCCGAGAATGTTACCAGTTAAAGTGTATCCTGCAGAAATTAGAGACGTGTAGTTGTCTCCAGCCACCACGTAATACTGGAAACTAAAAATTGAGAAGAACAAGTAAAAATTAAGCATACTCCAGTTCCCTGTTTGTAAAGTTCTCTGATCGGAACCAAATCGAACCCGCAGACATTTTCAGAAGTTTGGAAGGCTATTCCGATTGGCTTCGAAGTGACGTTCCGGCCGAAACTTTGGATTCCAACAAAGTAGAACTTATCAATAATGTCATAATACAAGTAGAGCGTGCTTGCATATCCACACTTCGGGAGGGATGTCGTGTTGGCAGTAAACAGACATACATTCGTCGAGTTTCCATAGTCCACTCCGAACGGACCGTTCAGCACTCCATCCCACCAGTATCCCTGTATCCCTTCCGATGTCGTTGGCCACACGATATAGATTGGTTCGACAAAGAAACCGACTTGAGAAGACGACGAAGACGTCGTTAGAGTGGAGAGCGGAGAATGGGAAGTGGAGGAGAGCAGCCACTCGGGGATGTCTGCAATGATTTGTCCGTTCGAAGCGCTGCTGCAGTCTATTGTGTATCCGAGGATTCTCCCGGTTTCATAATATCCTTCCGACTCGACAGCACTGACATCGTCTCCCACAACTGCATTATACTGAAATCCTCATTCACATCTCTATTTATGAATCCGTTTCCTTCCTCACCCCAACATCGTCCTTATAGAGTTCTCTGATCGGAAGAAGAGGCAGGCCACAGACGTTGTCGGCTGAATGGAAAGCATATCCTATGTACGAGTAAATGTACGTGTCCACTGCTCCGTAAACCAAGTCAATGAATCCAAAATACGTGTGATTTCTATCGAAGAATTGAAGAATGCGGCCAGCGTCCCCGCACAAAGAGAGCAGCGAAAAGTTGCCAGTTAGCAGACAAACGTTCGTTTCTTCGAGGGGCGTGGCATTCACTGGAGGACCCCACGGAAGGTTTATGGCTCCGAGACCTTGGGTGCCGTTCAAAGAGTTCTTCAGGATTGTCCATATTGGATTCGTTCCGAAGGTGACTTGCTCCGAGGTCTTGGGAGTAGTGACGGTTGTCGGCTCAGGAAGACCGTCGTCGAAACCAAAGATCCTGAAAGAAACAGCTTGTGTCGAATGAGTACAAAGTGAAATTACGAATAAATTGGAAGGTTTTGAGGGATTGTGATGGCAGTGAATGCGTATCCAAGAGTCCTCACGAACTTATAACGGTACTCTCCGTAATCTCTCAACTGACACGAACCGAACTGATTCGGATACTTGCCATTCACATATGCAAACACTGAAAACATCTAAACTTTTCAACTTCAAAACGAACTCTGCGCTCACGATCATCTTCTTCAGAGTAATATTCATCATATCTGATGAGTCCGACGTACTCCTCAGTTGCCAGATATCCAGCCTTCCCGAGTACTGTTTCAGAAGACGTCGGCGCCAATTCGAACTTGAGTCGTCCGTTCGCATCGATCACATTATAAACGGCGGCCACTTTTATGGGAATATCTTGGCAAGTATCCACTGCACAATTGAAATCTTTCAGGAACATTTCCTGAGTGAGACCACGGACCGCATTGTATTGCGATAAATCTGAACGGGCAAATGAGAGCGATGAAACGATCGAGTTTATGGAACAAACTCAATTGAGAAGTATTCTGAGTGGCCGTCAAGTATTGCGGAAGTTTAGTGAAATAAATCGCCTTCGGAGGATTGGCAGAAGTGTCTGTGAACCTGTATATGGGCTCGAGGACAATCTTATGCAGGTGCACCACTGATTCCTGATCATATAAGGATTCTTTTGAAAGTGCAGAACTTTTTTACCGCTGTTAAACACAATACTGTTAGAAAAAATGAAAGGAAAAGGAACTTCATTGTAGTCAGAATGAAAAAGGAATGAAAAGAGGAAACTAGCGGAGAGACAAGGGAATTATGCATTCGTGGGATGTTAATTTAATGATCAGACCTTTTGAAAAATCAATTGTGCAATGATCGGAACAGACTGTGCGTTGGGGGATATCGGAAATGGGCAAGGGAGTGTGATCCAAGTTTCAGACACTTCCAAGTCGCTTTGTCGCCGTCATCTTCTTCTGTTCACTTCCTGCATTTACCCAATCTTCTCGCCCTCGGCGCTTCCGTCCCTCCAGTCACTTGAGCCCATTTCCACTTGTTCCGTCCATCATCTCCTCCTCATTTCTGCCCCATCCACTTCATTTCTTCCCCCCGATATCCCATAAAATCCCGTGTCCGATCGGCCGAGTCAAATGTGCGGGCTTCTTGCCGTGTGTGCACCTGACAACGCCAATAATTCATCGGGAATCGAAAAAACATCGATCGTAAATCGACGAGGTGGGCCCGCCTCAACAGCTGCTGCTCCGCGAGCCGCCCCAGCGCTTTGATGTCCCGCATCTAAATGCCGCGCACTTTTTTGTGATGCCACCAAAGTTTACATCTTAATGTCGTCGGTTTGTCCGAATGATGGGAACCGTCCGAGCTACAGTAATCCTGTGGTTTTTGATGGGCAATCAGTTGGTAAACACTCTATTTACCTACTTCTCTTCTTCCTAATTCCTCTTCTTTTCGCCCCCACATTCTTTAGTTTGCACAAAGTGTCCTCTTTCTTTCTTTTTCTACACTAAAAACTAAAAATAAATTTAAAATTGATGATCTCGTTCCCTTTTTTCCAGTCCTTCCAGAATGGATTTCAATGAATTTCTGATTCTTCCCCCTTCCGAATGTTCCTCTTTACTTCTTTCCGAACATGAATTTCTCAGTAATCCTGCTGGTAATTTGTCATTTTTGTCGGACGGATTACCCGTCAAAGAGACGAAATGGAGACGAGCGGATCGCCTTTTTGAGGCGGGATTTGTAAGTATTTCGGGCCCCGACAAGACAATGATCGATGCGTTTTTTGAGACGATTACTGTAAACGCATTCTGACAGCTTCCAAGGTGACTTACATTAAGTCCCTCGTTCAGAAGTTTTCCCTGATGAGCCGTCGTTTTGTTTGTTTTCCCTTCTCTCCGCGCATATTTATCCGTTTTTCCAGCATCATCTTCTCAAAAATCTTTTATAGATATACTATTGAAATGGCTGAAAAGCAGCTGAATTCTCATATTTCTCTCGACGGAGGTTCAAACGCTACACATGAATTTGCGCTCTACCGCATGACCCCCCTAGCGTTTTGCCCATAAGAAAGCGCGCATTATTACACTTTTCTATGAATTTCAGTCCGAATCCTCAGAAACTGAAATTTCTTAGTGATTTTTGCATTTTATGGGCTCTGTGCTCAAAATGACCGCCTTTGTCTGCTGAACAATCGTGAGGCAACTGTTTTTTGATTCTGTCAACTGTTTTCTCAAACCTTCCGAAAGTTAGTTTTTTCAAGCCAAATTTAAAAAACGAAATTACTCTTCGAATTTTCACTTTTACACGAGCACTCACTCTGTGATCATTTTGTAGCTATCGGTCATATGAACAAACGTGAGGCTAAAGTTTTGAAGGAAAACTGTGCATAATCCCAAAAACTCGGGAAAACATAGTTTTCAGTGGAAAAACCGTCTCCCGTAAATCGACACTGAGAGCCGCACGCAAAAAAGCGCGCGAAAAATTTTTTTTCGCCGAAGGGGAGACAGTGAGGTTCAGTGAACAAACCATCATGGTAAACGGCCCATTTCCCCAGATATTTTTGGGAAAATGACGAAAATGTTTAGGCTCCGTATCGACAAAACGGGTGAGTCACTACGCTGGGATATGCCAGAAGTAGCGCGAAATTTGAGTGAAATAGGTCAGGTAGCGTTTGTAACCCCGTGGCTCTCTCGTTTTTCTGCTGCCGAATCGCCATGAACAAGCATTCAGGAATCGGCTGTAAAGCGTGCGAAATCCGTGCGTTTTGTTTGCCGCGAATAAAAGTGAATCATCTTGCGAAGGAAAGTAACAAAGATTTATTAGTTTGTGTTTCTCCGGTGCATAAAAGCCATAAACTGTTGGCGAGGCGAGAGAGTGTGCGAGACGGAGAGACGCAGAGAACGGAGAAGTCGTGACGGCGCCACGTCATCGTTTGAGCAATCTGGAGCGCTTCGAACAGTGATGATCCCCGGCCGTAAACTGCTCGATTTGAAGCCGACTGACCACTTCTATTCGCTCGCTTTTTTGTTCTTCTCCACCCTATTTTAGTACTTCTCTTTGTTGTGATTCAATATGCAAAGCACCTCATCTCGGATGACAAAACCAACAAAAGCGGAAGGAAATCTATCTGAGACCTCGTCGCCGCCTCAAAAAATCTGACACCTTACCATTCGGTGTTTTCCGCATTCTTCTTCTTTTTTGTTTGCCCAAGGACCTCCCGTTTTTGAATGCGAGATGAGCTCCGCCGAGAGGGACCACTCTCCTTCGTATCAATTACTCGGAGCGGGGAGATGCCATTCGTATAGGTGTCATAGGTAAACTATTCTCATCTTTCAAAAGCTTCTCTTTACTCGCCAGTTTGTTTCGTTTGTTTGACTAGATTCGACTAGGATTCACTTGGCTTTTCCGTGAAATACTAGGACAACAATATTCGGAACTCATCCTTAGAGGTTTTCTTCAAATTTGACTGGTATACATCGGCACGGTCCGGCTCAGAAGTCTCTCAAACTATTTCTGTTCTGTCATGTCCTAAATTTTATATTTTATAAGTGAAACCCTGAAAAAAGGCATTTGCTGCCAATCCCTTGGGAGAACGCTGTAATCAGAAATCTCTATCACCTCTAATGAGCCCTTCCAAATAATGTGAATTCACTCCTCTGCTAATCAGAACCCTTCCTCTTTCTCTCTCTTTTCCCAGCAACAGAGCCTTGTTTGAATCTTTTTCTTTCTCAAAAGACGACCAAAAACGTCCGAATCGGTCGTTTCTTTGTTCTTCTCTGAATAAATGAAGATAAATGAGTGTGAATGGGGACGGATGCACCAATATCTGATGCGAGGACGACCCTCTTCCTTCCCTTTCCGGACCTCCGCAATTTGTCATTGAAACTATATCACTTATCAGATTATCGTCTTCTTTTTTACACGGACACTCAATTAATCTTCATTCCGAAAGGCCGATCCGTTCTGTTTGTCCCTGGTCGATTTCTCCCTTTCCCCTCTCAATGTCTATTCCTTCCCTTTGGTCGCTGGCGCCGCTGTCTAATCGAGTGCTGCTTTCAACTTTCATCGCATCGGTGGTTCAGTGGTAGAATGCTCGCCTGCCACGCGGGCGGCCCGGGTTCGATTCCCGGTCGATGCAATTGTTTTGCAATTTGTGACGATCATTCTTGTTGTGAGTGAGGGCGACAAGTAATTTCCGGATGAGCGGTTGAGAATGACGCGCGAAATCTCATCTTACATGGTATGACAGACGGGTGGATGTCAACAAATGGCCAATAAATCTTTGAGTTATTGCAAGCATCCACTGTTTGGCGGCAACTCTCGGTCCGAAAGCTTTATGGTCCCAGTGGACCCGCCAATTATGGGTGGGTGTCCTTTCCGTTCGTTAATGTCCGCGAAAGCCCTCCAGAATGTTTCCTTTCATTCGATTAACCCTCGAAATATTCTCCCCTTTTCCCTCTCATTCTTCCTTTTTTCGATCAGAACAGCTCATTAATTCGGTGACCGTTTAGCCTCGATCACTGTCTGCGTCTCTCGCTTTTCAACGTTCCCTCGCTAACCTTGATGCCAGATTTCGATGCACAATAGAACAGAAAAGGCATGAAGAACATCATGAATGGAATGTACTAAAGCGGTAATCGAATCTCCTCGGGAAGGCCGATTCGGAGGTGTCCGTGACATTGAAAACTGCTGTTTTCGAACTGCCAACAGATGTAGAAATGATTACTGTAGACTCAATTATCATATTCTTCCATTTGTCGTCATTAACGGGCTCATCATCGTCCAGAATCATTCCGTGACAGATCATCGCTCAACTGAACTCGTTCATCAAAATTCGGAAGCCTTCGGGAATTTTGGAAAAGAAGGGAACGCTTTAATGAGCGAGGGAGCAGTGAGACGGAGCAGAAGAGAAGATAGGCATCTCTGGACAGAATTGAAGCGCTCCCATTCCCTCCAAACTTTGGAGTTCTTTCGATAGCACCACCTACTGGACGTTTGTATTTTCTCACGCTTCAGTGCGGATAGTAGCCGGTGAGCAGGAAGTTTACTCTGTTTTTGGTACTATTAGAGGGGATGATTGGTTTGGTTTGCGAGCGGGGCAGCCGTTTCCGGATTACACGGTACCCTGAAGCCCCTCACAACTTCCCAATCACTCTGATTTCCTTTTCCCTTAATCACGGATGTTTTCACTGATTTCCCTATTCAAATCAGAAGGCATTCCCATTGGAAAAGAAGCGATTTGATCGGAAAGCCGAAGCCAATTAAACGAGCGAAATGTTCGTTTAGCCCCCCGCCGTCAGATGGGGGATTGTTCGGTCTCTAGTTTTGGGCGTCCAGTCGTTCTTTTCTCTTCCCGCTCTTTATTATTGTATTCTGATGATGAAAAACCGACCGTTCTCTTCCATTTTCTCTCTTTTTTTGCCTCGTTTGCCAATATAGGACAATATAGGTTTGTGCGAGAGATGTGTTTGTTCTCCTCGTTTTGCCTCGCTTGTTTTCCCTTTCCACACCAACTTTTTTGTGGCTCTTTTTTGGTATTTTAACACTCAAATTTAACACTCAAGTACATCCCTCTAACAGGCAAGTATCATGAGCGGGAGGACAAAAAAGGTGAATGTTGCGGAACAAGGGGTTAGGCAGAAGTCAAGGGCGTTGTTTCTAAGCAGTGAAAGTCGGAGCGCCATTTCGGAATCAGTGGCCATGACTGCCCAAAAGACCGATTGTTTCGGGGGGTTCCAGTGCGGCACAGATCAGAAAAAGAATACCGTACTCTTGCCCAGTTATTCTGTCGTATATGAAAACGGTAAAATTTAAATCGATGTATCTTAGCTGTCTGTAGAGATATCAAAAAGTTGGCAACTGATAAAATGTACACGATTTCCTAATGTACACTTTATTAGTTCACAACTTTTATCTTTATTTCGGCAGCTAAGATATATTTTCTGGGGTGGACTACTTCGTTTTGTTACAGTTTTGTCGGTATGTCGGGTGTTCTCCACTTACTAAATTGGATATACAAACTCTCGATTCGAAGCGTTTATCCCCTCGACACACGAGTACACATCCCTTCCGCACCGAGGTTCGACACACGTACATTTCGGAGGCAAAAGCCGTGTGTACACACAGAAACAGGCGCATTTCACCATTTCTGGTCAAGCAGGAAGGAACGAGACACTGTATGCATTCGAGGGTATTGTTTTATTGTCATCGGATGAGTTCGTTCCTCTGCCACGTCATCCACCACCTACTTCTTCCGTTTTTGTTTGTTTAGCCTACTAGGTAGTCTGTTTGAGGACTACGTAATATTGTCTGAGGGATGATCTCACACAAACGCTTCCTTCTCTTACCTAACTTGTCGTGATGTTCATATTTCTCCCATTCCACCCCCCAAAACCTGGCCCATTATGACTCCGTTTGTCGAGTGCCCAGCCACCTTTTCCTTTTGTCCCCAAAGTGCTCACTTGACGCATGTTTTGCCTACAGTGTCTGGTACCAGATGGTCGTTTTCCCCGCCTTCATACCTGTACAATAATCCGTTCCTCTTCCATTTCATTCATTCCGTTCGCGCACTCATCGATCACTTATGAGCCACCGAAATCTGGCGGATAGTCGGTCTGCGTCTCGCATATCAACGCGCTCTCTCGGCTGGATGTTCACACTTTCCGTCGACGGATCTTCCCTCTTGATGGCCATTCAGCCACCTGTTTATGAACCACTCGATGATGATCGATGATAGTGGTTATCACAACGGAAACCGCCTTCGCCTGGCAGAGGGAGGAGTGCCTTCCGGTGTTCAGTCCTCGCAGAAGTTGGAAAGTTGCTTTGCCTTCAACTTCTTCTTCTTCTCCCCCTTCTTCCCCTTAGTTACTGTATCAATATTGAATTTATAAAACATTCTAAACAACACGAACCATCTGGCAACTCTCGGCCCATTCTTCCACTCGACTCACTCCTCTTAACAATTCCCACTCATACTAAATAGTCCCTCTCTTTCTTTCTCGCTTTCCTAATTATTCGAGGCCACCAGTGTTGTCCCGCAGATGCCTTTTCGCCCGCCAACTTGGGGCCAGGTGTCTCCGATCATTCGTTAACTTTGTTGACTTTCACCTGCTGTCCCGTCCGATTCCCAAAAAGTCTTGTTTGAATTTGAAAATTTTGAAACTGCTACCTACACAAAAAGAAAGAAGAATGGAATCGTTGGTGTAATGTTTGTCTTTACATGGCTTCAAGTGGACAAAATGTATAAATACACGGGTTACGGTACTTTTTGACACCTTCCCACTCGCCTTTGTTTTCCCCCTCCTCCACAGCTCGTTATACCAGTTTAAAGCGAGTGATTCATTAGGCTCACACTTCTTCCGTCTGATATAAATCCTCCTCGAGGTACAATGTCCTTCCTTCCTCATCAAATATTTCATTCTCACCTGGTCCCTCTTCCATCAGTCCAGTCCATCAATCGAAGAAAAGCTCGTTAATTGTCCCGCGCGAGCGCCTAACAATTTCGCCATTTTGCGTGACAGACGTTTGTCCGTCTCTAAGTGCTCCTCCTATGCTCATTTTCCGGTCATCCCGGTCCTTTCATTTGCCCATTTTTGACACCATTCGTCCCTTTGCCAGATGGCCCTCCTTCCTGGGCGACACAACGGCGCCAGGACGCTGCTGATGAGAAGGAGGGCGGGCATCTGCCGGCGGAGGTTGAGCGACGGAGACGGACAGCCAGCTGCCACGTCATGGGAAGATGTTGAACTGAGTGAAACACCAATCACCCTCAGAAATTATTAGCTCAACTGCTGTCCAAACTTCCAGTCACTTGGCTCCTACAGTATCCCCAAGTGACCAAGAACGCACATCAAACCGGACCTTCCGAACTCCACTTTTCGGCAACATTCTCTCGTGTGTCCATCCCAAAAACCTCATCGTCAATCAATCAAAACGCGCGGCGAATGGGGCATCTAATGGGGTGTTGAAAGAAATATGATTGGCGTGAATGTGCTCCCAAAGGAGTCAGTCGAGCCGAAAACTTGGACGAGCTGGAGAGATTCTTTTCGGTGGTCTCGACGAATCGGTTCACTTCGAACATCTTGGTATTCTCGCGTGAGGTCAAATTGAAAATTTGCATAAGCCATTCATTATGCCGTCGCAACTTTTCGAGGATCTTCCGAACGGACTGTTTGTTCTCGGCGACCTCTCGGCAGGGTATCCGAAGAGAGAGAGGCCACGGACACCGCTAAATCATTTGCAAACACAACAACACGAAGGAGAGGAGGTATCACTTCGTGATTATCATATTAGTGGTCTGCCCTTCTTCTTCTACGCTCTTCTGTTTGTTGCCGACCTTTTTTGTGCTCTTTTTGGAATGGGTCATATGATGATGTACACTTCGGATGATTCAGTAACTAAAAGTATCCGGAGCATCAGTTCCTGGTTCTTTTTACTCAATTTCCTATGGTTTCCCTCGCTAACTACAAGTTGCAACATGCAAATTCGTAAATCCCGAAAAAGTTCAAAGTTTGTCACTCGTCGGTCACTGGCTTCTCGTCCCTTTTCCTCGCTATACTATGCGTCAGAATGTCTCCAGAATTGACCCCATATTAGCATAGTTTCCTCCTCGCATCCCGCCCTTCCTACTACATATTCTCCTTTTTCAATCCGTTCCGATTCTTTTCCAATTTGTCCTTTTTGATGAATGCGACTTGCTGACACGTGTTGCGCAACACCTTCGCCCTTATCACCGTCCATCGTCGGCATCTTTTTCAAAAAGACACTAGTACTCGTTAGTCGTCCCTCAAGGGAGAACGGGTCATCATAGTACACGCGAGATACGAATCTGTGATTATTAATCGCTTGTACTCGTACATGTTTCTCTTCTTCTCGAGTCGGTGGTCTGTACGCGCGAAACTCGCTTTATTGGTGCCGCCGGCAAGGATTTACAGCTCAAAAGGCAAGGTTGTATCGGCAGAAAAGAGCGAGTGGTTG
Source organism: Caenorhabditis sp. 36 PRJEB53466 (assembly GCA_946814055.1). Taxonomy (NCBI): domain Eukaryota; kingdom Metazoa; phylum Nematoda; class Chromadorea; order Rhabditida; family Rhabditidae; genus Caenorhabditis; species Caenorhabditis sp. 36 PRJEB53466. The sequence continues at coordinate 3,556,877 of CAMPFS010000003.1, forward strand.
TGGTAAATCACTCGCCACCAACTGTTTCGGATCCTCCAGAAATAAGGCGAACGCCAGGAACAGGGGCACATGTTGGACGGCGTCTTTGAAGTGTTGCCACGTCACGCCACTGCATCCAGATGTCATTCTGTGCAGAACGACGAGCGATAGGCGTTTTTTGTGCGCGAGTCCGTGTGTTTGATCATCTGCCGCCAGGCGCCGCGGATACAATGTGTGAAGCCGACGGAGCGAGGAGGTTTCTGGAGGTACCCTCCTAGATTGTATCTATTGTGGTTGCCACGTCACAACTTGCTTAGGTCTAACGTAATATCTCTGAAATGGAGCATCCATCATCTCATGATATCTTGTCACGTCATTGTGAACTATTGCTATTACTTTTTCCCTCGTTGCCCTTCTCTTTTACTCTCACTCTCACTACTCATAATCCACAAACTTTTAAGGTCATTCAAGGACGCCGCTCTTAAAATTGTGCCAATCAGTCAGCTGGAATACAAGGTCAGTTCACGAACTTTTCCACAATTGGCTCTCATCTCTTCTCGGTCCGTCCGAAATAAGCTCCGCCCCTTTTCTCTCCCTCCTCCTTCCTCACGCGCATATATTCTTCTTCTTCTTCTTCTTCTCTGTACCCACAAGTACCCCTTTCTTTCCTTTTCTTCTAGATTTTTAATCGAAACTGTAGCCTCGCTGTCTCTTGTGCCAACACACAAAAAGTGCGGTGGCGGAGAGGTTGGCATGCTCTCGAAAGCTCTCCGCGCGCAGCTTATCATGCTCATCAACTCATCTCGCTAATCATTCTTCTCGTGCCCTTCCGCCTGCTGACCGGTCTTTCCGCACCCACCCCTCGAGTACTTGTCTTCTTTTTTTGCTCGCGAAGAGCCCTTCCGACCCTCTTTTGTATCGCCTTTTCGCGCCTTCTAAATGATTGCTCACGGCCATCATTTATACAGTAATATGTTGTGAATGAGCAAACATTTGATTCCAGTTCTTCATAACTTGATATCTAACTTGTAAGATGTCATTCTGTTAAAACACAGCTGTCCAAACATTCAAAAGCAACGGCACATATAACTATAATATCTCTCCGGAACCACTTAAAAGTTCGAACATTCGTCAATGATGAAGGCATAAATCTCTCTAAATTATCTCGGCGTCTCTCCGTTTTCTCAACTCCTCCGGCCTTAGTTTCTGTTTAATTTGCCTTTGTTCTTGCTCGAAATCATCGCGAGAAACCAGAACCAGATGTGTGTGTGTGTGTTTCCGTGTGATTCTCTGTTAGTTTTGGTTCAACCATCACTCGTTTCGTGGCTGAAGTCGGTCAGGAAATCCAATCGAATGTGATGCAGAAGGAGCACATTCAATTGACGTCTCTTCCCGAGACTTCTTCTAAAAGAGATTCAATTCTAGATTATCGTAGGGGGCGCAAAGACAAAAAACGAAACGAGATGTTGAAAAAATGAGAGAGAGAGATAAGAATCTAGGGTAAAGTGAGACCGACAAAAGAATTGAAATGAAATTCAGCCTCTTTTTTTTCTCATTTGCTAGTTGCGAAACTCAAAGATTGTTCCAACTTTCCCATTCGAAAGTGCTCTAAACCCTTCCTACATTTGCATTCTAACAAGCCCCTCACAGTTAATCAAAAATTCCATCAGAATGCGTTCTCCGCGACGTCTTCGTGGCCACAGCTGCCGTCCTTCCCACATCCCCCCACTCGCCCGAATCGGTTCCGAATCTTCTTGTCTCCAACCTCTTCTCAAAAGTTTAATCGTTCGGAATCGTTGCACATTTCCTCTGCTTGCGCGCGCCTCGCGTATCCTGTTTCGGGGCCCTCTCTGTGAGAGCATAATTACATAATTACCCTTTCTTTCTTCGGCTCGCCGAGCATTTGCGAGTTCTCCACTGTTTCTGTTTCGACATTCTCGCCGAAAACGTTTTAATCGCTTGCTCCACACTCCCAAAAACTTCTCTCCCTTTTTGTTTTCCCGCTTCTCAATCCTCTTTGAATAATTTTACTTTTCCTGCCTCCTTCTTCTTCTTTTTATTGCTCCATCTCTTCTATTTACTGAACAGTTGCCACGTCACTTCTCTGATTTCGGGCGTCAGATGGTCGTGCGAAAGCGTCGAAAGCGGTGTTGTATTTCGATGAACAGAATTTAGGTGACAGATTTGAGATATTGGGTTTGGCAGTCGGTCAGTCTGGTCACATAAAGCCAAAGAGGCTCCTCGGTGCTCTGGGCATTTTCTGAAATCTGGCAGTCAACACAAACTCTCCGAATCTACAGCCATCTGTCTCGTGCCGTTGTTTTTCCCACACGCATAAATATTTTGGTACCCCCCACCCTCACCCACTCATACTCGGTCGAAATCCGCTTGGAGTAATCACTAATTATACCTGAAGTCCTTCCTTTTTTGCTAAAAACGAAACTACAGTAATCGCTTGGCGGCGAGGTGTCAGGTGTTCAGAAATCGGAGTATTCCAGGTGAAACTTTGACACCTTTTCGTCTCAAGTTTCGCGTTTTCTTTTCCTTCTCAGAAGAGGAAGAAGTTTTCGTTTTTGTGTGTGTGTCACCTAATTACAAAGACCGGCCCCTTCTTATGAGAATAATGTTAATAATAGACCTGCGATTGGGGCGCTTTTTGTAGCCGTGCAGACGGTTCGGATGTACATAATTAGGCGGTTGAGGATACGAAATGAGTGGATCCGCATTTTTCACTTTCAAGGTTTTCTCCGGCTTATTTTGGGTGCCAACATAGCTCTTCAAGCATCTGAAGTATTCTGATGTGATTATGAATCTTCACTCCGAGATGTCCTTCTCTACCGTAATCCTCCTTCCATATTTCTATTCCGACTTGCTCTGCTGCTCCAATTACTGATTACCTAACCGGTGCACAAACATATCCCGACGCATCCTCCGACCTGCCGAAAGCGATCTTCCGCCGGCTATCACAATGTACTCTCTAATCCCGTACAAACAGTGCCGTTCTTTCGGTCGTGCTCTAATCTGTAAGAGTGTCCTCCTGTTGACATTGTGCTGATCGATGAGGTGTATGTGTGGTAATCGAGCCGCTCTTCATCTCTCCCCTTTCATCTTCCGCCTCCCGAAGGTGTTCCGCGCGGAACACACACACCGTCTTGACCCCCTAAGAGCCCAGATATCCAGGTAATTGATACTCGCCAGGCTCTTTCTCTCCCCTCCTCGGGACAAATCGTTCCTGCGATCTTTTGGCGCTGATTTACGATCGAGTCATAAACACGAGCACTTCATTCGTTTTTGTTCCGTCCAAATGGTTTATATGCTCTTCTTGAGGAATAGCCGCGCCAATTGTCTCCAAAACGCCCATTTCAGTGGAACGAATCGTATAGATTTTAGTGTTTTTCCCTCTCTCAAAACTTTTCTTCGCATCTAGATGTCTATCACGTTCCTGCCTGTTTCTTTTCTTTTATGGCTCTCCTCTCCTCCACCAATCACCCCGATCTGACCTCACTTTGGCCACTGGATCAGCCCTAAACTTGTCAAACTTTCATAGTCTTACAACATGATGTACCGGAAGATTGACCCTTTTGCTCGGGGACGAACCTCCAGGGTAATAACAATTTTATAGTCGTGTCATTGACTTTCGACTCGTTGTGCCAACCCATTTCCACCCGATTAGTGTTCATTTCCTCGAGAATTCTCTCCCAGATCAAAAAGAGGCGACCGCCCGAGTGTCCGTTGATCCGTACTGCCGGTAGAAGGAGGAAATGAACACTTTTGTTTACGTTTACCACTTTTCGAGTCTCACTTCAGAATCCGTTCACTTCTTCTTCTTCTTCTTCTTCTTCTTCGGCTTCTTCTCCATTTTTCCACACCAATTTTTGCCTCTCGACGCTGGCGCACAAAAGTGGTCTTCCTCTCAGGCACTTGATGAGCTCCCGTACAAATAGACACACTCGAGGCGCTCTCTCCACTGGCGCAATTCAGTTTTTGGCGGAGAGAGAAGAAGCGCTGTTTTTGCAAGGCGCCGACCGACAAGTACTTGCCAAGTTGTCCCCTCGGATGGTATTGTGACCAGCGGGAGGTTACTGTAGTTGAGTGGATATGACGTGGCAGACGAATACGGATATCCACGTGTTAACTCTTTGACGACGCCGCCCGTCCGCTCTGAAACTGCACGTTTCCCTTTCAAGACTCCGCCACAAAACGTGAAGTTCTCTTTGAAGTGTGTCCGGAACGCTCCGCCATTCCTTAAGTGACCCCCGCATCTCCTTTGACACCCTCTCCGTTTCTCTTTCTTTTCCCCAAGAAACACTAACACCTTTTGTTCTTTCAAAGGGCGGCAAAAACTGAAGAGTCAAGTGCATTCACCTCCTTTTCACAATTCCATTAAGGTCCATTCCCATTAGGTTTTTTACATTCTCATGATCGGTTTACGGTGCGCAATATAAGACCGTAATCCTTTTCGCGGTAACCTTTCGAACGTCTTGTAATCCGCCGAAATGAACGGGCGGCGGCTCTCGGAGCAGCCACGTTTTACCGCGTAATCCCTCTTTCGCAGCACCTGGCCTCTTCCTTTTCCGCGTCCGAATCCTTCGCAGAAGGTGTCGTTTTTGCCGCTTGCCTTCATTAATTTCCTTATCGAATTGAATGATCATCCTTGGCGTCTTCCTTCGTTTTCACAACTTTTTTATTAATTGCCCAAAGACATGCAGAACTAATTTCGGGCGGTCTCTGAGGGCCACTTTCGAGGTTATTCGTCTATCGCAGTTTGTATCTTTTCTGAATATTTGAAGGAGTCGGCCCTTGACGTGGCAGTCATCTCCTTCCGTTTCACGTACGTATGGTCCCTTTTATGACCCAATAGCTAATCCGTACCTGTCTGTACACTCCTCCTCCCTCTTCCCCTTGCCGGCTCATTTCCGTTCTTGGACCTTCTTGACGTGGCAACATCCATCACTTTCCTCATTTTTCTTCTTTTTCCCCGCTTCTGCCGACTAATGTACTCTCTGATGGAGGTGCTTGCTTCCATCAATTTTTCATCATATTCTCTTTTGCATCCATCCATCCAATCTCTCATTTTTCTTCCGACTTGTTTATTCCTACTCTTTTTCAAAACAAACTTCGCCTCATTCCAGAATGCGTCTTCTCATTCTGCTCGCACTCGTTTGTGCTCCATTCTGCGCTGGCAATCAGTTTTGGCTCAGTGTGGAAGTGGAGCAGATCGACTGGACCGACGGCTGTCTGACGACTGCGCTGTGCTCGCATCCCAGGTTCCAACTCATCAAGGATCTTCTGCCGGTCAACGAGAAAGTCACCATGAACTGGCCGATTGTGGAACACTTCGATAAGGTGAGTTGCCACGTGTCCAGGTTCTCACCACGACCACGTTCTCATGCTCTCTTTCTCTCGCGATCATCCGAATATCCGTCAGTATCCATCAAATGTGTCAAGGGGGGAAGACGGATTTACGTAACTGTAATTAGCGCGCGCATGCCTTTTCGCCTCGCCGCCTTCCCCCGATTACGATTACGCAAGATGGACCTTCATCTACCTGCGAAAGCTTTTTTTCTGTTGTCTCTGTGACGTCATCGCTCACTAAACCCGCCAATTTTCAGGAATCGCACCGTCCATTCGTCTCTTACTGGCCCTCGGGACGGACCGAGGATATCTCAATGTCTGCTCAGGTCGTCGGAACGGACAGAACGTACGGATTTCCCAGAATTTGCGACCAATCGCCGTCTGTTCGCATTTTCCCAGAAGAGCACAAAAAGGTGAGTTCGAATCGAAATGATTTCCATCTTTACGGGCCTTCTAAATCTGCAATGTCACTCCGTTGCCATAAAACAAATAAAACGTGGCAGATATGGACATTGTTTTAGCGGCTACTCATAGAGTGAGTCAATACGCAAAAAGGCAAACGGTTTAAAAGTGTGAACCGATTGCCACGTCACGTAGAGAGCACACACAGCACATGAGCAAACACTGGCAATGCCACGTCATCAGAAGAGAAAAGAATGACCATTTCAGATAATCGCCCATCTGGAAAAGGAGAAACCAACCGGAAAGCCTCCGGTCGATTCGCTCAAAATCAAAGTGAAAGGAAAGTGTTTCAATGCGACGATGACCGTGGTGAAGCACACGGAACGGTGCCCGTGGTGTCCCGATCCGAAGGAAATCACAGTAATCGGCCAGGAGCCGGGAAGCGAAGCCACTGGACTGAGAGCCGGCTCGGCCGCGTGGCTCTTCGGCTCTCCATCCTCTTTGATCTCCGACGATCGCATCGTTCACATCGGAGTTCTCGTTCTGGCGATCGTCGCCGTCGTCGCTTCCACTGCCTTCGCCATCATTCTGGTGATGTACCTGAGGAACAAGAGACTGGTCAAGGAGACCCTCAAGAAGCCACGCTTCCATCCGTACATTTCTGTGAAAGGGCATGAAGTTGCTGATGACAACAACAGGTACTGTCTCCATTCTAAAGTACAGACTTTTATTTCCCCTTTTCCAGATACGATCTGCCTTGGGAACAACAGAACCGTCCCCTGACCTACTGGATGACTTCCTCCAACAAATCTTCCGAGTCCACAATGACTTCCCCGCTCGATTCGGCTTCATCCCTTCACGGCGGTCATCAGAATCCGAACCACGCGCTCTTCAACTCTCACCATCAGAATGCACACCCGGATATGTACCATTCCACGTACACCCGCGACGGATACCAGACGTACCGTCCGCCTCCGCCATCCGGCCATCCTCCGATCTTCCCTCCACAAACACAACTGTTCCACCCGCCCACGTACTCCACACAGCGCCACGTCACCTCTCCGAACTCCTCGCGGAACGATGACTCTGGCCTGGAATCCGTGTGAATGCGCGGAGAAGATTGTAGGAATGACAGTGTGTAGATTCGATTCGTTTACTAGAAAATACGGGTAAAATTGCTGCAGAACCGGTTGATTATTCTTTCCCTTTTCAAGTTACCTTCTTAATATTCTCAGTTGTAAATATCAATTTTTAATGCAATGGAAGTTCACTTCGTCTACTTTGGATACGCTATCTTTAATAATAAATGTTCAGTATTCAATGTTTGAAAACAGAAAATTGAATCAAAGTTATGATGATTCGTTTATCACTGCGTAAAAGCACCGTCTTCCCCTCCTTCCCATCCAAACATGGATGCGAATCTCTTCTTCGTTCTTCTATTTCTCATCACCAATGCCCATTCGTACTCCTCCGCAACGGGTCAATTCTGCCGTCACAAGGGAAGTAATGTTTGCCTGAAGAACGTCCGTTACATCAAAGGAAAAGACTCTCCTATCTACGAGCCCGTCTCTTGTCGCCAGCAAAAATGCCCTTACGGAGCGTATTGTGACAAATCATCTGCGTGTTTTAAGGAAGTTCAAAGATTTGGATAACATGATTTCTTTTTTTGCAAACGAATGAAAAAATCGAAAGGTGAAATGAAGATTTTAGACCCCTGGTCTGCAGAATAAGTACTTATTTTGCAGAGAAGGTCTCCGGCATCCTCGTTCTGCAGATCGGCTCCTTGTCGCGGTGACTTTTTTCCCTTGGAAAGCACTTTGAAACAATGTTCTCTAGAATAAGTAGCACAATAAGAATTGACACATAAGTATCTTTGCTAGCGTCAATATCATTAAAGAGAACTGTTATTTTATAATTATTTACTGAAAACAAAGTTAACAAAACATCAAAATGCTGAATTCCTTCATATTTGCTCTTTTACTTTCATTGTTCTCAATATCCTTTGCATGAACTTCTTACTTCCTCAGCATCTGATTCACGAACTGAACATGGATTTAATTTGCTTTTCGAGTTGACTCAGTTACAGTTGATCGAATGAACCGAGAATTAAAACGAAAGCTTCGACAGTAGTTCTTCTGGTTCGTACGAGTTCTGCAACGGGTGCTTCTCATTTGGGGGTAACACGGTCTAGATTCAAAATGTTCAGCTTCCTCTGGAGGATCCTTCAGCTCGGCTGATTCGGATGAAAAACAACACATATAATAGATGAATCCCAGTATTCTTAATCCCTCATTCTCTGATCTCAATTCATTCTTCTTCCCTTGAGTTTGCGTTTTCCTGTTCAATCTTTGACTGTGAACATGCACCAACTAGACAAGTAAAACAGAACGAAGTGATTATTTTTTTTAATTACTTTTACACAGTGGACTTAAACTTTTCAGACGGAGGACAGATCCGTCGACGGACGATTATTTATTACTGTGAGCATACATTGCGAACGTACATTGAGATAAATTATCGGGGGAATGATTAGACATGAAATCAAGTGAAAGGATGAGAGTCGAGATCTTAATGCAAACTCATGGTTGCTTCATTTCCGCATCGCGCATAGCGCTGAAATCTGTCGATCCGGTTGCTCCGCCTTGGTAGTTTTGTGGCTCGAACGTCTGGTTCGAATCGCTGTCAAAGTTGTCGCCAGTCGAGAAGTTCGAGTCCTCGTTGATGTCGAAGTTAACCGCTGGCTGCGTCACACTCGTTGAATCTGCAGCTAGGTAGAGAATTGTAAACGTTCGGTCTAGAAATCGGCTACCTTGAGAGTTTTCGGCGGACGGAATTTGGTTGCTCTCTTCGTCCACCTCCTTGATTTGGTTTTTCGGCGGGGCCAGGATGTTTTGAGCACTCACTGAAAAAATCGATAAAATTCGAACACGTGCCAGCTATTGTCTACCTGGGACCCATTTATATATCCGAATGTTAGTGTCCTTGATGAGAACGAGCTTTTTCTCCCACTTGCGAACCTTTTCAAGAGAGTTGATCACCTAAAACTATTGATTAGAACATAGAACGATGGCAATAATTTCCGCTCACCTTTCGTAGCTCGTCTTTTGAGCGGTTTCTCGTTTCCGCGCGATGCGAGCGATTTGCCGAGTACATCTGCAAAAGCAAATTCGTTACTTTAAACACAAATAAACGGAAAAACAAAATAATTTGACGGAGAAATGGTTCAAAGCAAAATGTATCCGAAAAGCGAGCCTCGCGCGAACGTTGTTCGGCCATGCGAATCCTCTTCCACGGCCAAATCTCGGCCATCGAATAAATTGAGTTTCGCAACCAACTCATGAGCTGCTCGCCTCGTTTACCTCGTTTGCCTGTAAAACTCTTCTTTATTGAATTTATCTTGTTTTTCATGCAATTTTCACTTCATTTCTCCACAAACTTCTTCCAGCGGGCTTCCTCAAAACCATTCAAAATGTCGACGATCGGAAAGGAGGACATTTATGAATCTGACGGCGCCGCTACTCAAGTTTCGAAGAACGAACAAGAAAATGATTCACCAAGTCATCCAGATATTGAACTGGTTCGTGTAACAGCTTGTTCTATCTTTTCACATACCGAATTCAGGTTTCCGTAGACGTCGACGAAGCCCTGAAGAAGTACAAGAACCGCGTTCTCAACTTGACTTCTATTGGTTTGTTCTGACATGTGTCCAGCAGAATATCACTTTTCTCTTCAGATTTCTCCGATTCCATCGCTAAAAAGCGTCGTCATGCTTTCGGTAACAATCAATATGTCTTGGAAGTTGCCGGCTCCGGTAAAATCCACCTTCTGACTCAAAATGCTGTTCTTTATTCAGGTTACTCGGGTCATGAGACTCCAGCTGAGAAACTGAATCGAATTCTGTACGAAATCGCCGATTTGAACGAGCAACTGCGCAGCGACGATAATGTCAAGACGGATCTTCTGAATGCTGAAGTTCTCGATCATCTGGCGTCTGAAGTGAAGACTCTGCAAGTGGCTCAGACGAACGGACTTCCCGCGAAGGTGGATCACGATGTCGACCTGCCAAAAGTGCGCTCTGATCCGAAAGTGGCGACTCTCGAGAACAGACTCAGACGGATCGAACAGGCAATTGGAAGCTCCGTGGTCCCCTCCGCTCCAGTCCTTGACACTGTGGAGGATCTCAAATTGAGGTAAACTCAAATTGTTTTTTCTTCTCTTATAAATTCAATTCAGATGCGAAACCCTCAATCATTCGTACGTCTCCGGTTTGGAGCAACGTCTGAATGTGATGCTGACGAAGCTTGAGAAGATAGAGGAGACGCGCGCGAACACGGATATCGATGAAAACCTCGAGAAGAAAGTCAACGAGATTCTGGAGCTGATGCAGAAATGGGATGTGGCTTGCTCTTCTCTCCCAAGCAATGTCAACAAAGTGAAGGCTTTGAACAGATTGCACGAACAAGCACAGCATTTTGCCAGCGGGCTCTCGCACCTCAAAACGATACGTGAGAAGTTGGAGAAGGAGGTGATGCAGGGAAGAGAGGCAATTATTGAGTACGAGGTAAGAAGAAATACACTGGAAATAAGATGACCGTAAAAATATTCAGACGAACGGAAAGCAGGAGATCGGATCGGTTGTCGAGAAACTGAAACTGCTCGAGGCGAAGGTCGCCGGATTGAAGTAAATACTAGCGAACTGAATTATAATTAATCGATTACGGCAAACTGTCTGTTTTATGTTTATGTGCTTTATTGCTTCGACCCATGCATTATGTATGAATTCCCTTAACAATCGAACTCCATGCTCAGCGAACGTACTCCCCATCCGACTGTCGTGTCCTGAAAGAGCGCATTCTTATGGATACAATGGATTCTCGAATCACATTGTAAGCGTTGATCACTAAAAGAAATTGGTCTTCCAGTCCGAACCAGGTGCTCGTTCTCACATCAAAATCCACAGTCATATTCAGCCCGTCTTCTGTGATCACTGCAAAGGCGATTGAGATCTTCGGATTCGAATGGGTCGCCGCGTATCTTTCGAAGTAGGCTTTCAATTGAGCTGAAACGACTTCACTGGCTCATTTTCCGTCTGCTCACCCACCATAATCGAGCGCCTTATCCGTGTAACACATGAATCCCTTCACATGGTCATCATAGTAGTTGAAATGATCGATAATTTCCATTTTACTTCTGAACATTTGCTTGAACGTTCCCATGAAGAAGTGCAGGAAGTGGAACGCGTTCTTCGTTCTCATAACTTTCGGGAACATTGACCTGGGATCACTGATAAAGTTCTGAACATTGACGAATTCGAAACGTTGTTCAGTTGTTGCTCACCGCGGTGACGGCACATTCACCCGAAAGCGCCAGAGAAAGCAGTAGAAAAGGAGCGAGGAGACGCATTCGGACGGGAGAAGAATGAGCTCGGGAAGGGCTCCATGTCTTCTAGTAAATTGCAGGTTTGCTGCGGGGATTTATGAGCGCTCTTTGTGAAAGGGAAACGAAATGAAGAATGAACAAGAAAGGGCAACGGAAGAAAGAAGATTTGTACCGCCGAGATTCGTCATTCAGAAGAGAGAGATGTGCGCAAAAAGTGATTGTCCCGAGCGGGAGTCGAACTTTTTTTATCCAATGAGATCATAAGTGTCACGTCTTCGACAGTTTACAGGTGAAATTCGGAAGAAGCATTTGGGTCTAATGTGCATTAAACGCGGGAGCTATGGGAATGGCATATGCATCCTTTATGGGACCCATGAAGGATCCACCGCGAGCGGCCGGCAGAACCAAGAACGAAAATGGAAAATGGGTCGCGCCGCGTGCCCCACGAAACCTCCCGCAAACCCGAGCCCGTGAACGTATCCTGGTGGGAACCAGAGATTAAATTTTTTCAGCTCAGAATCTTTCTATCTGTCCCTGACCCGTTTGTTGATAGTTTTTTGCCTTCCGATTCTTCTCGTTTCCCTGCGTTTCCCTCCATCCCATTCTTTCCGTGCCTTCGATTCCCTCACGTATTCAGTCCGTCGGCCCTTTCCATTCATATCCATCTTCTGACATCGATCGATTGTTAAGACATTAACACGTGATAAGAACACGACGCCTGTCAGAGTCCGTTTCGTTACGGTACGGGCGGTTTTGTCCTCTGAGAGACGGGTGCGTAGTGATAAGAAGTGGGGGATCCGCCTGCAACTGCAGACTCCGTTACACCTTTTCTCTCTTTTCGATCGTTCAGAGATCTTCGCTTCTGTTGAATGTTTGATCTCTCTCAGCTGAAGATGAAATGGAAGTCGGAGATCGAAAGGTCCGATGGGGAACTGAAGGGATCCATGGAAGATCCGAAGTGAACCAGGCGAACCTTTGTAGGTTGAAAAAGGGGAAGTGATGTAGGAAACCTGTTTGGGAAGAATGATGGACAGATGATTTCCCGCTGATGTGGGCACGTTGGACTCTGTAGAGACTGAGAGCTTGCGAGCATTTGTGAAAGAGCGGGAGATGAGGTTCTAACGGACGGGACAATAAAACGAATAACAATTCCAGATGACTCAGACGGCAAACTGCATGTTTTCCGATGCAAACTACCTAGAATACAGTCCTGCAGACGTCCCAAACAGCTCGAAAGCGTGTTCCCTTCCACCAAACACCCAGCTTCTGTGTCAGTTCACGTGACGGGGGAATCCCCGGGCTGCAAGCATTGGAAGTGTGAACACGTGAATGTGCTGATCAGTTGACGACGTACGTGTTTGTTTCCTTGAAGTGTCCACGGCGGCGAAATGGACACCCCATCCGTCTGCGCGTCACGTCGCCCCTTTCTCTCTCCTCGTCCCCAACGTCTTCCACACAACCAGACCGTCCGTCGACAGTGACCAGCGACGGTCCGAAGGTCTTTTTATCAGTTTTTATATCTCTCTATCTCTCTTTCATAGTAACATTCATTCCAGAAGGTGGTCATCATGGCGTGTCCGTATATGGGAGGAGGCGAGCTCACGCACAGAGTCACTTTTATGGAAGGAGGAGAAGAATGTCAGCAGGGAGTGAACAAGGTTGAGATGGGATTCGGACAGACTTATCCCGAGTATCTGCAGGTTTGAAAAGACAGAAATTTTCGGATTGGAGTTTAGAACTTCCTTTTAAGCTTGACAAGATTCTGACGGCACAGAGGTTGAAGTCAGAAGCAGACGGGCAAAGGGTCGACGACGAGCACCTCTTCATTGTTATCCATCAGGCTCACGAGCTCTGGTTCAAGCAGATCATTTTCGATTTGGATATTGTCAGAAAACTTTTGAATAACACAGTGAGTACCCTTCTAGACTACATTTTTTAATGGAAAGTGGTCTTTCAGATTGTGGATGAGACAAAGACATTAAAAATCGTCTCAGGACTAGATAGGATCGTAAAGATTCTCAGTCTTTTAACGGAGCAGATCACTCTTCTGGATACCATGAGTCCGTTGGACTTTGTGGACTTCCGCAAGTACTTGACTCCAGCCTCTGGCTTCCAGTCTTTGCAGTTCCGTGTTCTGGAGAACAAATTGGGCGTGAAACAAGAGCGTCGGATCAAGGTGATCAGGGTTATCTTATCAGGGACGCAATTGGAAGTATTTGCAGTATAACGCGCAGCATTACAAGAATGTGTTCAATGATGAAGATCTGCAAGCGCTGAACACGACCGAACAGGAGAAGAGTCTGCTGACGCTCATCGAGAGCTGGCTGGAAAGGACTCCGGGACTGAAGTCGACGTCCGAGGACGAGGGATTCTGGGATAAGTACGAGCAGTCCGTGCAGAGATATCTTAGCGATATGGCTAAACAAGCAGCGGTACGTTGGCATTGTGATCAAGCAATTGTGTCTCTTTGCTTCTCTGTTTCCCAGAGTATTCCCCTTCCCAAGCCAAGTCACACTTTTCCCTTCCCCTTTTCGATTCCATTTTAGGGAACTCCCATCCATTTCGTTTCGCTCTTCCCTTTCCCTTTCTCTAGTCTCCCCGGTAACTTTGTTTCATTTAAGGATCCATCAAACACGGAGGAGATCGCCAAGCAACTGACAGCTGAGTACCACAAAACTTCGGATGCTTTCCAGTCGGTTTTGGATCCCAGACAGCACGAGCAACACATTAGAAATGGTAATTTCCATTAGTGCATATTCCAACTGAAACGAATAATGAAATCCTGCGCACAATGATCTGTCGCGTGATGAACGGGTTGCGCCCAATTTAGTCCGTGTGCCCCGATGACCGAGCGAAAAAACAAAAAATAAAAAAATAAAACTACAAAAGGAATAATCGATTGCGAAATGCACAAAAATCACTTTCAGGAAACCGTCTTCTCTCGCACGACGCCACGAAGGGAGCCATGATGATCTATTTCTACCGTGATATGCCTCGCTTCTCGCAACCCTACCAGATCCTTACTTTCCTCATGGACATCGACAGTTTGTTCACCAAATGGAGATGTATGCTCGTTTTCTCTCTGTCCCTCCCATTCACATTCATTTCCAGACAACCACGTCCTTCTGGTGCAGAGAATGCTGGGAGCGAAGCAGGGAACGGGCGGTTCCTCCGGATACATGTACCTCCGCTCGACCGTCAGTGACCGTTACAAGGTGTTTCTGGATCTGTTCAATCTTTCCACGTGGCTTATTCCACGTGAATACATCCCGTCGCTCTCGCCGCGAATGGTCAAAACACTGTCGGAGCATTCGAATCTCTCGCATTCGCAGTCTTCGGAAAGCGAATGACACGTGTTAATGCGACCGTAATCCTTCGTTCTGTTCTTGTTTGTTTCTCTCGCCTCGCCCATGATTACTTTGTTCATAAAATGAATTGTTTCCAAGTCGGCACACAGTTTCGGAGGACGAAAGAAGAGAAAAGGCTGACAACTATTTATTATCACTCTCGTTTTTGGCGTTTGCATTATGATAAGCGGGTTGGTTTGAATGCATCGAATTGAGTTGGCACGCGAAACGGAAAAAGAATGCTTGCGAAAGGGAATTCTCATCAAAAAGCGGGAAAATTATGAAGAAAACAGATTGGGGGACATACAAGAGAGGAGGGGATTGGGGGAGAATTATGTACAACAGTATCACAGAATCGCTGATGTCTTGGGAAGGGAAAAATGGAAGTTAAAGGGAAATTGAGAGGAGAAGGTGTGTCCAGGAACAGTCGTCAGTGGGTATTTACGGGGGCAAGAGGGTCTTCCGGAAGCTTCTGGGCACTCCGGAAGTTAATGTAATATGGCGCGGCGACACTGTTTCCGGAAGGGGGCACAACCTCGACGACTCCGTCATCAATGGGGGGTGGGGGATGAACAGCTTCGTGACGCCTTCTTGTCGCTCTTCAGCCGCATCTTCCGGAATCCTCTTTTTCGTCGGCAGCAATTGTGCCAACTTCCGATGATGTCCGAAAAGTTTCTGAAGACGTGAGATCGACGACATCACGAGCTTCTTGACTAGAACATTTGCTCCCTACAAGAGAATAAATATTGGAGGACTTGCGAAGATTCCTCACATAATGGGGAAGAAAAGAAAGGTGTCCAGACTGGCGGATCACTCTGATTTCGAACCCAGTAGGAATAATCACCCTGAAAAATAAACGTTAAGAAACTTCAAAATAGTTTCGAAAGTGAAAAAAAGAGCGAAAGTGTTGGGGAGAGGAAAGGTGTGCTCTCTCTCTCTCTCTTTTCCTCTTTCTGGTTATCAACGGAGCCGTTGATAATGATAAGAGAGACGTTGGGCGAAAGGGCAAGACAAAGGACCCGAGAGGGACTGCAGAGCACGAGAGCGCGAGCACTCTGCTCGCGGAGCCCTCCGGCCCAACTACGGGCCACGCCTTACCGACGGAAAGAGAGAGAGAGAGAGAGAGAGAGAGAGCGAAGCGAGGGAGACGAAGCCAGATAATTAGAGAGCTTATCAAGCGGAAAGGGTCCCCCGGTCCTCAGATTATAATTCCTTTTCCGTAATGGGATATACTCGCGTGGCGGTTGCCCGTTGGCGCACAGGTGTATTCCCGTGAAAACTGCACCGATTGTATAGTTTACGCGACGACGAATTGTTTGGAGAGCTGGCGAAAAAGGAAAAAGTGAAAAGGAAAGAGACGGTCAAAATGAAAAAGGGGGCCGGGCTTCGATGACGTGGCACACAACTGGAATCGATTGCGAAAGACGTAGAGAAACATTCGAATTCGAGTGATGACTCACTTGATGTGAACACATAATATCTGGAAAACCAAAAGAAATGGGAGAAGGGAAAGTGACTGGTTGATACAGTATTCCTAGGAAAGAAACGCGCTTCTTCTCGGGCGGAAAGATACAAAAGTGTTTGCATGCGAACCGAATCGGCCGCTCGCTCTCCTCATATTTTTATATGCGCCAAAACCGCGAACTGACGTGGCACCGTACCACTGTGTGCGTCTCCCTGCGCCGTCTGCTTCCTCCGCTTTCCGCAGGTGCTCTCCCGATGATACGAATGTTTTATAATACGTGTCGCATCGGGGGGAAGAGACGCGGGGGGACGAGAAGGCGCGGTGACATTGCCTCTTTTCATCCATGCACTTTATTGACCAACAACTTTATATTAGAAAAAAATTCAAAAATTTTTTTGTGTATATGAATGTGTGGGAGTGAAAAAGCAACAAAAGAACGAGACAACAAGAGGACAGAAATGGGAAGGCAGCACTGGAAACATAGTAAAGGAATTTTTGGTATGAAAGCGACCGGGGACGTTCCAATTACAAAACTGAAGGTGTAACCAGTATTCTGCATAGAAGAAACATATAGAAAAGTGAGAAGATGAGGGTTATTGGGAGAATTAGTCGCGCGAACGCATTCCAAAAGCTTTGCGGAACTTCTCGTCGTAGTTCTTGGCCAGATCTTCGAGCACCAATACGAGCGGATCCTGAGGACGGGCCATGTTGTGCACTCCAACGGCGAGTCTCTCGAGAATCGACTGAAAATAGAATGAGCTTGAGCAGGTGATTTGAAAGGAATTGACAAACCGCGAAATTGTGGACTTGGAACCAAGCGGTGCTCACGTTCAGAATGTTGACTTCGCACAATAATTTACGGGAGCCGTGCACGAAAAAGTCATAAGCGAACGCATTGCGCTGAATCTTGCGACCGCGATGGTCCTTCTTGTCGAAATCGAGCACTGGGAGGAACGACTCATCATGCGAGTACTGATCGAACAGCGGGGCGACGAGGAAGTCTTCGGTCAGAGAAACCGACTCTGAATCCAATTTTCCACTGACCGTAAACGACTGATCCTGAAACAAAACATTTAGAAATGAACCAATGAGAAACGCTCACGAAGAGGCTTCCGTCCTTGGAAGACGCAGCCATGAATCGCTTGTAGAGTCCAGTGACCGTTTCATTGTATTCCTTGACGAACGGAATCAAATCAGCAGGCAGGCCGCGAAGTTGGACGTGCACGCTCTCGAGAGCATCGTTTCGCTCATGGAACGGAGCCATGCGAACGTTGGTAAACAGATTGGCGAGGATCTCCAGCATCGTGAGTTGTGCCTGCTCCGGCGACTCGATTTTTTCGAGAAGTTGATGGAAGCACTTCTTCTGCATCAGATAAATGAAGAGAAGTGTTCCAGAAGCTCCAGCCGACGAGTGAATGGCCATCTCGGCAAAGTTCTTGGCTTCACCGAAAGGCGACAGCAGTTGCATATGTCGGAGAAGTTGGAACGAGAACGCAGAGAACATGCGAAGCTGCTTCTGGAGCACACCATCAGAGGCTTCGCGGCGAGTGTGAAGACTAAAGGAATGCTCGAGGAGAGACTTGGCGGCAAAATCACGCTGCTTCATCGTGGACACCTTCTGTCCTTCGTCGTCCAAAATGTCCTGTTGGTGCACGTAAGCGAACAAACGGAGAAGGAAAATGACGGTGAAAGGTGGATTTCCTTGAAGATTCGACAGGGAAGCAGTCAAGAGGCGACGGATCTTGCTGGAAGATACAACGTTGGGTGTAATCAGCTTTAAAAAAACTAACCTAGTCGGTATGCTCATGAAGATAACGTTTCCGGAATGATCGAAACCACGTCGTCCAGCACGACCACTCATTTGGCGATAGAGGAGAGGAGTCAAATGGAGAGTGTCCACTCCGAACATGACAGTCTTACAGGGCATG
This sequence comes from Caenorhabditis sp. 36 PRJEB53466, assembly GCA_946814055.1. Taxonomy (NCBI): domain Eukaryota; kingdom Metazoa; phylum Nematoda; class Chromadorea; order Rhabditida; family Rhabditidae; genus Caenorhabditis; species Caenorhabditis sp. 36 PRJEB53466. Next base: position 3,574,732 of record CAMPFS010000003.1, read on the forward strand.
TTGACTCCGAGAGAAAGGGTCGAAGTGGAGAAAAGAACGGCAAGGTTGCCGGAACGGAAGAGCACTTCAACAGCGCCTCTTTCGGTCGTGTTCAGTCCAGCATGATGGAATCCGATTCCGCGTTCGAAGAGCTTCAGAAGCAGCTGCGTACTCTCACGGTTTTTCGCGTTCTTCTGCATTCTCTCCGTCATTTTCGCGTACAAATCCGAATCTCCTCCGTTTCTTCCGCGCAACTTGAATCTTTCGAGAACTCTTGCGAGTATCGCCTTCTTTATCGCAAGCACGTCCATCTCGTCGTCCTCCTTCTCCGGACCTGCATCCTCGTCCTTGTCTCCCTTCTTCTTCTTCTCGGGTTCATCACGCTTTTTCTTCGCCTGCTTCACCAGTTTACTCTCGTCCTTGATCATATACTTTGTCTTGAACTCATCCGTCTCCATGTATTCCAGTTCTCTTCTCTCCAATTCGTTGGCGAGCGTAGTGGCGAGTTTCTCACACACGTGACGATCGTCATTGAAGCAGATGGCTGGGAGTTCTCCTTTGTCTCTCAATTCGTCGACAAGAGTAACGACGTAGTCGTTGGCAACTTTTTCCTTGTTGAAGGGACGAGCTCTGTGCGTGAGCTGACTGTTGACTGGCTCCTTGAGAATTTTCAGAATCGAATTAATCTTTTGCTCGTCAGTGGTCAGCCACTCCATGAACTTCTTTTTCAGTGCGTTTTCGAGGCGACGGAGTTCCGATCTCGAAATCCAGACGGCTTTCGAACCGTGCTGACCAAAGAATGTGCATGGCTCGAACTCTTTCCTAAAAACAAAACTGTAAATATTAAAGTGCGTGGCGAGAACTCACTTGCAAGCGGGATCGACTTCCGCCATCATATTGTACAGATGAAGTATCTGTTTGGCGGTCAACTGCTGATCTTCCGGGATAGAGAACATTCGCAACTTCTCTGGCATGTACACTCCGTACGGCATGAGTGGAATCACCGCTTTGTCGCCGGATCCCTTCTTGTGTTCGGCTCCGCCTTCTTCTCCGTGCGGATCGTTGATGTTCAGAATGGACAACTCCAATTCAGAGTATCTTTCTCCGTAGTTGATGAGCTCGACCTTCCGTTTTGTGGAACTCTTCGCTTGCTCGCTGGAGTTCAGCCACTCATGCAATTTGTCCGCATTTCCGATGGTGGCGGAAAGAGCAAGGAATGGGCACTGAATAAGCAAAAGAAGCTGCTCCCAAATATGCGATTCTTCGGAGGCTCCGATCGAGTGGACTTCGTCGAAAACGACGTACTTAATGTGCGACACAAACTTCTGGACGGCCGGTGTTCTAGAGAGCATCAGTTCCTGCAGGCACTCTGGCACAGTGATGAGCACTTGGCACTGCATTGCATTCTGCGAATACTCCTGGGTCAGTGTTCCAAACAGCGACATTCCTCGTTTCATCGACTTGTTACGGAAACGGGCGTACACGGATCCGCACACCTGAAATTTCACTTGTGTGCGGGTCAACGATATTTGCAACGAACCTGATTGATAAGAGCTTTCGATGGGGCGACATACACGACGACATCGTTGTCACTCGCACGGAGCACTTTCTCGATACAGTAGTACGAGACGAAGGTCTTACCGGCGGAAGTCGGCGCGATAATAAGGGCTGAGTTTCCTCTGTCGACTGCGTCGAGCATCTTTCTCTGCCATCCATCTGGAGCGAATCCACTCACACGGTCGTCCTTCTTTGGGTCAGATTGGATATCAATGAGTTCTCCTCCGTATTGCAACTGATAGTAGATCATGTTGATACCCAGATTCAGCTTCTTCTGTTTCGCTTCGGAAGACGGCTTGGAACCAGCTGGCGCATCGAAACCGAGAGAAACCCAGAGATCGACGATCTGTTCTTTCTGTTTCGGCTCCAAATGTTCCCAGTGTTTCATGAAGCAGTCCTTGATATGTCCGACCAAATCGATTGCAACGCTTCTTCGTGCTTCCTGCTTTTCAGGACCTTGATGATGATCGAAAAGTATTCTTCCTTCGCGGACAGTCACTTCGAAGCGACAAAGAGCTTTCGATTCGGGAAGATCGAGCGAGGTGTAAAGGTTGTTCAGGAACACAATGGACTCCTTGCCCTGTTGACATCCGTATTTGATCTTCACCTTCTCACTCTCCGCCAGTTTCTGATCCTTCGCCTTTTTGTTCGCTTCCAGAATCATATCCTTCTTCGACTTTCCAGCATCTTTCACAACTCCCTTCTTTCCACCAGCCCCTGGTTTCTGCTGTTTCTGTCCGCTCCATCCTCCTTTTCCTGTTTTCTTTTCTTCAACGACCTCCTCTTCGACGGTTGCAAATCCTTTCGGAACTCTCGAGAAGTCAACCAGCAAGTTAGATCCGCGACCTTCAAGCGAATTGGCGAAAAGTTCGTACCATCTCATCAGGAACTGTTTGGCTCGGTTCGCCCGCTTCAACTGCCACGCATCCTCAATCTTCTCCTCTTTCTGGGCATAGGTCTCCTCAATCGGCTTCAATCTCCATTGAGAAGTGTCCTTCAAGAATTCGGCATAATCTTGAACTGCTCCTTCCTCCACAGCATTCTGCGATGTCATTTTTTCAGTTTCAGGTACGAATCTCTTGAGCATCGGAGAAGTGACACTGTACAGAATCGGAAGATTCAGAAGAGGATCAGTGATTTCAGGAAGTGGATCGAACAGCTTTTCGGCTGTGTCGGTTGCGAGTGGAACAGTGAGTCCGGCCTTCTGATGGTACTTGGCAAACTCCTCCTGAAGTCGGTACGGGAGAACGGAAACACTGGCATTCAGTTCGTCGAAGATCGAGTAGACCATTCGGCCGTCCCACAAATCCGTCAAGTCCAGCTTCGAGTTCTGAAAATAGAGAGTACACAATCTAATTCTAACAGATTGTAGATTACGGCATGATCGGCTTTATCGAGTAGAACAACTGCTGCATTGAGAATGAGACGTCTGTCTCTGATGACGTTGAGTCCTCGTTTCGCATCCGTACGATCCGGGTAATAGATTCTGTGAGGTCCTCTTCTAGTGCAAATCAAGGAGGACAAGAGAACGGCAGCTGCGAGCGTGTCGAATGAATCAGACGCTTTTCCGGTCGCCTTCGCATCTAGGATAACTTTCGCCCACAGGTCGGCGAGTGTCTCAAATTGATTGAACTTGACCTCCTTGCTGAGATGGTTGCGGAGGAGGATGCTGTTGTTCTCCCAGTGGGCAGCAAGGAACGCCGGCCAGTCCCGAGCTATGAAAAGTCTTGGTTGAATGTAGTAGGCTTCGACCGACGCGAAATTGACTTTGATCGAATGAAGAAGCACGACAGACATGGAACGAGTGAGAACGTCGAGAGCTGAAAGAAGATAAACTGATCACCAAATAAAATATCTAATGCCGAACCGATTGTTTCAAATTGCTTGGTCAAATCGATGTCCTGAGAAGCGCACACATTAGGAGTAACGTTATCGGTGGAGATCATGAGAAAGGAGGGCGTCAGATCGTTGAGCAACTTGTCCCACTCCGAATCCGTTGGATTGGTAAAGAAAAGGAGATCGCGAGCATGCGGGCCACTGGCGAGGTGGGCGAGAGCCGCCGATCGAGCAAACGAAAGCGTCGTGTCCTTCGCGAATTGAGCGGTTAAATCGGAGAAAACCACCAACTTGAATCGACCTCCAATGTCCACAAACTGTTGTAAAAAACGATCGATTTGCTTGTTGAGGACAATTGATTGACCGGCAACGTCCCAGTTATGATAGCTATGTGCAGCACATTCAACAATCAGCGAGTCGACCGAAATGAGAAAGATCTCGACGTCGGCGAACTCGCTGATGATGTTCTTGTAGTTGCACTGGAATGCGGCGAGATTTTTCTTCATGAAAGCGAGCTGTTTAAGAGAGAGATTGAGCACTTCCGTAGTTTCTCCGATGTTTTCCAAATCGTCGGACATCATTGAACTGGCGTCCGAGTCGTCGTCCGATGCGTTTTTTTCCGATCCGGCGACGCTGTTCTCCAGAATCTGTACCTTCTCGAGACTTTTGGCTATCGACGGTTGACGAGCACGAGACAGAATCAGCGGCTTCTCTTCGACAACCACGTTGTCGTTTTCGCTGTCAAAAAATAAATTTATTGCAAAAAGGGGATAAATTGCTCATCCTTATGTTGAATGGTCTTGACGCGCAATCTCAGACTACTGTTGTTGGGTGCAGGCCCACAAGTTTAAAACCGTAAGAAAATGTGTGGCGCGAGTTTACACCCAGCGCGCGTTCTCTGCGTCTCTCTCTCTCACACATCAAGCTGAATTGTCATCATTTCAGTTGGATAGATTTTCCCCGAGCTTACTCAGCATTCGGTTGTATTTTTAAGTATCTTAAAAATAAATAGTAATCGAGTAATTTGTGTTTGCCTGAGAACACAACAACTGTCACAGGCCTGCACTTTGGCCTGTCATCTTCCGATTTCCTCCTAATATTATCCATAGGCGGGCAAGATATGGTTTACCCTGACCCGGCACTATCTCCGCGCAGGAACCCGAGTTACATTCATTGTGTTCCCCTCACGACGGAGAGTGGCAGGACTCTCCAATGTCGAATGAAGGCACGAAATAAAGATAATATTATCTGGAAGTCTCGAATACACTAAACGATAGAGCGAAATGACACCGGTACGACTATCGAAGCTCAATCCGTTTATACTACTGCGCCGAGAAGGCGCGGTGACATTGCCTCTTTTCATCCATGCACTTTATTGACCAACAACTTTACATTAGAAAAATTCAAAATTTTTTGTGTATATGAATGTGTGGGAGTGAAAAGCAACAAAAGAACGAGACAACAAGAGGACAGAAATGGGAAGGCAGCACTGGAAACATAGTAAAGGAATTTTGGTATGAAAGCGACCGGGGACGTTCCAATTACAAAACTGAAGGTGTAACCAGTATTCTGCATAGAAGAAACATATAGAAAAGTGAGAAGATGAGGGTTATTGGGAGAATTAGTCGCGCGAACGCATTCCAAAAGCTTTGCGGAACTTCTCGTCGTAGTTCTTGGCCAGATCTTCGAGCACCAATACGAGCGGATCCTGAGGACGGGCCATGTTGTGCACTCCAACGGCGAGTCTCTCAAGAATCGACTGAAAATAGAATGAGCTTGAGCAGGTGATTTGAAAGGAATTGACAAACCGCGAAATCGTGGACTTGGAACCAAGCGGTGCTCACGTTCAGGGTGTTCACTTCGCACAATAATTTACGGGAGCCGTGCACGAAGAAGTCATAAGCGAACGCATTGCGCTGAATCTTGCGACCGCGATGGTCCTTCTTGTCGAAATCGAGCACTGGGAGGAACGACTCATCATGCGAGTACTGATCGAACAGCGGGGCGACGAGGAAGTCTTCGGTCAGAGAAACCGACTCTGAATCCAATTTTCCACTGACCGTAAACGACTGATCCTGAAACAAAACATTTAGAAATGAACCAATGAGAAACGCTCACGAAGAGGCTTCCGTCCTTGGAAGACGCAGCCATGAATCGCTTGTAGAGTCCAGTGACCGTTTCATTGTATTCCTTGACGAACGGAATCAAATCAGCAGGCAGGCCGCGAAGTTGGACGTGCACGCTCTCGAGAGCATCGTTTCGCTCATGGAACGGAGCCATGCGAACGTTGGTAAACAGATTGGCGAGGATCTCCAGCATCGTGAGTTGTGCCTGCTCCGGCGACTCGATTTTTTTGAGAAGTTGATGGAAGCACTTCTTCTGCATCAGATAAATGAAGAGAAGTGTTCCAGAAGCTCCAGCCGACGAGTGAATGGCCATCTCGGCAAAGTTCTTGGCTTCACCGAAAGGCGACAGCAGTTGCATATGTCGGAGAAGTTGGAACGAGAATGCAGAGAACATGCGAAGCTGCTTCTGGAGCACACCATCAGAGGCTTCGCGGCGAGTGTGAAGACTAAAGGAATGCTCGAGGAGAGACTTGGCGGCAAAAGCACGCTGCTTCATCGTGGACACCTTCTGTCCTTCGTCGTCCAAAATGTCCTGTTGGTGCACGTAAGCGAACAAACGGAGAAGGAAAATGACGGTGAAAGGTGGATTTCCTTGAAGATTCGACAGGGAAGCAGTCAAGAGGCGACGGATCTTGCTGGAAGATACAACGTTGGGTGTAATCAGCTTTAAAAAAACTAACCTAGTCGGTATGCTCATGAAGATAACGTTTCCGGAATGATCGAAACCACGTCGTCCAGCACGACCACTCATTTGGCGATAGAGGAGAGGAGTCAATTGGAGAGTGTCCACTCCGAACATGACAGTCTTACAGGGCATGTTGACTCCGAGAGAAAGGGTCGAAGTGGAGAAAAGAACGGCAAGGTTGCCGGAACGGAAGAGCACTTCAACAGCGCCTCTTTCGGTCGTGTTCAGTCCAGCATGATGGAATCCGATTCCGCGTTCGAAGAGCTTCAGAAGCAGCTGCGTACTCTCACGGTTTTTCGCGTTCTTCTGCATTCTCTCCGTCATTTTCGCGTACAAATCCGAATCTCCTCCGTTTCTTCCGCGCAACTTGAATCTTTCGAGAACTCTTGCGAGTCTCGCCTTCTTCATCGCAAGCACGTCCATCTCGTCGTCCTCCTTCTCCGGACCTGCATCCTCGTCCTTGTCTCCCTTCTTCTTCTTCTCGGCTTCATCACGCTTTCTCTTCGCCTGCTTCACCAGTTTACTCTCGTCCTTGATCATATACTTTGTCTTGAACTCATCCGTCTCCATGTATTCCAGTTCTCTTCTCTCCAATTCGTTGGCGAGCGTAGTGGCGAGTTTCTCACACACGTGACGATCGTCATTGAAGCAGATGGCTGGGAGTTCTCCTTTGTCTCTCAATTCGTCGACAAGAGTAACGACGTAGTCGTTGGCAACTTTTTCCTTGTTGAAGGGACGAGCTCTGTGCGTGAGCTGACTGTTGACTGGCTCCTTGAGAATTTTCAGAATCGAATTAATCTTTTTGCTCGTCAGTGGTCAGCCACTCCATGAACTTCTTTTTTTCAGTGCGTTTTTCGAGGCGACGGAGTTCCGATCTCGAAATCCAGACGGCTTTCGAACCGTGCTGACCAAAGAATGTGCATGGCTCGAACTCTTTCCTAAAAACAAAACTGTAAATATTAAAGTGCGTGGCGAGAACTCACTTGCAAGCGGGATCGACTTCCACCATCATATTGTACAGATGAAGTATCTGTTTGGCGGTCAACTGCTGATCTTCCGGGATAGAGAACATTCGCAACTTCTCTGGCATGTACACTCCGTACGGCATGAGTGGAATCACCGCTTTGTCGCCGGATCCCTTCTTGTGTTCGGCTCCGCCTTCTTCTCCGTGCGGATCGTTGATGTTCAGAATGGACAACTCCAATTCAGAGTATCTTTCTCCGTAGTTGATGAGCTCGACCTTCCGTTTTGTGGAACTCTTCGCTTGCTCGCTGGAGTTCAGCCACTCATGCAATTTGTCCGCATTTCCGATGGTGGCGGAAAGAGCAAGGAATGGGCACTGAATAAGCAAAAGAAGCTGCTCCCAAATATGCGATTCTTCGGAGGCTCCGATCGAGTGGACTTCGTCGAAAAACGACGTACTTAATGTGCGACACAAACTTCTGGACGGCCGGTGTTCTAGAGAGCATCAGTTCCTGCAGGCACTCTGGCACAGTGATGAGCACTTGGCACTGCATTGCATTCTGCGAATACTCCTGGGTCAGTGTTCCAAACAGCGACATTCCTCGTTTCATCGACTTGTTACGGAAACGGGCGTACACGGATCCGCACACCTGAAATTTCACTTGTGTGCGGGTCAACGATATTTGCAACGAACCTGATTGATAAGAGCTTTCGATGGGGCGACATACACGACGACATCGTTGTCACTCGCACGGAGCACTTTCTCGATACAGTAGTACGAGACGAAAGTCTTACCGGCGGAAGTCGGCGCGATAATAAGGGCTGAGTTTCCTCTGTCGACTGCGTCGAGCATCTTTCTCTGCCATCCATCTGGAGCGAATCCACTCACACGGTCGTCCTTCTTTGGGTCAGATTGGATATCAATGAGTTCTCCTCCGTATTGCAACTGATAGTAGATCATGTTGATACCCAGATTCAGCTTCTTCTGTTTCGCTTCGGAAGACGGCTTGGAACCAGCTGGCGCATCGAAACCGAGAGAAACCCAGAGATCGACGATCTGTTCTTTCTGTTTCGGCTCCAAATGTTCCCAGTGTTTCATGAAGCAGTCCTTGATATGTCCGACCAAATCGATTGCAACGCTTCTTCGTGCTTCCTGCTTTTCAGGACCTTGATGATGATCGAAAAGTATTCTTCCTTCGCGGACAGTCACTTCGAAGCGACAAAGAGCTTTCGATTCGGGAAGATCGAGCGAGGTGTAAAGGTTGTTCAGGAACACAATGGACTCCTTTGCCCTGTTGACATCCGTATTTGATCTTCACCTTCTCACTCTCCGCCAGTTTCTGATCCTTCGCCTTTTTGTTCGCTTCCAGAATCATATCCTTCTTCGACTTTCCAGCATCTTTCACAACTCCCTTCTTTCCACCAGCCCCTGGTTTCTGCTGTTTCTGTCCGCTCCATCCTCCTTTTCCTGTTTTCTTTTCTTCAACGACCTCCTCTTCGACGGTTGCAAATCCTTTCGGAACTCTCGAGAAGTCAACCAGCAAGTTAGATCCGCGACCTTCAAGCGAATTGGCGAAAAGTTCGTACCATCTCATCAGGAACTGTTTGGCTCGGTTCGCCCGCTTCAACTGCCACGCATCCTCAATCTTCTCCTCTTTCTGGGCATAGGTCTCCTCAATCGGCTTCAATCTCCATTGAGAAGTGTCCTTCAAGAATTCGGCATAATCTTGAACTGCTCCTTCCTCCACAGCATTCTGCGATGTCATTTTTTCAGTTTCAGGTACGAATCTCTTGAGCATCGGAGAAGTGACACTGTACAGAATCGGAAGATTCAGAAGAGGATCAGTGATTTCAGGAAGTGGATCGAACAGCTTTTCGGCTGTGTCGGTTGCGAGTGGAACAGTGAGTCCGGCCTTCTGATGGTACTTGGCAAACTCCTCCTGAAGTCGGTACGGGAGAACGGAAACACTGGCATTCAGTTCGTCGAAGATCGAGTAGACCATTCGGCCGTCCCACAAATCCGTCAAGTCCAGCTTCGAGTTCTGAAAATAAAGAGTACACAATCTAATTCTAACAGATTGTAAATTACGGCATGATCGGCTTTGTCGAGTAGAACAACTGCTGCATTGAGAATGAGACGTCTGTCTCTGATGACGTTGAGTCCTCGTTTCGCATCCGTACGATCCGGATAATAGATTCTGTGAGGTCCTCTTCTAGTGCAAATCAAGGAGGACAAGAGAACGGCAGCTGCGAGCGTGTCGAATGAATCAGACGCTTTTCCGGTCGCCTTCGCATCTAGGATAACTTTCGCCCACAGGTCGGCGAGTGTCTCAAATTGATTGAACTTGACCTCCTTGCTGAGATGGTTGCGGAGGAGGATGCTGTTGTTCTCCCAGTGGGCAGCAAGGAACGCCGGCCAGTCCGGAGCTATGACAAGTCTTGGTTGAATGTAGTAGGCTTCGACCGACGCGAAATTGACTTTGATCGAATGAAGAAGCACGACAGACATGGAACGAGTGAGAACGTCGAGAGCTGAAAGAAGATAAACTGATCACCAAATAAAATATCTAATGCCGAACCGATTGTTTCAAATTGCTTGGTCAAATCGATGTCCTGAGAAGCGCACACATTAGGAGTAACGTTATCGGTGGAGATCATGAGAAAGGAGGGCGTCAGATCGTTGAGCAACTTGTCCCACTCCGAATCCGTTGGATTGGTAAAGAAAAGGAGATCGCGAGCATGCGGGCCACTGGCGAGGTGGGCGAGAGCCGCCGATCGAGCAAACGAAAGCGTCGTGTCCTTCGCGAATTGAGCGGTTAAATCGGAGAAAACCACCAACTTGAATCGACCTCCAATGTCCACAAACTGTTGTAAAAAACGATCGATTTGCTTGTTGAGGACGATTGATTGACCGGCAACGTCCCAATTATGATAGCTATGTGCAGCACATTCAACAATCAGCGAGTCGACCGAAATGAGAAAGATCTCGACGTCGGCGAACTCGCTGATGATGTTCTTGTAGTTGCACTGGAATGCGGCGAGATTTTTCTTCATGAAAGCGAGCTGTTCAAGAGAGAGATTGAGCACTTCCGTAGTTTCTCCGATGTTTTCCAAATCGTCGGACATCACTGAACTGGCGTCCGAGTCGTCGTCCGATGCGTTTTTTTCCGATCCGGCGACGCTGTTCTCCAGAATCTGTACCTTCTCGAGACTTTTGGCTATCGACGGTTGACGAGCACGAGGCAGAATCAGCGGCTTCTCTTCGACAACCACGTTGTCGTTTTCGCTGTCTGAAAATAAATTGATTGCAAAAAGGGGATAAATTGCTCATCCTTATGTTGAATGGTCTTGACGCGCAATCTCAGACTACTGTCACAGGCCTGCACTTTGGCCTGTCATCTTCCGATTTCCTCCTAATATTATTCATAGGCGGGCAAGATATGGTTTACCCTGACCCGGCACTATCTCCGCGCAGGAACCCGAGTTACATTCATTGTGTTCCCCTCACGAAATAAAGATAATATTATCTGGAAGTCTCGAATACACTAAACGATAGAGCGAAATGACACCGGAACGACTACCGAAGCTCAATCCGTTTATACTACTGTAAATCTCTGAAAATGAACTCACCGCTATCATCCCAATTAGCTGACATTTTTTTCGAAATTTTATTCGAAATGATGAACCCTTCCAAAGAAACACTTGTATTTCTGAAAATTGCAGTGCGCTATGAACGACGGGTGAAAAACGGAGACATGGATACGGTCTATGAAAAACCGACGATAAGTAGTCGATAAGACAAGGAACCACGAAAAACTTCATTATTTATACATTTAAAACATCTAACAGAAAAAAAGCTGTAGATTCGGAAATCTTGAGAACCCCCATAAAAATCATCACACACGGAAATAACTTATCGGAGGCTGACACACCTTTTAATTACACCCCAAAAAACAAAAGGCCAGACTTATTATTACTCAATCAGCGAAATCGCCACCCCCAAAAGATTAATATAACCTCGTAGGATAATGAAAACAGAACTATTCGGCGTTTATTTAGATCGGGAGCTCCATTCCCTTGCGAGCCTGGACGACGCGGGTCACGTAAAGGTAAAAGAAATCGGCGTAAAGGACAGTCTGCACGATTCCGGCAACGACGACAATCGGATCAAAGTAATCCTCAGTGTAATAGCGGTAGATCCAGTTAAAGATATAAAGGGCGCGATACGATCCGAGGGCGAACAAGTAGTGAGCAGTGATGACCTGCAAATGAAGGAGTAGGAAGGAACAGAGAAAACCGCGTGCTGGCTGGGTCACCACTTCTGCGCCTCTCAAGGAGGAAGGTTGACTAATATGTGCTCGTTGGACACAACTGGCAAAATTCGATAGAATTTTTATAGAAAAATAGAATTTCGAAATAGCATCTGTAACAATCGCTCTTGAGAGCACGCCGAGTTTATCAGAAATGGTTGATTAGAAAGTGGAAATTGCTTTCCGCTTATTTCGTTCATTTTGCAGAATCAATAGCGCTCACCTCGGCGGAACCAGTAGACTGGAGCAGGAAGAGCTGCGGGAGAATAGCAACGGCCTCCAGATAGATCGAGAATGTCCATAGAATTTCAAATGGGGCGAAGTCGTGATTGATAAGTACGGCGAGGAGGACAGAGGGAATGATGAGCAGTTCGACGCGGAAAGTATCCGATTCACGCATGTAGGTCGAACGGAACTTGAAGAACATCAGGTAGACAGTAGCATAAGTGGCAACTAGGAAAGTGATCTGAAAAGTAAAGAAATGAAATCTTTAAAAAAACGGAGATTATACCTTCATCGTGGTGTTGTAGAAAGAGACGTAGGTGGTGAAAAGATCCAAGTAGCGAGCAGTGAACACGATAGCGAACAGAATCTGCGAACGCGCCGAGATTCCTGAGCACGATCTGCTCTTCCAGATCTTGAGCAGAAGAATGATGATCGCGAGCAAATGCGACATATCAGCCGCTATACGGAAGACGTTCATGGTGACCCTACAAACACTGTTTTGAAACTTGACAGAAATTAAATTTCGAAGACGAAATTCAATGAACATTTGATTATCGATAAGATGGAAAACATCTAGAAAACGGCAAAGACGGTTCATTCCGACAGTTATTCAGGTCATAGCAGTTTGGAAAATGACGGATAGAGGGAGAGGCGGCGGAGAAAATTGACTTCGCCCATATTATTGTTCGCTTTTTGAAAGACAACAGAAAGACGATTGGATGCTGTCTAAAATTAGCAAAAACACAGAGTGAGACAGCAAGCGCACAAGCGCCAGCACAAATGTGCCACGTCGGAATGCAAAATAGGGGAAAAAGTGAAAGAGTGAAACTGCAAAAACAACGTGGCAACGAGTGACAGCGCTGTCCCGTTGCAAGAAGTGACACTGTGAGAAGAGAAATTGGCGGGAGTTGGAGAAGTTTGAATCATATGAAAAGGAAACTGAGATTCAGAGGATTTTTCAATGTTATCACGAGCGTACTGTTACATAGACAATTTAGAGACATTTGGAACTGATTATAGAACAAACGGATAATCGAAATGTACAAGTTTTAGGCCTAAAATCCTAGAAAACTTGTGATGAAGTGGTCTGCAAATGTGCGTGTCCACGCTGGAAAGTCTGCAGTTGCGCGTCGCAGTGTTTGCGGTTTCTGGCGGCGACAGCGGTATATCGATTGGTTCCCGTTCCCGTTCTGCGCCTGTTTTTGTTTGTACAAACCGCCGCGACTATCAACTGTCCGGCAAGCAAATTATTTCCTTTTCGTGTCCGTAAAATAGACAGCCGAAAAACAATGACACTTGCAGAAATGATCTCGGAGAACGGATATATGGAGCTGATGCGGAACTGCATCAAATGGAACAGCCGCCAGATGGAAGACCGGAAAAAACGGTTAGTTTGATTGCAGTGGCATGAATCATTTGAAAAACGATACAATCACCAACAATTTGCAGACTGCGTTTCCCGTACTACGAGCATCAGACGGCTACTGCACAGCGAGAGTCCCGTTTCACGACCCGGACAGCTGACCACGTTTACGCTTCAGGCGATCCGAACACAGTGATGCAGCTCGCAACGGAGCGGTGGAAGAAGAGCAAGTCGCAACCACCATCTGATGCCATCGAAGTGAGCATGTTCCTGCGGGACAATCCAAACATTCAGATTGCCATCGATCATATGACTCCACAACTTGGTACTACCATTGGTAATCGAAATGGAAAATAACAGACTTACTAATAGGTGCAGGCCGGTTTGCAGAGAGTAGTTCTGATAATTCGAACGACTCCTCGATTCCAAAGGAGAGACCAACTCGTCAAATTCAAATCAAAGAGGAATACCGTGAAGATTATGTACTCGAAGATGAGCTCTCCCCAGATGAGAACGGCTCCGATGAAGATGATTGGTCAACTCGTAAGCGCCGGAAAGGAAATGCTGGCAACACGGCGAAGACTTCTTCTTCTCGAAAAAAGGTACTCGAACAATTCCCACCCTCAGACTGGGATTGTTATTTAGGTACCTACTACTCGTTCATCGGCTTCTCGGTCGACCCCGTCCCGTACAGCTAACAGCTACAAGCAAGAGCCGGTGTATGAAGAGCCGGAGGAGAAGATGCACCAGTGTGACAGTGAGTGGATGATCGGAGTCGCGGAGCCCTCTCGCCCAGTCCAGCCGTCGGAGAAGCTCTCCTTGTCCTTTCTAGTGTCTCCCCGAATTCATTCCCCCCCACAGCATGTCAGCTACCGGGAACCACCTTTCATACATGTCTTCACATTCTCACTCACATTTCCTCTTGACCGAGATAGACATTGCTCTCGCAAGAAGCACATGCACTTCCAGTTATCACTGGGATAAAACTGTTTCGTTCCGCAAATTCTTTCTTCTTCTGAAGATATTTCAGACTAAAGAAATCCTTTTCGCATGACAAAATCACTATCGCTTCTAAATTCATAGATTTTCCCCAATTTTTCGCAACTTTAGTGAAAATTTCAAAAATTTCGAGCTAGTGCCAAAATTTACCCTAGTCCTGTAGAATCTGGGTACTCGAGGGAGCAAATGCAGAATTTTAGTTATTGACAAGTGATTGTGGTTGGTATTCGTCAGTACTTCTCTTCCCTTTCCGTAGCCACCCCACCAGCCAACCCCTCTTATTTCCGCCACTTCTCCCCTGTCTTCTTCCTGATTGTCCCGTGTTCTCTCGCTCTCTTCCAATGCACAATTGATCCCAGATACCCTCCCCCGATCCCTTAGAAATCCCTGTAGTCCTCATTCTCAAAATTGGGCGAGAGGAATCTAAACTCGGCGACATCCACTCACCTGATCACTGCTTCTCTGCGCTTTACGCGGGGTCGGTCGAGAAGGATTTCTTAGAAAGATAAGCGTTAGATCAGCATGTTTTGAGTGTTCCTGGTAGCTGATATTACGTGGCAAAAATTGGAATGCTACGTCTTATTTTGTTCTAACACTTTCAGCTAACCTCCTATTCGTTTTCAGAATGCAGCGCGAAGTACAAGAGCCTCGCGGGTCTGAGCTATCATCAGTCTTACTTACATGACCAAAAACCTAGTTCCCCTCTTCATAAATGTGAGTTTCTAATGCAAGTTGTTCAATACATGTTTCGTGTGTCTTTCAGTATTATCGCCCAATATCGAATTGTCCAATAGCTGTGATTTCTGCAACGGTAGCGCCTTCATGAACAAGAATACAAAAATGCCCGAAGATCTGGTGAGCTGTCACGATTGTGGTCGTTCTGCTCATCCGTCCTGTCTGAATTTCAACAAAAATGTAACCAAAATCATCAATCGAAGCGGGTGGCAATGTCTCGAGTGCAAGAGTTGTACCATATGCGGCACCAGTGAAAACGACGTGAGTTTATTGTCGCCTACGTTCAATTTTCGAACAAAGTGTTTCAGGACAAGTTGCTGTTCTGCGACGACTGCGACCGAGGATATCATTTGTACTGCCTACGGCCGGCTCTCGAAAAAGCTCCAGACGACGAGTACTCGTGCCGTCTGTGCCAGACCGAGTTCGGAGCAAATGCGAGTGCTCCAGCTGAGAAGTGATGGACGCCTAGTGGATCGAACCTCCACCTCGACACTCGCCCATCCCTGTCGGCTTCTTCAACCCGCATAATCTCGTTCCGTCGCCCCGATCCTCGTACATCGTCTAACCAACTTATCAGTGTTATCATCTGCCGTTAATGGCCTACTCGCCAGTACCATCTCTCTTTTCCCTCGCCCCTACTACGATTACTCTGCGTCTCGCCTATTCATCTATCTTTTTCGTTTATTTTACTTATTCATCGCCCAATTTTATGTATCTCGCCCTCCCCTTTTTCTTCCCTTTTCTCGTCTACAACAATGCTTTGTGAGTGTATTTATTCCTACAAGTATCGATTACATAAATAAGTTTCTTTTCTTGCAGAAACCCTCTGTTTTTGTTTGTTTTACCCCGCCCCCTCCTCTCGTTTTTCCATCCAAATTCGGGTCTTGATTTGATTTGCAATCCACTGAATCCAACACCCCAGGCGGCGGCTCCGCGAGCAACAAACGACCCACTTCCGGAAGACGCCGCACTTCCGAATCGGAAGACGTCTTCTTTTGGATATTCGGCAACTGTAGTCATTTTCAAAACTGGGTCAAACCCAGATTATTCACTCATTTCTGGTGAGTCACTCAAAAATAAACAACGCATTTTTTGACCAAAACCGCCGTTTTCCGTTCCATTTTCGAGTGCTTTCTCTCTTTTTTCCTTTTCAATTTCTCACCTTTTCTAGTGTTGACTTTTGCAGTGAAAACTAATGTTTCGTTGTAAGACGTTGAGTTTATGTCCCCCGGGAACTTGTGATTTCGACAGAAAAACGAACGAATTACTCGTCCGTTTTGGACGAGAAACCGGAATGGAAAGTGAGAGAAAGAGAGAGTTTATATAAATGTTGATGTGTTTTCCCATTTTGGAATTTGCATGAGTTGGCGGCTGAAGAGGATCCTTTGAGACTCTCCCGCCAAAAGAGAGTTCTCTACTGCTGCGGGCAAGTGTGCATCGCGCTCTACCGCACTCCACGTGAATTTTTATGCAACTTCTGAAAATTTACAGAATACGTTGGAATACGGCACTAATTTTTGCTTTTCGTAATTTTCAAAAAACGTGATAAAAGAAAATGAAAGTGATAATTTGTAGGTGGGTCAAAAAACAAGTCCCGTTAGGTCATGCCTGTCAGAAAATGAAAGGTCTTGTGAAAAAAGATTACTGGAGTTATCCGAAAATGAAACACTCTAAGAATTCCATGCGAAAAAGAACTTCCTCTGCGTTCTTTCTCTCATTTCTGGTTCCATGGTTTCCTTTTTCGTTTCTTTCACACCCCCAAATGTTTATTCTGTCAATTAGGAAACATAAACTTTTATACCTTCTTCTCTTTCTCTCTCTTCCGAATGATTCATGATTACTGTACCGACAAGTGCCCATCTTCCATTTGTTTTCCGTCCCCCCTTCCCTTCATCAAGATAACCCCTCTTCTGCCTGTCCCACCCCCTTTTTTCATTCGAATGCTCCGAGCGAGAGAGTGTGTCCACCTGAGAGACCCAGACCGTCAGGTACTGTATGACGCACTCTGACCGATAGACATCATTATGATGTGCATGCCTTCTCCCCCTTTCTCCCCCACTATCATCGATTTTCTGACCCTTTTTTGCTTCTTCTCACTTTTTCTCACGGTATTCTTCGAAGACGCCGTCACGCCGATTTTCCTCGGCCGGCGGGAGGTATAATTTCAATATGAAGCGTTCGTTTTCCAAGGACAATTCGCCCGCTTTTTTCGTTGATTCATCGTTCCATTCATTTCCAATGCGAATCTGCTTCCAGGAACACACTGGCAGTTCTACGCATCAGAAGAAAACGACGATGACGACGGCCGTCGACCGACTCGGTGAGTGTTTCATTTGCTCTTTTTGGGATTCAAAAAAACTGAATAAGAAGTGTTGCTTTTCTGGAAGCGCTGTTAATTCATAGCTGAGCTTAAGGTGTTCTTTTCCACACTTCGGTTAGCGTAATGGAAACAAGGTTCACAGGCTTTTTGAGGCCTGAACTTTTGACTCAGTTGCAATAATCCGATAGGACCCAAACTTTGCAGGCTTCTTGGACTTGGACTGAAGTATCTTGGACCTAAGCTTTGGAGCGATCGGGTAAGTTGCTCACCCGATCGACTGGCTTGAGACCGAAAAAACCAGGTTTTTGTAGAAATTGCGGCCTCTCATGCACGTGTATTTGGATCAGATAATCCGGTCGGTCTGAAACTGGGTCCCAAGATACTTCAACCGAATTCCAAAAAGTCAGCGAAGTTTGGGCCTAACAGAAACCGAAACTTTGAATTTGTCACAAAATTGAGAACGGAAGGCAAGCCCTAAAAGTTAGAAAATTAATGTATAATCGTACCTTCCTGACGTCAAAGATCTCGCTATCGGAAGGTAACAACTGTCTTTGCAACTATTACAAAATAAAATGAGTGGATCCTGATGAAAAATGCACGTGAACAATTTGAGTCCGTAGAAAATGGAGCATCGAAAGAGATTTGAAAAATGAGAATCCCACAAGTCATGTTGGATAACAGGCCGCTTCCTGTAAGTGAGTTCGTGCTCTTCCGCTCCGCCTTCCTTTCTCTCTCTTGTTTCGTGATGTACTTCCTGCCATCTCTCTTTCTTCGCCTCATTTTCCTTCTCCTTCTTCTCGTGTTTCTCTCCCGTCCGCTCAAAAATCTGATCGGCCACTTCCGCCCACCTATCACTTTCCTCATGCCTCCGCCCAGTGTCTCTTGTTTAGCAACACGAACAGCTGTGATTTCTTTCTCTTCGCCATCGCGCCTTCCAATCACTTTTTCGTATTGATCCATTCTCACTTTTACCGCGTTTTCATCTCCTCAAGATTTCTCTCTGTTTGGATTACCGTTTCTCTCTCGTTCTCCTCCGATCTTCCGCTCTCTCTCTCCCCCTCCGCGGCAAACTTTGTCTTCAAATAGTTATGCAGCTTCTTCCTGCCGACTTTCCTCTTGACGCGTTTTTTAACCTATTCTCAAGGAGGTAGCCACGCATGTTTTATACTTTCTCTGTGTTTAGTCTCAGTTTGACACGAACTCGAAAAGATAAAACTGATCTGAATGAATGTCTAGACAATTCCCAGTGAACTCTATCTCTCCCTAACTTTTCAACTTTGAATTCGAATATTCCCTGCGGGTGTCTGTGATTCAAAAACACACTCCTTCTGCCACTTTGTTGTGTGTCGTTTATGTGTTTCTTCTCTCCGTCCCGCCGCCCCGCACACTCCTTCCACTTTCTTTTATTTCGTCTTCCGCATGCAAGAAAACAGAGATCGAGGCTCCAGATTTCGAGAAGAACTCCGTCCGAATCCCACCAGTTCCCTCCGATTTTTCAGTTTCGATTCTAACAATATTCCGCGCGTCGTACCGTCCATTCAGTTCGCCCATTCGTCCATAGAATGCGTATGACAGATTGCGTTTCCGAACTATTTCAATGGAATGCAATGCAATTTCAATCTGTCGCTCTGTCCATGAATCTCAGTGGAAGTTGACTGAACACTGCGAGGTCATCATTCCGTCTGCTCCGTTTCTTTCCCTCAACTTTCAAATGTTGCGTGACCATGTCTCCTCCAGATGCTCTCCTCCTTCTGTTTCTCTTTTTGTCATCTCCATAAATCTCCTCGTGGCGAGCTCCTTTCGCCCTCTTCTTTATCGTTTTGTTTTCCCTTCAAAAACGCCATCGCCACTCACTTTGACACATCTTTCTTGCTCCTTTCTTTTCCGTTTTCACTCATTCATTCCTTTGCTCTTTCCTCATTTCCCACGCCTTCATTTCAGTACTAAATGCCGAGCGACGATCGCTTTGCGGATGCCGTCAAACCTGCTCTAGGTAAAAGGGAAAACGGAATATGGAATGGGCGGAAAACGGTTATGAAGCGTGACGACTCCAACAGATTTATGGGGGTTTCGATAGCAAATGGTCGTGCTTTTATTGAAAGAATTTGAATTCGAAGAAAGACTTTGTTGGGTACGAGGGGTTCAACTTGCAGAAGCCCTACTGTCCGACCTGCAGCACACGACGGAAGTGCTCCGCCGGGCTCACATCAACGATCGCCGTTCGGAGAGCCGCGACGACATTGAGCATTCGTACAACCTGGAGAGAACTCTTGACACCCAAAGGTATCTACTTTTTCGTCTTGTTCATCTTTCTCTTCTTCATTCATGTTCTAACACTCGTTTGGTGTGACGCGGCATTCTTCTCATTTCAGCAATGGAAATAAGTCAGTTTTGAAGCGGCGGACGTCGGAAGGACGTGATTATTCGATAAGTCCGGAGAGGATTTACGGTGAATCCAGTGCCGGAAAAGCCCTTGTTTTAAATGTGAATGTTTCTGTAGAAAATGGCCAAGAGCCCATTCCAATTGTGAACCGATCGTCCCGTCCCAGTGTCCAAAGTATTCTTTCCCAAGTCGAGGAGCCCGTGCAGGCAACCAGGTACACTCAGATCTTCTAAATGTCGTTTGACTAACTCGCAAGTCCCTCGAAAAGTGTTGAATGTCAGAGGGTCAGTGTAGCATTCTCTGCAGTTATCCCTGCGTTTCCAATCACTCCCGCAAACAAACGCGAGGCTAATAACACGCGCTAAACACGCATATTACTGCCATGTCGGAGCAGGAGCAGCAGAAGCCGCAAATCATCTCCCGTGAGGAGCTCGTCCCTCCTCCCTTCTGCTCCCGGCCGGTTCTCTATTTCTCTCCTTCTCTCGCTCTCTGTTTGTCCCTCTCTCCTTTACTAACAAGAGAATGAGGAAAAAGAGCTGAGAGGGCGGGAGTACCTTGCTCGCTTTGCTCCCTCCTCTTCTTATCACTCCCGGGATGATGCGCGAACTGCAGCAGCGGCTTGACCATTTCAATGCGCCAAATTACGCGCAGAACAGCCATTCGAACCATCAACTTCATCATTCGGTTTATAGCTCGAGGAAGAGTCTCGGACCGCCCAGCCAGGCACAATCCTACTCCGATGTCGTAAGTCTTTTCTTCGCTTTGCGCTGCGAGACCCTAGAGTACTGTAGTCTATGTGTGGGCGGTGTTTATCTACTTCTAGTCATACTGAAAGCTAAAATCATCAGCGGAAGCAGTCGAATATCCCAACATCATCATGTAAGAGTACATAGAGCTACCGTACTTCCTTGTGCCCACCACATTCCAACTGACGGCAACATCTAGTTCATTTGCATAGTTTCCCATCATTGGGATTCCATTAATTGCAAATGCATGCTCATAAAAGTCGGATGACCATCCGGATCCGTTTCCAACTCGCCCTCCTCTTCCATTTTTATGTTTGTTTCGCCCCGTTGTTCCGCGTCATCTCTCATCTACAACATAGTAAAACTAAGCAGTGAAATATTGAGGAAGCAGCAGAAAAGAATTTTGTTTGTAAAACCTTCTTTTATGCGCTCTCTCTCTCTCTCTCTTGGCTTCTTCGACGTGGAAAAACGTGGAGGCAGTGTGACGCGTGGAGAAACGCCGAGAAAAGAGCAAACAAAACGGTGCCCGCCAAGAAGATTCTTTAGTTAGTAGCGGGGGTGTAAATGAAGGTGAAACGGCGAAAAAAAGAGACAGTCTTCCTTGGTTTTTGAGTCTTGGAAAAGCACGTGGAAGCGGAGAACACTTTGAAGGCAAAGGAAATAATTCCCCGCAGAAAAGAGAGAGCTCCAGCTGTTATTGTTGTTGTTTACCCGTGGGCTCATGCTCACAATTCTGATAACTCACAGAGTCACAGAGCAAATATTCATAGTTTTGTTGACATGTTCTCCGGGTCTCGCAGCGAAAAACTCATAAAACAGAAATGAAATGCGTGGAATTGCAGAGATCGAACGGTCGGTCTCCGTCGAGAGACCCCCTGCATTCGGAATCGATGATCGGAACGATGAACGGAGAACTGAGCTCGAAGCACGGAGTCAACACGATTCCGAAGGGAGATTGTGCTCATTGCGGAAAGCCAATCATCGGACAGGTTAGCCCTTTAACTCTTTTCGCCCCATTTCAAATAGGAATTTCGTGTTGCAGGTCGTTATCGCGCTCGGAAAAATGTGGCATCCGGAGCATTACACTTGCTGCGAATGCGGAGCCGAACTCGGTCAGCGTCCGTTCTTCGAGAGAAACGGCCGCGCGTTCTGCGAGGAGGACTACCACAACCAGTTCAGTCCCAAGTGCCAGGGCTGCCATCGCGCCATCACCGACGTGAGATTCCGATTGTGCCCGACGTCTTCAACCATCTTTTCTTGCAGAGATGCGTGAGTGTCATGAACAAGAACTTCCACATCGAATGCTTCACTTGCGCCGAGTGCAAGCAGCCATTCGGAGAGGACGGATTCCATGAGAAGGTACGTGAAGCATCAGAGCCTTCTTCTATAATATCATTTTCAGAACGGACAGACCTTCTGCAAACGCGATTTCTTCCGGCTGTTCGCCCCGAAATGCAACGGATGCTCGCAGCCGATCACCTCCAACTTCATCACCGCCCTCGGAACTCACTGGCATCCGGACTGCTTCGTCTGCCAGGTAACCCTGTTTTCCCCCGTTTTCCCCTTCTCCCAAGAGCCTCCAATTCACACGTGGTATTGAAGAAACCGTCGAAATCGGAGTGCGCGGTATGTTTTATGTCGGTGTCCCGTCGATTCGTTCCTTTTCTTTTCTGTTTCGTGGCCTTGTGTGAGGTGCTCCAAACTTCCAGTTTTCTTTGCATTTGATATTCGAGTGTGCTGTGGGAAACATAGAGTTCGGAAGAGACAAGTTCAGCTTGTAGTTCTTAACTTTTGAGAAATTCTATGAAACTTTCAGCTTTTTTGGGTTCACTTCTTGCGTATCTTTTCGGCCAATTACTATTGAGAAAAAGGAAAGAGACTCAATTCAGTTGAGCATGTCCCCGTAGCCATAAACCCGATAGCTTCCATTTCAATCATCGGAGTGCTCTTTCTTTGTGTCGATTGTTCTTCTTGTTTTCAGTCGTGCGGAGTGTCTTTCAACGGCGGCAGCTTCTTCGAGCACAACGGAGCGCCGCTCTGCGAACGTCACTACCACGAGAGCCGCGGCTCCGTGTGCTCTCAATGCCGTGGGCCGATCAACGGACGGTGCGTGGCGGCGATGGGCCGGAAGTTCCATCCGGAGCACTTCCGCTGCTCCTACTGCAATCACCAGCTGACGAAAGGAACATTCAAGGAAGTGGACCGTCGTCCGTTCTGCCACAAATGTTACAATAACACGTATGCCCTGACTCCAGCCTAATCTCGTTTTCTATTTTTGTCTCTGATGTGTCCTGTGACAAGTATTGTGTGTTTTCGAGAGGAAACATTCGATTTTTGTCGCTCGTCTCTTGTACCATACGCCCAAAAACTCTACGCATTTTCGAAATAATTCAAACTCCCGCCATATCACCCCCTCTCCCAGTCACTTTTCCTTCACTTTTCCACGCATTTCGCAGGGCAACGAGCACTTCGCGGCGCAGTGTCCGATGGATGTCACCTATTTCGAAGAAGAACAAGCATACTGAATCAACCCTCTTCCCCCCGTTTTCTTCCTTTTTTATTCGTTCTCCTGTAATCCTACTATATAGACATTTAATGAATAAAAGGCGATTCGAATGAACAAAAATGAAAGGCACTGCAAAAGTTAACGGGGTGGGGCACTGTTTGAACAGATGTCTCCGTTTGGAATGGATCGAAAGTGAAATTGTTCGGATAATAACTACAGTCTTCATGATTCGAGTTATCGCCACTGGTAAGTACATCCTAGTTCACAAAGTGTAGAGGATGGAAACTTTGAAAAGTGCTCTCGTGCAAGTGTTTTATGCGAGCCGTTGCTTATGAACGGCGCTTGGAGAAGTTCAATAGTTCAATCGTGGCCACTTTTACGATTGTTGCCGTAAAAGAGAGGTTGCAAAGTGTTACGACCGAAACGTTTCTCTCAATTGAGAACGGTTTTCGGGGTCAGCATTTCTTACCGTTTTTCTTCAGAGCCGTCGTTCATGTCCCCTCGGTTTCTGGCAAACTGCAAACTATTCTGCATTCTCTTCGCATGCTTCACAATTTTTCTGCTTCTTTTTTATCCAGAATACAGAGCCAATGTAATTGACTTAGGCTGAGCCGATTCCCATTATTTCATTCGCAGAGCTTTCAAATCGCATCTTACCGTACTTCTTTCCTTCCGATGACCAGAAACAGAAAGTTCCTCGAGGCGGCTGAGCAATGGAAACAGTGTTTTACCGAAGGGCTCAATAAGAGCAGGAAAGAACCGAAAGAGGTTAGATTTGTGAGCAGAGGACTGAATATGATGGAGAACATTCAGATGTGGTATTGGGTACGGCACGTAGTGAACAACTGCCGGAATCAGACGGCCTTCTCTAAGATCGAGTTGACGGGTGTGAAGAATAAGGACGAGATGAAGTACCACGTGTACAGCACTTCCAAAGTGAGCACAGAAGAGCACAGACTAAAAAGACGGCAAACTATTTTCAGGAGCCCAGTGTTGTGGTAACCCTCGGAATCGGGCTGGACGTGAAAGCCGAAGAAACGCTCAAACATTTCCTTCCCTACGGATCTCGATTCTTTGCTGCTGACCCGATTTACAAGGGAAACGGAGAGCTCTTCGAGCCCATCGGCTCTTTTTTTCCGTTCGCAGTCGGAAAAGAAATCACTGTCTCGAATGCATTGGTCCTGAAGGACAGTGAGCGAAAAGCGATGAGATCCGGCGCAATAGTGTTACAATTTCAGAGAAGTACATCAATCTGGTGATGCCCCACATCGACATCATCACTTTCGTCACCAAATTCGTGAAGGAATCCACTATCGATCAGTTTCTGATGGACAACGAAGGGCCAGAATACGATATCATTCCGATGATGGCTCGCGGAGCAGAATTCGATCAGAACGGGATCGTCGTCTGCCAATGCAATACGGAAGTGCACACGGCAGACGACGAACGCAAACGGAAGTTTCTCGAGATTATGAACACGGTAATCGACGACGGACGGTACGCATTTCTCGTCTCCTACGCCACCGTCCATCACCGATTCTTCTTCATTAACATTGAACATCCTATCTGTGTGGAGAAGTATTTTTCTAGGTTTTTTGAATGAAATAACGTTCTTGTTTAGTGATCAAACTAGAGTTTATTGTGAGAAATAGGAAGCGAAATTTAATGACTTTGAATTTGAACCCGGAAAAGTTTGAAATTGCAATTGCACAACGTTCTCGATTATCTTTTACGGATAAATCTTCTTGTAAATGACGGCGGTGTGTTCCATCAGTCTTCTCGTAATCGTCGTCGTCATGAGAAGCCGTGCTTCCAATCGGTTCTCATCCAGAAGAGTCCATTCTCGGAACATCTGAAGTTAGGTGTCTTCAAGATCAAACAAGGAGTAGACCCACTACTCTGACGGCCGAATCATGCGAAAAACTGATTCTCCCGATTCTTTGCAGCCTGAATTTCACCTGATTTGGACCCGACTCACCCTCCTCGATGGTCATGAATCCTGCAAAAGCGAGCAGAAATATATTGAATCAGGTGCAATCATTCGATCATTTGACCAAACTACACAATGCATTTTGCAACACTTTTTCTCTTTTTCTCTCTCTCTCTCTATCTCCCACTCTTTCTCCTACCATTGCTCATCGCCGTGTTCAATGACACGTATTCTTTCTCTTGTTCCTTGTCGTAGTCGACTGCAATGTACCCATTTTCAGAGTGAATTTCCGTCGGATCTCCGTCTGGCATGTTGATATCCCAGGCGAATGCACTGAAAACTGAAAAGATGAGAAGAGGAATTTGTTCGGGAAGGGACCCACGTGTAATTCAGCAAGGGACTCCCGTTATCCGAGTGGTCTGCAATCGAAATGTCCACTTGCTCTCCATAAGTGAACTTTGGAATTGTGGGGAAAAATGCTTTTCCGCCGAACTCGGAGCGCCATCTTCCAACCATCCACGCGATGGACTTCAATTTCGACGGCAACAACTTCACGTCGTATTCTGAAGAAAACGGATGCTCCTTCAGATGCTCATTCCATCGCTCTCATCTTCTTACTCGGGTCGATTGACTCCCCACAAAGTTGGCAAGTCCTTTGGCAATGCGAATTCACGAGCTCAACTCTTTCACAATCCGAAGCGTTTGTTGCCACCTATGAGTGAAATCATCAAAGATTGCAAGGTGACGTGGATGGAGAGGACATACCCAAACCGCACAGTTCATATCAGTATCGTGACACCTTGGAGCTATTTTGGCCGATGACGTGGAGAGAAGAAGGGGGAGAAGAAGATAAATAAACGAAGGGAACCGGTTGATCATCTGGAGGAACACAACGCCAATCAAAACAGAGAAGGGCATTCGGGAGTACGGTAGAAGGAGAAGAAGGAGAGACGGTTTATGGTGGGAAGAAGGAGAAGAAGAAGAAGAGATTCCGGAACTGTGAATCACGAGGGAATCGGAGAAAAAGGGCAAAGCTGTGGATTTGTTTGGAGAGTGGAGTTGTTCAAGAACTAGGAAGTTATGGAATATTCATGAAAGATGAGCACAATGGCCGTTCTCAATGAAAGCTTTTAGCGCTGAGAATTCTGGCAATGTCGCTCTACCGCAATCCCACGTGAAAGCGACGTGGAAAGCGGTGAGCGCGATTGGCAGACTTCTAGGAACAGTTCCTCTACTGGCGAATGTAATATCATAACCAAAGAAGGGCGAGTAAGTGGCTAATCTGGAAAGAAGGAACGTCCTTCCTCCTCCTCCCTCCGCAAGGCGGTGTAATCAGGGTGGCGAGGGATAGCTTTCCCTCTTCGGACTGGATCCGCCCGTCCGTCAATCCTTGCCATAACACCCAGCGAAACAAGCTTTTTATCCGCTGAGTTACGCAACGCAAACGGTTCGTCTCTTTCGATTTTCGACGCAAAAAGCGGCGTCATTGCGTTGAATAAGTGAAAATCAGAGGAAAGGGAGAAGAAGTAGAAGGAAGAAGTGACATAATCGGACAATTAGAACAAACTGAGGGATGGCATCTGAAAGTGTGGAATTCTGTTTACCCGTTCAAGCATTCTCGCCATAAACATCGGCCTCTGCCCCGATTTGATTTCTGGTTAGTTTCTTCAGCTGGAATCTGCTCCGATCCTTCTGATCTCCTCCGAATCGGATCTTGGTCTTTCCATCTGCACTTTCCTCTTTCGATTCACCAAAGACGTACATTCTGCACTCGACTGCACCCATTTTCATTGTCGATCTCTCTTCTTTTTACATCATCAAAAAGTACAACAATTGGCAGTTATTGTCGCATTTTGAAATAGGGGCGGGTTCTTTCTCTTTCTCTCTCTCTCTTCTGTATCTTTCCGGCCTATAAAACAGGACCAAAAAGTGATGGATCTGTCAGACAATGAACTCGTTTCTTATCGCTCTTCTCCTCGGTAACCTTTCCCCTTTCCGTTCCATTCAACAGTCGTCTATTTCCAGCTTCCCTTCTCTTTTCGGTCTTCTCGCTCCCGCTCATCGGCATCCGCGACGACGTCTCTTCTGAATTCGTCGGCGTCGGACTCCGCGACGACGTCCCCCTTCCGATCCACAAACGAAGGGTCGAGAAGCCTTCCGCGACGTCGTTCTGCTCGGAAAACCGGAAAACGTACGAGGATTACTGCGCCAATATGTGGACGGATCGGACCACCCGTCTCCAGAATCTTCTCTTCTCTTTCTGTCCCGGATACGAGAACCGATGCCTCCATTAGTCAATCCTGATTACCTATTTATTTAAATAACGACATGAGAATCTCAGTTTCACTACGGTTTCAAGACAATACTCATCTCGATTGAACTATTTTTGCATTCGTTTATTGCGTCTCTAGAAGTTACCAGCAGATGATAATTTAAAAACAAAACTAAATAGCACATGTGTGAGGAGGAAAACAGATAAAGTTTCAGATCGGAATGGGGTTGAACATGAAACAGACTGTGGTTAGCATTATGCATGCATTCAGGTTACATTTCTGGGTATTTTGCAATCGAACGATCCGCCAACTTCGGCGTCTGTCCATTTCAGCTCTTCAACGAGCCAATCAACAAGATCCTCCTCGCTCATTTTCAGGAAATCGGCCATCAGTTCATAAGACATTGTTGGTCTGAAAGCCTTCGAAATAACACTTATGGCCTTCTTCCTCTCCCGATCCACGAACAGATCAATGAGGTATGGGCACATTTTCGGAGCAGCCTGTAAGCACAAGTTATTGACTTTCCAGCAATTCTGACACCTACTTTGAAAAGCTTGAAAAACAAGATGTAGT
The DNA here is from genome assembly GCA_946814055.1 of Caenorhabditis sp. 36 PRJEB53466. Taxonomy (NCBI): domain Eukaryota; kingdom Metazoa; phylum Nematoda; class Chromadorea; order Rhabditida; family Rhabditidae; genus Caenorhabditis; species Caenorhabditis sp. 36 PRJEB53466. Next base: position 3,602,241 of record CAMPFS010000003.1, read on the forward strand.
TGTTCATCGTGACGGCCTTTCGAACTTTCAGCGCGAACGTCACACATTCATCTTCTTTCAACTGCGGAGTGAGCTCCTGGAGCAGCGAGTTGATGTCTATCTGATTGTCCATCGCAATGTAGTACAGAAGACGGTACGAAACGAATTCAGCGTGATGCACGCAGTCTTCGAGTTCCGCGTAAAGCAGTTTCAACTGTGACTGACACTTGTTGAACTCTTCACGATCGGCGTTCTCGAGGGCTATACGTGCATTCACTTCGTACACTTCCACTGTGAAATGGTCGCGAATGCGTTGAACAGTCAGATCCTGACGGATGGATCTCAGCTGACTCGTCAAGTACGAATACTCCCGTTTCTCACGATACTTGTTCCGAACATTCTCCAAAGCCAGACGAAGGATTCCGAGTGGACGGACAGCCGATGGATCAGGAGCCTGTAAGAACACGATTAACATCAAAGGGAGAAATAAGGTAACTCACAGCAGTAAGTCTGAAAAAAGATTTTTCAATACTCTGACACGTTCCACGGATAACCTGTCCTCTCCGGAAATACTGCGGGATGCTGATAGACGGTTTCGTAGCGGCGGCGAGCGTTTCGGCAAAACGACGAGCGCGGTCTTCCTGGATAGCAAATCATTATGCGAGCTCATCCGAATCATATTTTTTACCCTTTTGGACTCAGTATCTTCCACTTTCCACGTATTCTTACTTTGTTGATTGCCTTTCTGTTTCTTGCCGGCTTTTTTCGCAGCTTTGTCAGCTTTCTTTTGGGCCTTCGTCTTCTTCTGAAGACCATTAAGGGTTAGCACAAAGCTTTGAGCAACCGTTTCACAATTAACATGATCAAAACTTCCGTTCCCAAGTGTGCCCCAATCCCCTTTCAACACCTGATTTGACGAAAAATGCAAAATCTCAATCTGGTCGCTCTTGTCTGAAGAGGAGGAAGTGTCACTCTCCCGACGAGCCCGTTTCGGCTGTCCTCCGTTATTAACACCACCGTTACTCATTTCGTCACTGCGCCTTCGCGGCGGCGACTTCTTTCTATGGAATCCGTTTGCCTGGTGCGGTAACTGTTTGGCTGGAGTCCATTGCATGAACTCATAGTTTTTCTCAGCGGGTAAAGGCTCGTTATCCCAGTTGACCATGTGGGCATTTCCGGCATTCAACATGGGCTCAAGTCTCTTCTGAAGATACTCTTTTGTTTTCTGACGATCTTCTTCGGAGTTGGCCGCTTCATAGGCCCGCTCGATGTACCGCCTGAAAAGTTCCTTTTTTCGGTATCACTTGGTTGAGTGAACTTACTTGGCAGAAGGAGGAACTTGTCTTTCAACCGCTTGCATCGGGGCTCCCCGTCCCCTTCCAATCCCCATCAGCGGCGGCGGTCCTCCTGCCTGCGGTACGAACGAGTTGGTCAAATGAGGAAAAGCCGCTTGATTGTTTTTTCTATTCAGTGTAAAAGACTGGAATTGGTTTGGCTTCTGTTGGCCTTGCTGGTTCCAGGTTCCTCTTCCACGCCCTCTTCCAGACCCATTCCAATTCTGTTGCACATGTGGCTGATAGTTATACGCAGTTTGGTTATACGCTGCCTGAGCAGTCGCGTTGGCCGCTGTTGCCGACGGCGGAGGAGGGGGTGGTGGCTGTCCGGTCCACGAAGACGGATGAAATCCGCCACCGAATTGTCCGTAAGATGCGGGGTTGACACTTGGGTACGGAAACGAGTTTGACATCCAAGGATTCTGACCTGAAATGTTGCTTCCCATCGACGGTGCTCCATTTCGTGGCATTGATGCTTGCGCCTGAAATTAACAGGTGAAAAGTTCAACTGATTATGTATTTGATACCTTCTGTAATTCTTCGGCAGCTTTTTTCCAAGCTTCCGACTGTTGTCCACCTGCTGCTGGCACCGGGATCGACATTATTTCGTCACTGTAATCAGGGGAGAATTCAGATTGAACTGGAGAATAATTTGATGAAAAAGGGCCACGTTTTATGGAAGCAGGAAACCATTGACTTACCCCATATCTGAAAATCAATGAACGACTGAATAAAGAATGAATAAAATCGTTGAGAAAGTGTTTTGATTGGCACAAGTGGTGCGCTGCGTTATGTTGTTTCGTAAAGTGGGCAGCCGCAGTATTGATTTCTCAACGGAGCGTTCTTGCTTCACTTGCCCAACAACGTGGAAAAAGGTGGAAAACGAGGACAACAAGTAATAAAATAGTTGATTGAAACTAATTGATTAATGAATCAATGTACACAATTGCAAGAACAAATTTATGAAACGAATGAGAAATCAACCAGAGACAAAACTACAAATTCACCTAGAATTGAGAAAAAGAAATCCTTTTAAATACAGTTTCTGTTTCACTTTGTGTCATTAGTCTTCTTCCAGTCGCGATATTCTTCCAGTTTTCTCTGCTGTGACGTCATTCCCGTGGCTCGCGCAGCCGATCTTTCCGCAATGTAGTCGTCGGTTATTTTCGCTCGAAACGCAGGATCGTGGAATCTGAAAATTTATCGAGTTTCATCAATCTCAATTCGATTCGAGCTGAATTACTTTTCGTATTTGCACCGGTTGAAGAGCTCTAGAGCTGGTTTGCACGAATTGAGACCAGACACGGCGCCGTCTGTTCTGAAGCAAGTTACGAGACCTGAAATCAGTCTCAGTTCTTTTCTATGAACAAACTAATACAAATAAAGAACATCGGGTTCCAGAACTAACCTAGATAGGATTCATTGCACTCGACCCTTTCAATCTGTGTGTTCATGCGATTCGGAATGATCACATCAGCTTCGATCTTGCGCAGGGTTCGATCTTCTGGATCACCTACAAAGTGGGAACTGTTTTTTGTTTTTTAATAACAAAATATACCCAGTCCATGTGGTCCTCCAGCTGAATAATGTGGCAAAATGTTCTTTTTGACGCGGTATTTCTTTCCCGTCTTCTCATCAGTCACAATTTCGCCTTCTTTCAATGTTTCCAGATTATCCGTGATGTTAACTTTGTTCTCCGTCATTTTCTGAAAGAAACGAATGCTATGAAGTCGTTAGAAGTGCATTGAAGTCGGAAAGAAGGTTAAAAAAGAATTTTTGCGCAAAAAATCTGTGACCGAACTTTACGGAAAACTAGTCCTCGACTTACGGCCGCCGCTCCCTCCCTCAAATTCTACAGTATTCTGGCCATCTGGCGACATCTGAAAGACAGAAAAGGATAAAGTAACATCGGGAAAGAATAATGTAGCAAACTATTTATTTATTCATTCTCAGTTCTTCATGTGCGTCCTTCTACTTTTCCTCTTTGTTTCTAGTGGTTCCATGGAGTCAACAACTTCTGTTAAATGTGCTTCTGAGAACGGTATTTTTTGTGAATGCGCCATGGAAGGTTCCGAAATCAAAGTGAGGACTATATTTTAAAAAACAGATGTGATTCTGCATCGACAAGCTCAGATATGGAACTGTGTTCGTCCGGGTGGCTGGTCCACTTGGTCGAGGTGGTCGAAATGTAGAGAAGGAGTGAGGAAGAGGCGCAGAACTTGCAACAATCCACAGCCAATTGTTAAGTACAGAAAAATGATTACTATAATCCATTGAGGACTTTTTAGGAACAACCTGCTTAGGCCAAAGAGTCGAGAAGCAGAAATGCGTTCCTTCGCCTTCCGTTCCCGAATTTCTCTTCGGAACTTGGACGGACTGGAATCCATGGTCTCGCTGTAATTGTGACCGTAATCAGAGAATACGGTAATGAAGCATACAGTACCCATAACTATCGTCTCAATTCAGAACACGTCACTGTCGAGGAACTGCCTGTGAAGGATGTGAGAAGCAGCAAGAGGAGTGCTTGCCAGAAGAGTGCCCGATCAGCAAAAAATGGTCGAAATGGACTGACTGGACAGATTACGGTAGGTCTGGATGCAAAAGAGATGATGCCACGTGGATTGCAGGAACGGATCAAGTCCGATATTCCGCCTGGTGTTCATCGCCGAATGTGGCCTCAGTGGATATGGGATTCCGGAGAGAACAAAGAGAATCCACGCGACATGGTGAGATATTCAATGTAGTCTGTGCTTCTACAATGGAATCACAGAATACACTTTCCCAGTAGTCTGTAACCGTCTTCTTGTTTTCAGTCAATTGGTCCGAATGGTCTGTGCATCCGGGAGTCGTTTACCGGTATCGTCTTCTCCGCAATTCCAGCATCTCAATCGAACATCACCTGCTCTCCAGATCCACGTCATCTTGCCTCCCTCTCTACTTTGCCATCCCTATTCTCTGCTTTTCCATTCTCGTTGGGTTCCTTCTTCAGAGTCTCATTTCTTGTACCCTGAACCGATGCAGACAGAAATGTACAAAGTTGACATATTCGTACGATTCCAATCCCCGCGATTACCCTACTCATTTGGTTGGCTCGCCGAAAGATAAACGTTTTTGGTAGAGAAGAAAAATTTCTAGAAGTTCGATTCGCTGAACACGAGACTCCTGAGAACTTTCGTCTGATCACGCCACTTTTTTTAGATCAATAATCTATGATTTTTACAGTTTGTAGCCATCCGATGTATTCCAAAATGCCCCAGTTATCATTTTTCTATCTACGATTGATACGTATATCGATACTTTGTCCTCTCTGTTTGTGTGTATGTTTGGAATGAACTTTGTTTCCTAAAATGATTCTTACTCGAGACTTTTTATGACGTGGGACATCTTTTTCAGGCCTGATATTACTTTTTCCACCGAAACACATTACAAAATGCGGCGCCTCCCCGACGATTCCATTCGTCTCGCGCGCGCGCCATCAACAGTCAGCGCCGAGCGTCTGGTGTCTCTCGGGGGTGCGCACTCTCTCGTCGACCGTATCACTTCTCTTTCGTCTCTCTTTTCTCGTCCGTCCCGTCCGTCTCCATTCCACCTCATTCGCAATCAAAACGATGGCAGAGGTCGGTGGTGCTTTCAAGGACTCTCTTACTCAGGTATGTTTTTGAGTGACCTCCGAAGATCGTCGCAAGATAATCGGCATTTCAGGCCCAGAAGGACGAGTTGCACCAGATCGCTCTCAAGATCGTGCAGGACGGAAAGGGAATTCTCGCCGCCGATGAGTCTACCGGTAAGCCGATTTCCAGACGCGAGAAAGAAATCAAACAACAAGAAACTTCTTCTCAAATTCATCAAACTCTGTTCTTCTGAAAGTTTATCTTTTGATTCACTCTAGACGATTCTAGATGTTTCATCATCTTTTGATCGTATTCTGTGTTTCTCTCTCTCGATTTTTCGATTGTTTGTGTTGTTGAAAGTGGAGATGTTGATAGAGAGAAAAGGAGAGATAGCGATTGAACTGATAGGGAAGATCGTCGCTCGATGAAACAATTGCCATGTTTACGAGACGGAAAACGTGACCAACAAAAGAAATGATCGAATTTGCAGGCACCATCGGAAAGCGTCTGTCCGCCATCAACCTCGAGAACAATGAGACGAACCGTCAAAAGTACAGACAGCTTCTGTTCACCACGCCAAGCCTTTCCGAGCACATCTCGGGAGTGATTCTCTACGAAGAGACCTTCCACCAGAGCACCGACAAGGGAGAGAAATTCGTCGACTTGCTCATCAAGCGTGGAATCGTTCCTGGAATCAAGCTCGACCTAGGAGTCGTCCCGTTGGCCGGAACTATCGGAGAGGGAACCACCCAGGGACTCGACAAGTTGGCTGAGAGAGCCGCCGCCTTTAAGAAGGGAGGATGTGGATTCGCTAAGTGGCGCTGTGTCCTCAACATCGGAACTCACACTCCATCGCACCTTGGAATGCTCGAGAACGCCAACGTTCTTGCCAGATACGCCACTATCTGCCAGGCTAACGGACTCGTCCCAATCGTCGAGCCAGAGGTTCTGTGCGACGGAGAACACGACTTGGCTCGTGCTCAGAAGGTCACCGAGCAGGTGCTCGCCTTCGTCTACAAGGCCCTTGCTGATCACCACGTTTACCTGGAGGGAACTCTTCTCAAGCCAAACATGGTCACTCCAGGACAGTCGAGCGCCTCGAAGTCGACTCACGAGGAAATCGGACTTGCCACTGTCACTGCTTTAAGACGCGGAGTTCCAGCCGCCGTTCCAGGAATCACTTTCCTTTCCGGTGGGCAGTCGGAGCTCGACGCCACCGCTAACCTCAATGCCATCAACCAGGTACTCTGATAAAGAGGGCGTCTCATCGGGACTTTTCTGTTTTCAGGCTCCACTTGGAAAGCCATGGAAGCTCACTTTCTCGTACGGACGTGCTCTCCAAGCTTCCGTGCTGAAGGCGTGGGGAGGAAAGGACGAGAACATTGCAGCCGCCCAGAAGACCCTGCTCCACCGCGCCAAGGCCAACGGAGACGCCTCGCTCGGAAAGTACGCTGGAGAAGCCGCCGCCGGAGCTGCTGCCGAGTCTCTTTTCGTCGCCAAGCATTCCTACTAAGTAATGACTCAGAACTTGTGAATAGCACGCACACAAAAGATTGTATAATGATTTTGAACAAAAATAAATGTTTTATCATCCAGACTCTACCCGAAAAACTACATATCACTGACTAGGGAATGATCAATAGGTAAGTTGGCCTTATGGGCCGTGACTGACATAGTTCGATAGCTTATACCAAGAGGATAAAATGTTCTGTTGACCATTTTTGCTGCCGACACCTGGATTTCGAGAAAATGGCGCCGGAAAATTTCCACTGAAATACTGTATTTTAGGCAATTTTCCTCCCTCGTAACAGTCGCGTGAACTCCCTTGATATCAAAGTATTCGGAAACAACTGAAATCGTCGGTTGGATGGTGCAGTGGGTATTGGGTTCGACTAGTAGGCAAGAGGTCTGTCCCCACTCTCCATAAATTTTTTTTGTTTTTTTTTGTCGACTGAATATCTGGGTCAAACGAGGTTTCAGGATGATTTTTACACATTTGATGACTCTCCACAACCGAAGCAACTCAAAAATCGAATAAATAGAGTTTTGAAGAAATATGCATTTTCCATTAAAATCTCCATACAAAGTATGGACTTCGAAAAAAATTTTTAGTTGGTCAGATTATTATGTCACTAGATAGAGCATAAAAAGTTGTACACAATTGCAGTACATCATTTTTCTCAAAAATCACAATTAGGGCCTGATTTGAGGCCTCAAAGTTTCTATCGTCAGAAACTCCCTCATCTTTGGAGACCTATATCTTCAGAACCCACCATCAATTAAATAAAAGATCAACTGGAAAGTTGTTGCAAATTTTGTGTTGAACAACTTTGTAGTTGATCATTTTATACCAAAACACTTCATTCTCATTTTATACTGTTTCTAATTCACAAAGGAGACAAGTTTTTGAAAAATGAAATAGATAAAATAGAGGTTACAAACAAGAGCATAAAATGAGAATGAAGTGTTTTGGTATAAAATGATCAACTACAAAGTTGTTCAACACAAAATTTGCAACAACTTTCCAGTTGATCTTTTATTTAATTGATGGTGGGTTCTGAAGATATAGGTCTCCAAAGATGAGGGAGTTTCTGACGATAGAAACTTTGAGGCCTCAAATCAGGCCCTAATTGTGATTTTTGAGAAAAATGATGTACTGCAATTGTGTACAACTTTTTATGCTCTATCTAGTGACATAATAATCTGACCAACTAAAAAATTTTTTCGAAGTCCATACTTTGTATGGAGATTTTAATGGAAAATGCATATTTCTTCAAAACTCTATTTATTCGATTTTTGAGTTGCTTCGGTTGTGGAGAGTCATCAAATGTGTAAAAATCATCATGAAACCTCGTTTGACCCAGATATTCAGTCGACAAAAAAAACAAAAAAAATTTATGGAGAGTGGGGACAGACCTATTGCCTACTAGTCGAACCCAATACCCACTGCACCATCCAACCGACGATTTCAGTTGTTTCCGAATACTTTGATATCAAGGGAGTTCACGCGACTGTTACGAGGGAGGAAAATTGCCTAAAATACAGTATTTCAGTGGAAATTTTCCGGCGCCATTTTCTCGAAATCCAGGTGTCGGCAGCAAAAATGGTCAACAGAACATTTTATCCTCTTGGTATAAGCTATCGAACTATGTCAGTCACGGCCCATAAGGCCAACTTACCTATTGATCATTCCCTAGTGAGAAACAATTCAGATAATGCTCTCTTTGCTTCCGAAGTCTGGTTTGCTGATATCGTTCTTCCGAAGAGGTGCCTGTCCGTCCAAAGAGAGTTTTCCCTCCGTACTCAACGTCAGAAGACATTCGGGGATGTTGATCTCACTCCACCCGAAAGCCCAGAGATCGTAGACCTGTAAGTGTTGAGAGTGAGCATTTGGAAAGCTGTAGAAGGTGTTCTCACGTGGAGGAACATCTGACGAACGTGCTTCGTGACTACTGTGTCCTCGGTTATCAGTTTGTGGCGCAGTTTCACTATCAGCCGTTCGACAAGGTATGAATTGAGGTCGTGAAGAACCCTTCCGTTCTCGCAAAGGAGCACTCCGGCCGTCTGGAAATGGCCAAGATTCAGATGAGTTTCTTTTGATGCTAACCTCCAAATCTTCCGTGTCGGGCCCATCGTCAATAAGTGCGTCGAGTGAGGAGAACATTGGTTTTATGAAACATTTCGAGACGCATTCGTCCATTTTGACGTAGACGGGGTACATTCTGAAGAACGATCAAGGTCATTTCTACTGCATGAAACACTCACGAAAACAGCGTTTTGACACTGTTCCGGAACATGAGTCGAGAGTCATTGCGAACGGAAAGCCGGTTGCGGTAGTCATTAAGCAGCAGAGCGAGCACGTTCGAAGAGAGCGAGATGTCCTTTGTGTCTGCCTGGAAGTATAGATAATCATGGATGCAAACGTATTCCGTGCGGAACCTTATGGATGTGCATGAGGATGTTGGCTGCCAGAGGTCCGAACCGTCCGTCCGCCAGCCACCTCAGTCTCATGTGCTCCGCGAGCACTTCCGTGTTGTGCTGTCCTGCGAGCATACTGTATGCTTGCACTGAATTCTTCCCCATCAAGATAATTTCTTTTATGTTTCAACCCAGATGCTCACCAGGAATCGGTCCCTGCTGCGTGAGAGTGGCGAGCGAAGCGAACAGACTTCGCAGTTTGTCGTCATTCATTTTGTTACAGCAAGTGACGGACCGACGGGCAAATGCTGTAAATAATCAGAGAACAACCTTGAAACGAGAGAGATTATGAAAGTTTTCGGAGAGAAACAGAGCTTGGATTGAAGGAGAAAAGCGGGGAAAACGATGGAAAGAACTAAAAGAAGCAAACTTTTCCATTGAATTTATCAAATATTCAAAACGTATCTAAATCAAATACCGCCAGTTTCGTTTTCATCAGTCTTTCAGTTCTTGCTCTACCGAAATCTGGCACACAAATTGTTTTGTAATGAAATCGACGGCACGAGGTCGAAGTGCCCGCAAAGAAAATAAGGTGAAATGTGAGGAAACGTGTGAGTCGGAGTGAGAAATTGGGTGCTCTTCCATGCGCTTTCCTCTTCAAATGCATGACAAAGTTCAGGGGCGAAAAATGAGAGAAAGCGGCTGGAGAAGACGGCTGTTTCACATCAACACATGTGGCGAACAGAAGACGAAGAGCAGAGAAGCGACACAAAACACAGACACGAAGCAGATTCGGAATGAGATTGACAGATGAAGATTCGAGAATGGAGAAGCGGCTCAAGTCCATACGTTACGTGATGTGACCCTGGAAACGTCAGAATTATTCTAACATTTATTTTTTTTCAAAAGCTCTCGAACTTTCCGTGTCCGACGGTGAACTGCGTATCTTCAGATGAGGATATCGATGACCCCGTGCTGCCGGATCGACTGATTTTTTCTGGCCCGGATACACCCAAAATCTTGGTTTTGGGAAATCTCATTTCGGTAAAGAAAGTATTATTCTTATTAATAAAAGTGTCATGTTTTGCAGACCATACTTCTGTTCAAGCGAATCTGGGGAGATGATGACGATGAGGTCAGCTGAAGAAGCATCTAATGCTAATATAAGGCGATTCGAATTCATTCGAAGTCAATAAATGTTCAATTTTCCCTTGGAAGAAGTCAAATCACACTGAAAAATATGTGGCACAGGGCAGTACTCAGGCAAATCGTTTCTAATCTAACTAGCTAATTCTCGTTTCTAACCGGACCTAGTTAGATTGCTACCGATTTCTGAATCTAGCTAGCTGATTTTGCAATCTAAACATAATCTAGCTAGGTTTGCCCGAAATTTTAATCTAATTAGATAAATTTTAAATCTAATATCAGTGTTTTTGCAATCTAATTAGCTTCGCCAATCTGATTAGAAAATTTGTCAGTCTAGTTAGAAGAATTTGCAATCTAATTAGGTCCGGTTAGAAACGCGAATTAGCTAGCCAGATTACAAATTATTTACCTGAGCAGCTCTTTTCTTTTTGAATAAAAAGCAAAACAATAAGCCAAACAAAAAATGCAGAAAACATTCGGCACCCATGCGAGTCTTCCCGCATTGCGGTTGCAACTTCTCCATCAGCTGACTGCGCTGACAGGTAAACCGCGATGGCCGAAGGATTAGCAATCAGTGGCTACACCGATTGCTCAAAGCGGTAACACTCGTGGCCGAAGGAGCGGTCCACTGATTGTCAATCGTTCGCACATCCGCGGTTTTCGAAAAATGTAGGCCCCTCCCTCCCCTCTGTGCTTTTTCTGCTGAAATTGGTCGATAGTAACACAGAAAACATAGCTATAGATGCCCCCGGTCGTAGAAGGTTTCTCTCCTCCACACCCAGCGCACTCCCGTCATACAGAGAGATAGAGAGAGAAAGACGCGCTCTCTTTCGAGCACCCCGCCCTCCCAGTCGTCCGTCTCTCGTTTCACTCTGCGTCTCTCTCTCTCTCTCTCTCTCTCTCTCTCTCTCTATGCTGGGAGTGCACTGGGTGTAAAGGAGAGACACCTTCTACGACAGGAGGCGGCATCCATACACTGGTGAAAGACGGGTGGAGCGGAAGTGCGAAAAAACTGCGAAAAGAACGCGGCGAACGACGTTGAGTGGGATGCAGGATTGGGCAAATATCGGCCCAGGCCTTGTGAAGGCTTTTTGAGACCTGGACTTATGACCCACTTGCAATATTTCGATCGGAACCAAACTTTGAAGACTTCGTGGACTTAGATTAAAGTATATTGGGTCCGAGCTTCAGACCGATGGGATTATCCGGTCCCAAGATATACCGGTTTGAAGCCGAAAAGGCTGGGTTCTTGCGAAAATCGCGGTCTTTTGGGCCTCGATTTAAATAGGAATAGTCCGAAATCGACTATAGAAATTTTGTGGGAGTTGTTGACAGCAGGAAGGACTATGAATCAGAAAAGTAGGGAAATGGCAGAACGGATAGCAGGAATCTTGTGTTTTCTGTGCAAAGATACGATGAAAATGGATACTGGTACTTGTGATTCCTAAAATTTGGAGAAAAATTACTCTCAAGAAAATTTGTTATATTTTTCATATTTTTCCCTTTTTTCCCTCACGGGTACGCGGCAATTTTTAAAAATTGGCATGGACCCCTTGACGGTCACGGGTACGCGACAATTTTTGCTAGTCAAACCCACTACCCGCGAATAAGAAACTGACGCCCCCGGGTTCGAGAATTTCGACAATTAAAGCTTTTTGCGCAATGTGAACTCCATTTTGCGCGTAAATTTTGTTGTTGTGGGTGCATTTTTGCTTCCTACCGTAACCTTGAGGCTAATTGTTAAAAATTTTGCCCAATTTTGAAAGTTTTAAATTGAAGTTAACTGCTTGAATGAAAGAATGGACGACGACGATGGCCCACCAGCAAAATTAAAAAAAAGAGGTAATTTTTCTTAGTTTCTTCTGTCCTCATGCTCCCTTTTTAGCTAATCAGACACCTACTGCCACGGAAAGACACGCTAGAAAGCTGGAAGAAAATGACATCGATTGCGAGAAGGCGACTCTTTCGAACATCACTTATCTCGCTGTCATCGGTCTGAAAGCTCTTGGCGTGGCGGACGCCAAAGTTGGAGAAGTGATCAAAACTGTCGGCGATTTGGTTGGAATTTCATTCCGATCCGTCCCGGCGTCTGCGAAGTGTCGCAATTTTGCTCTCACTGATCTCACTGTCGGTAGAAGACATGTTAAGGAGCGGCTCAGCGAGTACCAAGAACGTGGGAAAACTGTCTGTCTCGCATCCGACGAAACTACGAAGGGGGCGATGAAACTGCAGGCATTTGGAGTCCATTCTCAAGATGGGACTTTCACTTGCGTAGGAATTGACCACGTCGCGGAGAAATCCGCACAGACAGCCTTTGAAAAGCTTTGTTGGACTGTCACAAAGTTGTCAGGGGCTTCCACGGACTTTTTGAAAAAGTTCATGGTATCTGTGACAAGTACGATGTCGGATTCGGCGTCTACTGAGATTAAATTTAATCGCCTGGTCGAAGCCTATCGCAATGAAGTCATTCCTGAAGTGGTTTCGAACTATGCAGACATGACGGACTAATAAGACTCAAATTTCGGCCCTTTCCCAGGTTTTCTGCCAGCTTCATGTTCTTTCCAATTACACAAAAGTTGTGTTGAAAAACCTTCTAGAACTTGAAATGGCAGAGTTTGGAGTACAGAAATTTACCACCTGTTCGATACTAAACCTAACATGAGAGTTGATGTGCGTGTTGCGTTTACGATGATTCAAAAAAAATCACACCTTGGAATGGCTGAAAACGCGTCCGGAAGACGCCAGAACCTCCATTCTGTCGGAAGCTCGGGCGTCAGTAAGCCAATTACGAAATGATGCAGCCGCGCGAAAACTCGAAATCGATAAGGTGGTTCTCCAAAAGATCCGAGAGAAAAATCAAGCCGCTGCCGCGAAAACTGCGAAAGCGGCGAGCAAAACCTCGTGTAAAAGACTTCTTCTCTCTGACCGTTCCCATCTGGAACTCTATAGTCTCCAACACCTCCACTTTCCTCTCCCCCCTCCAGTTCGAAGAATCGACTCCTCCCTCCATTACCCGTTTCTAACTTTCTCTCCTTCTTGCCCTACTACCCCTCTACCATATAACTCCTCCATATCTCCCCTAATCCCTAGGTACGTCTCGTGAGGGACTGTCCTTTCGACCATTCGTCCTTCCCTCTTACTGTGTTGTATCTTTTCTCTTACCTTACTAAATAAACGAATGAACAACAAAAAAAGGCGTACCTGCATCGACGAAATTGTCAGAATCGGTTTCTGGAAAACCGGGGAAGACAATGACCACGGCCTTGCCGCTTGTAAAACAGTGAAATTGAAAAGAGACGCACTGATCAGCTAATTGAACTTCAGAAAATGTGGAATGAGTTGGAACCTATCAGTTGGAAATCAAAAGCTACAATGGATACCATCAGAAATCAACGTGTTTTTTTTATTTAATTTCAACCTCGATCTCCTCCGTCTTTGTTCTTTTTTTTTAATCGAAAATTAGGACTAGGCCCCTAGCTAGGGTTAATTTTTCTAATTTTTTTCGTTACTAGTGAGACCTTTCGCGTGAAAAATGAATTGGAATTTCTTCATTTCATTTTCGAAATCCATTTCTTCCTGAATATCTATATTCTCTTTCCGATTTTTTTTTCAGGTTCCGTTGGCACTTTTTCTGTAAAAAACAACATGATAGCACAATAAACAACTTCTAAAACTTATTTCTATCTCAAATTACCTGTTCAACACAAAAAATCATCGAAGACGGGGAAAACCGACCTGAAACTCCAAAATCTTACTGCATTTCGCTGCCGCCAAAAACAGCAGAGAAACGCGTGCGGCAAACTTGCAAGAAAAAAAAATTGAGAGCGTACTAATTTAGAGTGGGGAAACACATTCTAACAAAAATTTTATGGAAATTTCGAGTTTCGTGAAACCCGTTGCGGTATTTAGTGCGCCGCTACAAGACGTCGAAAATACGGTCGACCGCAACTTCCTCGCCGAGGCTTATGACGATACACGACGACTTGCCGAGGTCTCGTCTCAGTTCTCTGAGCGGCAAAATGTCGTCGCTCCGGCGAAATTTGCAGACCTGTGGTAAATATTTTTATCTTGGAAATGATCAAAACTCGTTCTGACCTACTTTCTTGGCTCATGGCGGGACGAAACTGAATTCTAGAACATTCGTCAATTGAAAAAATGCTGAGACGCTCAGCCGTTGCTTATTCATATTCGTTTGCTTCCCACCGGTTTCAATTTTTCTCGCTTGCAGATACTAACCTGTACTCCCCGAATCTGTTTCAATATGAGCGATAAGCCGGAAAGAAGTGGCTCCAAAGCGTCGGACTCGTCGTCGTCCACCAGCGAATTTCCAAATGCTGACCTCAGCATTTTCAGCGGATCTTTCGAAAATGGTCGGTGAAAAATGATATTTCTCACCCCAGTCTGATAATTTTGTTTTCAGGAGTCTTCACTTCCAACCTTCCACTGTTCGACTTCATGGGAGTTGGAAACCAATACTCTCTGTACTCGCCGCAGCCGTTCGTCAAGTCCAGCGACCCGTGCCGTTTGACTGCCATCACTACTCCAAAAGAGCCGTTGAATCTGAAACCCGCTGACTTCGGACTCGCTGATTTCTCTGTCGGAAACGAATCGTTCGCCGAGTTCTCCGCCAACAATTCGTCGTTCGTCGGAAACTTCCAAAGCAACGTCCGTTCTACTCGTCTGCTGCCCGCCTGGGCAGTCGACATGAGCGGAAATATTCGCGAAGATCTGTCGCTGCAGGAAGTCGTCCGCAACGGATCTCTCATAGACTTTGCAATGGATCGGACTGGAGTCAAGTTCCTTGAGCGTCATTATCCCGCCGATCCGGAAGATGATATGCACCGGATGCTGTTTGACAAGCTCACCGAGCAGAACACCGTCTTCACAAGCCTCTGCCGCAGCGCCGCTGGCAACTTCATCATTCAGAAGTTTGTGGAGCATGCTTCGCTAGATGAGCAGGACCGTCTGGTGGTCACGATGACCGAAACCGGACTCATCGAGATGTGCTTGGACAAGTTCGCGTGCCGCGTCATTCAGTTGGCCATTCAAGCAAGCTACTTTTGTGTCTAACCTCTATCGCAATTTAAATATTTTCTAGAAGTTCGATGAGTTGTCGGCGTCGAAGCTTGTCGAAGAAATCAGCAACTTGAACTTCTTGCCTCTGTGCACGGATCAATGTGCCATCCACGTGCTCCAGAAGATCGTGAAGCTGATGCCCATCAATGCGTGGTCGTTTTTTGTCAAATTCCTCTGCCGGGACGACAATCTGATGTTGGTTTGCCAAGATAAGTACGGTTGCCGTCTCGTCCAACAGACCATCGATAAGCTTTCTGATAGCCCAAAGGTAACCAACCCAGTTCTTCCAAAGGTTATCAAATTGTTTACAGCTCCCGTGCTTCAACTCCCGTCTCCAGCTGCTTCATGGATTGATGACGTCGGTTGCTCGCAATTGCTTCCGTCTTTCGTCCAATGAGTTTGCCAACTATGTTGTTCAGTACGTGATCAAGTCGTCTGGAGTGATGGAGATGTACCGGGACACGATCATTGAAAAGTGTCTGCTTCGCAATCTTCTGTCGATGTCTCAGGACAAATACGCCTCGCACGTCGTCGAAGGTGCGTTTCTCTTCGCTCCACCGCATCTTCTCTCGGAAATGATGGACGAGATCTTCGACGGATACGTCAAAGATCAGGAAACAAACCGCGACGCTTTGGACATTCTTCTCTTCCACCAATACGGAAACTATGTCATCCAGCAAATGATCTCCATCTGCATTTCTGCCCTATTGGGAAAAGAGTGAGTTCTACCAGATTACCGCTTTGCAACCCTTTTCTCCCAGGGAACGCAAGATGCTCCCGTCGGAAATGCGTCTCTACGCCAAGTGGTTCGACCGCATCAAAAGCCGCGTCAACCGCCATGCGAGCCGCCTGGAACGCTTCTCGTCGGGCAAGAAGATCATCGAGTCGCTGCAGAAGCTGAATGTTCCGATGACGATGATGGACGAGCCGATGCCACTGTGGGCGGTTCCGACACCGCTCATGGACATCACTGCGCAGCTCATGAACCGTCAGAACTGCCTGAAGCGTTCCGTCTTCGAGGAGTAACCCCCGCCATCGAAGGCTCCCCTCTATATATCTTGTTCTTGGACCCCTTGCCTCTGATTTCCTTTCCAGTTTATTGTACTATTACTCATTTGAAAGTGACACCTACTCGCCTCATTTGTAAGCTACCAGACCGTCGTTGTCCGATCTTCGGCACGCTTCTCTGATAATTTAATAACCGACGTTTCTTGTCATATACTTCTACTCTCCCGTGTACTTTTGAGTGTTAAGTTCTATTCGCATGACATAGAGCTTTTTTGCATTTTTCTTGCTATAGTATCGTAATAAAAACGATTGTAGCATCGTAATCAGTTCCATAAAACTTATGTTTCGTTTTGCTATTTATCGGAAATAGAAATTTTGAGAGACACCTGAATACCTTCATCATTCTCAGAATTTGAATGAGACTTTCAAAATTGCAGATGGGCCATTGAACCTGCGAAACAATTCTTTTCAGACATCGAAAATGACGGCCCAATTCATACTGATCAACGAGTTTCAACACATTGCACTCAGTAGAAAAAATACACAACTGAAGCAGGGAAAAAGTGGTATGTGTGGAATGGAAAGGGAACGAATTGAAAAGGAAGCACGTTTGTGAAGTGGAAATTCCAGATGTGATGCAAAAGCTACTAAAGAAGATAATTATTACAGGAACGAGTGCATTTATAAAAATGAAAACGATAAAATTGTGGCGGAGACTGGAAATTAGACGAATTCTGATGGAAAGAAAGAAGAATGTATCGAGGGGATCGTGGGATATGTCATGCCGATTTGTTGGAACAACAAGGCCGTCGACCGGATCAGTGAGCACAGCACAACGGTCTTCGGATCTGGTCTAAAGTTGACACAACGTGAATATTTTACAAGTAAGAGCTGAAGGGGACCTGTGATCAAAACGGTAATGAATAGAATAGAGAGAAGAATGGGTGACAATGGAAGAAACGGAATACGTGAGAGGACAGAAAAGTGTACACTGGAGTATGGAATGGGAGAAAGTGGACACGACAGAAGGGGCACACGACTAAGGGAACGAAAGGAAAAGCACGCATGATCAAAGAGAAGACCCGTTGTCGAGCAGTAGTCAAAGTGGGTAAGAAGATGAATGACGACAAGTAAAGTAGGATAACGAAATGGAAATGGATACACATCGATGAAAAGACGGGTAAACAGTGCGGAGGGCAATCACAGATTGTCCTCTTCGCGATTCACTGATGGGCTGCGAGGGATGCTGGGCGAGCTAATTGAACCACCGGCGATCGAAGAACGAATCTGTAACAGATGAGATAAAACTGGGACAAAACAACAACTAGAAGGTTCTGTCTCTCTCTCTCTCTCGAAACAGAGCATAAGCTGGTGTGGCATTCCCTCCCGAATCACACTGAGCACTCACCGATCCCTTTGGTTTGAACAACTCGTGCCTCGACAGTTCAAAAATGTCTGCACGGTCTTCCTTGCGATACTGCAGGCACCGTCGGATGAAGTCTTGGGCGGCCAAGCTAACCTGAAAAATTAAAATATAAGAAGAGTGAACTGACGGACAGTTGCGACTTACCCCTGGCTTTGAAGGAAACGACACCTCTCGAGCATTTATGATCGTATTGTACTCGAGAATCTTCTGTTGCGTTAGCTCGTTTCCAAACGGCTTCTTTCCATAAATACACTGGTAGAATATGACTCCTATGCTCCAGACGTCCACTTTGCTAGTGATCTTCGGCGCCGGCACCAAGAACGTCTCCGGTGGGAGGTACCAGTAAGTGCCTGCGAATTGCGAAGTCAGCTCAATTCCCACGTCGTGATCATCATTCTCTCCCTCCATAATCTTGGACAATCCAAAATCGGTGATTTTGATCGCTCCACTTGTATTTCCTGATTCGAGAAGGATGTTGGCAGGTTTCAGATCGTAATGAATGATCGGCGTGGGCTTCTCATTCAAATAGACAAGCGCAGAAACCACTTGCATAATGATACTTCTCGCCTCCTTCTCACTGATCGACTTGTTCTGCTTGAGATAGAAATCGAGATCGTTTCCTGGACAATATTCGAGGACTGTGCAGAAAGAGTGATTGTCGATGGTGAGAAGATCGTACTGTTTCACAATTCGACAGTGATCCAACGACTTGTGAATATCCTTCTCCCTCATCGCATGCTTCACGTAGTTCGCCTTCTTCTCCTCCTTCCAATCCTTGTTCACGTGGTGTATTTTGCAAGCCACGTAGCGATTCTCTTCTACGTCGAATGCTTTCCACACTTCGCTGAAGCCGCCTTTTCCGAGCAAGCTCAGCATAAGGTATCTTTTGTGAAGCAGTTGGTGATCCTTGAATTGAGAAGATGTCTCATTCGCCGCTCTTTTAAGCTCTCTCATGTGATGCTGTCGTTCTCTATCAAGACGGTCTCTTTCCATGGTCAGATCCGTCTCCTCCTTCTTCAGATGATCTCTTCGTAGTTTGTAGATTTCATCTAGCTCGACGTACTCCTGGTACTGAATTTCTTTCGGCTCCTCTGGTCGTCGGAAGATCGCGTCGTCTCCGGATCCGTTCGCGTTACTCGTAGAGGGCTGATTCACATCCAGCTGCACGACATTCGCTGCTGGTCGTTTAGGTTCCTTCCCGATACCCAGCGGTTTCCGTTTTTTCAACAACGCCATTGCATTCGCAATTTCATTGCGCTCTGCCGTGATCTGGTCACTCTTCTTGTCCAGCTCAGCGAACGCCCATCCGTCCACCCACTGGTCACGGAATGAATCACCCGTTCTCATTGTCTTGAATGTACCGATGCGCGGAGAATCAGTGGACGTTTTGTCACGAAGAGCCTTGCGTTCGATGATGTTTTTTTCGATAAGCAAACGCTTGTTCGTCTCTTTGGCTGCTTCAGTTCTCCGTCGTTCGATATTGTACTTTGTTTGCAATTCATCGAGCTGGCGACGATAATCCTCGATGATCCTGTCTCTCTTTGCAACTTCGTCGACCGATTGATTGCTGCTCTGAAACCTCTGAAATGAAAAAGAACTTGCTGACACGTTACGACATTCAAAACCAACCTGAGAGCCTTGTGACTGATCCGTCTGGGTCTCCCCATCAGCCTGTCGAACCAATCGATCAGCGTGATTCGTAGAAGGCGGAGATGGATTCGAGTTGGAATTTGAATCCGACGAATAGTGTTGCTGTTGCGACGGAGTTGGAGTCGCTCGGTTGTTAGCGCCCAGAGAAGCAGGCCAGTACTGCAACGGACCATGGGTATGGCTTCGAGAATATCCTTTATTTACCGTAGGCGTTATGTCATTCTGATTCATTTGCTGCGGTTGTGGTTGACCGAAACTGTTCGATCCGTTCTGCTGATTAGTTGGTTGCCTTTTCGGCGACGACTGATTTTGTTGAAACTCGTTCATCAAACAACGAGCCACTCCGCTTCCTTGCGATTCTCCTACCTTCATGAACTCTGTTATTTTTCGTTCGTGTTTCGGAGTCGCCTGTTCTTCCACCGCACCCCGTCTCCGCTTCCGTGGTTTCTTTTCGGTCGTGTTGGTGTTATGCGCGGCTGTCGGCCTGCAATAAACAGTTGTTCGTACTCGACAGCTTTTCGGATGGGTAATCAGCTTTCGCCAGAATAATCTCACGATTGTAGTCACGAAAAGACTGCCAACTCACCTTTGCGGAGTACCCCCGATATCCGGCTCTCGATCAGATATACTGCCAGCAGACGAGAGATTACTCGATTCGTTCACGTGCTGCATTCCAGAAGATGATTGACCAGACTGCTGTTGAGGTTGTTGCGACTGTTGAGGTTGCTGCATCTGTGGCGGATACATTTGGTGCTGTTGGTACTGCTGCTGAAACATGAGTGTGTTACATAGGCGATTACGCAATGCGGGCTGCTCACCTGATGGTAATGCATCTGTTGCATTTGCTGTTGGTGCTGCTGATTGTGGTACGACGGATGCATCCCATATTGCTGTTGCTGTTGTTGCTGCATATGATGCTGCTGTTGCATTTGCATTTGATGAGAATGCATGTGATGCACATTGCCGTTGTACTCTCGCATTCCATTGTCCATTGAGTCCTCCATCTGCAGGCACTGATTCATTTCGGTAGGCGACGAACGGGACAATCCGCCGTTCTGTGGCGCCTGCATCATAACCGAAGTTGACGGGTGGCCAGAGTTCTGCGGCGGATTGTGCATATATTGAGTGGGACCGAGCATTCCGCTGTTCATATAGGAGACGTTCTGAAAGTTAAAAACATTAGCACGTTAAAGAGGCAAATAACATGAGGGAAACAAGAGATCATGGGACACAGAAAATCAATCAATGCGCCTATTCTACTCGTGACCGTTTTTTTCAAATGGATCACTTTTCGTCCCCGACTTACTCCAACGTGACCCGTATCCCCGGTCGCCATCGTAATGCCCGAAATGCCGAGTTGCTGCTCGCCAACAATCGGAGCGTGATTCGATGAACCGTTGTGACTTTGGATCTGAAAATCGATGACTAGGCATTTCGTAATGGCCAAAAGAAAAATGACGTTTCACAATAGTTGCTGGTAGGAGGCAGTTCGGAATCAACCCACCCCACTCAAAACCCTTTTTCGGAATGTTAGTGATGAGAAAATTGGAGACGCGCCGATATCGAAGCACACGCATATGTCACAAAAAGGGAAGGGGCAAAAAGAGAATAAGCAGAAGAGGACGACGAGCAACGGCGGAAGGCGAGCACATCGGTGGCGGGGGCAACACACCGTATGACGTCATCACAAAACGGGCCAGCATGACAATTTCGGGAAACATTTTCGGTCTTCTTCTACTTCTCCTTCCCTCCTCACCCGTCAAAAAGGACTGTACAACGCAAACAACAAGAGCGGGCGGTGATGATGGCTGCGATGATACAGTCCATAACCAATTCGTCGTCTTTCCCTGTGTCCATGGCGCATTTCTGCGTTTCTCCACTCTCCACACTCTTTCCTTTTCGCCTGGTCCTGATGCATAAAAACGTATGCGAACCACTCGTTGTCCCGTCCGATTTCCATCCTCAACCCGCTTACTCCAAAATTATTATACACATTGGAAATACGAACGCTAAGGATGAGCGACGAGTCGGCAGAGAAGGAGAGGATATCTGGCCTACCCCAGCAAGACCAAAAGAGAATAAAACGACAAAAAATAAGAAAAAGACGAAGAAGGCTGAGACGGCTGAGATGACAACAACACGGAGCGCGGGAGAAGGGGAAAATGGCGACGAGTGCGGCGGAGAGGAAAAAAAGAAGAAGAACATTGCCCAACAGCCGCCTAGATTAGATATTATGCCAAATTAGGAGGAGGCACACGGCTCCAGAAGAGCGGAGAGCGCGGGGACGCGGGCCACGAAATCTATTAAAATCTGTCTGACGATGAGTGCAACGGACATAAACAACAGGCCACCGTTGGAGACGCTCGGCGACGAGACAGATGCAGGGAGAGGACGGGCGCCAGCTCTTCTTGAACTTGGCCTAACTTGCAGCGCTCGCGCCCACCCTCACTCTCTGCTTGAGAGACTATGAGTGGGAATGAAGAAACAACGTGCAGTCTTATCTTCGACTGATAAGACCTTTTAATCGAACCGAAGAAAATGAAACTGGTGGCAGGCTACAAATGTAGAAAAACAATGGAACTTGTGAAGGTGAACTGAGTTTCAAGTGATGAAAGTGCAGAGAACAAGAATGCAAAAGCAAGACTAATGTGAAGAAGAAAAAATGAAAGAAGTAGAAAAAGAAGAGGAAGGGTGGTGGTCGAGCAGACCAAGCAGAATCAATAGAGACAACATCGAAAAAAAAACGGGAAAAAGATGGAGGAGAAGTGGCGACGGGGCAGAGGAGTGGCGGTAAAAACGAGCAGCCGCAAAGTCCAATAAGCGTTTTGTTTTGTGTATGTCTCTGTGTCGCCTCATCGACATCTTCTTCTTCTTCTTCATTTCCGCGTGTCGAACACTCTCATCTCATCAGCAAATCGGCCCTCTTTTCTCCGCTACTACTAACCCAGAGACGCCGAATCATCAGCCACTGCAGCGGTCGGCAACAGCCAGGCAACTGAGGGCGATGACAAGAAAAGGACTACGAGTGTGTCATCACATATCATTTTGCCTTTATGACAGCTTGATAAATTCCATGTCTCTTCGTGTAAAGAAAAGGAAAATCAGTCTTATTTACGACAGGTCTTTGAACTATTTCTAGGTAGTGGAAAACGGGGAGAAGACATTAACAGGAGAAGAAGAAAGGACTAGTACAATCCCAAGAGTGAAGAGACATATTTCTCGCAAATCGCCGTCGCAAAAAATGAAAATTGTTCGGTGGAGCAACACACGACGAAAAACGCGCACATGCGAGGAACGAGACGAAAACGAGCAACAGGAGCAGAGAAGGAAAAGGGACGAGAAGACCGCCGTTTTGTCAAGAGCGCTGTTTGCGCTTTCAACACCTCAATGAAGAAAACGGCCATTATCCGGAGGATGGAGGCGCTGAAATTTGGAGGAGAACGTGGAGGCGCGTGACGTTGTGGAGAAACGATCGGATCGATTCATGCGGTTGAAACGCGCACGAGATCGTGGAGGGGTACACTGGCGCAAGTGCGCTCTAATGAAATTTAGCTTTGGTCTAATGCTTTAAGATAGGGGCGCTACGCAATCGACCGTTGGCGGAAATTCAAATTTAAATTTTCAATGTTCCGTCACGACCCCGTGAACGCGGGGCATGAAGAGACCGCACGAACAGAATATCGACCGACAAGAGAGGGCGATCGAAAGTGAAACCGAAAACCCAAAGTCAGAACCAGATCTGCAGAAGCTGTTGTTCCTTAATACGCTGTCCTACACCCGCAAGCTCATGTGTACGTCACCGACTGGCTAATTACACTAGCGAAAACACCTGGCGACTCAGACGGCGAGCGAGCAACAAAATGAAACCCAAATCTGGGGGCGGCGGTCAAAAAGAGAAAATAGTGAGGTGTTCGAGTCAATCGGCAAAGCGTAGGGCGACAAAACAAATGAGCGAGCAAAAGCAGCAGGAGCAGCACATAGCAAAGCCAACCAAATTGCAATTCGGCCTTCCTCTTTGGTGTTTGATAACGGTAAACACACATGTGATGACGACCAAGTGGTAGTGGTTGGAAGGAGGGCTAGGAGTACTTTGTACGTAATCGAATATCGATACAAACCTCATTGAATAGGTTTCGAAGAAAATGCGCCACGAAATGGACGCATAAAGCGAAATATATCAAGTCGGAAAACGAGGAGCGATGAGGAGAAGGAGGCAAAGAAACGGAGGGAGAGGCAAATGAATCGAAGAGGTCGAAACACACACGTACGCACCAGGAGGAGAAACTGAGGCCCTCTCCCAAACAACCACCATTGCCACCATGCCCATGCAAAATATGTGTTGAATGGGAAAAAGCCCGGGCGGCGTGTTGGCTCCGGGACAACAGCCTCTCCAGAACTGGTGGGACCACGAGCGGAAACGAAATACGCACCCGGCCGAAGGAGAGGACAGATAAAGACGTCGCCTGGCGCCTTCTTTTCTCGGAGCAGCGGCTAAGAGAGTGCTCACACTACTCGTCATTCCAAAATACATACGATGGCGAAAACGCATCAGTTGAAAAAACCAACGCACGGACTCTACCTATCAGACGATGAAGGGTTGCAGTGAGAAAAAAAAAGAGAAAGACACTTTGAAGAGACCGAGAGACAACGAGTAGCACGCTGCAGAGACGCAGATTGCACGTGTGAACGCGGTCGTTCGGACCGCTGAGCCCAGAACGAGGACTAATTTCACGAAAAATCATATTACATTGGCGGTGGTCGCGAAATGAAGGCGCGCGCGCGTGGATCCCGCGAAGGAGTCCATACTGATCTTAATAGAGTCGTTCAAATCGTGATCCATGCCATCACTGCAAAAGAGAGAAGGCAAGAAGCAAAGACGCAGACGGGTGAACAGAATAGTCGACAATAGAGTGCATGAGAAGCAGAAACACAGAGAACGGGAGGACGGAGATGCAGCGGAAAAGAACACAAACAAACCAACGCACGGACATACGGACTGAGCGGCGAACCGGCAGCAAGAGACAGACATCGTTTTATCCTCGTCCCTTCTTCTATCATATAAAACGTATACAGAACTAGAGGAACAGGGTTCGTCAGTCTTCTTTCTCCCGACCTCCACTCTTCTCTCTCTTTTTTCAATCTCATCAACAGCAACATCGATCACAAGTTCGTATCAAACGTTTCTCAACCTCACTGTTATTTTGAAAGAAAAATTCACAAATTATTTGTTCTTAACGAATCGAATTTTTACAAAAGAACGTGAGAATGATCAAGGAATGTCCTTCAACGGAATGAGTAGCAGGTGGGGGGGGGAGAGAAGAGCAGCTGTTAACCGGACTCTGGCATCAACCTTTCTTCCATGAGGGTATGTACAATACGGTCGATAGAAACTGGATAGAGCACGACCGGAAGATGTTAGAAGAATTACGTGTGGGAAACGGCAAAAGGGATGGAAGTAGTGACGCATCAGGAGGGCGACAGCGGTTGATTCTACGTAGATGCGGAGAAAACCGAATTCTAATTTTAGTGGGGTGCTCGAACAGAGTGACAGCATCAGAAGATGACTAAATTATCCGTTTGGAAAACTAGAAACGTCGACGAAACAATGCATTCTAATCGCGATTAATGTGTCGAAAGGCATCGCATTCCGCATCTACTTTTCGAGCACTTTTTTGAAAACTATTGTGTTGCGGAGAAGAAGTACTAAATTTGAACGCTCACCGTACTCATACTTTGGTTTTCATCCTCTTTCTCCAGTTTCTCCTGCCGTGGTAAGAAAGAGTCAAAAGAGCACATGATGAACGACATGACGGGGCCGCTCGGTAGTGTCGCCCCTCCAATTGTTTAGTGTGCAACCGACAGAGGAGATTTATGAATGAGCGGGCATCCAAGAGGGCCCGAATGAGAAAAATTGGTTTAGCCCTGGCTTCGCCATCGTTGTCGTTCACCACAGACGGACGGCCGGATGAGAACGAAGAAGAAGAAGAAGAAAGCAGCCGGGCCAAGCCAAACACCGAGTCGCTTTCGACGAGGACGACGGTTGGTTAGCGTTTTGTGTTTAAGTGAATGTGAGTGAGTGCGTGAGTGCGGATGTGTTGGCGGGGTGAGCGTCTCAGTCCGTGAGCGTATGCAATGTCCCCGTCCCGTCCGTGCGCGCATTTTGTGTGTCAAAGAGTGTTTTGTGGGCTGACGAAGAGATTGGCCGATCCCTCTTGGTTGATGACGACTTGTGCAGCAGCCATCACACCTATCTGGGTGGCGGTGTAGAAAGATTTACGACCAGAATCGGACGATTAGAGTTGGAATGAGAATTCGGAAATAGACATGTGAGAAGAATATTAGCTATCACCGGGTATCAAAGTGTGGTCAACGATCGGAGATAGTTACTACTATCAGCCGATCCTTTTCGAAGCGATAAACTTACTGTCGGCATTGTCTTGCTTTTGTTGTTGAAGAGCACATGCTCGGTAGCGAACCCACGCTCTCCTCCACCACCTCCTGAGCCTCTACTGTTCCCGCCGATGGTACCATCCATCGACATCGTTGACATGTTCGAGGACCAGGTTCTGCAAAATATACTTAGTGATAATGACCAAATAAAGTGAAAGCAAACGAGAAAATATGGAAGAACAAATTAAACATAACCCAGAAATCATGATAGACTCCAAGAGAGTGTAAACTGAATAAAGTGAGGAAATGGGGCAGAGAAGGAGCGGGCGGAAACAAGAAGAGAGTTAAAACCCGCGTAAAACTCGGATTAAGATGAATATTCGTGGAAATTTGTGCTCAATCGATAATGACTGTCATATGACTTTCTTTTCCAATTTCAAAATTTTTCCGCGTGTAAACAAAAGGAATGGCTTTGACTGGGGAATCAGCGCGGTGGGGGAGAAGAAAAAGAGTGAAAACACGAAGAAGACTTGGCAAAAAGGTAAGCGAATCGGGTGCCGAATGTGTGGCAGAGAAAGTGTAGAGACCGCCGACTTCCGTCACATGACCATCATCCATATAACGAGAACCTTTGTGTTCTCGTGCCCTCCCGTCATCTAGAAATCTCCTCTTTCTCTTCTCCAAAACATGCGCCATTCCTCCCTTTTCCATCGACAAACAAACAAAAATATGCCGCCCAAGAAATTCAGATGACACCAAAAGTAGTGGGGTTGCTATAGAAATATGCTCCAGTAGTGGATGTCTAATTGAAAATGCAAATGGCAAAGAAGTCGAAAGAAACGAGGAAGCAGAATCAACAAAAATACGAGGAAAGGAATGAGCGAGGAAGTGCGGAAAAGTGCGAAAAACGAAGAAACGAACGAGCGAAAGAACCATCTGTACAACGAGCGTATGCGAGATGAAGAGACGTAGAGAAAAATGGAGAATGAGGGCGGAGCGCCCGAAGGACATCAATTTCTCGCCCTTTCCCAGCCATACAAAACTGAAAACGATAACAAATGAGAAACGGATAGGAATGGAAAGGAAATAGTAGATTGCGGGCGCAGGAACAATTCGGGGGTGCGCGCATTTCAGAGTCACAAGCTGATCACTTATCAACTAATCCCGACAAATTCCTTCCATCAATCATCAAATAGATATGCATTCAGAAGATGAAGAAAGTGGGGAACAAGAAGAATGAGTTCGTTCGGTAACTACGAAGACGATCACGATAAGATCAAACGGACGAAATGAGGATTTCGGTGACGAGACAGAAACAGTTTCTATATTCTAGAAGGCAATAGAACAGTGATAGAGTTGTGTGGAATGAGTCACAGTACGGAAGGTATTGATGTAAAATCATCGACTGTACTTTTTACGAATTGATTCGAAAGTTTAGCGCAGAGACAAGTGTGAGCACTGAATTGAAAAGCGAGAGAATCGAGAGTAACAAGGTTAGAAAAAGGTAAAGATACAGAGTAGGACAATAAATAAAAGGGAGGAGAAGGAGCGGGGAACAACACTGCCGCTCTCCTCACAAACACAATACGCAAATCGATACAACACAAAACGAACACGCGAATTCTGTGGCGAAGAAAAAAGTCCGACAACATCGTCGCAGAACCAACCGGGGCTGCCACCACTTCTTCTCATTTGATGGAAAAGTTGGAGGCCCAGCTAAAAACAACGACGAGGTGGACTTTATGAGCATGTTTGTAAGCCGTTCTGCTTCAATTTCGACGCCTTTCAACATCTACCGTAACCCACAATTTCGTTGCAGGACCCGCGGGGGAGTGAAGGTGGACTAGTACGCAATGAGTCATTTGGAACTGTGCCAAAACCGAGTATAGTTCATAGGGATCCGGTTTAAAAAGCTCTTAATTAGAAGTGTGAGATACAGAAGAACTCGGACAATTTTGAAGTGACACCTACACTAGTCTGTTAAGAAACCGAGTGGGACAAAACGTTTGACTTGTGTTTATGATAAGTTATCAGATAATCAATCTGATTACTGTAGGATAAAAACAAAACACCAGAAAACATACATAGAAACATAGGAAACTAATGATGGCGAATCGGATACACAAGAAGCTAAAGGAACTTGAAAAATGAAAAAAAGCGCCAAATCATCTTGTGTCGTGTATAAATGTGAATTGGGTGGGTAGGAGGCCTGGTGGGAGATGCAACGAGAGAACACGGCGAGCGGAGAGACGTGGAGAAGCGAAGGTTATACATTGCAATCGGCCATCATTTAGCAAGTGAGCGTAGTGAACGAGAAGCAAGAGTGTGTGAGACGAAGAGATGCAGACGGGTTGCGGCGTCCAAGTAGCCAGTCAGGACCGGACCGCGGGAAGCGAGACATCGGGCTCGGCACGGACGGTGCAGATCGACGAGATGACCGAGTTAGAGAGTACTCTGATTTCGGAGGAGGCTGTACTACTACTCGTCTTTCCACAACACCACCCATTTTTTGCGTCCTCCCGCTCCTTTCTGTTGGTAGCCGAGGAGGCCTCGAAGACTCCGATATGGCCGCCGTCGTCGCCGCCGCCGCCACGCAAACGAAAGGAGCGAGAAGAGAAGAGAAACTAAGCGCGCCGTTGGATTTCTTGACCTATTCCATCCGCTATTTTCCCCATTTTCCGAGAGAAGACGACTACTCTCAGGCACATTCGCAGCACGACAACTACTCGCTCTCCGATGTAAGCACCGCCCACAAAAACGGCTATAATCATGTGACATCGAATGAGGCTCTCTTCTCATCAATGTGAGCAAACAAACGGCGAATAATACACCCCGAAAAAGTGAGAGACTGTTACTTGGTTTCGTAGTGATTGGGGTGAGTAGCAAGGAAACCCTTTTCCATACTCAATTATTATGCTTATTCACGTGTCTGACGATTCCAATGAATGTGAAAAGAAAAAATATCCCTAGGAAATCGCATCGTATGATCCCCATGCTATTTATTGACTCTCTTGCCGTCCAAATTGTCGCTTTTGAATGTAAAAAGAGAAGGAAATGTGAAGAGACAAGCTATCCGTAGAAACTATCAATTTGTTTCGTATTGTCTGAGAACTATACTGATCACTGATAACAGCCCGATAGGAAGAAATTGTGAAAAGAAAAGAAAGAAACGTATTGATGCCGAGTGAATTAGTTTGTCTGGAAAGTGGCAAAACACAACAAGATATGAGAAACTAGCCATCCAGTGAATGAGCAAATGCGGGGGGAAGTGGGAGGCTGAATACGAAATTCAGAAAAAAACGAAAAGAAAAACAAGAACAAGACGACGTTTACAGAATGGAACCAGGCGAAAGCACTCGTCCTATTAAACTTCGATCAAAAAGCTGCTTTCGAGGATTTACGACTTTCTCTATTATTTCCTCCCATTTCAAATGGGATTGAAGTCCATTCTTCGGAGAAAAATATCTTCCCACAAGTTTTTGTTTCCAAAAAAAACGAAGACTCACCAATGAGACACAGAGAAAACGCTTTCGGACCCGGGAACAATTTATTTTTCTTTGTGCGGTTTTGTGAATATTTGCGGCGAGGTTTTGTGTCAGAAGTGAACTAGCGGATGGCGGAGAGTGCTGATCGATAAGTGGTAATAGTAACGACAAGTACTGTGTATAATAAGCATTCGACTGGACACAGAGACCTCTGTTTGTGCACACAGCGAGCGATAGTTCACGAGTCGGCCGAGTTTGTTGCGGTTTGATAACATATTCGCCTTCTCTCGGCTTTTTGGACAAATAGCGACGGCTTGTGACAAAGTACTTTTCGCTTACTCAGACTGCGGAACGGGGTGTGCCAAAAGGGGCCAATTAAAAACAAAAGGAGAAATTGTTTTCTGGCAAATTTTGTTTTCGGTTTGGCGGCCGAATTTGAACTGACTTGCCGTATTTCACGCACAATGCGCGTAAAATATAGTGTTTGCACACCCAAGCCATTTTCGAAAAAAAAATCCGCCCCGTTTTCTGCTCAGTTGCTCGAAAATTAGTGTCTGATTTGGAATAGTTCAATTTTTGAATTATCAATCAATGTTTTAGCACTGTTTGTTGTTTTTTATTCGACGCATTCACCGAATAATCGATCCCTTTTGATCTGCTGCTATGCACTTCTAAGTACTGTGGAATATTCCGATCACTTACATCAATTTCCTTCTTTTCTATTCTTTTGATCGTCCTTCAAGCAATTCCATCGATATTTTGTTCCTCATTTTTCTCTCAGACCTTCTGATTTCAGGCCATAATGTCATTGGCCACAAAATTGCGCAGAGTGCGAAAATCGCCACCAGAGGGATGGGATTTGATTGAGCCAACATTGGAACAGTTCGAAGTAAGTTTTTCTCAAATCTATCTCAGCGAAATTATAATGTTCAGGCAAAGATGCGAGAGGCTGAAACTGACCCGCACGAGGGAAAGAGAAAGACAGAAATCAATTGGCCAATATTCAGGTGAATAAGAAAATAGCTAATATTATTTTCAAAAAACTGTTCAGAATCCACCACCAACGGTCTCGCTACATCTACGACATGTACTACAAGAAGGCGGAAATCAGTCGTGAGCTGTACGAATTCTGCCTGACTGCCAAGTTTGCCGACGCGGCACTCATTGCCAAATGGAAAAAGCAGGGCTATGAAAATTTGTGCTGTGTAAAGTAGGCAAAGTCGCGATGAATGGAAGTTTAAAAAAATTTCAGGTGTGTTCAAACTCGTGACAGCAATTTCGGTACCGCCTGCATCTGCAGAGTTCCGAAGAGCAAACTCGACGCGGAGCGTGTCATCGAATGCGTTCATTGCGGATGCCACGGATGCTCCGGATGATCGACCTGTATCCATTCCGTTTCATTTTTATTTTCCTGCGTGTACCTTTGATTTCTCCTTTTCTCATGTCTATTTCTAATAATAAATTATTTAAAAAATAGATGTTTTGGAAAGTGGACTAACAAGTTATGTAACTAAATCGATACCTTCACGACATTATTCGTAATGAGAATGCGCACAATTCTGAGTTCAGTATGAATTTCGACCCGAATCCGGATTTTCCTCAATTGTCCACAAAAGTGACGGTCGGGTGGGATCAGAAAAGAGGCCGATTCATCAAGGCGAAAGAGAATATTCCGGCCGGAGAAGTGGTTTGCATCGAGGAGGGACTCACTGTGAACATCAATCCGGAATGCTGCTATCGGTGTCTCACAAACATGGAAAGCACCGATTTCGCGTAAGAATGGCCAGAAACGTAGCTTTTAGAATGGAAACATTTGCAGATATTGCGAAGGATGCGAAGAGTTTCTGGAACCGGGCGAGCTGGCTTCTGGAGGTTTCGACAAGCTCGGCATCTTCAAACTTGCTGCTCACCTCGTGTTCTGCTATCCGTTCGAAGACATGGCCACCCTCGTTCAATCTTCCGATCCCGGTAATCGCTCGCTCATTTTGACTCAGAACACTTTATTCTATTACATTCAGAAGTGCCGAAATGTGCGCCCAAAACACTTTCAACAGACAACATCCAATCCGTTTATCAGCTGGCTCCGTTCCCGGAAATCGGTGAAACGTTCAAAGCGAAACACATTCAAGACGGCATTGCAAAGATTATGAAGGCGTTGGAAACGGTTTGCCTTCTTATTACTTTATTCAATTTTTGTTTCGTTTTAGGACTCAAACTGGGGAAGGTTAAAATTTCCA
Source organism: Caenorhabditis sp. 36 PRJEB53466 (assembly GCA_946814055.1). Lineage (NCBI taxonomy): Eukaryota > Metazoa > Nematoda > Chromadorea > Rhabditida > Rhabditidae > Caenorhabditis > Caenorhabditis sp. 36 PRJEB53466. The sequence goes on from CAMPFS010000003.1 coordinate 3,633,501, forward strand.
GCTCGTCTGATGACATTCACGAAATCACTTCGGATAATGGCAGAGAGATGCGCAAAGAATGCGCACACGATCTACAGTATCGAGCAGAAAGAGAGCGGGTGAGACAAGACTTTGAACATTCAAGAAAACAAACATTTCAGATCCGACGAGCTTCCTATTGGCACTGGACTTTTCCCCATCGCTTCAATTTTCAACCATTCCTGCACTCCGAACGTCTTTGCATTGTCAGTCACAGAATTCCGAGTTTCCAACATTTACCTTTTTCAGTTTTGTTCGCAACAAATTCTACTTCGTCAGTCGGGGAGTTTCGAAAGGCGAAGAGCTCGTGGACAGCTACGGAGTCACTTACAGTCAGAACACTCTTCCGCAAAGAACCGTGAGCTGAATTCTGGAAGGTTCTGCTCTAAACTCATTATTTCAGGAGTTCCTCAGAAACGTTTCCGGATTCCGATGCCACTGTGACATGTGTGTGCAGAAAAAGAGCGACGAAATGCTCGAGAAGAACTTCAATAACGTGGAGAAGTGTGCTCGCGACGTGATTTCCTTTCTGGATGTTTCCGAATACTCGGACTACATGACGCCCGGAACCAAAGATATTGAGAGTCTGATCGTCGCATTTGCCCGGAGACCAGATTCTGATATATACACAGAGAAGATGTTCGAGCTGTGGAGGACGTTCATCTCGAATGCAAACATGAGAGGAATCCTGTTCGATCCGTATCTGAGTGAGAGTGAATTCACTTTCAGCATTTCTAGGCTCCTTTTTTCCAGTCCGTCCATACATGGAGATGACTCTTTTGTCGTGGAGTGAACAGGTTCAGTGTTCGGAAGAAGAGAAGGCGTCCCTTCTGATGACCACGTCTCGACTGCTATCCACTTTCTATCAAAAGTTGCATCCACTGCACTAGTCAGTCTGAATATCTTCATCCAGATTCTTAAATTGACAATTTTCAGTAATTTGGAAGGATTGATCAATGCAGGAAATTCAAAAGATCGGGGTGCCATCCGAATGGCCATCGATCGTCTGAAGTATGGAGTACGGAGAGTGTGGCCGACTGAAGAATTTGGGGCGGAATCAGATGAAATAGATCTCGATATCGAAAATTTTTGATTCATTTTATTGCTAACCATTATTCATTCCATCTGCCAGATACATTTCTGGCACTTCCCCCCACTGGCACTTCTAATGATCTTCTTTCTAATAAACATTGTCTGCACTTTTTTCAGCCACTCCTCTCCCTTTCCGCCGTTCTATGACACCTTTTCCCCGTCACATTTGTAAGCCACGATTACCTGTTCTGTTCCGGAATTTGGCACATTTTCTCTCCGAAAATAGAATATTAATCCCTTTGCTGATAACATGAAGATGGTCAAGAGGCGAGCGAATCGATTGAATTCAAGGACTACACTGTTCAGGGCGGGGCGGCGAAAACGGGAAAACAAACTGGAGGCGTTCACGGAATGGGCTACTGGAGCGACGAAAAATGGCGTCACGGAAGAGGGGGCGAAGGCGATAACGGCAGGAAACGGAAGTTCGGAATGGAGTGATAAGAGCCGCGAGGAGTACGTTCGGACGGGTTTGGAACGAGGGAGATCGGAGGGTCTCAGGCCGTGCAATCCAGGAAATCAATAAACCATTAATCCCGATTTGAGCATTCTTATGATCTTAATTCTGATTCTTGACTTGCATCATAAAAATGCCATAGATCAGGTCAATTTCATTTCACACAGGGCTGTACGATAAGTATTGGAAATTGCTTGGAATCGGACGATATCCGTTGATCCTATTTGTCTGGAACTTTGTCTGATTCGGATAATGGCAGAAAAATTAGAGTCCGATTGGATAATTGATAATAGTGCAAACCTGTTTTTGCGGTTTTCCTTTAGAAAATCCGCTTACTGCAACCTAAACTTTCAGACCGTAAAAAAGAAAGCAGCAAATGAAAAAAGAACCTCAAACTAAAACTTATTTTATTTTTTTGTTAAAAAAAAACATTAAAGACGTGATGATAACGGAAAAAAAAGAGAAAGCGCAGAGAGAAAGAGAAATTAAGCTGCAGTATTTACCAGTGGAGAAGTGTGATAAGGAGGTGATAAAACGGCGTTTCATATAAAAAGAGAGGGCTCCGAGCGGCCCGACCATTTGCTTTTTTGCTCCGCCACGCATCGAGAGCCGAATGAGTAACAACAAGAATGATCCGAACGGAGCCGTCGGCGAGCCGGATGACGTTCCCGTCAAGCCGCCCAAGATATTCGACTTTGCCGAGTGGCCCTTCGAGATTCCTGACGTCTTCAAGGTGAGCTTCTTCTTCTTCTTCTTCTTTTTCTCCCTCTCTTTGCCCTTTCTGTTTTGGATTTCATGATTGCAGAGGAAAGAACTCTCCTACAACTACAACTACGATTTGGCGACGTCGAAAAGTCTGATGGTCATAAAAATGATATTCAAATGGCGCGGATCTCTGTGGGAGGCTGTTTACAAGTGAGTGCTCCGCCCAAAAAAATGATAACTGGGAGTCGTAAAAAAGAGCACGAGTCATTGTGATATCGAGAGTTCGTGGGCAGCTCGTAAACTGACGTCGTTCCCGATTACAGAGAGTTGCTCGCATGGATCTGTGCCTACACATTCGTCTCGCTCATTTATCGATTCGCCCTGACAAGGAATCAGAAAGAGTAAGTGATGTCAGAGGAATGACTGATCGATTGGTTCATTTGAGCACCGATCAACTGACTGATCTGTTATTTCCTAATCGTTTTCCCACTTCGACACTCACTCTTGCAGTCTCTTCGAGAGATTCGGAGAGTACTGTGATGCTCGCATGGGCTATTTGCCCCTCAATTTCGTGCTCGGATTCTTCTGCAACATCATCATCCGGAGGTGGCTCAAACTGTACACAAGCCTCGGAAACATCGACAAGTGAGCCTCTTGTTTGGAAACCGAAAAGTTCCCTACTTTCTTTCAGTATCGCCCTCTTCGTTTCTGCCTACGTTAGAGGGAAGGATGACAGAGCCCGTCAGATACGGAGGAACATAGTCAGGTACTTACTGCCGTCCCCCTCTCTCTCATTTCCACATGCTTCTCAGGTACTGTGTCCTCTCTCAATGCCTCGTTTTCCGTGACATACACGTCGGTGTCCGTCGCAGATTTCCAACCCTCGAATCGATCGCACAGGCGGGAATCCTGCTCCCGCATGAACTCGAAAAGTTCAATGCGATCAAGTCTCGATATCAAAAGTACTGGGTCAGCTTCAACTGGGCACTCGAACTGCTGAATGTGGCCAAAACGGAGAAAAGCATAGATGGAGACAATGCGAGGAACGCGATCGCACAGGAGATCAGCAAGTTCCGTGCCGCACTGACGACGGTCTCCATGTACGACTGGGTGCCGATCCCGCTGATGTACCCGCAGCTGGTGAACATGGCTGTGCACACCTACTTCTTCCTCTGCGTCTTCACGCGCCAGTTCTTCATCTCCGCTGATGCTCACAACAAAACTGAAGTGGATCTTTACATTCCTTTCATGACTATCATCGAGTTCATTTTCTACATGGGATGGCTGAAAGTGGCGATGGAATTGTTGAATCCTTTCGGAGAAGACGCTGATGATTTCGACTGCAATCTTTTGATCGACAGAAATCTCGCCATCGGACTCACCTCAGTCGATGAGGCATACGACCAACTGCCCGAGGTGAAGCCGGATGTGTTCACGGGAAGATCTGTGAAGCCGTTGGATTCAGATGACACCAGAAGTTTGAAATATCACTTTGGAAGTGCAGCTCAGTAAGCGAACACTATCAAAATGTCAAGTACTGTAATATTTCAGAATGGAAGAGATCTCCTATCTGAAAAAGGAAGAGGAGAAGATGATAAAGGCGGGAAAGAAGCCGAACAAAATGAAGCTGTGGCTGAAGAGCATGAAGCGAAAGCGCTTCGAGACTTCGGCGACGCAATCCTACTCGGTTTCCTTTCCGATTCCCGAGTGACTTCCGTTCCAACAAACCAATCACGGGTCCTCCGAATATAAATCAACTTGAAAAAACAATCAATAAAGTGTGTGTCTTCTTTGTAACCTGTCCTTGCAACAGATCTTCTTCTTCTCCTTATTCTGCAGAGATCTCTTCTGCACTTATCTTTTTGTCATCTTGATTACGCGTTCTCCATTCCCACCAAAACGATGCGTTTTCTTACCTTTTTCCAACTTTGGCTGTCCATTTTCTCACTGGCCGATGCTCTCCGAATCCTTCAAATCGTGCCCGGTTTCACCAATTCCCACGTGCTTTTCAACTACAGACTGGCCGAAACGCTCAGGTAATCAAAACGGCCAGAGACTACAAAATAGAAATAAGAATTGTGTTTCGTTCCGTCGCATTCAGAGATCAGATCTTACACATTCTCCCTTCTCTGCCCTTCGAGAGAATATGCTTTTCTGCTTCCTCACTTCGAAAACGGTTTCACACTATTCATTCAACATGATAAGAATGGCGTTTCGAATTCCAATTTCGCTCATCGCGGCCATTCTCTCAATTCGCTTCGGGACCCGCCCGTCCTGAAAGTAGCTGCGCCTTCAAAGGTTCGCTCGCCGCGCGTGGCCTTTTCCTCCGTTTGTCAACGAAGAACAAACTATTCGTTCGCTTCAGATTCCTTGGCCACGATGTGAAAATGTGGACTCAAATGGAGATGGCGATGCTGGACACTGGAAACAATAAACTTCCAGAAGACGTCGTCGAGTACAGAATACCCATTCATTTCACAGATACTCTGAAAACAGAAGGGCTCAAGGTTCCCCGGTTTTTTGGTTTTCAATTCCAACCTTAACTGGTTCCAGGTCTTCCAATCCATGATGTTTTCGTCCGGCGACGCCCACGATCTCTGGTGGACAGGCCAGGAGTTCAAGGACATGAGAGTGGAAGCCTGCGAGCAGATGCTCACCCACGACGAAAGAGTTTGATTAGCATTCATTCAGCAGGAATGACGTTTGACCAACACAGGTGTACGAGGAGTTTCGGAAGGACGGATTCGACGTCGCCATCGCCCACTTTCACGACTTGTGTCCTTTGGCTATCGCGAAAAAGATGAATGTGAAACGGGTGAGCGTTTGCACTGACTGACCGACGGAGATCAGGTACACCGATTCCGAATTGTCATCGTTTCGAAGAAAAACGCAACGGAAGACTGCCTACCTACCGCCGCGATTATTGGAATTCGAATGTGCGCTTGCCTCTGTTAGATTGTTGTCTCTAGTTAGGAACAAAAGGATTCTGTGTACAAATCGGATGATAGTTGGGACATTCTTCAGGTCATCTGGATCACGCACGGCACCTCAATCTATGATTTCGCCGCTGTGCAACTCGGTCTCCGAACCATCCCATCGTCAATTCCGCATCCTCTCTCTTCTGGTAACTCCCCAAAAAGGAGGTAAAACATCGACCCTGTTCAGCTGGATTCTCTCAGTCGTTCGCCGACCGCCTTCAGAACACTCTCTGGCACCTCTCCCTTCTCGACTTCGTGAATCTCCCTCAAAACCTTCTTATCGATGAGAACCTTTTCTACAGAAGTTTCCCCACAAAACCTGAAATCGTTAATGGCCTTTTTTCAGAAATGGTGGGAGCCGATCAGGACGATCTGTGGGACCTGGCCAAGAGCACAGTGCCTTCTCTCTTGATAAATGGGGACAGAATGCTCGATTTCCCGCGTCCACTGCCCCTTCACATCGCATTCTCCGGAGAGTTGGGAGTGCGGAAGGGGAAGAAAACAACCATGGAGCCGTGGTTGGAAGAAATAATCGAGAAACCGTCAGAAGGTTTGATCGTCTTTTCGTTGGGAACTGTTTCGAATACAACGAACATGCCAGCTCAGATGATAGTAGGCGATTGTAGATAGATTTTCCAATGCAACTACAATATTCAGAATTCCTTCCTCGGAGCATTTGCCAAGTTGAATACATACACCATCCTTTGGAGAATGGAGAAGTCAGTAGAAGGAGCAGAGAAAGTGGACAATGTGCATTTGGTAAAATGGTTACCGCAGAAGGACATCATGAGACACCCGAAGATGAAGCTGATGATCGCCCACGGAGGATACAACTCGTTCTTCGAATCTGCGCAGGCCGGAATCCCCGCAGTTCTCATGCCTCTTTTCGCCGATCAGAAGATTAATGCGAAGAGAGCACAAAGATACGGAATGGCCACAGTTCTTGATAAGCTGGATCTGACAGTGGAGAAGGTCCACGAAGCAGTCATTGAAGCCCTGCGGCCACAGTCAGAAGACTTGTTCTTGTCCATTCGCCCCACATCTTTTCTTACAGATATTCTGAAAACGCGAGGAAATTGTCGGCGATGCTCTCCGACCAGGTCTCTCAAATACCGTACTCCGCCCTACAGTACTCCCTCAAACTGGCAACCAGCCCGAAACCGTCCCTTTTCACCCTCAAGTCTCAATACCTTTCATTCCTCGAGTTCCATAATCTTGACGTCATCTCGCTTGCCGTTCTCGCTTTACTTTTCGTTCTCTGCTAGAAATGAATCCATTTGATCGTGGTGCCGTCACTCAGACGACCGCCGTTCCGTCGTTTCTGTGCGTAAGACAACTTGGTAGCAGCAGCAGCAGCTCCAGACAAAAATATTTACCGCCCTGCTTGTTATTGACGTGTGCGCGACCAGGAAACAGAAACGTCGGGCCCATCTCGGGAAGCAATCGAATCGCCGACGGCATCCGAAATAACACCCGTACTATGATCGGTCTATAGGGACTATAGGCAGACGGCGATCAGCTGCAAATCTTGTTTCGCGACTCGAAACACTTTCACTTCTCTCCCGGACCGATTTCGATCAGTGAGGATTGGTGCGTTGACCGGCGGAGAAGGGCAGCTGACCAGAGGAATCAAAAGCACAAACGTCGTCGGTTTGTTTGTCAACACTCAATTACACGGACGCCGGAAAGCACGGTGGAGCCCAGTTCCAGCCAGACGTTCGAATCAAAACACACTTGAGAGTGGCGGCGAACACTTTGAAGCAGAGATCCGGGGTTGTTATCTAGGAGCAGAACACACAGGTCTTCCATGGTAAAGCTGCTTAATTCAGATGCATGGAAAACAACAGAGAACGTATGCTATTGCTACCGCAATCCACACTCTGTTTCACTGTTTCGCTGTAATCGGCGGCAGACAGTCATCCGGAACTCGTTCTGATATCTGATGTCAAAAAGGGCAGACAGTTGACATCAGACGGCAAGAGAGAGCACGGAGACAACGAGACGCAAACACAAACAAGTCAAAAACCATGTCTGGTATTACACCTGGAATTAGTCGAAAACCTGAATTCTGAGAGAGCGTTTGAAAATAGAGAAAACGTCCTTGTACTCGAAAACGTTTTGTGTCCTTCTGTTCTGCTCCATCGGAAATTGTATTTTGAGAACGTTCCCTCTGTACACTTCTGGAACACTCTCCGTCTCTTAGTAGGCCGCACTGTCTGGAATTGCATACAAAAGAAGCCGATTGCTTCTGTGGTGGGGCGGGCGGGCCGAGTAAAACACATTGGAGCGGAACGAAGGACTGAAATATCCGATAGTCTGCCTGCACTTGTTGTCAGTTGCTGTCTGACAGTGCGTCTCGCCCCCGCACCGAGCCCCCAGGCCATCCGTTTCGTCGTCCGCATTCTTCTGAATTGCACTGCCCTTTTGCTCGAGACAGTCTAGACCGCTGTGAATACCAGTGTACAGAGGGCCAGACGAATGCGCGTCGCCCGTTGTTTTCAACTGATTATCGTCAGCAACGAATCTGATGCGTCTAGACGGGCCAATTTCCCTTTCTTTTCGTTCCGCCTCGATTTGTTTTCGGTTGCTGGAAAGTTCTTCAGAGCAGAAGGAAAGAAGAAGAAGAAGAGGAAGACAAACGAATTGTGCACTCTCTGCTAGTTTTCAGTCATTGGTGTAGGAGGATCAAAGCGATTAGGAGTCGTCGGAAATGCGAGAACCCGTAAAAAGAAGAAGAAGACGAATGGGTCGGATAGCGGACACCACGGCTACCGTACTCAGATGACGTTTCCAGTTGTGATGGCCTTTGGTTGTTCAGAGAGGAACGAGCGACTGATAAGAACGGCCACTGTACTCTGAGCGCCCCGGAGAAAGGGTTTACGAAGTTTATTATCTCCATTCAAGATCTTCCTGATATCCCCAGCTACCGTACTTCTGCCGAAAATCCATGTTGTTTTTTTTTCCTTTCACTCTCATTTTCTTCCGAAAATACTTGGATTTGTCCTCGCACATTCGTTATGATGGGAAAACAAGAACATCGTCTGCTTCTTGGTTTTCCTCTACCAGACAGTTTCTGACACCAACAACCACTTGTTTATCGTAGACTGTCGTGGCCGCCTTCCGAAGCTTCACTTTCGTCCGCGACGACGTTGATGTGTGTAGAGTGATCGAAGCGAAAGACCCGTCCGTGTGGCTACACATTAATCTTTAGCGAGAGGCTGGCCGAGACGCAGACAGCGTCTAGACGGCTGCAGTGCCCGACCCTATCGAGTTCCGACCCCTTGCAGGCGCCGCCCCATCCGACTGCATGCCCTCCCATACCTCCTCCTCCTCCTTCTCCTTGCATTGCGTGCCCATTTCGCGCCCTCTTAATCTATTTTTTGTATTCGTCTTTGTCTTTTTCATTTCTTGCAACTCTTATCACCAAATGGCGGCCGCCGTTAGCTTATTACCAGCACCAATGCTGGCAATTCGCGTGCGGCGGCGCCAGCTGTTTATTTAATGGCGAGGTGCTCTGCTGCGTGTCTGTCTGGCCTTTTTTCTGTGCTCGTCTACACATAACTTTGCTTTCCCTCATTAGTATAAGATCACAATTCGTGCGCGTCATGTTCGTTTTCTGAAACCGCTAATTTCTTCCTTGTAGGCTATGATACAGGAATGGTTTGTGGATAAAGTGTCTCGATTCCGCAAACGTTTCGATCATCAGGAGTTGTCTGAGCAGTCAACGTCTTCTTTCAATTCTTCCTCTTCTTCCTGTTCCTCCACTTCTGGAAGATCCAGACGCAGCCGCTCCCTCTCCGCAAAGAAAGAGCAACGAGCAGTCCAAATGAATTCACGGACTCGCGAGATCATAATAAACCAGATCACTCGAAAAGCGGTAAGTACACGTTCTTACTTCCTCCTTTTCCTCTCCGTTCGCATATCCGTTAACCATGCCTTTTGTGCGTTCTCCTCTGGCGTTTCGGCCTATTGTTCCTCTCGCTAACATGTATTTGTCGTCACGTGAATCGGCGCCCCGACACGGTGATCAATTTTTTATGAGCGCACACCGAAAATTCGAAAAGCACGGCGATTTGAACCCGAGGTTATGGTGATCTGAGCGGTCGGAGTGGAAGCCCGATAATGTGTATGTTCAAACTACACTTCACGGACTAACGATCGTCTGCTTTGCCATGCACGTCTCATAGAATCGATAAACATTGTGGCGAGCGCCCCCAGCTAATAAGGGAATCGGAGCGTCTAATTAAAGTTGTCCCTCGCTCTCAGCCTCGTCACTCTCAGCCAGAGCCAGCCCTCAGCTTTTTCGGAGGTAAAGAACAAGAAGACGTGTTTGGGTATAGATGTTCACTACTGTCTAGTACTGTAGGTGTGCAAACAGCCGCCGACAATGACATCAAACAGGAATCTGCAGACAGTCGGACACAGCCAGTGTTTGAGTCACATGTCTGTCTGGGGCGCGAGACAGTGACGCAAGTGTGGAGGGAGCCGTCACGCAGACACTTGCCCGCACGGTTATTTTTAACGGGTTTGTTTCGTTCATATCTAAGTTCACAATAATACTAGTAGAATGTGAAGAGCTCGCAAGTCTTATGCTATTTTGGTGTTCGAGTGGGCCGCCCGTCAAGTCAATTTCCCAGTAAGGCATAGTGGGAAACTGGAACAAACAAGGGAGCGAGTATGTTCCAAAGTAAGACACTAGTGAGCAGGAACACGCACTCTTCGCTCCAAGAACCATCGTCACTGGACTGAACTGCCACGACTTCTCTTCTTGTTATCAGTGCTACGAAACAAGCGCTCGTTCTGTGGCCTTTCGCTTATTTGCTCGCGTGTCTCGTGCCCTTCCGTTTCTAGTCTCCTCATCCGCGAAACGCAACAAACGCAACAAACGCGACATTTCGCCCTTGGCCCTCGGAATTCGGCGTCCGAAGACCAACGTCTCCTGCGCTCTCCCAAACGCGTCTTTGTTCCCGTCGTCCTCCTGGAACGACGCGCTCCCTCGGCGCCGTAGACACAACAGGGCGCCTCTCGCCGCAAATGTTGCGATTCTTGCGTCGTCTGCTGCATACTTGCCTGTCTAGACAGACACAACCCGCCTTTTTCCCATCCTCAAATAGATAATGATCCTTTTGGGAGAAGGGACCAATGAGCAAACAGAAACCTAACTCCACTCTCTTTTCAGCATAACGCCTACTTCGAACTTCTGGATGAGAGTGATACTGTATCGGCGGTCTGTCCGGAATGCTCGAAACGGAAGGGAAAGTTCATTGGCACAACATGCGGAGATCATGTGCCCATTTGCAAGTACTGTGTGTACGTGATGATGCTCGCGGCGGTGAGTTCCTCTCCATTATTTATAACCACGGTGCGCGGGAGCGGGGGCTATTCAATTGATTCGAACGGTCCCCGACACAAACTAGACTTTATTCGCATTGTGTTTGCACACCAAATCACAATGCAATCAAATCAAACAGTGCGCGACGTCTGTCCACTCGGAGACCATCAGATCATTCGCTATCACTTCCCTGAGAGAATGAATTGCTCCAAGGGATGAGCGGCTCACAAGAATGTTTCTCGCCGCAGGGGGAAGCGAATAAACTTTGGCCGTGTGGCACTCGGGGCGCGGCGGCTCGATTCCCCACGGGTCCCGGTCGTAGTTCTGCACGCGCGTCGTCCTAAAAATCGAATTTGACGAGCCGCGTCTTAGCACGTCGTGAGCCTCCGGTCGTCTGGCATTCGCTCGTTTCCGGGGGAATGGGGCCGAATGACGGGGACGCCAGAGACCAATGCCGAGGGGGAATTGCAAATGAGATGGGGGAGCAGCGAAACAACAACACACACACATACAAATATTTACAAAGTTTAAATTGCAGATCCGTGAGTACCAAGGAGGTGTTCTGACTGCGAGCTGTCCTCATTGCTACGCTCTGATGCATACACTAAAGAGAATTTCTTCGGAACGCCCTCATTCATTGGTCAGTTTCTGCTGCATTTACAAACGTGTCAGCGTGCTGCTCCGCTTAATTTAATTGAAGCTGCTGCGTAATATTTTGCGTTGAAAACTGAGGGAATGATGACTAAGCTCGTTTCATGATATTCAGACGGATTTTCTCTTCTGCTTTTTGATATTATGATCTCAGCGGCGATTTGTGTGTGTGTGTGTGTGTTTTGGAGAGAATAACACAGCATAACACAGCCAAGTGAGGCGTAACTTCCGCTAAAACCAACAGAATTCTGATCGTGGTGGCTTATTCACGTCACAAAACTTCACATGAGCATCCGGAAATAAGAGCATTATTTTCAGAAGGAGATCGAAGGGGATGAGAATACACCGACCCCGGAAGTTTCCCGTCCGGCTGAAATAACAATCTCGATCAGTGAATACGCTGCATCAATCTACCGAGAGTCGAGAGGAGGACGTGTGAACAGAGCATACGACTCGTCGAGTTCGCTCTAGGCACCGCAAATGTATATAATCTCCTCGCTTCTGCTGTCATTTAATCTACTTGTCATTTCACTCGGCTCAACACCCTTTTATGCATCGATTCATTGTCGCCTTTCCGCCTATTCTTCGCTGTCTTGCTACTGGAAATCTCTGTAAATGTATGTACGGTGTTAAACTCTCCATTCGAAAGTATTAATTTCCTTCTGCTTCCGGAACTCTCACTATTCTATTTCCTTTCCACGTTCTTGGGCGACATAACTTATGAATTATTACTATTGTTTCCGTGTTCTTTTCTCTTTTCTTATCAGCTGCCGTCGACATTTGTCTGCGAAAGTGTAATAGACCAAGGAACGGACACACTCTAGTTTCCGGAATTTCTCTCTCTCTCTCTCTCTCTCTCTCTCTCTCTCTCTCTCTTCCGGAAGGGGACCCTCGCAAAACGAGACGGCCAAAGTCCAGTGAGTCAGACTAATGACGCTCTGAGACGACGACCAAGTGTTTTCTAACGAGGCACGTCGCGGCGCCCGTGCCTGCTCGGCAGTTGCTGAATGGAGCAGACTAGACAAGGCTGTGCTCTTATTATAAATTCAGGGAATCGAAATGAAAATAATCGGAAGACGACACTGCCTTCCTGTCTGCTGCATTAAAGATACCGTTTATTTCCTTGAATGTGGTTTTGTCCAAAGTTTGACTGGGTGTCCATATATTTCACGAGGCAATCTTCAGCGCGCAAACCGAAGGGGATTCCGATACAAATAGATTTTCTCGCGCACAAATGCAATTTGATTGGAGACAATTCTCAAAAGTTTATGGTCGACCGATCATTCTTTATGTCTGTCTAGACATACGTCCTTGTTTCCGGCATTTCATTACTTGCCACTTCCTTTTTCAGCGACCAAAAGATCAGGCACACTCACATGCACAACTACCGTACTCCTGAAGCAGATGATGTTCGGCGCCTGAATTTAGATTGGATTTTAGGAGCAGATGTGCCCTGGGCGTCAGAGGGCACTTGCAGACTCGTGGGGGCTCGGGCGGCGCCTCTCTGAGCACACATTGCCGTCTTTCTCTTTCTCGGATGAGCGGTTCCGTCTAGACAGACGAGTGTCTGCACGTGTCTCGCCAATCTGAAATGGCTTTTTTCTTTCCAAACTGCCAAGTGCTCAGTCGTCTTCACGTATTCATAACATGAAGGTTTCAGGGTTGAAGGTGGCGAAACTACGCAGAATTCACTTGTGATCCTGAGAAAAAAAATGGGAACTGAACTATGGTGTAGGGGAGCGAAAAGGCCAACCGGCCAGCCAAAGGTTGCGGTAATTACAGGGAGTGATTCATGGGACGTCGTGGGAAACTGACAATCATTTTTCGACCTTTTCGAAATGGCAAAAAGTTGAACGCAGGGATTTCGGATTCTCGTCCAAAATCTAGAGTGCGGTGCTCGCATAAGTTCGAGCAAATGAATTTGGAAAAGTGCTTTTCGCTTCACAGAGCAAATGAGTCGAAACGTGTCGTAATTGAGTTGCCTTCTATCCTCGCCGACTGATTGTTTAGTCCTCCAGACACCAGTAAGACTTCTCCGTGCTCTTTGATCGCCGAAAGTTCTTTTCGAACGTGTCAATATGCTCTCCCGCCTACTCAATATTTCATTACGTTTTCCGGAAATCGCGGAAGGGCTCGCCGAGAATAGAAAAGTGGGCGCTTCTATTTTTATGATTGAATATCTTTGTTCTGCTGCAAGACGGGCGGTGTTTGGTGTGATTCTGAAGTCGCCGCCGGCTCGATTTCATCGTCGATCCATTAGCCGAAAACATCAGAAATCGACTGCAACCGAAATAGTTTTGGGGTCGACCGGGAGCAGCGACAGCTGTGACATGTCTAGACGGGGCCCAAGAAGTCGTACTTTGATGATGATGGAGACGTCGTCGGGGTCCAAAGAACGAGCGGATCGTGTACTGGATGAGATTAGACGCCGATGTTTAGGAATGCCGATTGCTCAATCCGGCCACGAGATTACTATGCGGCGGTCAACAGGGTGAAGCGAAAGCAAACAGAGGGCATCCCGCGGGACAGAGATCCCGTGCCGCACAAAAACACTTTTTGAAGGGGAATGCAACATTCAAGCGGATTAGAATATGCTCAGAAAGTCATTGTGAACTGATTGAAATGGGATTAACGAGGACTAAAGAGTAGCAATCTGAAGGGGCATTTCCAACTCTTACCCGTTGTGTTTCCTGACACTTTTTTCGAGGTTCCGCTGCGAACATAAAATGAAGCAGAAGAGCGGCTGTAAAAGTTGATGTGCACACATCAAACGGAAGATATAAAACACCCGGGAGCAGGCGAAAGTGACCTGAGTTCCCTTACCGTATCACGATGAACGGGTCTCTTCCTGTTCTTGTCTTGCTCTCCTTGACTGTCGCAATGGTCTCATCAATGGGATTCTTCATGAGTGAGTTGAAGAGCTCGGTTTCTAGGAAAAGTAGTCGATTCAGGTGAGAACTATGCAGCGAGGACGGCGCCGAAGGGAGATTGGCCGGATACTTTCCCGAAACATCCGGCTGGATTCAACTATAAATGCAGAGGAAGACAACTCGGACAGTTCACGAAGGCGCCTGCTCCGACGACTGTTGCAAGTGCCCCTGTTCAGCAGGTCCTGCGCGATGAGATCGGTGGAAACTTGGTGCCATCTTCCAAAGCACCAGCTACTACCCACGTTATAACTGTGATTCCGACCACTCATAAGCCAGCCACGACCACTTTGAAACCAACAACGAAACTTCGTCCAACGACTACTCTCTCAACCATTTTGACCTCGAGAGCGGCAGCAGTAACTACTAAATCACAAAAGGGAACGACTTTCTGGATCAGAACTCCGACTCCTCCGAACGCTCCGAACGCAGTCTATCCGGGCGCTCATTCGGTCGGAGTTCCTCTCTCCGCCACAGTCGCCGTCGACTCTCCGTTCGCTCCAGATGCCGCCCTTGATCCTCTGAATGGTGCCGCCGAAAGCGATGACTTCGACATCAAGACAGTCGGAACCCCGAAGCCGCCAAGAGCTGTGATTGATCCAGATGCTTAATTTGTTTATGAATGAAGTTAGCCTTGATGTGTGATTCATTGAACTGTCCCGCTCACCCCTCTCCGCGCATTCTGACGTTTCAAACCATAAAATAGCATGCAAAAGCGCGTCCAAACTTCAAATTTTAATGACGCTTTTGTTGTATAAAACTATCGTATCTCTGCACCGATTGTTCGAGTTTTTCAATCTTCGATAATGATCGGCTCTTCTCGTTTTCTGACCCTTCTCTTCGCTATCGTTGGATCGGCTTGTGCTATGTCATTTATCAGAAAAAGTAAGGCGATTCCGGATTGTTCCAATTGTTGAAGAGACGTTGTCGCAGATTATGAGGGTCATCGAGAAAGTGATTGGCCGGCGACGTTCCCCGATTCTCCAGATGGATTCTACTTCGGATGTAGAAGATGTCGGTGTCAGTGTGCACAGAATCCCACGACGAAGAAATCTTCAACGACAGCGGCTCCGACGTCTTCATCGACAGTTGCTCCGACGACCACAAAAACTGTAAAAACTACAGCAACGACCACTGTTGTCCCATCAACCAGTACTGTGCCAGCTACATCGCCCTCCACTTCTGCTAGGCCGACAACTACTCAAGTTCCTTCTTCGTCGTCAACTAAATCGGCAACTACAAACGCCAATGCGGATATGGATGTGCCTCAAATGTTCGGTGCACCGTTCACTGTTTTGCCTGAAAGCGATATACCTGGAAATGATAGAGTGGTCGCCGATGAAGTCGATGCCGGAACGACGGTGACGGAAACTGGAACAACCTTTTGGATCAGAACTCCGACTCCCGCAAATGCCCCAGATTCTGTCTACCCGGGATCTGGAGGTGTTCCTGTCTTCGCCACCGTTGCTTTCAATTCTCCGTTCGCTCCTGATGCCGCGTTGGCTCCGTTGGACGGAGGAGAAGCTCAGGATGATTTGGATTTCGGCATTCGGACCGTGGGAACACCTAAAGCTCCGAGAGCACCAATTGACCCCGATGCATAGATGAAAACGGAAACTTGTTCATTAATAAACACTATTTTTTTAATCGTACAAGATTTATTAGTTACAGCTTCTTACTGACATTATTAAACACCGGAGAGGGCGACCTGCTCGGCGCTTCGTAGATCTTGTCGCCAATCACTGAGTGAAGACGGTTCTGTTGGACAGAAGAACTGGAAAAATAAACTTTTGTATTGATTTAAAAAATGGTTTACTCGAAAATGTTTTCCAAGAAAGAAGCAGACGCGGACGAGGTAGGCGTTGTCGGCTGAAGGCTTCGTCGGCGGACCACAACTTCTGAAAGCATTTAAAATTTGGAGTAATTTTTACTCTCACGCTCACCTTTTCCCGGTTTGTCTGAAAGACAGAAATCGAAAGAAGCGGTGCGATTTTTCCGTCCGTCGCCCAATCGAGATGAGCAGAGCATCGAAGTGTCTCCGAATCCCTCCTGCAGACAAAATAAATTCTGAATTCACTGCAACTGAAGAACTGACGCCTGTCGGAACGGTGACGCTGGTGTCGTTCAAAATCGAGGCATCTGCGTCGGAAGTGAACGAAATGTCATTCGGGCGGCATGGCGCACCAGCTGGACCCGCCACCTTCTTCTTATCTTTACTTGGCGTTACAAGAGAGAGCAGACTTTTCAGCATGCTGCAAACTTTTTACTTAGTAGAATTTGCAAAAATCGAAGCTGAAAAGCGGCGACATTTGAAGAATGTTTCGAAAAAAGCGAAAGAAATGAAGGCGCTACAACGAAGTAAGTAGAACTCGCACTTAACAGAACTGTTACGATTTGGAACTCGAAACGTTAAAATATAACTTCGAGTTCCAAATCGTAACAGTTCCATTCCGTGCGAGTTCTTCTTCGTTGTGGCGCCGAAATGAAAAAGTTGTTTACGAAAACCTAAAAAAAATTGAAATGCAAATGTGCTTTATTGCAAATCTGAAAAGCGCGAGTTGGCGCCAGTTCAAATAAAATTATTTTTCGTCTGAATCGAGATCTGAATTATGATCGAATGTATTTACACAATATAATCAGTTTTCAAACAGTTTCTAGTCGACTTTTATTTTCTCGCTGATAAAAAGAATGTGACACAAAATGGGTACAATCAAGTTAATGTCACAGGAGAAAATACGTTTATTAACTAAAGTCGGACTAGAGAAGGGCGGCGGGCAACAAGGATATACAAAAGAGAAATTGGAGGGAAATGTGCGAAATCAAATCGGTTTCAACGTGTTTTCAGTGTCCTTGTAGACAAATTGAGCTCCTGCAACGAAATCACTTCGATCTATTTCAGTTTTCCAATTCATTACCATCTTTCATGGGCGGCTTCGAGCACAGAACGGCGCGCTGATTCGTATTGCAGTCTACGCTAACGAATTTGAACTTGCTGCGGCAGTCGTCGTGGATCTCGTTGCCTGTGAACTGAACGAAACGATTGAGAAGACACGGGCGGGACGGAACAAACCACAGTACACTTCTTGTCCCTCGGAAGCTTCTCCGTCCACGGGTCGAACTGAATTCCCTTGTTTCCGTCCTCCCAACCGAAATCCTTGTCGTACTTTACATATCCGATCCATGTCTGCTCGTTCATTGTGAAGTTCTTCGCTGTCTGAACGAGAGCAGACACGAATCTCGCTTCTCCGTCGTTCTGCACAGATGCCACATAGGCGTTCTCCTGACGACACACTTGACGGCCTTCTGTGAATTTCTTCGCTTGCTCAATGTGCTGAACGCAATTGTGAATTTGTATTCATCTGCTGAGATGCGAACCTTGTAGCACTTTCCGTTCTGCGCATTTCCGTCGTGTGAATAGTAGCTCCATCCTTCCTGGCAAGTCGGTTGACTAGAATCCTTGTCTGTAACCCGTTCTCGCTCTCTCAGTCCTTCCCTTTCCAAACCTACCGTTTCCAAGGGTCACTTCACAGAGCACCGATTTCTGCGCCTCTTCGCAAGGGAAGTCTCCGAACTTGTACTGTGTTCCTTTGTGTGGATAGTTTGGCAGTTCGTTTCCAGTGAACTAAAATCCCATTTCGATCTCTTCCCTTATTTCCCTTCCTCACCACAGTGCAGTCGTTGATGTTCGGTGCTCCCGGGAGCCATCTCGTGAAATCCATCGCCGTCTCGTCTTCGTACACATAATACTTCTGATGAATACGATTCAACCCAATCCACGTCTGGTTGCTTATTCCATCAGGCGCGTTGTTGTGAAGTAGGGCTGCAAGTATCATGTAGACTCGGTGCGTTTTGATTCTGAATACCAGATAGAAGGAGAAGTTGTCGTTCGTTGTGAATCGATGCCAAGTGTCCGCCCTTTCCCAAACAGTAAACACGGGCATCCTCAAAGTTCATCGGTTTGTCGAATCTTCGGAAGCACAGTGGCGGAGCGGTCACGTTCGTGTTGAACTGCGTCCATTCTGCCGGACAGCCCGGATTCTTTTTCCTGTCTGGCCGGGCCGCCCCTACCAGAGGCCCTCCTGCGGCCATTGCCGTCGTGATCACATTGGTCAGATCGGGTTTCTTTGTGGTGGTGATTGAGGTGCTTCTCTGATCCGAGAGGGCCGCATTCAGAGAATCGTCAATGTCCTCCTGTGGTCCTTCCGTCGTCGGTCTGACCGACGTCGCTATCACTCCCTTTGGGGCATCCGTCTTCTTTCCTCCGGCCAGAACTGCCGCCGCCGACACCAAATCCGCCATCTCGTCATCCTCACTCTTCTCTTCCTGCTTCTCCTCTTTCTCTGCCGCCGCCACTGCCTTCTGTTCCACACTCATCGACGCGCTGTCCGCGCTTTTGTCGTTCGAACTGCTCGCCGACTCCTTCTTGCTCATCTCGCTTGCCGACATCGCCTTCGCCATTTCCGCAGACATCGACGCCTCCTCGTGCACGGAATCCGAACTAGAATCCGAGCTTTCACTCTTGCTCTCCGCGCTCATTTCCATTGCGAGGGCTCTTTGCTCGGCCACTGACATCGACTGGCTCATTGACATTTCGTCCGTTTGAGAGTCGAACGTCGAGCTGGTGCGGGTGCTCGAGTCCGCCCAGTTCGCATTCACAGTGTATCCGCCCATCAGTGAGGCTGCAGCAGAGAGCAGGTCCGCCTCGGTGTACTGGTCGAAGCTTTCCGACTGGGCAGCCATGTCCTGCGACATTGAGATCGCGGCCGCATAACCCATTTCCTTGCGAATCGCAGTTTCGGAAGCATCGTAGATTTCGTCGGAGGACTCGCTTGCGCTCGCACTCGCGGACGCGGCGCTGGCGTTCATCGCCTGCTGATCGGAAATACTGGCGGATTCAGATTCAGCCATGCTGTCCTCGTCGTTCGATTCACTTTGGCTTTTTGCGGACAACGCAGCTGCCTCGGCAGTTTTCTTTTCGCCCGCAACAGTCGCATTCTTGGCCTCTTCCACTGCCTTCGTTTCTTCCGTCTTCTTTTCTGTAACTGGCTTCTCTGTCGTTGTTCTCTCGTCAGAAAGAGCGGCGTTCAAGTCTTCATCGATATCATCGTCTGAATGTACCCTTATGTTACCTCTAAACTTATAATCTTCCTAACCTTCTGGTGTTTCTGTTTTTGCCGGTCTCTTCTTAGCCGGAGCTCTCATGGCATGCACTGGAGCTGGAGCTGAAGCAGAAACACTGTTCTTTCTTTCCCTTCCGTCCTTTCACTCACCATTCTTCGGTTTACCCTGAAATGTACAGACAAAAGGAAGAAGACGTCCGACGGGTACAGTATGCCAGAGACCTCCGAGCGACATTTTATCAATTGCAACGCCGTAATAGCGGGATTCGGGAGCCCACAGCTCGTTGAACTCAATCTCTCCTCCGTTCTCCCAACCGATATTACATTTGAGATTGGATGCGCCCACCCAGAACTGAGTGGCATTCGTGACTTCCAGGTCAGCGTTGGCTAGAAAGAGATGAGGGAGGATAATGAGAGAATGGGAGAAGCGGTACCTGAGTAGAGGGACGAGTCATCCTTATTTATCTTTTCGGCCAATTGCCCTCCTAAACTGACACAATGTCTTCTGGCGGCTTGATAGCTTTTCGGAGTGTCATACAACTTGAAGCAGACATTCAAACTAGAACATTACAATAAAAACATCGAGAAAAAAGCGAAAATAAAAAAAGTACCTGGGCGACGCCAACGGGTTAACGGATCCAATCTTGCATTCGTACGCGTCCGTCTGATTCTGGGTGAATACTAGAATTGGCTGAAACAGAAGAAGGAACCATATTGTGGTTCGTCTTTGCATATTCTCTGAAATATGACCACTTGGGAGGGTGGCTGAAACTGTGCGCTAGAGGCGGCCGTCCGTATCTCGTTTTATCGTTCGTTCCGTCGTACAGTAGGCGTCCATAAAACGAGCGTTTTTATTTGCGGAGCGAGCGCTCCAGCAACATCGATTAAAGCCGCTCCAGCGCGTTTTTACCTGTAGGCGGTTGGAGAGTAAGAAAAAATTGGTGATCGGGAAACGAAACGGAGGTGCTCTCGCAATGATGTCACACGAATCTATGGAGACCGGGAGCGGACCGGGCGCTGAACGTCATCTGGCTAAATGGGCATCTTTTCAGTGGGCGCCAAGCATCTGAAGTTCCGAATTATCTGTGAATAGGAATATACGGATCAATCTGTGAAGTGTCTTGGTTTTTCTCTTGTGCACACTTTCCTGTTATTTCTGATCTGAAATTATCATGCGTTCTAGTTTCTTATACTTTGTAACCCCAGCGATCTTTGCCAATGTCTTGCAAATCGAAAGCATAAAACGATTCATGTCAAACGCAAAAAATCAGAGATTCGCTGTTTGCAGCCCCCGGGGGGGGAGGGGGGTCGGCCGTGTCATTGTTGTTCCGCGGGCGGCGGTTCGTCATGCGAGTACTGTTTCAGCACGCTCTCCAGAAGACTCGCCAGCTTTTCATCGTCCTGCAATTAAAATCGCTCGTTTGTTCGCTTTTTGCAGCGTTCTGACCTGTTTCGATTTGAAGCCCTCCGCTTGAAGCTCTTTGTAAATGGTTAGCGCCTTCCACGAGGCACTGTAATCCTTTTGGCGGTACTCGAAAATGGCGTAGTTGATGATCTGAAACAGGGATGGATAAGGGGAAGAACGGAAGGGAAATGACGGACAACGGACGGAAGAGGCTTCAGTTCGATTGACTTTCTGTACGCCAATCTCGCGTTCTTGTTGTCTCCCATATGAGAGAGAATCACTGCCATTGCTCCGACGGCTTTCGGGTTTTGAGGAGAGAGTTCGGTGCACAGTTTGATGTAGTGAAGCGCCGAACAGCGGAGATTCATCATGTCGTGAAGAACGCCCAGGTTGTAGCTGATTCTGAAGCAAAGGGAGGGAAACGAATATAATGAAAATGATAAGAGGATACTTGTAGTTGAGAGGGTTTATGAATGCGGCCTTCTTGAGGGCGGAATGCGAGGCGGCCGGTTTGTTTCTGGCCATCAGTCCGATTCCGATGTTGTTCCAGAGACATCCGTTGTAGTCGCAAACGTCCGCAGCAACTCTGTACTTGTTCAGTGCCACGTCATGATCCTTGTGGTTTTGCATGATGGACCCGATTGTCAGGATGGCCTGCAGATCAACTCTTCTCTCTTTTATATTCTTTGATTTCTCACCGAACTGTTCGTTGGATCGTATGCCAAACAGTTACCGAATTGGACGAATCCCTCCTGAACCTGCCCTTTTCTCAGCAATGCCAATCCCAACAAGTTCATCACTTCCGTGTTCTCCGGCTGCAATTTCAACGCCGACTGATAGGCTGCGATGGCCGATTCGGAGTCTCCCAACTCTTCGCAAAGCCGTCCCAAGAAGCTGACCAACGTGGCATCCTTTCCGATGTCCGGTCTGAAAAGTACTATCTTTCGCAGTCCAAATATGTTCAAATTACCTCATGAGTACAGTCCGTGCCGCTTCCACCGGATTGAACGTCTTTCCCTGCATTTTCTCGGCCGGGAAATGGTAGATTGCTCTCGCGAGCCAATACCACACTTTCGGGTTCTCCTTCATCACCTCACTTGCTTTCGTCAGTTGCTCCACGGCGATTTGGTGCCGTCCGAGCAGGAAATTGCACCGTCCGATCTCGTAATAATACCTGAACTCTATCCAGCACTTCCTCTTTTCCCCCGTCTTCAGATGTACCTTCCGTTCCTGCCGGATATTTCGTACGCCTTCTGGAAGCACTTCATCGCCTCCTCGAGTTCTCCTTCGTTCCGAGCAATGAGCCCTCTCACGTGGAACGCCGCCTCGTTCTTCTCCAGATATTTACTTTGGATTTCTCCGATCATCGACTTGCATTCGATGTAATCGCCAATTGCAAAGTAGTGGTACATTAGGGCGTTCAGGGAACTGCAGTCCAGGATTTCGATCCTTTTCGGCGCAGACGGAGCTCTCTCGGGGACTGCCTCAGCTGCAGGTTCTGCCGTCTAAAATTGCAACGATTTCTTTTCATTCTCATGAATGCAAAAACGGTGGAAAAACATAAAAACTGACTTTCTGCTCATCGTCGTGCTCATTCTGAATCACATCAGTTCCGATAATTTCGTCCTGGTTGCTCTCCTCCATTTCACAATAAATGCTCAGCGAGCACGCGCTTCTTCAGCCTTGGTAGTTGTCATGGAAACTTAGACGCACGCGAAAAGAAGAGAGAGGAGGAGTGCAAGACATTTATTATTTCAAGTGTAATAATGAAGTGAAAGCATAATACAAAGTCAGAAATGTTTAGTTGGATGAGTTGATCACGAATGGCACGCCTTGATAAACTTCTCAAAATTCTCAACGTACGGTGCCAGGATTCCGTGTCGGTATGCTGAAATGAAACGAATTGGTGGAAAAAAGATCATCGCCTTCCTACCGAGATATTTCCGATTCTTTGACTCCTCGGCCTCCTCGTTCTCTTCATTTTCCTCCTTTTTCAACTCGTTTCTAGCCTCCAATTCGGCGATGACATGGCTGAAGGAATACAGTACAAATCTTTACCATATCTGACTAAACTCACTCAATCCGCGGACACGTTTTCACATCGAACTGGGCGATTGTATTCACATCTAACGGAACGGCAATGTTGCCAGTGCCAGGATGAACACAGAACGGTGACTTCAACAAGTGATTTGTGCCTGCAAACATACAAAACATTTAGCGCTAGTAATGCAAATTGCGAAATATTTCAAAACGAAGGGAAACGTCGCCCGCTCGTCGACCGATGCCTATATAAACGGCGGCATTTGCCAGTTGTCCATCGGTCCGGCGTCAGTGGGTTATCTTGAAAAAATTGAATTGGAGATGTTCCGGGGTTTCTCTCCGCCCCACTGCTGATGGCTACTGGTCAGGCGACCCCCTCTCCCCACTGACACTCCTTGACCGTGTTTTTTTATTTTGCGAATCAACTCCACTCACCTGTGGTCACGTTCACGTCAAGACGAGGATAGCATCTTTGGAGGACAAACCGCAAAAGAGCGTACCGATCACGTCCGAGTTTATCATTGTCCTGAAAGAAACGTCTTCGTGCAATCGGCCATGTTTATCTTACACTGAAACTAAGAAGAAGGTCATCTGATTTTAGCCCGACTCGATATTTGTCATCGAATACTCCGCGAAGCATGTGCCATCTCGCAGTTGGAGTGACATACAGAGGGAACGTTTCCTTCAAACTGATGCGGAGACCTTCCCCCACGTCCAGCGCTTCCAGGATAGCGTCCTCGCTATTCAGCCATCCTTGCTCGATGGCCAACTGCTCGAAGATTCCGTCTTTCACGGCGTTATCGTAGGCATCGCTGACGAACGGAGGAGTTCTGGTCACCCTCGGTTTGCCTTCCGTTACCTCGATCTTACCGTTTGTCTAAGAATCACTTGATACATCTAATTACTCTCTTGTGTTACCTTGAACAGATTGAGCATGGCGGCTATGGCTGATCTGGTCGAGTTATTCAGCATACGAGATTTCTTGTCTCCGACCCAGCAATGGATTCCACGTCTTCCAGAAAACAGCCACATTCGTGCTTCAAAACCAAACATATCTTCCAATTGATAGTCCAGAATCTTCGCTGCCAGAACCATGAACTTCCAGCACTTGCTGCAAACACTAGCACCCCTGAAAGACTGACTTCGTATAGGGAAGCATATTTTTCACTTACTGGCAACAAGTTCTGATCGGATCATAATCAGTCAAATCGATATCGAACACGAGTTCTCTCTCGACCGCCTGATAGTCCGTATGTCTTTTGTTGTTGACCGGTTCGTGATTGTAGACGGCTCCGATATCCAGTTTATGAGGATTGGTACTGGTGAGTGCTTTGAAGAACGAATGCTCATCATTGAAACTGCGATATCTCAAGTGAACATCGTCAGCAAGAATGAATGCGAACTCTCGACGGTTAAAATAGAGTCCAGTATCTACAAAATAGCAATTTTTGGGTAATCCGGAACCGAGTACTCACCAGCGTTGTATCGAAGCCATTTCACAAATGGTTTGACTGGAAAGAAGTTTTTGTAGTAGACAGGTAAATCTTGTGGAAGTCGGTTTGGGTCGTAAGCCATTCCTGAAAGGTGAGAGTTGAAATGCAGTCCGAATTGTTTTCTCGAAGAAACAGAAAAGAAACTGATAGCATTAATGTATTAACAGGTTCAACGTCACTTTAGATATGTTTATTAACACTTTTAAAATAAAACTACTTATCGAACATTTTTTGTTGAAACGAAGCAAATTGGGCATGAAACGCCTAGCAAACGCGGTAAACGGCGCTACAACGCAAGAGAACTCGTACGGAATAGAACTGTTACGATTTGGAACTCGCAACGTTAAAATATAACTGCGAGTTCCAAATCGTAACAGTTCCATTCCGTGCGAGTTCTACTTCGTTGTATAGCGCCGCGGTAAACTCTAGTTTGAATTAAACTTCGCGCTCAGTGCGATAGAGCGCTCTTGCCTCAACACTGTTGAATTGCAAAATCTATTTCAGCAGTTACTTCGTTTTCAGCTCAAATCTCCAGCAATAATGCAACTTCGACATATCGAAAACGAGATATCAACCAGTAATTGCAATTAAAATCAATAATATTTTATAATCCTTTCTTTTCAGGCACATGTTCAGTGATTTTCGAGTTTACTAGTTTGAACGATTTGTACGGAGTTTTGAATCTTCTGGAGCTTCGAAAAGACTACTTTTATTCAAAAATTCGGGCATTCTACAACATCCCTGCAGACAAGGTAATAGTAATATAAGTAGAATCCTCATTTAAAAATGTTTATTCAGGGATTGGTTCTCGACATGCAGGTCAAGAATCCGCCTCAGAATCCTGATTTTTCGTGGGAAAGACGTGTCAAATATCTTTACCGTTACATGCTCGAACTCGAAAAGCTTATGTGGAACCTGTCGACGCTTGGCGGCGCTTACTCGGCCATGGGCGATTTCGATACCAAATATGTAGGAGATTCTAGCCGTTTTCATTGAATCCATTTGAATTACAGGCGGAAACTGCTGCGAAAATCACTGCTCATCAGATTTGCCTGGCCAAACAGTACGGAGATCCAACGATTCTTGCTCGTTGCTATCTTTATACGGCTCTCGCGGAAGCCCAGCTCGGGAATCTTACTCTTGCTGTCAACATCGTTCGGTTGGTTATCAGAAGCCGAATTAATTACCTAGTATTGTTGCAGAACCATCAAGAACTGGGCCAAGCTGAATCCGAACACAGAAATGGTGCAGAGATGTTGTGAAGGAGTATATCAGAAGCTGAGAGCCATCAAAATATTCGGAAAATAATTTATCATGACAAGTTTTCATTTTATAATGAATCTATAGTACAATTAGAGTGGTTCTGTCACGAAACATATAAAGATACTGAAGGTGCGAACAAGAAGGGATGAGATTATAGAGGAAGAAGAGGGTTTAGAGGTTACGGAGGCACAGACGACGGTACAGCTGAATATCAGCGACCGTGAGGGTGACACGCTTGGCGTGTCCAGCAAGCATATTGGATCCTTCAAAACATTCGACAAGGAAAGCCTCAGCGGCTTCTTGGAGGGCGAGGAGAGCATCCGCACGAATACGGAATTCGTCGCGGAACCAGCTGGAAGAGCTCATAATTTCATGAACCAGTCGACAGAAGGGGGCCTGAAAACTGAGATTGAAAACTGAAAATAAGGACGAAAACTGGCCTTTTGAATGAGTAGGTCGGTTGATTTCTGGTATTTCCGGATCTCCATCATAGCCTTCTGTCCTGGCTTCCATTTCCGATTGTGAGCTTTGGTCACGCGGCTCTTTCCGACACGCACACGAACGGGCTTTCTGGGCTGAACAGTCGAAGGACCGGCCGCACCGTCGGTTTTTTCGTCATCGTCCTCGCTTTCGATAATCATCCTGCTGGTGCCTTCGCGGCTCTTCTGAGAAGACTGATAGCTTTTCTGAGCACGGCTCTCGTCCCGACGATTCTGGCTCGATTTCGAATGATAACTCTTTTGGAAGTAGCTCTGATCACGGCGTTGATGGTTTGAGTTCGACAAATACGTTCCGTTTGGAGATCTGGAAGATGCGAACAATGGAACGCAACACGGAAAAAGAAACGTACGGAGAACGACGACGGGGAGGACGGCCTGCATATTCATTTTCTTCGTCCGAGCTGTAATCGCGGTTGTGATGGTTGTATGATCTTTGCGAATTCGAATTGTGCAATCTTGTGCGACTAGCACGGTCCTGAATACATTTTTTACGATAAATTCACCAAAATAAGGGGGAAACCGTGATATTCATGTCAGTCATTTCCGCATGTCTTCGAACTTGCTCTCTTCTTCCGCTGTCGTCCTTCCCGCTCTTCTGTTCATAATATCGTTTCAATGCCGCCTCTATTTTTTGGGCGTATCTAAACGAAAAAAAAACGGAATTCTAATGAAAATATCTGATTACTCACCTTTCTCTTCTGCTCTTCCATTGCGAAATCGATTGAGAGAGGTTCTCTGAATACCCGTACACCTCCTGATCATGTTCCCAATCGTTAATTTGCATGGTTAAAATATTGAGCATCTCCTGCATATAATTAGCATTTTCATTGAATCCCGGTTTAGCCAAAAGTCTAAAAATTAATTCATGTCAAGCTTAAAAAATCAACTCACGCTTGCATTTGGGCCAAGTACTTTGGGCTAGGCTTCACGACATTTTGAAATCGATCGGCATTTCGAAGAACGGAAGATTCTCTAGTCGGAGAGTCAACTACTTCTTCGATGTGAGGTCCGTCTCGTTCAGCCTCCATTTGAAGCATATTTTGCTGTAAAATCAAGTGAAATTATGAAAGTAAAGTCAATGAAAGAGGGAGGAAAACACGAACAGATTTTGAACTTTGGGTCATTCGCGGCGAGAGGCGCAGACAATTCTGCAAACACGTGCACGACAAAATGCACATTGCATGGCATGACGACCCAACAAACGACGACAATAGATGGAACTGGTCCCCATGGGGTATGGGGCAGAGATGTTGGGAATAAAAATTTTACTCTACGGAACACGGAACACGGAAAACGGAAAATTTTTTTTTACGGAACACGGAACACGGAAAAAATATTGCAAAAAAACTCGGAACACGGAACACGGAACACGGAACACGGAATTCCCAACATCTCTGGTATGGGGCACATAATTAAAATTTTCGATGCAATAAAGTAAAGCTTGAGATAAGTAGCTCCTTTGTGTGCATTTTTCGAACTGCAAACTAATTTAAAGATGCCAAGCACCAAAGTCTGGTCCTTGGCAGTGAAAGAGATCTTGAACTACCCTTCGCTTGATAACTCCTTTATCCGTGGCCTTGGTTAACTTTGGTTAAAACCGGAATTAACATTATAACAGACGAGGAGACAATAGTAATAAAGCCTACTCATAAACAACAAGTTAACTTAAATAAGAGTCACTACTCACAACTGAGAACGAAGGAAATGAGTATGAACTAACTCTTAAGATTTCAATCGAGCAGTACACAGATCAATGAAACACCTAGAATTGGCGGGCTAAAGCTTGTGTATTTATATTGGCGCGGGGGCGCATGAACCAACGCGCAATTGCGGACATAGTATGAATACTGTATGAAATAGGTCTGAAGTGGGTGGCGTTGGGGAACATTTGATAGGAGGAGGGGTCAAAGTATTCTGAGTGCTAGAAGATCTTGCACAGGTAGTTTCCTTTGGTATTTTCCGTATTGACCAATTGGAGTTCTTGGATCTTGATATTACAAACATGAACTGAATTATACTCGACATGGGGAGTTTTTGTCCAGCACCGACACTTCCTCACAGACCGTCAAGCTCCTCCACACCTCAAACGAAGAGTTTTTCTGGCCTTTGAAATCCCCTGCTTCCTCTACGGATGTGAAACCTGGGCCATGAAGACCGACGAGATGAGGAAAGAGGATGTGGCACAGAGAAGAATGGAGCGAGTAACGAGACTGGAAGTGGTGAGAAACGAGGAAATTGCAAAGCGAACAAGGTTGCAACGTGTTACGGAGTTTGCCTAGATTACCGGATTCCTTCGCTGCGGTGGGAGGATGAGTTCAAGAACAAAGTCTGAGACGCAGGGCAACCCGGTGTGACGTGGATGTGGATGGCGCGAGTTCAAAAGAAGTAGTTGCAGACATCATGGCTCCAGCAAAAAAACAGAACTAATTGAACCTAATCATGACCATTCTTTGATCCCTAACGAATAAATGAAATGAAACCATTTTTCTCTCATTAATTCTTTTTTGCTTTATGCAAAAGTTGGGTGACCATTCGACTACCTTCTTGCAAATCGTCTCAACTTCCCTGTACAACTGAACAAAAACTTGTCTTCAAAAATCCGTTTCCTTTTTGCGCTTCTTTTTCCGAGTCGGTCAAAACAGCAAACACACCGTTTTCATTCTCATTTTTCTGCTTGTCTCACTTTGATCGCCCCGAGAAAAGAATGAACAGGCGTGCGACCGAAACTGTGTAAAACTACTATCACTTCGGGCGAAGTCGCGGCGGCGGCGCACGACGTCTGTGACGTGTTCTTCTTCGAAAGACGCATCGGGGACTGACCCTCGGATGCCATCCGGCGGTTTTTTGGCTGATGGCGCCGGCCTCGGCGATCATCCGACCGAAAACACATGTCGATGCCATCCATTCCGACCCCTCCGTCCCCTTCCACGTGCCCCTCTGGCCTCTCACACACACAAGCCTGATGATCAGTGAACTAGAGAGCTGGAGGCGCAGACGACTGTTCGGCGCGTCGCTCTCCCTGAGATGCACTCACGAAATACGCTCATAGACACATACGAGATGGGAGGAGGAGGAGGCGAGGGAGGCGCCCGCTCCCTCAACCACGGCCCGGGGCGCTGCTGGCCTTTAACATTTATGTGAGTGTGTGTGTGTGTGTGTGTGTGTGTTTCGTCAGCTCCTCGTCTCCCTTCTACGTCTTCGTCTGCGTCTCGACCCGCATCTCTTTTCGCTCCCTTTTTCCCCCAACCATCCGTTTGTTGCCTGCCTGCAAAACCGATCAGTCCACCACGGCCGCCGTCGACGACGGAGAAACTTTTTTCTCCATCATTCGGAGCGTCCCCCAGCCAGCCAGCCAGCCAGCCTGTGTGTGTCTATTTGTCTCGCCTTCTCTCGCCGGCTCCCCGTCCCTTTCGCCCTCCTCACTCCCACCGAGAACATTTTCGATCGTTTCGCCTCTAAATCTAGTCTCTAGTTGAACACCTGACCTCGTCATACACCTGCGAAATGGGATGGCGGCGCTGACGATTCACACGCGTCGCAACAAGAACCAAGGGCAGTCCCTCCGTCTGAACATTCATTCATTCTCTCTCTCTCCCTCTCTCTCTTTCATCTGAAGACGAAGCCAGCTTCTTCTTCTTCTTCCTCTCTTCGTTATCTTCATCCCTCTCCCCATCTCCCTGCGAGTCCTTTTTCCCTTTTCCCTCTGCTTTTTTAATCGCTCCCCTCCTCGATCGGATCAGTCTGTCCGACACCTCGCGGCTCGCCTACAGTACCCGCCGGAAACGTAAGTTTGTCCTCCCGTCAGCGAGAAAGAGAGAGAGAGAGAGAGAGAGAGAGAGAGAGAGAGAGAGAGGTCTCGAAACGAAACATCGCAAACTGCAAACGTTTCGCGTCGAAATCTCGCAGATCTCAGCTGTTTGTGACCCCGAAAACAAAACGCCAGCCCGCGGCGCCATCAGGTGTTTTCCTTCCTCTCCTGCGCTCCTCGGATTCCCCCTGCTTCATCCCTCCGATCCACTCCGACAGCTATCCGCAACTTCTTCTTCTTCTTATTCTTCTCCTTCTCCTTATCCCCATTGATAAGAGATCGCAACCGTCCGAATAGTTCTCAATTCGCCCGTCGACCCCCTCACCCCCTTTGTCATCGTCTTCCGCTTCTTCGCAGTCCCTTACCATTTAGTTGTCCCACAGACGAACACTTTCTCTCTCTCTCTCTCTCTCTCTCTCTCTCTCTCTCTCTCTCTCCTTCTCTCCTGGACTCGTTTGTTTGTCTGTGTTGGGTATGAGTTGCGAACTTTCACCACTGAGGTGACAATCAGATGGTCGGCCGGCTTCTCCTATGAATCACAAAATAAACGCGTCAAAAGTGCGCTTGCTGGCCCCGTCTCCTTACTTTTTTCCAAAACAACTGTTCCTTCGTCCGTCTTCTCCATACCGTAGGTCCGTGATTCCATTGGTCTCAGAACTTGGCAGCGACCCCCCACATCATGCATATTTATGGGTTCCCTTCCATCCGATTCCCCTCTCGGTACCTACCGTATCTGCGGGGAACTGCACTCCAGTGATAAGCCATGCCGGCGCCTCGACGTGTCTCGGCTGTGTGAAACATGCCATATGACAACTTCTCTCTCTCTCTTTCTCTCGTTCTCCTTCTCTTTTCCGATATTTTCTCTCTGCGACGAGGAAGTCTCTTCTCTTCTGATCGTTCCAGATGACTTTCCATTTCTGATTTCTCTCCATATTGCAGGTAATCCAGACGGCTCCCATCGTCCCTTCGTAGTCTTCGTAGTACTAAACAGTGAGTTTCTTTCCATTGTTCTTGTGTTATCTTTGCCCTCTGCGCCCGGAATGCTTATCAGTTTCTCAGCTGAGGGGAGCACCTATCTTCTTCATTACAAAGAAATGGCATGTCAGGCGAGACGAGGGCGCTGATAACGAGCAGCAAAAAGAGAATGAAAGACAAAGAAAAGGTTGTTTCAGGTAGATCACTAGTAGAAAATGGTTCGTTCGGATAGCGCAGAAGAGGATCAAATCATCAACGAAGATGGGTGAGTTTCCCAGGAGTTGCCAGCTGGCCGAGGGGCGGAACACCTGGCAAATGAGAGAGTGTGCGGGGAGGGGAGACGGATACACACAAATGAAACTTCTCTTTCGTCCCCTACTTTTCCTTTTTTGGCGATGGAAACGACACTTCGGACCTGTAAATTGCAGCCAATTGTGCTCTTCTGGCCCCCCGTCCCAGTCTCCATTCTTCTCTTTTCTCCCACTCATTTTGACCGTTTTCAGATTTGATCTCATAGAAGAGGACGAGGAGATGCTTGGTTCGGGCACAGGTGCATTGCCCGTTTCCATTCCCGCCTGGAGCTCCATGACGGGCGCCGCTCCGACCATCATGTCGGCCGCTTCGGCGTTCGATCTGACGGCCGCCGGAATGCATAATCAGCTGCGTTCCGTCCTGCCAACCTCGACGATTGGGCATGCACCGATGCTCGCCAACCGGTCTCTGTCACAGCCGGCACCTTTGTCGCCGACGTCGCTGGACCCGGACAGAAGGTGAGAGAAGCCGGCTGATTGGGTACGGTAACGTAATAAGAAACAGATCCAGAATGCGTCGACAGATAGCCAACTGCAATGAGAGACGGCGGATGCAGAGCATCAACGCGGGGTTCATGGCTCTGAGAGCACTGCTGCCCCGCAAAGAAGGAGAGAAGCTGTCGAAGGCTGCGATTCTTCAGCAGACCGCCGACATGGTCCATCAACTGCTCGGCCAGAAAATAAACGATGCTCCTGAAGGTGGCGAGCCGAAGAAGTTGAAATTAGAAGGTGTGCTCTGAAATGAAATTGAAACAATTAAACAGGCTTTCAGAAGATCATCAAGACGCGGAACAGAGCGCTCAAATACTCCATCTGAAAACTGTTCTGGAGACGGAAAGGGCTGCTCGGAAGGCTCTGGAGCAGCAAGTTCTCCAGCTCCACGAGCTGCTCCAGATGACGACGACGTCTTCGCAGGCGTCCTCTCCAGTCACTCCGAGGACCAACGGGACCGGCTTCCATCTTCCCGGTTCCTATGCTTCTTCGGCCCTTCCGACTCCTTACCGGGAGTCTCCGGAGCGGAAGCCCTCTTTTCAGGACTCCACGAGCACTCCGTTGTCCTTGCTCACTCTCAACGGGAGCTCTCCGAAGTATTCGGACTCTCTGATTGCTCCGAGGGCCGTGCTCAGGCCTCCGCCGATGCCGAATCTCGAGACGACCGTCATCCGTCCGACGCCGTTGCCGCTGCCGCCCATCTCCGGTACGCTTCCCATCAGATCGTTCGACCGTAATCCCTCACATTGTAGTCGAAGTCTCCTCTCCGTCACTTTCGACTCCGTCACCGTTAACGGCCGCTCCGATAATCTTCTCATCGACGGCGCCTCCGCAACCGACCATCCTCTTTTCGACGGCGGTTACTTCGGCCATGTCGACGGGCAACTCGACGCCTGTCGCTCTGCCACATCAACTCCAGGGACGCACGTCCGCGTTTGTGTGAGTGACACAGAAGGGAACGAAGGGAATGTCTGGTTTTCAGGAGCACTCAGCCGAGTCTCTCCCTCCACCACTCGGTGCAGACCATCGTCGAAGCGATCCGTCACCTGGAGGGCAGCTCTTTCATGGCCACCTCTCCGCCGCCGACTTCTCAGACCTCACTCGTCCGCTGATTCCTCTTCTGCGTTCTTCCGAATTTATCCAATTTTGTCCCCGTCTCTCTCTCTCACTCACTTTCCATCTCTCTTCAGGTTGATCCTGCTTCTCTCTTTTTCTCTGTTTTCTTTTCCTTTTCCTTATCACATTTCTATTCGTCCCAAAGTTTGATGAATTCTATGCAAAGAGTGCTTTTGTTTTTCTTGTTTCTAGGTATCCCCTTTTGTTGTGTTTTCCACCCGATTTTGCTCTTTCTATCCCCTTTTCAGCTTCTTCCGCTCTCACGGTCTTTTCCATTTTTTTTCCCACCGATAACTTCTTGTCCTCTTCTCTCTCTCTCCCTGTTCTCCAGACACTGCCCGTTTATTTTCCGTTCAAATCGTGTCGATTTACCTTTTTTCGCCCGGTGGTTTTGTTGACCGTATTGCAGCTTGAAACACTTTCATTTTCAGACCTCACCCTCTCCATTGCTCTCGCGCAAAAGATTCTAATTTAAATAAATGTGAAAGTACAAAGTTTAGCGGTCTGAATGATGCGATCGAAAGAGTACAATCAGATAAATCGTTCTTGCTGAAAGTGTTTATGTTTAATACAGAGTACAATGAACACAAGAGAAAGAAAAGCCTATTGAGAATCCCGACACCGTTATGCGAAAGAGATCCTCTTTAAGTGAATAAACCCCGTGATCTCTGATCCTCTCACAGTCCTCTCGTGAGGTAATCCTTCTGAACGACCGCTTTGTACTCCTCCAGAAGGTCCTGCACGCTGTGCGTCGCTTCGTCCATCCATTCCAGCGAAAAATCATCCTGAAGCCACGAAATGAAATCGACCGAGACGGACTGCACTCACAATTTTCTCAAATTTGTCCAAAAATGCCTTCTTTGATCGCAATTTATCGTATTTTGACAACAATGACTCGAACAACGGAGCCACACTCGTGCTGTTGTTGAGTAGAAGTCCGGAAACCTTGTACTGCGGCTTGACGTACGGAGACAGAGGGGCGTGCATCATTCGCAGTGGCTTCAGCATGTAAAATGGAGGTCGTCTGATGTTGAACTGAAATCAATATTGAGCGGAACATCAAAGAGTCAGATTCTCACGTCGACATTCTGTTCTGCTGACATAATAGTGTGCGCCTCGATCTGTCCTTGCAAGAACATGTACGCGGAGAGCATGCAGTCATTGGGACGGACTCGCGAAGCAGTCGAAACCATCATAGACGTCGGCTTGAGAAGGAAACGGGTAACATCGGCGACGGAAGTCTTCCGAGTGAAATTCTCATTGGGGTCCACAACCGGGGAGATCGCTGAATATGAAATTTTCGATTATGAGTAAGAATTCAAGTGTACCGGCTTGAACAAAGTGCATAGGTGGGAACGGAGCCAAGTCGAGATAACGGATGGATGGGCAGACGGCCGAATTGAAGCGGTACATTGCGGTGGAGGTGCTCATGATGCGGGCGACGAGCGAATTGATGTGGTCGAAAGTGGGCGTATCTGTTTTAAACTTTCCGGCCGCCAAACGATGAAGAGCAGCGTTATCGAGTACGACGACGTGGTCTGAAGATGATTGACGTTGCAGCCTATAATTATAATTATAATCAACCTGGGTTCTCGATGAGTCGCTGCATAGAGAGAACCCAATTGTAGGGATGGACGACGACGTCAGTGGATGAGTTTCCTTCGGTGTTCGCGAAAACACTGTACGTCTGGATTACTTTTTTAGGAAAAGCTTCTCGCAGTCTTTCGAGCAACAGTGATCCTGTGCCGGATCCGGTTCCTCCGGAGACACTGTGCGTGAATAGAATACCATCCAGATTGTCCGTGTTTTCCGCTTCTCGCACAATAATATCCATTATTTTCTCTTGTACTTCTCTGAAATTATTCTTTCAGCTAATCTGCTGATGACGGAAATCCTGACTTTCCCTGACAGTATCCACTGGCCCAGTTGTTTCCGGCACCGCCTCCGTGATCAGACATGAATATATTGTCTGTGTTGAAGAGGTTCGAGAAGTTAGGGGACTGCATCATTCCGTTAATCACTCGGGGTTCCAAATCGACAAGGACCGCTCGAGGAACGTAGTGATCGTCGTCGGCTTGGTAGAAAAGAAGATCCTTTCTGTCGTTCATGTCGTCCTCGTGAGTTGTTTGACCTCGTCTGTAACATCCTATCAAAACTGAAAGCATCTCCACATTCCCTCACTCATTGATCCCGTGTTCATCGACCATCGCCTTCCAAAAGGCCTGTGCCAATTGATTTCCGCATTGTCCGACATGGACAGTCATCAGCGCCCCCGTTCCGGACATCTGAAAACTGAGGATTCAACTGAATAACCAACACCAAGACCAGCACAAAATAATTGAACATTTGATGAGAACAATAACCAACACAACGCACATACACATCGGATGGAAAGGATACTTTCATTGATTTTAGAGAATTAACGAGGAAACAACAAAAGGAAAATAAGTAACAGCAACAAAGAGAATAACAGTAAATTTAGAATCCTTAGGACTGGCTTTGGTCGTACGCTCCCTCGAACTTTTCTCTGATCGTCGAGAAAATCTGAAGACATTTCGTTGCATGGCTTTCTAAATTTTTATTGCTCACCTCCTCCACACTCTCGAATGCCCTCATCAGCACTTCCAGCGCATTGAATCCCTCTTTGGTCTGAACTCGGAACAAAATCTTGTCTTCGAGTGGATGCGGTACGTTGTATCCACAGAACTCGACTTCGTCCCTGTAAATGCATTATTTTTCAGAGTTAAAGAAACCTACGATTACATTCGACTGAGGATGTGCTTGATTGAATTTCCGATTGTATGATCTTCTTCATACATAATTAGCGTCAAATTAGTCGGATCTTGCTCGAAGCTTTTGGGGTCCAGCTGCAAAATTTTGTGTGCTACCAGACAAAATTTGTTTTCTCACGATTTCCATCTTCTTTTTTGCCGGCACGTTCAAATCTTCTTCTTCTACGTTCTCTCCTTGTGGTTCCTCGACACCGTCCATGTTCTCTTCGACTTCCTTTTGAGCCATTTTGAACAAAGTAAGAACTGAAAAGCAGGCAACTACCCAGATGATACATCGCTTTTAAAACCCAATATATTTTTCACGTATTGAATATCTTAAGAGTTCTGATAAGAGTTCTAACAAAAAATAAACAAAACTTTCGTGATTCTGCGAATACATCAGTTTTGCCGCGAAATTTTGGCCTTTGAGCGAGACTCCGCCTAGTTTTGCAACCCTCGCACACAATTCCGCAAAATATGCGCACGCACATCCTTTTTTCGCTATTTTTCAGTCTTGACATCGACAATCATGTTTTTCCTTCCAAATGCTGGACATGTAAATAACGATACAGACTGCTGACACGGACAAAAAGAAAAACACTGGGAGTTTTTCAGAAAATTTTTATTTTTTCGCATAAAACACGGGGAGGTTGCTTTTGACGAATGAACGAGAAGTGGCATCGCTCTTTTAAAAAAGAGTTTCATAATTTTGATGGAGAAATTGTGAGCACCACGCAATACACTAACTTAAGCGAGCCGTAGCATAAAAGCTCGTTTCGCAGTCAGTGCTGCAAAGAAAATCCGTACTGCTGAAATCAGAACGAGATTGCTGCGAGCCGAGGATGCTCAATCACGTAGAAAATTCGAAAATCGACTAGTCACAAGTCAGATGTTACGGAGAAGAGAAAGAAAAGAAACACGTGGGGGCCATAATCAGAAGATGAGGGTGGGAAAAAGATCGAAAGTGGATAGATTCATATGAACGACGAGTTAAATTAATGCTTCTTCGGTAAGATATTCGTCCAAGCCGCTCTTATTCCTCTTGACTTCTGCGTACACATTGAGCGACCTTCTTTTTGAAATCCGCATAATTCTCCCGTTGCATTTTCTAAAAACAAAAAAATTTAAAGAAATAATGAAAACTAATAACCAACAGCAGCATCGACATTTGCTGGTGATTCGAAGTTCGGATCAGTCAGCATGGAAATGACAGACAGCAGAATCGTCTCGACAGTGTGCACCGGCAACCATCGCTCCTCTGGTCGTTCGTATCCCCACTTATCATCTCCAGGGTCGTGAAGGATCGAGATGCACACGTTTCCTTCCTTGTCGACTGAAACAAGATCGTCAACCGACTATTACAAGTCAAACTAACTATTTGGATGCCAAATTTCGGAGATGAACTTCATTTTCGGTGGTTTTTGTGGGTAATCTCGCGGAAAGTCAAGAATCGCCTTGAAGAAACCTCCCTCGCTGAAAACAATTGGTTGTTCGATTTCAAAAATCAGCCTCTTTACTAGAGCGTATCCGGTGGCCCGATCACCAGAACCTCCCACTTATAAATGTCGTTGTCATCGACGAGACCAGCCGAGAAGCCGTCCACTGGCGTCCGTCGCAAGTCTGAAATTGGTAGTTGATCAACAGATCACGTGGGCAACTGATACCTGCGAGTTGTTTCTTCAGCAGAAGCGACGCCTGCTCCATCTTACTGAAAATGGTAGGAATGAATAGAGAGGAGAGCGTGAACGTTATTTCAAAACGAGGAAGTGTACACGTTTTGAAGAAAATCAATAGTGACGAAATGGAGCTGATTTTTTGCAAGCGGGCCCGAGGAGCAGCTCCTCCTAGAGCTATTGATTTTGGAAAAGAAACGGAGCTGTGGGAAATTGAGTGAATAAAAAATAGGATGGCGGCACTGAATGGCCTCTAACACGGATGAAGAGCGCCAGCGAAAGAGCGAGAAAACGAAAACGTGATTGTTAAAGGCGCAGGCAATTTCGTCGCTGGGTCTCGACACGATCGCACACAATGCGCGCTTTTTCAAATTCAGTCGGGCGTGGGCTGATCTCAAATGTGACTCGGTATTTCATTTGTGACTTTTCAAAACACTGACCTGAAAATCGCAAAAACATAAATTCATTTCAGTTTTATTTCCTTTTCAAACGAAAACAAAACGTTCACTTAATTTTGTCACACCACGCAAAGGATCGATAAAAAAAGGAAAAAAAGAAAGCGGACAGAATCTTTACATAAAAAGGAAGAAACGATGGCTCTCCTAGCAATCCCCTGAGCAGAAGAATGTTCGAAAGAGTGGTGGAACATTCGTAGACACAAATAAATATGCGCAAAGAAATTTGATTAGAGTTTTAGGGAATGTGTGCCAATAGAAGGATGACAGCATCCTTATTATTATTAGATCTCAGTGCATGCAGTGAAAGAATTGGTTGAGGGAAAGGATGGAGAAGGATCGGCGCGAATCGGGAGTCACATTTTTACAAACACGGGTTCTTTCCAGCACCGCCCATCTTCCACAGATCACGAAGGAGATGGTTGGGAGTGGAAGGGAAGAGTTCACCGACGGAATAGTTAGAAGGGGGAAGATGGCCACAGAGGAGAAAAGGGACAAAAAGAGGGTTAAGTGATTGTGCAGAGGTATCTGAAAAATGGAATCCTAGCAGAGAATGGATGGGGCAATTGAGGGATGAAAGACAGAAAAAGACCCAGGGAAGAGGAGCGAATGCGAGAATGCATCTACTGAAGAACAGGATGCACGGAGCCGAAGGGAAACTAACAAAGAAATCAACTGGGTTCTTTTTGAAATCGTACTCCGAACATTCTGGAAAAGAAACAAAAACGATGAGCACCGTCGTCAACGTATTCACTCTAAAACGCGAGAAACTAGGGGCAAAGGGAAAGGGAAATTAGTCGTGATCTACGAGAGTCGTCGCGAGAATGACCGCATCCGGAATCTCGTACTCGGGTGCCAGACAGTGGACGAAATCGCGGAAGTGAGTGTTAGTCAGAAGAGTCTCGTTGTCGGCCCACAATCTGAAAACAGGCATGTCTGAATACAATAACTCTCGAGTGTTCCGTACCTCGCGAGGGCTTTGTCTCTCTCCTGCTTCCGGTCGTCTTCATTCGTGGAGCACGTCGATTTGGTTTCCGAAGCAATTATGCTTCCATTCAGATCAACGGCGATCGGCTGACTGGCTGACTGTCCGAGCAGACCGGACAATGT
Source organism: Caenorhabditis sp. 36 PRJEB53466 (assembly GCA_946814055.1). Taxonomy (NCBI): domain Eukaryota; kingdom Metazoa; phylum Nematoda; class Chromadorea; order Rhabditida; family Rhabditidae; genus Caenorhabditis; species Caenorhabditis sp. 36 PRJEB53466. The sequence goes on from CAMPFS010000003.1 coordinate 3,672,190, forward strand.
GTTGGTGGCAAGAAGACGTTGACGGAATTCTTCAAAGTTGGCGGGCTGGAAAGTGACAGTTGAATGAAATCCGAAATGAAGTTAGGGGGGGGGGGGTCTCACCAGAAGGTCGAGTGGCTCTTTCTTCACTTCGGTTGATCCGGCGATTCCAACGAGAGCGGCGAGTTTGTCTGTCGATGAGAGTCCACTGAACATGTCGTCCTCTCTGAAATCAACCGATACACGCGTTTCCCTCTCTCACTTCAACTTACACTTCCTTCTTGATCTTGACTTCTCCGTGCTGCGAGTTCATCACTGTCGGACTCTGCGATCTGGCCATCGACTGATTGATGATCTGCTGAACCAGTGGCGACGCCTTCGGAGTGGGCGGGAAGTTCCCATTCGCCGGATTGGGAGTGCTCGGAGTGGTCACGTTTCCGCCTCCGCGGATGTAGTCAATCAGCTCCGTCTTGAACTTGTTCCCAGGTCCAAAGCACCCCTCTTCCAGTCGCATCTCCTCTTCTAACTGAAGCACTTTCTCGTAATCTTCTTTGTGATGAGCTTTCAGGTGCATTTTCAAGTTGGTCGAGAACGCCGAGCCTGTTCGGAACTCGCAGTTTGTGCACCCAACCATCTGAAACAAATATTATCACTCAACCAGAAGACGAATGGAAGTACTCACTCTGTCTTCCAGATCCTTGAAATACACCCAGACGGGATGGCGACGAAGGCGACGGCGCTTCGGCTGAGGCACTCCGTTCGCGTCTGTTCCGTGCGGAGCATTCAGGATCTCTTGCTTGATGTGGGCCGGGAAGTTCAAGCTGTTGATGATGTGATCCTGACTGACTGGCACCGGCGGCGGAGTCGGCTGCATTTGATTTCTGGCCAATTGGTTCAGAGCAGCTAAGTTTGCCGCATTGAGGGCGAACTGGGGCACTCCGTTCTGCTGTTGCTGTTGCTGAAGTTGCTGCTGAAGTTGCTGCTGCTGTTGTTGCTGTTGTTGCTGTTGCTGTTGTTGCTGCTGCTGTTGCTGCTGCTGCTGCTTTTGAACTGCTTGCAACTGATTCTGCATGTTCTGGAGATGCTGCTGCAGTCCGTTATTCGCCAGAGTCTGGCGGAGAACCGCATTCAACGGATTCTCCTCGCCGTTCTGCTGCTGATTGGTCACTGAAACAAGAGTGCAGGCTCGGAAGACTTCGAGGAACATTCTTACATTTGTTGATTGTCATCAGAATACTCGAAGTCATCGGAGGCATCCGCTTCCGATTCGCGTCCACGTTGAACAGTTTGGAAGTGTTGCCGCTGAGCAGCAGGGCATTCAGATTGAGTGCGTCTTCTGCCAGAATCACCTGCAAGTCTGTCTGTCTGCCCCCGATTCACCTGCTTCCAATTGCTCACCTTCTCGTAATCTGGCCTGTGATGCGATCTCAAATGCACTTTCAGATTTGTGCTGAACACACTTTTTGTGCTGTACAGACACTGCTTACAACGGGCGGTCCCATCGATAACGTCGAAATACGGCCACACAGGGTTCCGCCTTTGCCGTTTCCTCTTGGTCGGCGTCGGTTCGACGCTCGGAACGGAGGCGGCGGTGGTGCACGGGCTGGCAGCCATTGGAAGGGCCGTAGTCAGGTTAACCGGCAGCTGAAAAAAGGGCGGTTACTAGGAAAAAATTCACGAAAATCATAAATTTCGTCTCTTGTTTTCAACGACAAGTCGAGTGCGCGTTTGCAAGGAAGTGCAAGAAGAAGAAGAAGTACCTGTGGAGCGACGGCGCCGAGACTGGCGAGAGTCTGCTTGAAGAGCTGCGGATTGAACGCGGACATCATGTTGATTGTGTTCTGATTGTTCTCCATCAACGAGTCTTTGAAGTCCTGATGAAATCGAAACAATTCTGAAACAACTACCACCCACACTTCAACTAATTTTGAATGGGAACTCACGTCTCTGCAGATCTTCTTCTACACTGACACCCTTCTCTTGAAGATCTGTTAAATGAGTGGATGACGTGGAGAGATTGTCTGGGGAGGCATCTCGCTCACTGCTCTCGAAGCTGGTCGCCACATTCTCGGGTGAGAAAGAGACTATTCCAGAGTCAGAAGTGGGAGTCTCGGTGCGTTGGTCAGTCGGACTGTGATGCTCGGACGAGCTGTAGGGTGGCGATCCATCGGAAGTGGTTGTGAAGGAGATCTGATCGACGTTGTCGTCCGAGGTGTTGCCAAGGGAAGCCGGGAAGTCTGCGGTCATTGCATGAACTGATCAGCAGTGACCTGCAATCAGGGGAACATGTGAAAAAGAACGGATGAAAAGGACAAGGAAAGAGAAGGATGGCCACCGGAACCAAGAATAAACACGATTGGAATCAGCCGATCTCACGCTGGACGGCGGGCTCTTCGTGCGGCGGCTGTCAGACATGCGCGGAGCTGTCAAAGTGGTAGCCGGCCGGGCGAGGAGGAGAAGGGCTACTCTCTTTGTTCGGTTCAGCAGTTCTCGAACCCGTTTCGTAAAGCACACATAATACAGGGACGGGTGCTCCCCCCTCAATCTCGCCAAACACATAATCGTACTAATCGCTGAGGAGCGGGGGGAGACAGAGAGCCGAGATGGAGAGATCATTAGGCGGGCGGACGGTAAGAAAACAGAGAGAGAGAGAATGGACGGCAATTTGAAACAGCTACTTGATACGGAAATCAGAACACACACACACACACACAGTGACGGGTCTACGAAAGAGAGACGGGTGTACGTATAGGAAAAGGCTTGACACGCCGAAACTGGATGTATCGGATTTAGCTCTGATCGTTAAGGGATACTGTAGTAAGGCATGATGTGGCCACGAACTGTTCCAGGGAATGGACATCCTACCGTTTCTGCTCTTGTGCTCCTACTGGGTGGACTGCCCGAAACTGGACTGATCCACCTGATGATTGCGAGTTCGGGGCTCAGTCTCCAGGTCGCGCAGAACCGTTACAAGAGCGTGCTCCGCGCGGAGAGCTCTAGAGATAGGGCCCCCGTGAAGAAAAACAAACTGATAAAACTGGGAGGTGTTTGCTCCGTAACGCGAGCTAAAAGGGGAAATCACGAAGCGCATACAGTAAGAAACCAAGAAGGAGAAGTCTTGAAGGAGTGGCGCAACTCGGCCGAAACTGGAGACGCGTGTGAAGCGGCGACTGCAAACTGATACTCGTTACCGCAAAGTCATCTCGAGCATACAAATGTACTAGGTAACCGGCAGGTATCGAATTGACGGGCCTGTGCGCGAAAATGGCAGGCGGAGCTGGAGCGAAAGTGAAGGCAAAGTTGGAGAGAGAAAACTGATAAAAATAGCACATGGTGCTGGGGGGAGAAGAAGAAGAAGAAGAAGAAGACAATTGCGAGTAGATAGTAAAATATATAGTAAGACGACATAACACAGAAATTGAACTGATAAGAGAGAAGCTCTCCACAAGAGTTGCAGTACTCGACTGCGCGCTGATAGCACGAGGTGCGCGCACAATACAAAAAGAAGAAGAAGAAGAAGAAGTAGAATAGAGAAATTGGCGAGTTGGTATTACACTGATAAAACCTGGAAGTAGCCTATTTGGAGAGCATTGACGACGCACTTTGAGACAGACTATGAAAAGGTTATTACGTTCTAGGACTGCCAAACGAAGGAAGTAAAGGAAAGGAGGCCGGTGCTCCTGAAGTTTTCGGACCAAAAGCGCAAGTATACAAATCAAACGCAATGAAGTATTTATCTCAGTCGATCTGCCATCCCATTTTTCATACGAGGCACAGTTGCTTCTTCTCCTCAATGCACCTTTAGAGCAGTTGTGTGACTTTGCTCCCGGAGCCACACAGTTGGCAGTAGGCGAGGACCGAATGACCAGTATCTGCCGGACTCTAGACGGGCGGCTCCTCCCTCGAAAAAAGCAGTCCAAACAGGGGTAGTTGCATTGTCGGGGAAGGAGGGCAACTCGAAGAATGGCGCACTCTGGCCGCGCGGTATTGTGCAATCTATTTTCAGAAAGTATACTGTTGGTGGCTCACCTGTGCGCGCAAACATTCACTTTCTCTTCGAGTTTCAAAAGCGAAAGTTTGCGCGTCTCTCGGCTTTCCGCGCTGCCTCCGCGCGGTCGTCCGGCGCGGACGGTGCTCCGCGGCGACTCGCAGTTCGCCGTCTCGGGTCAGTCTAGAGTCAGAGTCGAGTCACGAACCGGCTCCCACAAGTCAAACACGTCGGCACTCTCCACGAGACGCTTCACTATTTCCTATCAATTTGAGAGTACGGTAAGGAGCTGCTGGGGCTGAAGCCGCCGCTTCAAACAATGCAACTTTTATCCTTTATGGCCAGAAATTCGAAACGGCGCTGCGTCTCGCCGGTTCCGCGTGCTATCCGCAACGGGCCGCCGCGGCCGATCGCGCCGTCCGATTTGAAACTTTCGCGGAACGAGAGTGAATGGAATGGACACAGAGGTGAACACGCTAATTAGACGAATCCGAGATGGATACGGTAGTCGGGAGTGTTGCGAATGAAACGGAACCAGTTCGGATGGCGGCAGGCAGGCAGGTGGGGATGTACAGGAAAGCATTAGCAAGTTCAACAAATGTAGTCCTCCCGACTGGACTACTGTACGTCTACAGCAAAAGCGAACAGGATGATACTGATAGGGACATGAGAAGAAGAAAAAGAAAAGTTCGCAAGCACTACACATCAAGCGGACTCTTCTCGCCCATCCGGCTCAAGTACGTATAAATGTGTTGCACATACATACATACACGCTGCGATGGTGTAACTTTACACTGGACCCAAGGGCGATGAGCCAATGTCCAGGAGGCAGCTCCGAGATCAGTGACTCTAGTAATCGGGGCGGCGGCTGGTAGGTTACGTGCAGGCTCCCGAGAGCCCCGATTACAACATTCGCAACATTGTAATGCGGGCACTATTGCATAATTATTCGGAGAAGAAGCTCTCCGATCGGAGCACACCGGCTTGACGGGGCGGGAGCCTCATTTTGATCGAGTAGTCATTCGGAAAAGAGACTTTGAATAAGCAGAAGCAGGAGAAGAGCGGGAAGGGACCGAAGAAGAAGAGGAAGAAAAAGAAGAAGAACTTTGATGTTCGGGAGGAAACTGTGGTATGTCTAGTCTAGAACTACTGGACTGAAGAAGGATGGACAAAGCGGAGATATCAGGTGATATAGACTTGAAACAGGAAATCCTTAGGTTATGTTGAAATGACATGCGTTGTGACGTCTTTCTGAGGAAACCAGATGTCTTCTCAAGTGGTAAATCGTATAAATTAGTACAAGGGTCCCCTGGACGGGCTCTCGGAGCATCCAGTATTACAGCACGGAACCAGAGGCCTCTGGGTTAGTGCAATGAGAGGGCGAGAGGCAGCAGACGGTTACATCATAAACAATTGAGCAATCGGTGCCTTCAGAGCCGCCCGGAGGCCTGCTCCGATCATCCCCGAAGAGTTCGCAATTACCACAAAATTTGAGTGAGGAGGCAGGCGGAAAGAGTCGAGAGAAGACGCCGATTGTTTAGATTTTACAAAGAGGAAGAAGAAGAAGAAGAGGAGGAAGAAGAAACTGGCGGGAGTTGTACTGGCGGAAGGAACCAGTGACCGGTGAGGAGCAACAAATTATAACGAGGACACAGAAATGGAAAATAAAAAGAAATGAGGAGTCAGAACCTAGAATTTGTATGTTTGGTTACGGTAGGTGTGGAGGAATATCCATGCGACCACAAAGATACGAAAAGAGATGAAGAGAATGTAGTGGGGACAAGAGCCTCGTGCGCCTCCGAGGATCACTGTAGCCACGTGGAATCCATTGTACTATTCACAAAATGGCTTCTTCGTCGTCGTCACTTCTAGATCCCAAAGTCGTCTTCGCCCTCTCCAAATTAGCATTTTGATGGGAAAGAAGTACAAGAGGGAGGACTTGAAGTGGTTGCAAAAACGCGGGCATTACCAAGAGATCCGGACGAATGATGTCCGTTCGGACAGCAGCCCTCTAAACGGATCGCAAGTTTCATAAAGTTAAAATGAGCGCGGAGAGGCGGCGTCGTGGTGGGAGGGGCCGACTTCTTCTCCTTCTTCTTCTTCCAGGAGATGCGCACTTGTATATGTACAGACAAGACAAAGGACAGTATGGTTGTATGTGTGTATAGACTTATCTGCGAAATAGGCCATCTACAACATTTATCTCTGCGCGCCTGGTGTGGACGCTCCTCTGGAAGGGCACTCTCTCCTACTCGTCGGCGACGCATCCCGAAGTGCGGCGTACCTGTTCCTTAATCGCCGTCGGCCATCACCCAGAAGCTTCTTCTCGCTTCTTCTACCTTCTTCTTCTTCTTCTTCTCCTTCTTCATCGCCGTCGCGAGTGCGGATCGCCCCCGCCGACTTTCGAGATATAATTGAGATAACATATAGATATTTGAAACATGTTATAACGTCTTCGCCCCCGTCGCCGATGCCGCCGCCCGCTTCGTCCGCAGTTAGGTATGCGGCAGATACCGGGTTGATTCGTGAAGCCGCTGGACAATGCGCACTGCCAATCACTTTTCGACGTGGCAACTTCTAGGCGCGCTTTCACTCGCTCTCTGGCTGATCGCGATAAGGTATCTAGTACCTGGAACACGTTTTTGACGTAGAAATCAACTGGCCCTCACTGCGCATCCGAAACATGCGCAAAACGTCCGACACATTTCATCTAACTTTGCGACGAATGACGTGGAATAGAGCAAAAGCCAAAAGGTGACTTCTGATCCAGATTCTAGCCAATCAGAAAAGAAAAAGTAGAAAACAAGTCTAAATCATATGACAAAAAGAGCTTCCAGATCAGATCACCAGGTCAGTTTTGTAGTTGTTTGTCGGCTCAAATAGAGTCAAGTAGTAGGAGTGGAACTGGAAAGAAAAACGGAAATGGATGGGATGTTGAAGTAGTACAAAAAATGAGGGATTGAGGAGTCGTTTCGCCTGCTCTCATTCTCGAAACGCCCAAATAATGGAGAACGCGAATGAGAGCGTCTAATGGGCAGAGAAGTGGCTCATCTACCGTAGACAGGAGCCCTGTCACTCCCGGCTCCGCGCGCATATTAATGGGGCCCCGCTCTCACTCAGCGCCCGATTCCCTCCTCATCGTTTCCTATTATTTTGTCTGGTAACCATGGAAAATAAAAAAGAACAACTAAACGAGGACATGCGGGAGAAACAAGCTGCTCGCGACGAAAGAGAGAGAGAGAGAGAGAGAGAGTAAGCGGTTCGTGACAGTGAATGGTCAGCGGGAGTTTACCTTTTGGTAAACTCCATCAGTTCGTCCTGTTTGTTGTCGCCCCCCGCGAAAGCAACGGCTCGGAGAGCACCAGAAACGAGAGTGCAAAAAGGGAACGAGCAGAGAAAAAACTTGAAAATCGAGCCGGTCGGAGGAGGAGGAGAGCGCCCGAAATAGACTGTAACGGAGAGAAACTGGAGGAGACACAGGTAGGGTTTGAAACACGGTTCGAGTGGGAAAAGAGAGAAGGCTCGCTTTCGAAAGAATAAACAAGTCTGTCCACCAGGGGATCACTTTTAAAAGAAGCACTTATGGGAAGAACAACGAGTAAAGGGTCACCGAAATAGAAGCCTTCGGAAGGGATCCTTGCTCGCCTCGTTATCACTTTTCTTCGTGCGGGTCGTTCATTCCTCCCTCCCCTTTGAATTGTTACACGCGAACAGTTTGCTCAGACTCTCAATTGGTCCGCGACAAACAAAAAGAGAGAGAGAGAGGTGATAAGAGAGACGCAGCGAGCGGCTACTGGTACCAGGACGCTTCGAAAGTTGCAGTGCACTTCCGTCTGCGCGTGGGAACGCACGGAGACGCGAGAGAGAAAAGAGACCTCCGTTTTGGGTCATTAGGTAAAAGTTATCGTACCTAGTGCGTGTCTTTCTCGCTTCCAAAGGACACGATCTGATCAGTTTGAAAACGCGGATAAAAAGTAGGTCGCACTTGCAGAGATGATGAAGTCGAAGATGCGGAGAGGCCGCATTTCGGACAAGGGGGGGGGGGGACGATAAAAAACTCGCAATTAATGAAGTCCTCCCATTGCGAACTAATCAAGAACTACGCCCTACTTGTACTAAAAGGGTTATAAATCTTGGGTACAGCCAGATTTCGAACGGGAGATATCGGTTTGTTGATTCGACAGAGTTGGGAAGAGAGACCTGGAAACAACAGGTTCGCAGCGGGAAGCCTGCGGATGACCAGAGACGACTGATAACGGATGAGGGCAAGTACACGAAGACGGCTTCTTCAAAAATGAAGGTATTGGGTTGAGGAGTTGTGTGAAGTAGGTCACTAAGTGAAACTGTCATTCTCTTCTCCTTTCGTCTTCTCCCCATTACCTATCCGTCGATCCGAGGCGCGGCAAACCGTAAAAGGGCACGCGATGTCCGGAGGGAACAGACGCGCGGCGCGGAAAAGTGAAAGGATTACTGTAGATGTACCTACTGGTCTCGTGTTTCTCGAAGTCACAAACAATATCCGACTTCTTCCTCGGAAAGGGGGGGGGGCCGCCCGAATCCCGACCCGTCACTTTCGATTTCGGTCGTTTCCTTCCCAAGACCGCCTGATTGCCCTTTCCTGGATTACCCGTTTGCAAGGAATGAAGCGGAAAGTACTGTCGAGTAAATAGGAGAAAGCAGAGAAAGGGGCGACGGAGAGCTGACTCAGGGCGGGCTACCGTACTCTTTTATGGGCAGTGTGACCCGGTAGCCGTATGGCTATCACAATCGAAAGTGCCACGTCATCGGACAGACTGAATTGATATGACCTGGCAGAGAGACGGAAGCAAAGAGTATGAAAAGGAATGAGAAGAAAGGGACTGTGTGGACTTGGCACATTCAAACTGTCTGTGCATTCCTGTGCTCATCAGGTGTTCCAATACAGTTCAAAGTTCTGCGAAGTTCTGCGATCTTTATCATTTTCATTCCGAACGACTTTGCCCTAGTTAGAGTTCTGCCCGGACTGGCTACCCATCCGGCTTTCTTCCTCGTCGCTCTCCAATCAAATCATCCTTTTATCAGTTGGCCAATAAACTTTCGATCAGTTCCAATAAATCAGTGTTTTATCCATCCATTCCAGCCCGAGAATGGACTTTTGCGTTCGATTCGAATCAAAACAAGTCGAGAGTGGCTGCAATCGGTGTCCGGCAGACGCTGTCAGTTATATAATGATGTCCTTGTTTCCGCCAGAAGACATGTGTCGCGGTGCCCCTCGCCCGCGTAGTTTCAAAACTCGTCGACCACTCGAATCGAGAGAACTGGATTCGGTCTGAATTGACCATACACTGCAGATGCTGCCTTCTTGCCCCTCCTAACAAACACATAAAGGACATACTACGGTAATTTCGGAAAATAACAAGATGAAGAAGAAGCTGAACAAGATTGGATTGCGCGCAAACGAAAAAAAGGGAAGAGAGAATGAAGATGAGATGGAAGTTATTTGGAATGATCAAGGAGCACAGTGACAGAGATAACCGTAAAGAGCTTCCGGAGAGAAAGAGAAACAGTTTGTGTCTGTTTCTGAATCCTCTCTTCCTCGCTCTTTCGCGCTATCAGTGTGTAATCCGAAGTAATTCCATCCTAAAGTATATCATCGTAACAGAAGTGTCTGGGCATCAAGTTATTGTCCATTTCCAATCTCCCTCCCTTTATCCAAGTGTGTAAATGTTTCGGATCAAATCAGACTGTCCGTAATCTGGCATCATTCCAGGTTTTCTCTCTCCAATCTGTCACTTATCAGTCAAAATGGACTTCGAGTAGAAAAAGAGAGAAGGGGAGAAGAAGAAGAAGAAGGAGAAGATGGAGAAGAAGCCGAAATACCGGTTGATACATGAAGAATATACAACAAAATTATGAAGGGAGTGGGGAAGGGAAACAAGTGATAACATAGATGATCAGCGAAACGGATCGGGCGGAAGGAGTATTATGCAAGCGAGATCATGCTCCGTTCGGACAGTTGGCCGGCTGCCAGTTGCTCTCTCGTGTGTGGCCATCAATCTGTTCCTCGGACATTACTACGAAGAAGCTGCACGAGAGCGGCGAGAAGGGCACAAAAATCTGGAAGGACAAAAGGACTAAACGCTCGCAATTAGTCAGTCAACGGACCAGGTGAATCGGGCCGACTGAATTAGTTATGAACTGGTTACAAAACGACGCTTTTCAATGGAAATAAGTTTCCTCGCGGAGCATGTGACACCCGGATTGTTGCGAAAGTAATGGACTTGCAGGGTCATCCATCCCTTCCTCAACCTTTCGCCTTAACACGTTCCAATTCGGTGTCTGTCGGGGAACGTGTTAACCTTTGATAACCATCCCATTGACCTCCACGTTATCGACCTTCTGGAAGATTCTCCCACACGGAGGTCAACGTGGCAACTACACGGGTCCTCATGCGGAGCTCGAAGTTCGACTCGCTTGGTTCTCAACTCCACCTTCTGCTTCTCAGGACGCCCACGTCTGCCTCCACGAGATAATGGATTCTAAGTCCCATTGGTAATAAAGTGTTATTGGTATTTGTCTAAACACAGTGAAAGGATCTGATTGTCGAACGAGAAGTCGCTCTGCCCGGACACTGAGTTCACCACCCGACAGGGGCTCTGGCAACACGGATGCACTTGGAAAGTTTGGAGCGAAGGGAGAGCTCGGAGCGTTGAGCACGTAGCCTGCAAATAGGTTATTTTAGGGGTTGTTACGTCGTCCAGGCGTATGACAATTGCTATTTGATCTACGTTGATCTACCCGCTATTTTTGTTTTTATTTGTGATCATTTCGGGCTCGCCCTCCTCCGGAGAACGTCTCACACTCACTCTCATATATTCTATTGCTATCTCTGCTACAGGGGTTAACAACAAGTTCATAAACATACAACTCTCTCATTTTCATGTTGAAAATGTATAAATAAGTATGTATTTTCATCATAAACACCTACACTTTCCTTTTACGAAAGGAGAGGGAATTAAAGGAGTCTGAAAAAGTTTGGTACCTGAAAACTTCCTCTTTTGCTCGAATGAAACACTCTAATTCCGCCCAGATGCTCGTCACTGTAATATTGCACTGTCCGAGTCTTCAATCAGGCGGGCTCACTGGCCCAGCTCTGCCAAAAACCTCCGACCTCCCTCCATTCCATTCCAATACAAGATTGTTGTGCTTTTGAAAGTTGGCACTCTGCCAGCCCTCACTCTCCCCTCTCTGTCCGACGTCAAAACAAAACAGTGTTCGTCTGTCTGTCCGAGCATTCCATTTCATTCTCGCCCGTTCCGTTCGTCACCCGCTCTTCTTTCCCAATGGTAAGTGTCGGTTGCCCGGAGACCGCCCGTCCTTTCCCCTTTCCTTTTTTCCTTTTCATCAAAAATGTATACTACTGCCGACTGCGTTTTTGTGAATCTGGCGGTGCTTCGTCAGTTAATCCCTCCGGCCAAATCGCAATTATGCGGCAAATCGATTCGAAAACCGTTTCGAAAATGTTGTCTCACGAGACCAGACGAGGCCCCGCCGGACCCGCACTTTCATCACATTGCACTACTAAACACACCTACCTGTTTTTAATCCAATTGCACGGCATTTCCCTCTATCCCGTTTTTTGATTCACAATGTTTCAGAACAATTCGAAAAAAGAAGATCAACGCTACATTCATATCATCAGAATCGGCAGTTTGAAGATGGATGACAAGTGGAGGGAAGCCGCTCCCGTCAACGACATCGAGGCGTCCTCGTGGATCAGGATATTCCGAGCGGTGCACTTTTCTTCCTTTTCTTTTTATATAATAGCTCGATTTCAGTTCGATACAGATCATGATGGCCTGATTCAATGCGAAGAAATGCAAAAGACCATCCGAGATAGCACTTATTCGTTTGGTTTCGACCACTATGAACTGCAGAAAATGTCGTTGTATCTGGAAATGCGGGAGGGGAAACCTGTCGACTTTGCTGACTTCTGCTACTTGGTAATTAAGCTCTTTGAGAGATTGAGAGATTCACAGCGTTTTTTATTCCAGATGAGCAAGTGCAAAGGCTACCGTCTCCGCGAATATCTGTTCAAAGCAGCGCTGACAGTGACTCCGAAGAGCCAGAGAATCGCCGTATTCTCGAAGCTGCAGCAGTACAAGTGCGTGCCGCCGCCGCTCTTCCTCATTCTTCTCTCCATCATCCAACTGGCCTTCTACATTTTCTACGTCGTCGACTCTTCTGAAGGTGTCTGGCTCTCTGGCCCCATCCCGACAATCTCTCCTTTCATTGTCTCTCACTATCACATCGCGGAGCTTTGGAGACTTTTTACCTACTCTCTTATCAATGTCGGGTACGTGTTTTTACCGCACCACTCGCTCTTTGATGTCTTACAACAAAAACATGCGATTTTTAGCATATTCCACGTGATTTTCAACATTATCATTCACCTGATAATCGGAGTTCCTTTGGAATTGGTGCACACATGGAGGATATACGTTTTGTATGCGATTGGAGTGTTGTTCGGTACTCCAGTCCGTCCAATTTCCGATGACGTGGATGATTTCAGGAGCTCTGATGTCCCTGGCCCTTGATCCGAGTGTATTTCTGATGGGTGGAGCACCTGGTTCATTTGCTCTTATCGCTTCGCATATCACAACAATTCTGACCAACTTCAAAGAAATGGAGAATGCGACAGTCCGTCTTCCGCTTCTCATTCTTTTCGCTGCTCTCGACTACGCCCTTGCAGTCTATCAACGGTTCTTTGCGCCTCGAATCGACAAAGTCAGATTTCTATTCAGTCTCTTTTCCTATTCACTTCATTTAGGTTTCCATGTACGGTCACTTGGGCGGTCTCGTCGCCGGAGTCCTGTTCACGTTTATCTTGCTCCGTGGCTCCAAACCCTCCCGGTTCTACACCGTCTCCTTCTGGGTTTCGCTCGTACTCGCCGGATTCTTTATTGCCATCTGTATCGCTCTCATTGCTGCTCCCAATCTTTTACATTGAATAAACGTTTACACTACGGGCTCAGTTCATTTTTCTCTGATAGTGAGGTCCCAAATCAGGCACTTATTGTGATTTTTGAACAAAATAAGCAGATCGAGTACACTTTTTGTGACCGGGCTTCTAACTTTTTGAGCAGAAACTATTCACCCAGTTCTTACTGTCTGGGCCGATGTGTAGTGTTTTTAATGAAAAGTGTGCAACTGTAGTAGAAATTGGCGGTATCATTCAATCCAAAATGATCAGAATTGATACTGATTGGCAATGTTTTTGTCTACTTCATCAGACAGATTCTGTTAAAAATGATTGTTTTTGTGATAAACACGAGTGTCGTATCACTATGTTCCACTCTATCCATTCTGTCATCTTTCAACCCTTCCGTACTTTCTCCTGCTCTCCTCCTCCTCTTCTCCTCAACTACGTCACCTTTTCTTTTCTGCCCATCTCCGGGTTTCCCGCTTTCTCTTTCTTCTCTCGTCCTATAAAAACTGATAAAAGAGCATGATTTATCGCTCTTTCTCCTTTCTCCTTTCAACCTGAAACAACCACTTAATCTGTTTTCCAGCGGGAAGAAGATGCCGTTGAACAAGTTGATTCAAGATGGAGACAATCAGGATTTGACGAACGAACGATTCAAGGCGTGAGTTGAAAAACACGAGAGTGTGACAATCCCGTACAAAAATATCGAAACCCGTAGATTACAAACCCCGTATAGTCAAATCCCGTAGAAAAATATCGAAACCCGTAGAAATAAGTACGCAAACACAGATACGCCAAAATCAGAAAACTCAGAATATTGGACTCCTCATGGCAATGTTTAATCGTTCTGCCAAATTTTCATGTCTCAAATGAATAGTTACTAAATGGGCGAAAACGGCAATCAAAAATGAGTCAAAACAGTGTGCGCGCACCTTGCATTAGGCCCCGCCCATTTCTACGGGATTTGACTCCACGGGTTTCGCATTTTCTACGGGATTGTCACACTCGCGAAAACACCGGAAGACAAATGGATGAACTATTCAGAACGTTCGATACGGACGTGTTGGCGGCCGAGTTCCACGGAGGAGAAGAATCTCTGAAGAGAGTCCGTGAGCTGAGGGATGAGATTACGAAGAGAGGGCATCTGTTCGACGCGATCCCTGCTGCTCACCGTACAAGAGCCGAGAGAATGGAGGACGTCAGCAGAAAGGTATTCGTGCGCTGGAAATCTGAAAACTGTATACTTTATGAAACTTTTCCCGTGGTTAACCTCTAAACTCTTTTCTGCAGTCTATTTGCGTCCAATTCAAATGCCCGTTTTCCATGACAAACTGCTCGATTTCAGCTGAAAAACCTGATGGAGACTGTCGGGGACTTTGCCGATTTCACCAATTCCCTGGACATGCTGACTATCATCCGGGATGTGATGGGAATCGAGGGATTCCCTTTGGCTCTCCACAATCTCATGTTCGTGCCGACCATCCGAAATCAGGCCGACGACGAGCAGACTGTACGTTCCTGATGTTCACTTTACCGCGTGATAATGCGCTTTCAGGAGTGGTGGCTGATGGATGCCATTCAAGGAAAAATCATCGGAACTTATGCCCAAACGGAACTCGGTCACGGTGAGTTGGACGATTCTTTCCAGGAATAGATCGTCTAATCCGTGTCCAGGATGCGCGCACTACACGCGAGTTTTCCCTTTTGCAGAACGCCTCACTGATAACGGGGCAAGCTCCTAGAAATTGTTGCAAAACTACCTTATCAGAATAATCTGTGACACGTGAAATATGGGTAGAATGTGATTGATGATAAACTGTGGTGGAGGAAAGAAAGAAGGAGAGTGTGGCGGAGCAGGACAGAAAAGATTGAAAGAGCGGAGTGGTCATTGGGCGGAACGACCTGGTAATCTTATTGTTTCACGCATGGTTATCAGCTTTAAGAGTAGCATCTCTTCAAGATATTTCGGGCTTGAAACGTGCTTACAGACACCCACGAATGACCGAGTTCTTATGTTATTATCTCGATCTTTGATGACTTTTTCGCTCATTTCCGATACATAGCCTTTCAAAGTCAGAAAGTGCTTTCTGACCACGTCATGCGTTTCTGTTCAGAGACCATTTTTAAGCTGAATGATAAAAATACATTTGCAGGAACCAATTTGAATGCGATCGAAACGACAGCCACTTATGATAAGAACACCGAAGAGTTTGTCATCCACACTCCGACCACAACCGCCACCAAATGGTACGAACATCCCTCGAGCATCCCATCTCATCTACCCAATTGCAATATTGCAGGTGGCCGGGAGGTCTCGGAACCAGCTGTACGCATGTGATCTTGGTGGCCAATCTGATAATTGACTCCAAGAATTACGGTCTCCATACGTTCTTCGTGAACATCCGCGACTGTAACACTTATGCGGCCACGTCTGGAGTGAGAGTCGGAGACATTGGAACCAAAATGGGCATCAACTGTGTGGACAACGGGTTCCTCGCCTTCGACAACTACCGTATCCCCCGTCGCAACATGCTCATGAAGCATAGTAAAGTGTCAAAGGACGGAATCTACACCGCGCCTTCCCACCCCAAAGTCGGCTACACCACGATGCTCCACATGCGATCCGAAATAGTCTACCATCAGGCGTACTACCTTGCCATGTCTATGGCCATCTCCATCAGATACTCGGCCGTTCGCAGACAAGGAGAGATCAAAGCGGGCACGCACGAAGTCCAGATCCTCGACTACCAGACCCAGCAGTACCGTCTGTTTCCCGGTCTCGCCCGTTGTTTCGCTTTTATGACTGCCGCCGGAACAGTCCGTGCCATGACCGAGAGCTGCATCAGGGAGCTCTCGACCGGAGGCGGTTCTAATGTGCTCGCTGACCTGCATGCTCTTTCTTGCGGGCTCAAAGCAGTCGTCACTCATCAATCCTCTCAGGCCATCGACCAGGCAAGACAGGCTTGTGGAGGACACGGATACTCGGATGCCAGTTACCTGCCCACCCTTTATAGTGAGTGATTCTACGATCCGTACGCTGGTCCGTACGCTACGATTAAGTCTATTTGCAGCTGCCTCGGTGGGAGCATGCACGTACGAGGGAGAGAACGTCGTGATGCTTCTGCAGCTGGCCAAGTATCTCATGAAAGCGGCGACGCAGGCGGAGGAGGGAGTTGTGATGGCTCCGTTGGTCACATATCTCGTTAAACCGGAGCCTTTCGATGGAAACGGTTGGCATTCATTTCCAGATGAATCATCCGGATCATCACTTTTTCAGACAAGTTCGCAAAGCTTCTCAGCCACTTTGAGCACATCGCCCGTCACCGTGTAATATATGCTTATCGCCAGATAATCGAAGAGGAAAAACGAGGCGTGGAGCGGGATTACGCCTTCGCGAACCACTCCGTCGACTGGTCTAAGGTGCCCTTTCACGCGACACAACAGATGCGATGATGTTTCAATTTGCAGGCCGCCCGTGCACACACAAAGTTGTTTATCGCGACCGGCTTCGTGAAGAGAGTGCGGGGAGTCGCTAATGAGGCAGTTCGGGATGTGTTCACCACCCTTGCGGAGCTCTATCTCTCCTATGAACTCATCGAAATGGCGGCTGACTTGACTGTGGGCGGATACCTTTCAGAGGCTGAAGTGCAGGAAATCCGAAACGGAATCTACGATGCCATGAGAGAAATCCGTCCGAATGCGGTCTCCATCGTCGACTCCTTTGATCTTTGTGATCGGGAGCTTCGTTCTGTAAGTTTTCCGTTCAGTAATAGCCCATTCCTCTTCTAACTGTTTCCTGTGCCAGGTCCTCGGTCGTCGTGACGGACACGTGTATGAGAACTTGTACAAATGGGCTCAAATGAGTCCGCTCAATGAGAAGAACCTGCCTCATGTTGAGAAATATCTGAAGCCAATGACTAGCAAATTGTAGATTCTGTTGTTATTTTTTGATTTCTGTTTCCTAAAATAATCAGTTGTGAATGTGTATTCATCAAACAATAAACCGTTTCTTCTAATGGACAGAGTATCATAAGGCGGGCGGGAGGTAGTCATGGGGACGAAGGACAGAGACAGAGTGGGGCGGGGCGACTCGGGGGAGTCCTCGGGTATCGACCCAGCCGGCGACCCCCCTTCATTATTCATTCTCGCCCCCCACTCGCATCCTTTCCAATTTCTCTTCCTCCAGTGCACCGGCACCTCCTTCTCAAACAAACAAATTCTAAATTGTGGCTTCTTCTCGGCAAGCTCTTTGTCCGCCTTCATTTCCTTGAATAACAACACGCGTATGCATGCTATTATAGTTGGTTATGAGCAATTTGCGTGCGATCGCGATCGCGAAAAATAATTAGGTTCATTGCGAAAGCATGAATATTCCGTCGTCTTCTTCTTCGTTTGCTCCCTTCATTTTCATTCATTCAGCAAAACACAAAACATCGCATTCTTTATAGTTAACTGAACAAACTTGTGGAGAGCTTTTTCGGGCCGCGCTCAAAACAACAAGTGGTTCTCAAAAGTAGCAAAAGCTTCTATATTTTGTTCATCTCTCCGGATAATCTCATCACTCACAAGTCACTCGTAAAGCACGAATTCTTCCGGCTCTCTTCCTCTCTCTCTCTCTCTCCGCCACACGAATTCATCAATTCCCATAGCGTGTTCGCGGTCAGAAATAAGCTCGGCCGGCTGCATTTTGTGCCCTTCTCCCGTCCTCCAATTATCGCATTTATGACAACTGCTCTTTCTCCGTTATTTCCCCTTCATACTCGGTAATTGGCATTCGCCCACTTCAAAAACAGATTCCCGTTGTTTTCGAGTGCTTTTTCACCCTCTGAAGACGTGCGACTGAACCTTTTCCGCTAAAGCACGCACACACACACCATTCTTACTGGTATACGTGAAGGGAGTAAGCGTATATCCGGAGATAAAGCGAGTTTCAATTAGAGACGGAAGGAAACAGGGGCCCCCTTCGCTGACTGACTGAGCTCCGCCGGAGAACGTCAAATGGCTCGCCATCAGTCCTTTCTTTCTCCGGGGGCTTCTTCATATGGAGAGTGCAGTGTAAAAGGGTATTATCAACTCTCTCTCTCTCTCACTCTCTCTCTCTCTCTCTCTCTCTCTCTCTCTCTCTCTCTCTTTCCTTCAATTATCAATTTTTGAACAATTGTTTGCTTCGTTTCCTCCTCATTCTTCAGTTTTCCGCTCGTAAACACCGAATTTTCAGCTGCTTATTTTTGAAAAAAGATAAGAATGGAGGACGTCGCCAACACTTTAGCGATGAGTCAAAGTGTAATGGAGAAAATGCAGAAGCTCGAGATCTCAAAGGTTCCAATAACGTGTAATGGTCAGGTGAATACCGCTGAAATGTTCAGAAATACGACGTGGAAAAGTTCGAAACATTGCTGAGATTGCCAGCACGTGAAGTGAACGCATTCATGGCAAAAGAAGCGAAAAAAACGGATGAGGAGAAGATGACCGAGGAAGACAGAAGGGTAAAGAAATCGCGAGAAGAGAAAAAGGAACGGGCGGCCAGAACTCTTCAGAAATACGTAAGACTCCATTGGGAATGAAGAGACTTAACGAGAGAATTTTTTCAGTTTCGGAAGATCAGAGTTCGAAAAGAAAAAGACGCGTACAGGACCAGAATCACAAAGATATCAGCAAAGAGAAGAGTGGCTCTTCTGGAGCAGATCCGTCAGAAGATGGGGGAGCAGCAGCCGGTGAGACGGTTCGGAGGGTATCAGGTGGTGCGGGCGGTCGAACTTCACAGAGCCAGGCAGCACATGCACGGCAACTGGCTCGCCAAACTGTCCGTCGACGTCAACTTCCACGAGATGAATCTCTCGAGACCGAGTTGGTTTTCCAAAGTCGATTCTCCTCTAAAAGGCCTGTTTTCAGATTCTCCAACTCATCCGATCGCCCATTCGATTCCTCTGCTCATCCGTAAAAGCGCCGAATTGAAACACGAGAAGAAGATGAAAGAGATCGAACGCGCAACAATGGACATCTACTGTGGACTTGGACCTCAGAAGAATTCATAAACCACCAATCTCTCGCAGCACATTCCATTCTATAACTTGTGATACGATAACACCAACTAATCATTATCATTAATGAATATATTCGAGTAAAGAATGCGGTTTGTATCCCATAATTAGTCCGCCTCCGCTCGCACCCGCTCTCTCATTTGGTCTCTATTGACCAGCCTCCTCCACCTGCGCGGCACCTTATTGTCCTTTTGGCTTGTGTGCGCGGAAAAGCATATTCGTGTCCCGTGACGGTGCAAGCGCGCTCCAAAGCGCATCTGAATTCGTTTCAAATTTCGGCGCTGCAACGCAGCATATTGTTGCAATAGAACTCGCACGGAATGGAACAGTTACGATTTGGAACTCGCAGTTATATTTCAACGTTGCGAGTTCTAAATCGTAACAGTTCTGTTCCGTGCGAGTTCTACCTACTTCGTTGTAGCGCCCAAATGTCAATTTTCAATTTGTTTCCGAGAAATTGGTTTTCTTATCAAAGTGTACTAAAGTTTGCTTGATTCAACAGTACAAGCGCAGTTTTCCGTACGAGAATTCATGTTTGCTTTTTGTAAACCTCCCCGTCGAAAAAAATAAAACGTATCAGATTATTGTCGTCAAATCGGCTAGCCCGATCCTCTGCTTTGCAATTATATCCGTCGGTTCGCTCGGCCGTACTTAGCGAGTCTCGCTTTCGCAACAATATCGATTTCCCTCGTTTGCGCCCGTTTCTGTCCGTCCGACGATTCCCTCTGGCAACTGACCAACACTTGGTCTAACTTCAAAAAATGTTTCGCAATAGTTTTATCCACAATCCTCTAGAATATTATTCAAAAACAAGTTTTAAACTAGTAAACTCAGTCAGCAATATTCCTATGTTTTTATCGTTATTTGTATAGTTTGCGTCAAGAATCTTCCGCTTTTCTAATCGTTGGTAATTGTAATCTATTACTATTTATCAAAAAGTGCATTTTGATTTCAGATACGTTGGAAACCAAAAAACCGAAGGATGCATTGCATCTCTTCAGATATTCTTTGAAATAAAACGTGAGTTGTTTTTGGTCTCCGCTCCGGCCCAGATTTACATAAGAATGAAAACGTGGCGAGAGGGAATGTGGGGATGGTTCACCTATGTTTATTCCTACGTGGGCGCGAAATATTTTTTTATCATAAAAGAGTAAAATGCTGACTCCCCCCTCACAAGTGATGCCAACTTTGCTCTATACGCTTCGCCGCTATATTGGCTGTAAACGGCGCAAAGAAAGAGATTCCGACGATGAGTCGGAAGAAGGTGAGTGGGTTGTTAACTTTCGGACGTACTGACAGAAACAGAAATGGGCTGCTTGATAACTAAACTAGAATGTTCACTGACCTGAGCAGCAGCTGCTTTTTGATTAAGTATCCTTGGCAACAGTCGTCATGAAAGTCTTTCCGACCCTTTTCTTTCCAAAACTTTCAAGCGTGGCTGGGCACACAAAAGGCTATTATTCGCTGGCTTTTGTTGCCATTCGAAATGGAAAACATATCGAATGACGACGATGTGTTGACTCTAAATGCTATTCACTTAGTCGAAATTGCAGGTTTCAAGAAAGCACTTTAAGAATTCCTGAACTTAACCACAATGTGAAATTCAGAATCCTCGCCGTTCCGGGAATCAATATCAGAAAACAGTACTCGTGAGCTTTTGCCAAGAAAAGAAGAAGGAGGAATGGATAAACTGCGTCAATTCTCGCTTCTTCTCTGGAAGGATTGGGTGTTGCTCCGAAGGAATAAAGTGTGGACTCTGTTCGAATTGATCATTCCGTGTCTCCTTCTCGGACCGCTCGTATACCTCGTTGTCAATGTGAGTCGGAAATGTGTTTGTTTGACATTTAAGAGGAATGATTAAATTTGTATTACAAATTCGTCATTAAACATACACGCCGGTCGGAAACGAAAGTATTTTTTGACTAATAGCACGCAAAATATTTGAAAGATGACTGTTGACATGTATGATCAAGAGTTCTGGTTTTCTTATCAAATACAAACAAAATTAAAAACGTATAATTTTTTCAGAACGCCAGCTCCAATTCGTCTCCAGAACAGCTTTATGACAGTTTCAAGTTAACCGGATCCATTGAAGACATTTTCGTCGACTATGGTTTCACAAAATCAGCACACCAACGATGGTGCCTTCGATCGAATGTTGTCTTCGGATACACGTAATGAAAAAAAAAAGATGGAAAAAAGAAAACAAAAATATGCTATTTCAGGTCAAAAGACTCTGCTTCACAAGAAATCGTAGACAGTATTATGAAGAATGTGGCCGCAAAATATCAGAATTCGAAATTGAAAATGGCAGTAAAAGGAGAGAAGAGCGAAGAGGAGCTACTAACAGTTCTGAAAGATGATATGCCGATGGCCAATGACACGTTATGCATTGTCAACAAGTAAGAATCGGTTTCATCCGCGAAATCCCAGCGTTTCCCTTTCAGATATGTCGGTGGAGTCGTTTTCGACACAATCGATTTGACACAGAAGAAACTCCAATACAAGATTTATCTCGCAAAAGCGATAGAAGAAGAATGGCATCTGACTGAGACGAGCAATAATCCATACGGACCGCTTTCTGGCTATGCCAGCAGAATCCCATCGAGCCCGCCGTACTGGGGTGCCGCCTATCTCACTCTCCAGCATGCCATCGAATCCTCGTTCATTTCTAAGATTCAAGGCGAAGACATATATGCCCCTATCACTTTTCGAGGACTACCGGTACCCAGATACCGTACCAGTTCAGTGGCCGCCTTCATCAGTTTCTTCCCGTTCCTCTGGGCGTTCGCCACTCTCATCAACGTGCTGCACATCACGAGAGAAATCGCCGCCGAAAACCATTCTGTCAAACCGTTCCTGACTGCGATGGGACTCTCGACGTTCATGTTCTACGCGGCACACGTGACGATGGCATTCCTCAAATTCTTTGTCATATTCGTGTTCTCCGTGGTGCCACTCACAACAGTCATGGAGTTTGTCAGCCCGGTAGCTCTCGTGCTGACTGTTCTCATGTACGGTCTCGGAGCAGTCATCTTCGGAGCATTCGTCGCTTCTTTCTTCGACAATACCAACTCGGCAATCAAAGCGATCCTGGTCACCTGGGGTGGAATGCTCGCTCTTTCGTGGAAGTTCCGACCGAATCTTGATCAGATCCCTGCCTGTTTCCTTTACGGGCTCAACATCAATGGAGCTTTTGCTTTGGCCGTGGAAGCCATTTCGGATTATATGAAAAGGGAGCGAGTGCTAGATTTGTTCAACATGTTCAATGATTCTTCTCTTCACTTCTCGCTCGGTTGGGCACTCGTCATGATGCTCGTTGACATTGTCTGGATGTTCTCCGCTGCTTTGTTCGTTGATTATCTGAGAACTTCCGCCGATTTCAATCTGCGCACGATGTGCAGTCGAGGGGATCGATTGGTGAGTTTGAGAAAGCGAGCACCTTCTCATGATCATTTTAGGAAGAGTACGAGAATCAGACCGACGGAGTGACTGCTTATAACACGAGAATCAATGAGCAGGTGAGGAATAGAGTCAGGCGGAGCGATATGGAGGTTAGCATTGATTGTGCTCGCATGATAACTTCGCTTCTGTAACTGACTGACTGAACAACATTGAAAAAGTGAAGATTCAGATGAACACGATGGGATCGTCGTCGCTGAGCCCTCCGAACGCTGATTCTGATGCTCTTCTGGAAGGATCGACCGAAGTGGACGGAGCGAGAGATTCGGCGAGAGCCGATATCAGTGTGAACAGATTGGTGAAGGTCTGGCCCACGACTGGGGAAAGAGCCGTCGACGGACTTACACTGAGAGCCGTTCGAGGACAGTGTGCCATTCTTCTGGGACACAATGGAGCCGGAAAGAGTACGACTTTCTCGAGCATCGCCGGAATCATCAAGCCGACGTACGGACACATTTCCATTTGTGGATACGACGTTGGAAGAGAAGTCGCTCAGACTAGGAAGCATATCGGAATGTGCCCACAGACAAACCCACTGTACGACAAACTGACTGTTTCCGAACATTTGCAATTGGTGCATGGTCTGAAAGGCGCAAGGAAGGCAGAGTTCAACGAGGAAATGGATAGACTGCTGGAAGATGTGAAGTTGAAAGAGAAAAAGAAAGAAATGTCGATGAATCTGTCAGGAGGAATGAAAAGAAAACTTTGTGTATGCATGGCATTGATTGGCGATTCGGAAGTGATACTGCTCGATGAGCCGACTGCCGGAATGGACCCGGGCGCGAGACAAGACGTGCAGAAGTTGATAGAAAGAGAGAAGACGAACAGAACGATTCTGCTGACCACGCATTACATGGACGAAGCCGAACGGCTCGGAGACTGGGTGTTCATCATGTCGCACGGAAGGCTCGTCGCTTCAGGAACCAACCAGTATCTGAAACAGAAGTTCGGAACCGGATATCTGTTGACTGTCGTTTTGGATCACAGCGGAGAGAAAAGAAAAATGGCAGAGGTGCTGACGAGTGTGTGCAAGCACTTTGTGGAAGGAGCCGAGAGAGGAGAAATGCACGGACAACAGATCGAGATGATTCTGCCCGAAGTGGAGAAGCATTCATTCGTTGCGCTCTTCAAGGCATTGGAAGCCATACAAGATAGAGAGTAAGTGCGATAGACTCAGTATTGTTGTAATCGATGACTTTTTGCAGTTTCCGCAGTGAAACACTCGCAACCGTTCCGAACCAATTGAAATCCCAACTGGCCACTCTCGTCATGAAGAGCTTCGGACTGTCTCTGAACACACTGGAACAAGTCTTCATCACCATCGGGGACAAAGTTGACAAGGTGTTGGCGAGCAGACAGAACAGCAGAGCGAGTCACCTCAGACAAAACAGCGAGTCGAACGCTTCTCTCAAAGTATTCATTCATCTTTCTTTCAATATGCTAATGATTATCTGATTTCAGCCGCCAGGATACGATGCCCAAACAAGTACGAAGAGTGCTGACAGTTATCAAAAACTGATGGACAGCCAGGCGAGAGGACCCGAGAAAAGTGGAGCCGGAAAAGTGTTCGCGCAGGGCAGATCGATCTTCCGCAAGAAGTTTCTTTACTCGTATCGTAACTGGACTCAACTCTTCGGACAAGTCTTCATTCCCATTGTTCTCCTCGGATTGGTGGCCTCCCTGTCAACATTGAAATCGAGCAACAATGACCAATGTACGTTGGAATTGTATGACACATGAGAAAAAGAAAATACTTCAGTTCGTAGTTTGACTGCTGAGCAAATCGAGCCCACCAAAGTTGTGTGGAGATTCGACGAGAATGCTATTCCCATCAAGGCTAAAAACTTTGAAAATTTGTTGAAGAAATACCATGGGTTTGATATCCAAACATACAGTGTCGCTAATCCGCTTCTGAACATTACTACAAAATTGATTGGAGTGAGTTTGGGGTTGTGCACACTTATGAAATACACTGAAACCTGCAGGAAATGCCGCCCGCTTCACTTGGAATGACTGTCAGTGAAGACTCGAGTGACGTGGAAACTCTCTTCAATATGCGATACTTCCATGTCCTTCCGACCGTTGTCAGCATGATTAACAGAGCTCGGTTGGCCGGAGACAGCTCGGAGGACGTTAAAATTGAAAGTGGAATATTCTTGTACACCAAGTCAAGTTCTGACAAAAATGTATGAAGCAAAAGGGTAGAAACAAAGCAAGCTTGTGCATTTTCCAGTTACTTCCGAGTCAAGTGATTGACATGTTGCTCGTTCCGATGCTAATTCTGATCTTCGCCATGGTCACCTCGACGTTCGTGATGTTCCTGATCGAAGAGCGCACCTGTCAGTTTGCTCACCAGCAATTCCTGACCGGAATCTCCCCAATAACATTCTACTCTGCCTCTTTGCTCTACGACGCCATACTCTACACGGGCATCTGTATCATCTTCCTTTTCATTTTCATCGCGTTCCAATGGATGACAAATCACTTCAGAATGTCAGTTTCCTTCCTGATTCCCCCGTTCAACTCCGTTTTCTTCAGAGTTATTGCCTTCTGGTTCCTTTACTTCTTCTCTTCGGTTCCTTTCATATATGCCGTATCGTTCCTGTTCCAATCTCCATCGAAAGCCAACGTTCTTCTGATTATCTGGCAAGTGGTCATCTCCGGAGCCGCCCTTCTCGCCGTCTTCCTCATATTCATGCTCTTCGATATCGATCAGACATTGAAGTCTATTCTAATGGTGAGCATTTTTCCCTATTTAACACTCCTTCTAATCGTCTCATTTCAGAATGCGTTCCTCTTCCTTCTTCCGTCATACGCCTTCGGATCTGCTATAATAACAATCAGTACGTATGGAGTTGTTTTAACTGATGAGCAGCTGATGGAATGGGATCAGTGCGGAAAGAATGCATATCTCATGTTCGCTTTCGGAATCTTCTCATTCTCTCTTTTTGTTCTTCTGCAATTCAAGTTCGTCAGAAGATTCATGTCTCAATTGTGGACGATCCGTCGATCTGCGAACAACTATGTCCAACCGGTAATGGTACGATCGTCTTCATTAGTTACTCATCTACTATTTTTATTTCAGGGAGATCTTCCAGTTTGCACGAGCGTTGAAGATGAAAAACGCAGAGTTCATAGTGAGAACACACTCAACTATGCTCTTGTCGTCAAGGATCTAAAGAAGACGTTCGGACAGAACACGGCAGTCAACGACCTCTGCCTGGCCGTCGACCAGAAAGAGTGCTTCGGATTGCTCGGAGTGAACGGAGCCGGAAAGACGACGACGTTCAACATTCTCACGGGACAATCCTTCGCCACCAGCGGAGAAGCAACCATCGGAGGACGTGACGTCACCGAGCACATTTCCATCGGCTACTGTCCACAGTTCGACGCTCTTCTGCTTGATCTGACTGGAAGAGAATGCCTCGAAATTCTTGCTCAAATGCACGGATTCGAAAAGTATTATGAGAAGGCGGAGCTCATCTTGGAATGCGTCGGAATGCAAGCCCACGGAGACAAGCTGGTCCGATATTACAGTGGTGGACAGAAGAGAAAGATCTCGGTGGGCGTGGCTCTGCTCGCTCCGACACAAATGATTATTCTGGATGAGCCGACGGCCGGAATCGATCCGAAGGCGAGGAGAGAAGTGTGGGAGTTGCTGCTGTGGTGCAGAGAGCATTCTAACAGTGCGCTCATGCTCACCTCGCATTCCATGGACGAGTGCGAAGCGTTGTGCTCGAGAATCGCCGTGCTGAATCGGGGACAGTTGATTGCGATAGGAACGAGTCAGGATCTCAAATCATTGTGAGTATCTGAGTTGAATCGTTTTCTTTTCAGTCCTGTCGTAAACTGTTTTTGATGAGAAAGTACGACGGATCTTATTGGTTATTCGTGTAATTTTCCAGATACGGCAACAATTACACTATGACATTGACCCTTCACGGTCCCGAGCAACGCGATGTGATCGTTCAGCTGGTGGCCGATCGTCTTCCGAACTCTGTTCTCAAAACGACATCAACAAATAAGACATTGAATCTGAAGTGGCAGGTCAGAATGAACATCTTCGATTCCTTATTTGATTGTTTTCAGATTCCGAAAGAAAAGGGCGATTATTGGTCGGACAAGTTCGAGATGGTTCAGAAATTGGCGAAAGATTTGCAAGTGAAGGATTTTATTCTGGCGCAATCGTCGCTCGAAGAGACGTTCCTTCGGTTGGCCGGACTGGACGGAGAGGATCAGATCGACCACGCCCATATCACCCACACCACGCGCGTTTGAGTCCTCCATCCGATCCTCTCTTTTGGCTGTATATTATAGAGACACTATCCCCCTTTTCCGTGTAATCGTTCATCCCCGCTGCCCAATGATCAAGAAAAAATTCATTTTTCGCATTTTTATCTGCCCCTCCTTTAAATCCTTTAATTAACATGGTGCAATAATCGAGTAATAACTGCTGAGCCATATCAGCATCTTATTATGTGTTGCCGAAATACGGGAGAATTGTACCATATTTACACAAAGACACACTCATTCGAACACAATAAACGCTTTTCGCTTTCTTGTTGAGCTATACGACTGGATAATGTTAACCGTAACAGTAATGGAAATGCACTGGGAGAGGGGGAATCACGCGGTGAAAACGCCTTCGTTCGCCGACATTATCGTCTCGTCGAACTTGTCTCCGATCGGATCGGATTCCGAGGAATCTGACTCCTGACGCAGCCGCCCTTCGAATCGGTTCGGCTCGGTTTTCAGCTCCTTCTGCACAGTTTCCCGAAGGATTTCCGCATTTGACCACTTTGACGAGAGCATCATATCGGGCTCATTCTGAAGAGAAAACACTGAGCATTTGAGTGAAAATGAAAAGGAAACTGACGACGAAAATGGATTCAGAAGTGGGCGGGGCTTCTGCCGAATCCTCCGTTCTGGCTGTGGTCGTCGCAGAAATCGGAATCGGAGAAGTGACCATTCCGCCGTTGTGCCATTTGCAAATATTCAATTCCGGATGGTCCCGGCACACTTGCCACTTTGAAAAGACTTTTTTGCCATTCAATGGAATGTGACGCTGAACAGATTTATGATTCATAGACGATTCTGTTATTCCCCGTTTAGATACATGCTTTTCGAAGATTTTTTGAAGCCTGAACTTCTAACCCAGTTGTTTCAAAATCCCGGTAGGACCCGAACTTTGACGGCTTTTTGGACTTGGAAAGTGGATTTTTTCGAAAATTGCAGATGGTCCGACAGGTCTGAAACTTGGACCCAAAATATTCCAATTCAAGTCCAAGAAGACGGTTAAGTTCGGGTCCGATTGGAATAATGCAACTGGCTCAAAAGTTCAGTTCTCAAAAAGCCTGGGCTGGCCTTTTTCCAAATCTTAGAATCTAGACGAATGTAATGAATGATACACTGAACTTGATGTCTTCGATGACTAACCTTCCAAGCACAGATTGGCAATGAGTCATCGAGACTACAAAGTCTCTTCAGAAGGGGTTTCGGCACGAGATTCCATCGATACGGCGACATTTCAGCCATCTGGATTACTGTAGATGGGAAGGGAGGAGCCGGAACGGGATAAACATACCATAATCGGAGCAGTGATAGAAATGATAAGAAGACAGAGCATTCTGGAGGATCGGGAGATTTGGCAACCGAAAAAGAAACAAAACAATTCGACACTTTGTGGGCGGAAAAACGAATGGACAATGGACGGACAGAGTGCAAACAAGACGCGTTTCGGAGGGAAAACGGCAGAAAAAATGCGAGGGGTAGGCAGAAAACAAGTGGTTTTATCAGTGGAACATGAAGAGGAAAAGAACGAAAACACTTGAAGAGGAGAGACGAGAACGACAGTACTCGGGTAACTGAAACCGTTCGGAAACGGAGGACAATTGGATGGGAGGACTAAACTGTCGAGGTGGTTACAGACTGGTTTGGGCGGCAAAAAGAAGGAGAAGAAGAAGAAGAAGAAGCATAATAATAATGGGCTGAATAGTAGGGAAGTTGGTTGCATGATTAGTGTAATGCCTCCTTGCGTCGCCCCTCGCGCCCCCTCCTCGCATTGTTATCATCGTCGCTTGGGCGAATGGCAGACCGCTCGGATATTGTAATGTACATTTGAAACGGGGTTGAAACGGACCGACTGACCGACGCTACAGTACCCTGGAACAAACGGAAATGACCAAAAGATCAGATCTTATTTTATTTTGACCGATGGAGTGTGATTACGAGAAAGTTTCAAGCCATTCACAGAAAATCGAGGACAATTATTTATTTACGATTTATTATAACTGATTGTTTACTACAACTTTTTCGTTATTTATAATTTTTTGGTTGTTTTTGCCTAAATTAATTCAGATTTGGATATTTTTGAATCAAGCGCTCCTTCATCTTTAAAGGCGCAAAGCAATGTTTTACAACTATGTCCCGCAACGCTACAGTATGTCATGCTTTCGCAGCGCGCTCTTTTTCTCCTTTTTCGAAAATAACCGTGGGAAAGTTTGTTTGCAGACGTTTTTGGTTGAAGTTGACTCTTGTCTTGCATGATTTTCCAAGTTTTGAACAAATGAATAATTTTTCAAACAATCAGCTAGTCTATTGCTGTATTTCCCGGTGATTTCCGCTCGTACACTATTATTTTCCCCTAAATTTTTCATTCAACCGTTTTCAGAAGAAGATGCAGACAAAGTCGGACAGAAAGAATGCCAGTGTACGCTAATCACGTAAAACTAGTGCATCACTCTTAGTTTCAGAATTTCTTGCTCGTCGCCTTCGCTGCGTTCACAATCGGATCATTTGTGATTATTGCTGACAAGAGCAAGGGAACGGTTCTGTGGCACGTCTTCGCTGGATTTGTTAGTTACCGGCCGGCACTGTTCTATAAAAATGTTTTTTAGGCCATTTTCGAAACCATAATCTCGTTCCTGTACGTGTGCGAGAACTCCGTTCTCATGTCGATCCATCTGCTCTACCAGACGGTTATGTTCATTCTCCCTTTGTTTTTCTTTTCCGTTACCCTTGTCTCCTTCTACGGTGAGTCTAGAAATCTACCTTTACCTCGCAAATATCACTTCAGATCCGGCTGCCGTGTCCGCGTTTCTGGAATCATTCAAACTTGAACAGATAAATGGGTTTGTTTCGAAGCACTCGGTTGCGTGGACCATGTTCTGTGTCATGCTGCTCATCGGTTTGTTTCTCTACCTATTGTCAGCCTTACAACACGATTTCAGTGTGGACTGGTCGCATGATCCTGACTTTCTTGAAACTCACTAATCTCATCATCAAGAAATTGATTCGTAGGGCGAATCGACGAACAAACAAAACGAATAAGGCAGTGATCTCTATGGCGGAAGATGTCAGACCCATTTTTATTCGAGCGAAAGATCTCCTTTTCAGAACCAGCTTCGCAATGTGCTCAACATTTCTTCTGTCATTCTGTTCACCATCATGGCCTATTTCAACGACATGTCTATGCAGAACATCTACCTAGGATTTGTCAGTTTCAGTTCTTGTTTAGCAGCCGTGTCATTTATTTCAGGCTCTGTTCGAACTCGTGATGGCCGCTTCGCATGCGTGCGCGGCCCCGGTTCTCATGGTCGCTCACTACATGTACCAGGCTGTCGCGTTCTCTTTCCTGGCTTTCCTCACGATCATCGTTTGCATTCACGATGCCTGTCAGGGATTTTTTCCATTTTAACAAACTGTAATTACACATTTCAGTTCCGGCGCCAGTCATGTCGTTCCTCAGCTCGTACGGACTCATTCAAGTCAGCAGCTTCGTTTCCAAGGGACCGTACTTTGCTGTTTTGACTCTGACTGCCTGTAAGTCCTCTTTTATCCTTACCGTTCTCTAGTTTTGTTTACAGTCTGGTACTTCCGAATGCTTGATCTCGGTTGTGATATTGTCGATTTTTCCGTTATGGGACGCATCAATCAGAAAAGAGTCAAGAGGGCCGAGCAAATGGAGACTCCACTCATCAAGTTTTAAATGTCCTCACATATGCACAAATTACAATGCCTGTCTACCGCATCTCTTGTTATCTCCGTTATTTTTGTACATTTTTACTTCCACATTTTTACCCGTTTTCATCCTTCGAAAGGACACCCAAATTAAAACATTCATCAAAATAAACAATCGCGGGGAATATTTTCACTTTTGTACTTTGTAGAGTTGATATGCTCACTATACTGAAACGTTCAAAATTTTAATTTATAATCTAGATTCAGACTAACCATGCCGACCTCGTTCAATCCGAACCGCGTTCATTTGGTAACTGCTTCGATGTGCATCACGATTGGCAATGTTGTTTTCAGGATGATCCGATTGTCTGCCGTTGCATTCCGATGAAATACGTCGTCGTCATCGTGCAGGCCATCTTCATTGCCGTGACCATCTGGGTCATAATCGACAGTCAGACAAACGATTACTTCACTTATCCGGCTTTCGCTGTGGTAATTCCAATTCGTGTACTTTTCTTTCTCTGAAGTTGCTCCCAGGTCATTTCCGTGCTCATCTCGTTCGTCGGATACGTGGTCGAATACAAGCCAATCATGGTCATCCATTTCTGGATTGCCACCATCGGATTGCTCGTTCCGATCTGTTTCACCTTCTTCAACGCTCTCTTCTTTTTCCGTCAGTTTCTTCCAGTTTTCTACTCACAGTTATATTGTTCAGTTGCTCTCATTCCGAGAGAAAAAAAGTACGGCAACTACCTCATGGGTTTCATCCTCAGTTTCATCGGATTGATCAGTGAGTGAACACGTTTTATTCACCTGCTATTTTGCAAAAGCGATAACCAATTCGCATGCGTACTTCGTTTTTTTTCTGCGCTTTCATCTCACAACGAATAGAAAGTGCAGAGAAACGGGCCGATTAGCTCGTTTCTTACTCGCATCCCATAATTATTGGCATCTTTTTGTGCGGCACCCTGCCTCGCCCCCTTCTATCATCACTCGCGTGCACTTTCCAGTCGTTTCTGTGCGCGCGCGCGCCCTCTCCTCCCTTTTCCGTCCGCGCCTTTCTTCTTGCAAGCGACTCCAAATTGTGCTTTTCTTTAGTTCACCTCTGCTACGTTTGGATGTGCCGCCAGCTGGTGAAGAAGGTCGAGGGCGAAGAGGTCGTTCTGCCAGAGTTCGACACCACCCAGGGACTGTTCCAGTTCACCTCCTACGACGGAAAACACATTTCAATCTATCCCAAACTCTAAACTTTACAGCCCACGCAATTCCTCATTCTTTTTTATTCTAAACTGTTGACACTTTCTAATATTTACTTTTGTTTTTCTGCCCCCCACTTGGACTGTTATCCCTCCCCTCTTGGACTGTTATCATTCTGCATTTCTTTGATTTAATTGTTCTCCAAGAAACAGTTGTTACAAACTCTTTGTTCGCTCTTTTCACGTATCGCTTCTCCGTCACATATCGCTTCACCTCATAGTTTTATCGTCACATTCGAAACACACACTTCCAGCGAAATGAGAATCGTCAGGTTTAAAGGAATGGTTGTGTGCCACTACGACGATGGACACTTTTTTATTGTGAGTTTCAGTTTATGCAGTTTATGCAGTTTAGACAATATTCCTTATTTGCAGGTTCCACCGTCGTTTCTCTGGTGGACGGCGAAGGTAAACTGAAGGGGGAAGCAGCGTCTCTTCAGATTCTCCTCGTTTGCAGCGTGTCATCCTCGCCGCCCTTCTCGTCAATGTTCTCCTTTCGTCCGTTTTCCTCCTCAACTCGTCCGATCTGCTCGCTTGCCTTCTCTTCGGCTCGGTGAGTCACTGGCGGCGCAGTTCTGTGGCGGTACACGCAAAAAAGCTTTCGCTTTTCTGTGTTTGACGGTCGTTTTGACGTTGCGCAATGGGAATGGTTTATAAGTTTGAATAAGAAAACGGTTAATATTTCGATGGGAAAATAGAAATATCAAACAAGTGACTCGCTCAGTCTGACTTCAGATGACCATGTCGTTGATGTTCGCCTGCGGATACATCTACGAGTCGCTGCCAGTCATCGTCCTCCATCTCGTCGTCTCCCTTCTCAACGTTCCCGCCGGAGCGGCGGCTATTGTGATTGCTGCTCTTGACCCGATCGGTCTGTTCCCTCTCGCGCTCAATTCAAATAATTTCCATTCAGTTTGCAACAACGCAGTTAAGTGCAAAACGGTCAGCCAATGGTCCGGGGATATCGGCGTTCTCTGCTTCAAAGTGTGGATCTATATGTACGCGGCCGTCGCCATAATCAGTACGAATCTCCATTTTCCACTAACGTTCAAATGTCACTCTTTTTAGCCCACGTCTTTATGATTCCCGTCTCGTTCCGTCTGATGAAATATGCGGCCGCCTCGGAAGCATTCGACAGACTGCAGGAAACGAAGGAAACGGGCGATCAGAAGAAGAGCGGTCACTGCGAGAAACTTTGGAATCTGTATACCGTCTGACCTATGTGTACATTGTTGTTGTTCCCTTGTTTGTTTGTTTTTCTTTGTTTTATAATTGTTCTTTTTTCTAACGCGAATACTTCCTGGACCACTGGTGACTAATGCATAAATTGTTGATTCTGTGGTATTATGCTTTGAGAAACTTTATATGCAAAAAAACGGACGAGTAGTCAGAGCTTCAGAAGAAAGATCCAATTTGCGAGATATCCCCACTCGCTCCTTCCAATGCCTTCTGAACTTCAGCGGACGAATCGACGCTCTCGCACGAAGAGGAAGCCGATTCGAGAAGGGAATCAATAGTCGAAAAGACGCTTTCGTCTGGGATTGCACTATTGTCAATGCCATTTTATGAGACTCACATTTGGTAATAGATTCCGGGAGCTGCGACTTGCGTGCGGAAAGATCCTTTGAAATCTCGACTACCGCGCAAGTTGCCTTGTTCGCCGTCACCAAGTTCTTGAGCGCATTGTAGATGGCCACGAGTTCCGTGGCCGCCGGAACCTGCCCCAACGCCTTCGCTTGCCTTTTCTGTCTCTGACTTCCCTTCGCCAATCCACTCACGATCTGCTTGGCGGCTTCCGGCACCTGGCGCACAGTGTCTCCCACCGATTCGGCCAATCGGACTCCCTCGTTCAGTCCGCTGTCGGCCACTCCTCCGATGCCTCCGCCCACAGCGTCGCCGACACTTCCAGCCGCCTTCCCGATCGCCTTCGGAATCTCTCCGAAGCCCGCTCCGATCTTTCCGACTCCTTTTCCGACCTCACTTCCGATGCTTCCACTGAGTGCATTCATGGAGGATCCGATCTGGGAAGGGATCCTTCCGGCCACTCTCAGTTGTCCAGTGGATCCGTTGGAAGCCAATTGGACCTGAGGAGGAACTCGCACGCTTTGGAGAGTTTGCTGGTAGGTCTGTGGGGGCGGATGCCATCCCGGAACGGCTGAAAATCAGTATGGAACCTCTGGGATACTTTACCTTTCCTTATTTACCTCTCTGGGAAAGAGTCATCGAAAAGACGGAGGCGATGAGGAAAAGAGAATACATTCTGATGCCATTCCAGAATTTCGAGAGCAATTTATACATTCCCAACTTTATTTGCTTAGCCGGATGACCTGAAGACCTGCACCAAATGTGGAAAACACGAGCGAGTTTGTTCAAATTTCCGGTACAAACAAACTCTTTATTTTTCATTATTTAACAGAACATTGTACACGCGAGTTTTTTACAGTTTGTGACGGATATCCAGCTTCTTCTCCTCCGCGGTCGCACTGCTTCCGTCAAGGTACTTTGCCACGTACCAGCAAGTCGGCTGCACCAGATAGTCGTTGTCCGAGGCGTACTTGAGTCCCTCCTTCACGAGAACACGGGCGACTCCCTTGCCTTGCTGGTCTTCTGGAGTTACTGTGTGCTGGAAATCGAGCACACGATTCGGAAGTTCGGCGTATTGAAGATACGCTTTCGAGCCAGAACCTGTGAGGAGTCAGATCGAAATGGAAAGCAGAAGGGATTCAGATGACGTACTGAATTTGATGAAGAACTCGGCCGCTTTTCTGCAGTGTTCCACACGGAACGCCATTTTCTGAAAAAGGGTGTGAAAGAAGAAGACGAAAAGTTAGGATAAATAGGAGAATTTGGATTAAAACAGTATTCCGAATACCAGTTTCAGTTTAATTGATTATTGTTATTTTATTTTCCGACAAGAAAAAGCACGAATATTCACAGAAACAAAGGAGAAGTCGACTAGAATGCGTTAGAGAGGAAAGGGCGGCGAAAAGAGAAAATCGGGTGGAAAAAGTTATATATTTACAGAAGGGATGCGTTTAAAATAAGGGAAATCTGAATTGGATTCTAAACGGGGAAAAGCTTAAGGTTCGAATCAAAATGCGAATTAAACAGAGGTGCAATCGGGACATTATGCAAAGCTTGGAAGGGGGTGGGAAAGAGATCGCAGAGAAAAGCGAATCGACTGATTATTTGGAAAGGATCGGGAGTTCGGCATCGATTTCCCAGATGATCAAGTGAGACATGTCACGTGGTCGAATGGATATCCCACTCAGTACCGGCTCGTTCTCTTCACCTGCAAAAGCGATATCTTTAGGCGGACAAAAAGGAGATGTCTACCTATCCGGAAGTCAATGTATCCGTCTCCTCCGGACATGATTAACATGCGCCGTAGAGTCACTTCAGCCGACTCTTCGTCGCCGTTCTTTGACGCCCCGGGTACACCGAGGAAGAACTTGACGCTGTCTTTGTGTCCGTGGAAGGAGAGTTGGGCGTGCGACATGTTGCAGTACGGAATGAGGTCATCACTCGACTTCTCTTCATTCGATTTGTCTGATGGATTTCCGTAGACTCTGACGAGCCCTCCCGGTCCGACAGGACTCTTCGAATCCTTCGTCTCGACCTTCTTTTCCAGCTCTGAAACGCTATTTACACATGACGTCACTATTTCTCACAACTCACTTCCAGTGAACGGAACTGAAATGATAACTCCAGTTCCTGTTCCAATCCAGAGTCTTCTGTTTGAGACGAGAAGGGCCGTCGTTCGCATGTAGGAGAAGTCGAGCTTCGAGGTGCCGAGCATTTTGGTCACGTACGGCTCAATGTCCACGTCTTGGAGGTGTTCGTACGTGTGAGCATGGTAGAGGCGGAGAGTCGAATCGAGACGAATCGAGAGCCAGACCCCCGCTCCCACCCATTGCATATTACGGACTTGACTGTCTTTGCGGGGATGAGCAGCGAACACTTTCTGAAGATGAACATATTCAGTGAGTGGAGAATGAAAGAAGCGCATACCACAATCTGAAGGCTCTCTGCATCAATGACGACTACACAGTTCTTGTAGGTTGCCCAGATGTTCGTCGAGACGAGACAAAGTGATCGGACAGATGAGGTGGCATTTCCAACGCGCAGAGAATGATATCCTTCGTCTGACCATTCACCATCTGAAAACAAAACTTCAAGTGCGGGTAGCGGACTTCGAATGTCTCTTACGTTTGTTTCTATGGAAGATGGCAATGGTTCCATTGGCAAGAGCTGCGAAAATGCGACCCTTATAATGTCTGAAAATAATGAATATGCATGATGTTCGGATTGACATGTGTCTGCTTACACAATACTGAGAACGGCGTCAGGCATTTTGATGCGACGGAGACATTGCTTCCATGCAGTTACCGCTGAGTGAATGTAGATGCTGGAAGAGAAAGAGTTCAGATCAGAGAATGACGCCTTCAAGTGCTCACTATTGGTTTTGGCCGCCCATCCAGACAGTCGGAAGTGCGCCGCTCATCTGTCCGGAGACTCCGTCGTACTTGCTCATCGCGTCTCGGATGTGTGGCGGAAGTGCTGCTCGGCCAGCCGGACGAGTGGCAGGGGGCGGAAGCGGCTCTGAAAGTGCCGAGGTTGGAGACGAATTAAGCAGTAGAGCACGGAGACGTGCAGAAGCGGTAACCGAGGATTACACATTTTAGAAATTGAATTAGTGGAAGAGTTTCAGAAAGAACAGGTGCTGAGGAAAACTGAAAGGCGACTGGAACTAAAGAGAGACAGAGTGAGGGACGACACGACATCGAAAGAAGACGTCCCCCGTTCACCTTTTGCCTTTTTCAGTTTCTCCAGTGGAATCACTTTCGGCGTTTCGTCTGCCATCACACTCTCCGACACTCTCGACAATTTAGTTTTGGCTAAAAAGAGAAAAGAGAAAGAGATGAGAAGACGTAGCAAATAAGAAGAGAAAGAAGGGATTCTCGAGATGGAGCTTGTTTTTTATTACCTTTAACAGGAGCGGAAGGGTCGACCGGTGCCACTTCGCTGATGCTGACTGGAAATGAATCTATTTGCATTCATATCAGTACCTAAACTCACAGTCTCTCGTTCTCTTCGGACTCGGTTTCATGTCGTTCGAGCAGTAAGTGGGCACTCCGTCCTCCGAATCCTCCATCTTTCTCAGCTCGACCCATTCGCACGCTCCGAGGTCTGCGCCATCCAATCCTTCGGGCAACTCCTTCACTTTTCCGCCTCCTGACAGATACTTCTTCGACTGTTCCTCATTCATTTCCGGTTCGCCTTCCATCACTCCGGAGACTGCTTGAATGCACAGCAGATGACTGTCGCACGCCGGGAACGTTTCGATTATGTTATTCGGATTGTTCGCGTCGAAAACTGCGATCAAGCTCTTCCCCTGATTCGAACTGGCCACCCAAACGAGCGAAGAGGACTGCCACTCGTCGAGTTCACTCTCGCGAGCATCCAGATTACGGGCTCTCTGAGAATGGAAGGCTCTCTTATCTGCCTCAGAACTTTCGGTTTCTTACCTGTATCTCATCCTCCAACTCCAAACGAGTGTTCGATGTTTTCGTCTTTTTCAACGAAGCGGGAGCGAAATAGATGGGATCTCCGACGATCCACTGTCCCTTTTCGTCCCTTCCTCCTCTCAGGACAACTCCCGTCGCACACCAAACCTTGAGCGACGGCTCGTTATCGAGAAGAGGTCGGCAGCAGACGGGAATCGGAACAGAAGAGACGTCGGCGTCGACGTTCGGGAACGACCAGCCGTACGCTTCGATTCGGCCGTCCTCTTTCTTGACGTGCTCTCGCACCAGTTTGTACTGCTCTCGTCTCTCGGCGGCACGTCTCTCCGAAATCCTGCAAATTTGTCGATATCAATTTACCACAACATCAATTTCCAAAAAACTCTTTATATTGAAACAGTGTGCCCTACGGTAGATGCATGACATCACAACACAATGAATAGATGAGGTTGAGGGAAGAGTGCAATTAGGATGAATGGGTGAATTGAATGCATGCGGCTGAAACCGAGGAAGGGAAAGCTACCCGTGCATTTCCAAAGAACTATTTTACAAAAACATTCGAGAATAACAAGCAACGGGGTTAACTCAACGGAGAAAATTTAAACGGGTTTTGATGATAAAATTAAACTAATCGGCAACCAATATGATTGGTGATAATAAAATGCAATTTGATTAATATATAAAAGGGATCAGAAAGGGATCGTCTCTAGGAGTATTGTGAGAGATCGGCAGGGCAGAGGAATGCGGGAAAGGAGAGGGAACTAAAGCTGTCTCGAGTGCATTATGGCTATCAGTGATTAGTGAGTGCTAGTGTGCGGACGAGTGCGGTCAGTACTAGAGTTTTCAGTAATTATATGAATTGTTCATCGAGAGCGAAGCAGGGGAGCTGTTATCTGCTCAGATGTATCCTAAAAGACACACATCTAGCATACATTTATTGTGCCCTTAACAAGTTCAACTAGCCCGATTCGTTGTTAACTGACATGTCTGGATCGATGTACTCCACCGAGCGGGTCATCTTGCTGCGCGTGGAAGTAGTACGATTACCGCGAGCAGATGCGGGAGGAGTCACTGATTCGCCCAGGAGACTCGAGAAACTGTAACAATTAAGCGGATAAGGTTCGCCTTGGGGAGAAATTCGCTAACAATTCCCAGATGCCGCCCGACTTCTTCTGATTCACATTCTGCTGCTGCTGCTGCATCTTCTTCGCTCGTTGCATCTCGGTCCATTTGATCGACTCTTCGAGCTCCATCAGCTTCTCTTTGTACGCATTTCGATCCATGAGCACGCGCTGCATTTCGGATCGAGTAAATCGTTTGCGCATGGCCATCGGAACGTCTTCCTGCAATCACTCTGTGATAAACAAAAGAATGGTCGTGTTCTTACCTCTTCTTGTTCGTTCTCCTTGTCCATCAGCTTCTGCTTCATCGACTTCATCTCTTCTTCGAGCTTCGAAATTTGCTCCTGCATCTTTTCGCTGACCATCTGTCTGCTCAAGTTCTCGTCTCGGAGGATCATGTTTTCGCTGTTCAACTCGTCAACCTGGTTGATCAGATCGTTCTTGACAATGTTCAGCGCGTTCTTCATGTCCAACAACTCCGAGTTTTCCTTGATCAGGTTCTCCACTTCTCGTCCCATTCCTGAATGAGCAGTGTTGAACGGAAAGGTACGAACGGAACAAAAGGGAAGCGCATGATGACGTGACAATCTTCCAGTCAGAATGTGTGGAAAAGGGAATTCGGGAAGTGAGCTGGAAAATCGCCTCGTCGCAAAAACGATCGATTGCATGCTTTTCGAAAAGTTTAAGAGGTCGGTTTGATTTTTTTGTTGTTGTTGCTTTCTGGCATTCTCTCTAAATTTACAATCACGACATTTTGTCTCCAAACTCACCGATGAATGTGTCGTTAACTGAAAAAGAGAGATTGTTAATAATGGAAAAGAGATAGAAAGAGAATGAGAAATGCAGAACTGAGAACACTGGCGCTGTCGCATGCACATGCTCTTTTTGTGCCGTGTGCCCTACCCAAACTGCCGTCGTCCGAAGTGTCGTCGTCGTCGATCCCTCCGTCGTTCCAGCGGCTGCCACGTGGCGGTCTCAATCCCAACGCATTCCATTCCGATTCGTCATCTGCCAAAACACAAAACGCACATCAAAATACGATACAACATCTACTTTTGACAAAAGGGAAATGGAGGTGTGCCGGAGTGGATTGGAGAGCCTTTTTGTGGGTTTCAGTCAGATCATGCTCAGGGAAAACCGGACAAAAGCGAGAAAGAAGCAAGCAGAAAACGACAAATGATAGAGGAAAAGGAGGATAACGACGATATGAACTGAAAAATTACCCGCTGAAGCGAACTCCGCCGGATCCACTAGGTTTCCTGTCAAAATGGGAGAATAATAAAACTAAGAAACTGGAGAGGTGGGTGGGACGGTGTGTGCCAGTGATTCGCCCCGATATCTGCTTCTTTCCCGGACATCCCCAAATCGTGAGTGCATGAGAGAAATGTGTGTGAAAAAAGAGCAGAGATGAAAGGTTAGAAAGGAAACAGTTCCTTTTAAGCACAAAAGAGCACTCCGATTAGTGGTAAAGACACTACGTGGATTCGACTTTTGTTCTTCGTTAATTTTTCTAGAACACAAACCTGTGAGATCTGCGCCAAGAGAGTCGTTTGTTTCCCTGTGCTCACTGAAAAAAATGAACTTTTTTGTAGAAGATGCCACGTGGCAACTTACACAGAAGTCGTCTCATCTGCCTCTTCTTCCGACTGCTTGGGAGACGTCATCTCGTGCTTCGGAGTCGGTTCTTTCGCGAAAACGGGCGAGTTGGCTTGCGAGAGAATCTCGTTGGCTGACGGCGGAATGTCGCGTGGCGACGGTTCCACGTCGGACGAGAACTCGTCTTGCCAATCTGGAAAACGGTGAGGGTTTGAGGGAAAAGGGAAAGGAGCAAGTGTACCGAATGCTATTAAAGTCAGTGTTTGTGAGTTCATGTCAGTTGCGAAAATAATACTTTCCATGTTTGATTTCATACAGAACCCCTGTTGAAGACGCCACGTCGAAGTGTCACGTACCTTCGTTTGTGATATGGTTCGCCAGATTGACGTCCATAGTGGTGGACTGTGTCATGTGGGCTGAGATTAGATCGGAGACTCCTCGAATCGAAGAAGCATCGACAGAGGCAGCCATTCCCATTCTGAAACGGTTGTTTCAGACAGAAATCGAACAAATCCGAGGAAATAACACAAAGAATACACAACAACCAGAAAAAACAATGAATGTGGGTTTCATGCTCTCCAAAATGTGTGCCTAAACTGAGTCGATTCGAGGGGGACTCAAACCGTGGAAACAGAAAAAGAAGAGGGCTCGACGAGAAACTCACAGCGGATTCTGATCACTTTTATGCAAGCGATGGGAGATGGGAAACCAACTACAAACGACGACACGACAGTCACGAAACTGGTTGAAAATGGGAAGGAGGGAAAGGGACTCACTTGTTGCGGAGCTGCACATTCGGCAGGGGCATATTCTGCATCAACTCGAACTTTTCACTGCCCATTAGGTACTTTGTCCGTTCCATGTGATCCACGTGCGTCCGCAGAAGAGTGTTGTATCGCTCATGGAGTCTGTCGAACTCGAGCTTTTGCTCGGCTTCTCGTTCTTCCAGACGATTTGCTGAAAATCGTATGAAATTGGCTGGTTGGGATGTGAAAATACCGTGATCGGTGGCATTTTTTGCTTTCAGTTCGAGCATTCGCATGATGGACTCAAGCGACTCTATCTTCTTATCGAGCTCTTTATTCTGTCCAATCAGCGTGTCTTCTATCTCGATGTACTTCTGCTCCGTCTGCTTCCGAAGTGCCTTTTCTCTTTCGTACTGGGTCTGCAGCTGCTCATTGTCTTCTTTGAGCATCTCGAGCTCTGCCACTTGCTCATCTCGTTCCAAATAAGCCAAATCGAGTGATTCGAGCACATTCACGACAAGAGGCATGAGGGTCTGAACAGAGAAAATAACAGATGATCGGTGTCCTGTTTCTGGCCGATTTGCATACTAACAAACAAGACGAGAATGTTCATTGTTCAGCCAGAGTTCAGGAGAAGACTCACCTTGACGCCGTCCTCGCCGCGCTCCTTTATCATTGTTTCCAGTTCACGATAGATGGCAGAAGCCATCGTCTGCACTTTGTCCGACATGGTGCGGTGCTCATCTGGAGAGCCGGTGCTGCCATACACAATCTGACATAATTTATCTCCCATCAGCACTGAATGCAGCATAAAACGGGCCACAGTCAGGCGCCCAGGACTACTCTAGTGTCTCTCTAGAGTCTAGACCAATCGATAATGAAGAGGGGAGCGGAAGAGAAACAAAACGGTATTTACTGTGGGCGATAAGAGAACGAGATAACTGTCGTAGGCGCGCCACCCGGTTGCCACCTACCTCTGACGGAGTGCTGCTCGTGATCGAGTCGGCCATCTCGTTGACCGGCGACAGATTACAAGCCATTTGGAGGTTCGGTCAACCAGCTGCTCGGCTATTGGTCCATGGGAATACCTGAAAGTTGCTGGATGACTCAAATTGTCACTTTGTTGCTTCGACGAAAAATCAATGTAAATATTTGGCAGAGTGTCACTCCGCGACGGAAAATCAATAGCTGGGCGCATGTGCGAATCTCGTGGATGCAAAACTACGATAGTGGGTGCCTTTGGGAGCGCTTTGTGCGTCAAAGCACGCTCCTCACGGCGCACAACATGTTTTTGAGTGGTTCTGGACTTGCAACGACAGCGAATACACTTCATTAGAAGGCGTGAAAGGAATTTCAATAAGAGCGTGGATTGGCAATTATTTCCCTCAATTTAAGAAATAGAACTAGAGCCCAAAACAGAAATTGAAGTGAAAAAAGTGGAAGGAAAACAAAATCAAAACGAACGAAACTGGCAATAACAAAACTGATTTGATGCCTTATTAAATTTTATTTACTGCGTACACTTTTTGATAAAATTAGAAAGAAAGAATAATTTTTTAAATCTGAATAAGTTAAACATTGCGAAACGCTTCGCGAAGCTGAAGAGGAATTGAATGCATCAATTGCGAAATGCATTTTAAAGGGACATGCATATTCGTTAGACTTTGAGTCTCACAGCCATTACAGTACTGTTTTAGGAGGGAACAGTTGAATTTAGAAACAAATTTGCCATAATTTGTCATCCAAAAGTTTTCGGTCGCATCAGGGCGAGATGCTGACAATTCCGAAGACGCCCAAAAAAGTTGTGCACCGGGAGAAAGCTGCACCACATCGCACTTCCCCGCCGAGAGTGAGTTCCTTGCCGCGCCTCTCCTCATTTCAAATCTTGTTTCCCAGTTCCGTCTTGACTCCTTGCTCAACTGCACGGACCGCACCAGCGCCAACTCTGTCGGAGTCCCATGCGGTGCAGAAGAAACATTGTCGACCGTCTCAAATGCGTACACACCTCATCCTATCGCCAGCAGCACTCCGTTTCGTCACGTGTTTAAGCAGTCGCAGAAGGATGCGATACTGGTCACCAAGAAATGGCCTCAGCCACGCACAGAAACAGCTCCATCGCCGATTCGGCTCATTTCAACCAGTTGCTCGAAGTCAATCACACTCTCGTCAGGTTCAGAGCCAGAACTGAACATCTTGAACAGTTCGACTGATGGGTCTGCACTTTGTACGGTTATCGCAGCACCGTCCTATCCCAAACGTTCGCCGTTGATAATCAAACAGTCAAACATGGACAACAAGCATCAATCAATCATCGTGATCTCGTCGGACTCAGAGAATTCCAGTTTTGACATGCCGCAATTGCCGCCTCGTCCAGATTCGGAACCACTCTTCGGATACAACGAGAAAATTCAGAAGCGGCCGATGAGTGTCGATCAGATGCCGAGCCGTGGAACGTTCCGCCCGTCCATGGTTCGTTTTCAACAGAATTTCCATAGTATTTCTTTTTTTCAGCGTAGACGGCAGCTCAAGATGTCCACGTTCAGCAAGACACCGCGATGTGCTAGACCGACAAAGGCGTGGCTTGCCCGCACTGCTGATCCGAAGGATGAGGAGCCGATCGAATCGATCCAGAAGAAGACGAAAATGACGGCTGAAGAGAGGGAAGAGGTTTGGAAGCGGCTTCTGGCACCACCGACTTCGTCGCGACGAGACGCCGGTGCGCAGCCGCAGTGATTCAAGATAGCGGAGACCATCAAAATTGTGTACAATA
Source organism: Caenorhabditis sp. 36 PRJEB53466 (assembly GCA_946814055.1). Classification (NCBI taxonomy): domain Eukaryota; kingdom Metazoa; phylum Nematoda; class Chromadorea; order Rhabditida; family Rhabditidae; genus Caenorhabditis; species Caenorhabditis sp. 36 PRJEB53466. The sequence continues at coordinate 3,715,598 of CAMPFS010000003.1, forward strand.
TTAACAATTTGCACCCAGTTTCTTGTGAATTTATTATATGTTATTAGTTTCCACCTTTTCCTATGCAAATAAACACGGTGAAGAATTTTTTCGGGGATTTGCATCACAAAATTCATTCACTGTTATTTAAGTTCATTCATCAGGACTTTCCCCCGCCGCAATTTCGTACTTCGTTCGGAAGGCGAGGAAAACAATGATGATAGAAGTGAACAGCAAGAATCCGGAGGCCGTCTGAAAACGCATTTGATCGGAAGGGACCTAAAGGAGAACAAACTGACGACGAGCAGAAGAATCGCGTTTTGGATGGCCGCATTTCCCACGGAAACTTCTGCGACGAACGCGTAACTTATAAAAAAAATGAGCGAGAAAAGGGAGAATCCGGCAGTCGGAGAGTGGTAAATGGCCAACTGAAAATGTGAATAAATTCGATCGATTCGTTCGGATTCGCGCTCACTTTCATCTGTCCCATCGTCAGAATACAACGAGATCGGCCCATGAAGAGGAGGGCGCCGAAAGCGATAACGGCGAGAACGAGGAACATAATGGCGGCGATGTACATCCAGAAGCTGGCCTGATCGGACACGTATCCGAGGGGAATGAGTCCTTGCAGCAGGACGGTGAACCCGATCATCTGAACGGCATTCGAGCGTCGGCCCGTCATTCCACACTGAAACTCACGAGATTTCCGATGAGAAGTTTGTTCAAAAGCATGTTTGCATCTGCTTTTCCGATTCGTAACTGTCTAACTTTTCGTAAGAAAGAAATGATTTCTCAGAGCGGCTTTGACGTGGAAAACAAAAAGAAAAAAGGAAAACTTTATTTTGATGCGGGAATCAGACGTCTTTCTTCGTCTTTATCTTCTTCGACGGCTTCTTTTCCCTTCCATGAACCTCGTCCTCATCTTCTCTGATCGTTCGCCTTCCCTGAATCGAATTCAATTTCTCCAGAGCCGTCTTATCTGAAATTTCTCTCTTTTCTCTCGTCCTTTTTTCTGAAATCAACTGACCCGCCGGTTTGCAAACTTGTCTCTTACTCAAATAAACAGTCAAAATGACGACGACGACTGTGAGAAGGACGCAGACTCCGCAGATTCCGGAGGCCAGCATAGGCAGAGAATCGGGAGGAATAACGTACGAATTAGCGCTCATGTCTCAAACGGAAATCGGAAATGATTGAGAAATGCTAGTTTTCTGACGTTGTTGAAAAATAAAAACAAAAAGAACAACAGAAAAGCGAACAAAAGGTGTCAGTTCATATGTAGATCTTGAGAAGCTCTTCTCCGACGGCATCCGGCTTCATTGCTCCGAAGTCGGTGACGATGAGAGTGAGGAACTCGGGAGCTGTATAATCGACATCTGGGTGCTCCATCGCCAAATTGTTTTTCTCAATCTTAGATGTTCGGTACTTGAATTCGTTTGGAATGTCGGCTTGATTAAATGGAAATTCTCTGACAAATTTTAAAAGTTCGGCGCACACGTAGACAGGAACATTGCGGGATTTCGCGAGGACGCACACGTTAACAGTCCCGATCTAGAACAGGGAAAGATTAGAAAAAAGGCATAGAAAGCTCTATTCAGCACTTTGTTTATGATTCCGCCCGTCTCCATTACTCCTTCCGCGCCGATAATGACAGCTTGCATACGTTCCATGATGTAGCCAACACAACTGTCGAGGACAAGAACCGTCGGAATACCGTGCTTTGCCAGCTCCTGGCACATATGTTTTCCAGACTCGTCTGGCTGCGATTCAGTGACGTAAACGGTCAGAGGACATCCACTTTTATGAGCACTCAGAATTGAGGCGAGAACGACTTTACTGAAGGAATGCGTTAGAATGTTCTGAAACAGAATGAATCAATCTTGAATATTATTTTCCACTTACCATATTGTCTGAGAACAACAGTTTCGTATGTGTGGCGATTTTGACACGAGCTCCTTTGACACTCCCGTAAAACTGACGGGCACGTTGGCGGTAGAGCTCGAGCACTCGCGAGAAGTCTTCCTGATCTAGAAGGGCTGCTGGAGCAAGGGAAGTGAACCGCGTGAACATGTCGGCGGCGCTTCGGATCGACGTTGAGCTGTAGTCGGTCTTCTCAAGGGCGGCAACCACGTCTTTTTGCTCGTTTTGAAACTCAGCGACAGTTGTAGCTGAATCGTTTTTAAAACTTGTTCACTATGCATGAAAAATGATGAACAAACCACGACTCCGATCCAAAACTTCCATCAATGTTTCCACTGTTGCCAAACTTGTAGACTTATTGGGGTCGTTCTCAAGCTTAGCTCGGAAGAAAGACAAGGTGCTTTCCTGATTCATCTTTGGGCTGAAAATTATAAAGTCTCTTGAAAACAGAATCAGAATTTGCCAAATTTGACATTAATGGGAGCGGTGAGCTGGGAGCGCGGACTAGGTTCACGAGAGAAATGTCTCTGCGTCTCTCCATTTCACACGCTCTTTCTCCGCGGCCGTAGCCTAACATTCACATGTGTTTTGAAAATTCAGCTTTTCGTTTTCAATTTTGTTTTCAACTTTGGTTTTTTCATTGTTCACATATCAGAATTTCAAAATTTTCTGTTTGCAAATAACTCTAATTCAGAAATGAGCGAGATGCGTCCATTGACAAAAAAAGAAGCAAAGAAACGACTACACCGGAAGGACTTCCCAGAGCCAGTCAAGTCCCGGAGAGAAGTACTGAAAGATATTATGCAATCGTCAAGTTCGGATGATGAAAAAGAGCGTCAGGTCCGCTGCTTGTTCGGCAAATATTTTGAGGAAGATTCGAAAGGTTGTGGACAATTGTTTTGAGGTCGTTTCTTTTTATCAAATTTTTCAGTAAACATTCACGGAGCTGTCGCCGAAATGATGAAAGGAATGCCGGTCAAAGGGAAAACAAGCGGTCATAATCTGTTAACTTGGTACTTGGAGGATTTCCGAAAATGGCTGCAGGACTCTAAATGCGAGGAGAAATTACGAGAAGAGAACCTGACGGCCGATATTCAGAGCACGGCGATGGAGTACAGCAATCAAAATCAGCTGACTCTTGTTAGTGAAATATTCCAAATCACTCCTGAAAATCTTGAAATCGGTGCAAGGAAGAGATTCGATGACGCTCTTAAAAAAAACGATTACGACGCCGCTCATATATTGGCCAGGGAGCACAATTTTGCCGGCGAATATACGTTTGAAAGCCTCGCACTTCCGCTCATTCTCTCTGGAAAAGAAACGAAGGCATACGAGCTAATGGCCGGCCACCCGAGTTTTCAAAAGGAGCTCGTCAGATTCTTGGATCGGTTTGTCGAACAATCTCCTGCGTCGGTGGAAAGTGTTCTCCAGCCGTACAAGGAAAAACACATAATGACGGTTTCGTTTGATAGATTCCACGGAAAAGCACTTGACAAGATGCTGAACGGAATAATTACTAAAGTTACGAAGGAATACAATTTTGATCCGGATCTTCACAAATATGCGCCGAGACATAAAGACAACTCCGACTCCAAGCAGCTGAAATACAATATCACCCAAAGATTCGACGGCCCAGACTATATTTCGGACGACAACTATTACCAGCACATGACGTCGACACTCGACGCGACGACTCCAAAAGTCAGAGAAGAAATTATTTTTCACCTGTGGTCATCCGATCGAGAAGAAAAAAAGCAAGTGGGATGTTGTGTTTTGCGGTTCAATAAATAATTGCAGAGTCGATGCCATCTCGTGGGTTTTATACCTTGGACTCGACAAAACGAATGCGAGAGAAGTTCCTAAACTCATGGTTGAATACTTCAGATCTCCAGATGGCATGGTTAAAAAAGCCCAGCAGTTGCTCATCGACAGAAAGTGAATTCAATGCAAAATCTATGCTTAAATGACAATTTCGCACTTCAGAGAACAACTGGTCCCTTTGGATGGAGAACGTCTGTACGTGGACGATTGTGGCAAACAGATTCAGATCAATTCCATCGAGAACGAATCGGCGCTGAATGATTTATGCTCGAATCTCAAGTTCATTGAAAGCGACCCAGATCCGGTGTACGTCGGATTCGATTCGGAGTGGAAACCGCCAAACTTAACGGAGCCCAAGTGAGTAGAATGAGAGGTCGCCTGATGAAATTCCATCTGATTCCAGCTCTATGAAGCTAGCAGTCATGCAGTTGTACTTCCGGGATACTGTTTGGCTGGTCGATTGTGTCAAACTTGAAGAGCAGAATCCGAAAGTACGAGACGAGACTTGGCTGAAATTCGCGCAGAGACTTCTCCGATCGGACAAACTCAAAGTGATAGGATTCGATATGCGGAACGATTTGGATGCTATTCTGACGATTCCGGCACTTAGGAGCGTGATCAAAATGGAGGATATCAATAATGCTTACTGTGTGAAACGACTGACGGAAAACGTATGCGAAATTGACATGGAAATCTTGGGTCTTGCGAAGAAGACGTTCAAGTTGTCGGATCTTACACATAAACTTCTCGGAATCACTTTGGATAAAGCGGAACAGTGCAGTAACTGGAAGTGCCGACCGTTGCGCAAAAAGCAGATAGTTTACGCCGCACAAGACGCCGTCGTCGTCGTGAAAGCATTCCAGAAGATTGTCGAGCTGACGAAGAAATATTCAGAATCGGTGAATTTGAAGAAGCTGACGGAAGAGTCGAATGTGATGGCTCCGAAGAAAGAGAAGGGCAGAAAGGAATCGCGAAAATTGAACACTATTCCATGGTCCGAAATCTATGAGACACTGCGTGGGCACTGTGATCCAAGCAAGCCCCGCAAAAGGCCGTTCGAACTGAAAGTCATTGTCGATACGATGCTTCTTGGCTTCGGAAAGCATTTAAGGTATCGTCTCCATCGTCTCGTATTCATTAAATCTCTTACCTTCAGACGTGTCGGAGTCGATGTCTACTTACCCATAGACGTGACCGACTTTCGTGAAAAACTGAAATTGATGAAGCGATTGGGCGGAGATCTCCAGAGGCATATATTAACTGTGCCCTCAAAGAGTTACGAAGCGCTTCGGGCCGAATACGATCGTTACACAGTGGTCATTCCGGAACTGAACGAAAAGCACCCGATCGATCAGCTCATCTCGTTCTTCGACCGTTTCAACGTGGACATTCGTCGCGAGGACGAGTTCACCCGATGTTTGGCGTGCAACTCTCGACTTTTGGTCAAGATTCCCAGCCCAGTCCTTCATTTTCTTCATCAGTACTGTGTCATCCACGTACAAAATGTTTATCGGGTGGACATGTATCAATTCCCCTTAGAAGGCGAGTCCAGACACGCGAACACAAAGAAACCCGTTTGTTATAGACTGGTGGAATGAGATGCTGGACATTGATCCGAGAGATTACGATGGTGTCAAAGTGGAAATGAGCCGTCCAACGCCTGAGAGCAATTGGATTGTGGCCACGGTCCCCACCGGATGTCTTCATATCACGTAAGCATTTGCGAACAGTTTCAGGCTCTTTTACTAATTCTATTCCAGAAGAAACACAGTGATTCATAACAACCTCCCTGAAGGCGTCGAAGTGCGTATCCAAAGCGTTCCTGACGACGAATTCCAGCGCCCAAACCTTTGCTTCTATGTGTGCGGAGATTGCGGAACTGTGAACTACGACGGCCGAGCATCATACATTACCTCTAGCCAAAGCAACGATTCATGTCACTAATTTAACTCTTTTGTTAACGAAATATTAACCCTTCAACTTGTCTGCCGTTTCTCTTTCGCAAAACGTGTATATTTTACGGTTCTTTATCCCTACCATTTTCCTCGGACAGTTTTATCTCGATCGCTGTATATTATCCCTCTTATGGAAGCTTCTGAATGTAAAGAACGTCTAGTGCCAATTCGCTCATTTACCTACTGGTCATTCTTATCCAATTATCTTGACGCATTGCTTTCTTTCTTCAAGGTGTCTCCGTTTTCCAGTCTCAATTATGTCTGAAACCGTTTCGGAAAAGTCTCCGAAGGAGGAAACGCCGGAAAAAGTTAAGCGACGGACTCCTCACGTAAAACCAAACGTTGAAGTCAGACGGGAACTGTTCAGAGTGAGTGGAAACTGCGAATCGAAGAAAATAGACTGTTTTAGGGAATTGTGGATGGGACCGGAGAGCAGGACGAAAAACGAGAGCTAGTCAACAAATTATCCTTTGAATTTTTCGAAGAGGACTTGAAAAAGTGCACTGCGAACAAGACGAAGGACGGATTGGAACTGTGGGAGATCGAGAAGGACAAGATCTACAGTTCAGTTTTGAGAATGCTTCGTCACATGCCGAACAAGAACAAGCCACAAGGAGTAGAGCTGAGTAATTGGTATATGGACGCATTTGTCACCTGGTTGGAGCAGAAAGGAAACGAAGATGAGCTTCAGGAGGAGTTCTTGAGCGAGAGAACTCTGGAAACGGCACTCGGAACAGCCATCGAAGAACCGCTTATTTCGCATGGGATCAGTCGGATTTTCGGAATCAGCCAGGAGACGATCGAGCAAAAAGTGATGGAGAAAATCAACTACTTCCTCGAGAACAAGAATTATAAGGAAGGCGGTATCCTCGCGGCGAAGAACAATTTCGTCGACCGCTTCGAGTTCGATCAAATCGCGTTGCCCCTTCTTCTTGCTGACAAGTTCCCCAACGTCCTCGGGATGATGATGAAAAGTACGCGACTTCAAAAGGAGTTCATCTCGTTCCTGGACAACCTTGTCGGCAAAACTGATGCTGAATTGACTAAATTCTTCGAGAAGTACGAGTACTTGAACTTTCCGGAAATCACTCTGAGGAGATTCAGAGGACATACATTAAAGGCATTCATGACGAAATTCTTCAACGGAGTTGTGAAGGATTGCGGATTCGATTTGAAACAGGAACGAGATGCGCCAAAACTCCGATTAGAGCTGAGTAAGAGCGCGTTGAAATACTATTCCAAGCAGAGATTCGATGTGCGAGAAGCGAGCGACACGTGGTACCATGAGCATGTGGAAGACACGTTGCGAAAGAGTTCTGATATCATAACTGCGTATTATCTGGCCTTTCTGTGGAGTTCGGACGAAGAAGCGAAGCGGTGAGCTGCAACGATCGAATAATTCGGCAACCTGCTGGTTTCCAGAATTGACGCAATTTGCTGGGTGCAACATTTGAATATTCCCCAGGATAAAATTCCCGATGTCATGAGAAACGAGTGGAACGTCCCGGAGAGAGAATCACTGAGGGAACAGGCTCGGATGATCGTCGCTGAGAGAAGGTAGGGAAGTTCTGAAGGCCATTCAAAGCAGCTCTCGTCAGTTTCAGGAACTTGGGCGCTCCTGAAGAAGGGGAGCAATTGTTCGCCTCTGGGCTGGACAAGAACTGGCCGATAAAGATTGTGGAGACGGAAGAGGGCTTCGTGGAAATGTGCTCGAAGCTGGGAGAGCTGATAAAAGAATCCGAAGAAGTTTACGTTGGATACGATAGTGAAGGAAAAGAAGCGAATCTCGTGCAGCCTGGGTAAGGAGAAAGAGATGAGAATTATGTAAATCTGCGGGTGTTCAGCAATGCCAAAATCGCTCTCGTGCAGCTGTTCTTCCTAGAAACCGCCTGGATAATCGACAATGTCCGCCTGGAAAGCCTCGAACTCGACGTGCAGGATAAAGTTTGGGCAGATTTTGCAGACAAGCTGTTCCGATCGGAAAACGTTTTACTGGTTGGATTCGATATGCAAAACGATCTGAGGAATCTTATGACAGTCTCTAACTTGCAAAAGGTCATCGAACTGTCGGAAATCAAGAATGTGGTGTGCTTGAAAGAGTTAGGAGAGGCTATATGCAGAGTTGATTTGCAACTGCTGGGAATGCCGAAGAGCACGTTCAGACTGTCGGTGCTCTCGAAACACATTCTCGGATGGGACATTGACAAAGCGGAGCAAGCGAGCAACTGGCAGTTCCGTCCGTTGAGGAAAGTGCAGATCCTGTATGCGGCGGTCGATGCAATCGTCGTCTCGGAGATATTCAAACGGATAGTTGAAAAGGCTAAGCTATGGGATGCCTCTGTCGAGTACCCAAGGTTATTGAAACAGGCTAACGTGCACTATCTGATCTTCGAGAAGAACAGAAACAAGAAATTGGCACAAAAGATGCCATGCTGGCCGGAACTCTTCAAGGTCGGCCTCGTAATGTGCACTTGAAAAGTACTATTTTTTGTTTCAGATGCTAAGTGCATGCCATGATCCAAACAAAGCGTCTATACGACCATCCGAAGCCAAAGTGATTGTGGACACGATGGTTCTCGGCTTCGGAAAGATTCTCGAAAAACTCGGCGTCGACGTTATCGTGCCGAACAAGCCTGCCGATTTCCATCGGGAACTTGCGAAAATGAAGGATGGAAGCTCGGAACAAAGGATTATTGCGACGGTCGAATCGAAGAGTTACGAGGCGATGAAAAACGAGTACAGCAAGTTCTTCCTGATGAAGGATGTGTACAGCGTGCAGGTGCTCACCCATCTGATCGAATTTTGCAAGCAGTACAATATCGAGATCAAATACGAAGATAATCACGGATTTCTGAGCGCATATCCAAAGAAAGAGGTGAAAGGAAGAGAAGAAAACGAGGGCAGAATGGGGACCTAACTGTCATATCATTACTAACTTATTTCTTGTACAATTTTATGTATTTCTATGACATTTTGTTATGACAAGATTTTCTCATGACTTTGCTTTAAGTACTATTGAAGACATTTTGACCTGGTTTGAGCATAAAAATTGCCCTTTGACTTGCTTATTTCTATTTCATTGAAAAGGCATCTGACCCTTTTCTCGAACAGAGTATCTCGTTTTGATGTTGTGGTCATTCCATTTCTACTCAGCTACAGAATCAAAAGCATTCCGGGAGAAATCTTCGCGCGAAATGAACAAGGATCTCATTGTAATTTACTAGATCCAGTATTTCAAAACTTTATTGTCTCCACTCAGAATTTATTCTCCAAACTGTCCTCGGATCCGGCGGAAGTTCGGAAGAAGGCGTTGGAATACGGATGCGACTTTTTGGGAGGCGAATGGAAGAATCTGAAAGCAGACGATCTGGAGGTGACTCAGATGACGTGAGCCGCCGAATCCACTCCCTCTTCCGTTATTACTACTCCCGTTCAGGGGCGGTCAGTCCAACCTGCTCTACCTGGTCTCTGCCTCCGATTCTCATTTCTCCCCGGATACTCCCTCTCGATTCCTCGTCCGTCTCCACCGCCAATCGGCCGTCCAAGTGTTCACCGATACCGTCGTCTTCTCAATTATGTCCGAAAGAGATCTCGGCCCGAAACTGTTCGGATTCTTCCGGGGCGGGCGCCTCGAACAGTTTCTGCCCAGCGAGACGCTCGATCCGGACACTGTCTCCCTGCCAGAGTTGGAATCTTTATGAAACAGGGAAAAAAGAGAGAATTTCCAGAGTGTCTCGGAAGATCGGAGCCATCTTTCCACTCCTGCATTCGCTGAAAGTTCCCATTCCGAAGAAGCCGAGGGCGATCGAAATGATTCGGGAATTCTTGAAAGAGTGCAGAGATCTCGGGCAGACTTCCTTCAAGTTGGTGCCCGGATCTGTTGATTACGAAGGAATTCCGGAAGAAGTGACTCTAGATCGATTGGAAAAGGAAGTGACGGATTTCGAGAAAATGTGCGCGCTTTTCGATGAAACCGTCGTGTTCGCTCACAACGACCTTTGGGTGAATCCGGTCAAACTTACTGCTTAACTGATTCTTGCCTACTTTCAGTCCGCGAACATTCTCCAGCTGAACGACTCGAAAGAGATAGTTTTCATTGACTTCGAGTATTCTTCCTACAACTGGCGGTCCGTCTCTGCTCGCATTCCCTTCCGAATCCTTCCGTTTCAGATCGTTCGACCTTTCCATGCACCTCTCCGAATGCGCCTTCGATTACCGTGTTCCGTTCCCTCCGGGCGTCCACGTCGATCAAAGATTCTTCGAGAATCACCCGAACATCCAACTGTTCTGCTCTGCATACGTGGATACTCTGTTCCGAATGAAACTGGACAATCCGCATCAGAAGTATCCGAAAACCGACGATAAAGAGAAAGAGACCGCCCGTCTCGTGCTCGAATGCAAATTCTTCCTCCCACTTGTCAACATGCTCTGGGCAACGTGGTCTCTGAAGCATTTATGGGTGAGATCCGGAACAAACACCTCACGGCAACATTCTTATTTCAGGCTGACAATCAGGATGACGTGGATTTGGCAGTGGCGGCAAGCAACCGACTCTCCGTTTTCTTCCACTTCAAACCGCAATCTGAGCAGATCTATGAACAACTGAAACACTTCTGATTTTAACATCAACAGTAGAAAATGTTTAATTTGAGTGCAAATATATTACAAACTCTACTAAATATATAAATATGTTTAAAAAACAAAAGTATTATGAGAAGGGAATGAACCGAATCGCCGTATCACATGAGTTGCTCAATCGTCCTCTCCTGCCGGTAAACTGTCCTTGAGCACCTGATCGAATCGAATTCTGATGTCTGTGTTCGCGCCGGAATCAGTTGCCGACGCGTAAACTTTGAAATGGACGGCCTCCAGGGCTCCGCGGATGGCTCCGGCGATCATTTGAGAGTAGGAGAGTCCGGCTGAGACAAGATTCGCAGGAACCTGGACGGGAAGGAGTAATAGGAGAGAATGGCTGGGAACAGGTAACCTGAACGAGTTCGGTCAGTGGATTCGACTCGAGAGTGATGGTGAACTCGCGGTCCCCGCTGGTCCACGCGGACGCCGTGGCCGACACTCCGAGGTAGCACGGAATCGCGTTGCGGCAGAGCACGTCCGCGATCTGCCGCGTGTCCACACAACGCGGCACGTTCGCGTTCTTGGCGAGGAAGTCGTCGGCGAGGCGGGTGCCCATGTTGAACCCCATCTGCAAGTGGCCATTCTCTTCCAGTCTTTTCCGTTCTGCTCACCTTGTCCAGTTGCACGGTGACATCTTTCGGGTCTTCGTAGTCTTTGAGCATCTCGGTGACCATAGCTCCGTAGGTGAGACAGAACAGCTCTGCGCTCATCTGGAAATGAAAGAAATCGAGAAGGAAAAAGGGGATTTAGAACCTTCTTCGAGTCCGCCAAATTCTGCTTTATCGCTTTCGACATCTAAAATTCTCGATTTTGTTGCAGATAAAGAAAAAAGAACAGTGGTATTTCGAATGTAAATTACATTAAAACCTTCAAACACTTATGTTAGGTTATAAACTTTTTATTTTGAGAATGAATTATATATGAATTAAAAAAAATTCGAGAACAGATGAACCAAAAAGAAAACAATTACAAGAGACCGAATTGAGGTAAGCATCAGAGCTGAGCGGAAATGGAATTTTGAAATCCGGAAGACGGCAGACGGCAGACGGAAGAAAATTTTTTCACGGAACACGGAAAACGGAAGACGGAAGAAAATTTGTTTCCCGGAAGACGGCAGACGGAATTCCGCTCAACACTGGTAAGCATGTTGATACAAGAGGGCTGCTCAGTCCGTTTCCGATTCACGCCTTCTCCGTTTTTCCTGATGACGTGGCGAGTCGGTCCTCGATCGGCTGCGTTTCCGGGATTTCTTCGACTTCTTTCCCTTTTCTTCGTCGTCAGATCTATCCTCTTTCGAGTGCTTCTTTTTCTTCTTCTTCTCCTTCTCGCGGATTTCACCGTCCGATTCCGAATCTCTCTGAAAATTTCGCCTTTCTTGCTGCTCTATCAATGTTCTCACTTACATCACTTTTCTTGCTCCTCTTCTTCTTTTCCTTCTTCTTCTTCTTTGACGATTTCTCTGTCGATGACACGTGCCCTGACTCGGTGGGGACCGTCGTTGCTCCTCCCGTTCCCCCGCTCGTTCCGGCCTTATAATTCTGGAATGCTGCCTCTCTTTCCTCGTCGTTTTCTAATACCAAGTACGCCTTCTCCTTCTCGATCTTAGGCTTGATCACACTCCATTCCGAATCTCCGTCCACGTTGTGACCCTTCAGAAGGTTCCGGAACTCGCTCTCCAGTCTTCTTTTCTTTCTCAGCGACTCTTTCTCCTCGTCTTTCGCCTTGTTCTCCGCCTTCTCAACCATCGAGTTATAGCACAATTTCATGTTTCCGTGATCCACTTTCCCTCCGTTTTCATGCGAAAGTACCCACGTGGAGAACTCTTCGTACTCGGTCGTCGCCACAACTTGACACGCCTTCTCTGTCAGTATCTCTTTTATGAGACGGCGATCCTCCGTGTATTGCTCTTTTAGATCTTCAACGAAAAACTTGAAGAGATCGAGGGGAGAAGATCCGGGCTGGAGGAGCATGCATTCGAATCGAGTATCGGTCGAAATGATCGGGAACATGGACGACCAGAGGGACATCGAGGTGATTTCTCCGCGCTTGTGCAGCTCCTCGAGCAGTGTTCTGTACTCTTCGCGCACTTTCCGTTGCTGCCTTCGTAGCCTTTTCTCCTCTTGCTCCTTTTCCAGTTCATGCTCTTTCTCCGCTTGTTTTATGTGCTCTTCGAACACCGACAACGCGTCTTCTTTGTCCATCACTACAATTTTTAATTTCTTTCCGATAAAATGCTCGCAACCACTTACGCTGCAGGTCAGTTTCCTCAGCGAACTGTGGGTTCTCAATTAGAAGTCTTTGCGCCTGAGCCCACGTCGTCTTGCAAGTAATCTGGTCCATAGTCTGCAGAATGTGACTGAAAGCAGCCAGATTCCTCTTCCGGCCCTCCTCCTTCCGTTCTTTATCACGACGAGCCACAAATCCCTGAAAAAATATTTGCAGCTTAAATAAAGATTCAGATGACGTACGATGCAATCTCTGAATATTTCTTTGCGGTCCTCATCATTTACTGCCATCCAAAGTGGCTCTTTGCTGAAGATCTCGCTGGCTTTTATGTACTTCAGGCTTTCCTTCATTTTCGGGTGATCTTGCAAGAACTTTTCCAAATCTTCTTTCGCCTTCTTGATTGCAAGCCGTTTTTCATCCTGCAAAAACAAAAATAAAGTTAAAGTCTTCTCAATTCTTCTTGTTATCGTTATCGATAGAAAGTAGCCGAAAAATGCGCCTCGCAATTGCGAGTGGGCGGAGTCAAAACTCCTCCCACATTTCCCTGCCGCACGCGACTTTGTGCAGAAAAACCTTTTTTCTTGCTACTTTTAACTGAAAGCCGGCACATTTCAGGCTGAAATGAGTTCTTTCATCACTCGCGCCGAAAGATCAGGAAACATTTTTTCGCGTGTGACCGGTCTGATCAGAGCTGGACAGCTGAACTGGGCAGACCGACCGTTGTGGTAAGAAGCGTTTCAGTTGAAGAACAAAAAAATTTGCGAGATTCAGGTACGACGTCTACATTTCTTCTCCTCCTCTTTCGGCGCCTGATTGGAACGTAAAACTGGCGAAGTTCGACGAGCCAATTCGACCGATTTTCTACGAAGAAGACGTTCTCAGAGCGTGAGTAACGCTTTCTTGGTAAGAAAACAAAACCACGAATTTTTAGAAAGTTCTATAAGGCGTATCGACACACCGCTGGAATTCAAGTGGACAGCCCAAAAACCAGTATCTCACAGCAGTTCCTCAACGAGTACAAACTGGTCGAAGCAGAAAACGCAGGTGCTACCCCGGAGAAGCTGTTTGCCCTGACTCAACAGCGACTCAGTGAAAACGGAATTATCTTAAAATAAGCACAAAGATCTCTTCTAATATGCCTAGCTGTTTAGTTCATAAAGTTGTTGGCCCATTCACTCACTCGTTCCTCCTTTTGCCGTTGCACTTTCCAGGCGTTGAACAGCTGTTTCTTTTCGGAGACTTTGTTCAGAATACGGAAGCGAGGATCGTTCTGGATCCACTTGACGGCTTGGTCCCAGTTGCACGTCGTCGTTATCTTTCCCTCGTTGTACTTGTCGCGCAACAAATCCCGGAACCGTTCGGACTGCCGTTTCTTCAGCTCCGCCTCGTCGTTCACTTGTGCATCGCCCTCTTTCTTCTCGGCCGGCAACGGGACGTTCGGCATCTCCGCAAGTGTCTTTTTCATTGCCTTCTCCAGATCAGTTTCCGCCTTTTTCTGTTGCACAGCTGCCGCCAACGCCGCGTTTTCCACCGACACCGTCGCTGGTTTCTGTTCGCCTTCTGAACAGCTTAATTGAAAAGAGTACACTGGAAAGTGCTATTCTTACTGATAACGTCTTCACCTTCTGGCTTCGTCCACTGCGTCTTCTTCGTTACTGTGTTGTAGTAATAAGGCCTTCCTTCGTCCTTCGTGAAGAACTCCTTCCACTGTCCTGATGCTTGCTGCTGCTGAGACTGTGCACTCGCTGCTCTCTACAATAAAACTTTCAATCCATTTTCGATGAAAAAAGTGGGTACTCACCTCTTGCGGAGTTTTCAAAGCATCGGGTTTGACCCACATCGACTGTTTCGTTATCCGATTGTAGTAATAGAGCCGTCCGTCGGTGTGTTTGTGCTCAGTCCATTCTGAATCGGCCGGCGAAGAAACCGAGTCGTCAAGCCCCATTCCGGGCGGAACGAGCATCGGAGAGGGGCGAGTCGGTGCCGCAGCGGCTGCAGCAGCATGGGCGGCAGCGGCAGCTTGAGCGGGAAGAGAGCCGGGGTTCGGGAAGCCCAGAGGAAGCTGTGGGAGGGCTCCTGCACCTGGCATCACAACTGGAAAGATAGCAGTTATTCTGTTCAGAAAATACTATTTTAGGAGCACGTCACCCGCAAACACGATTCGTTTGTCAAACAGAGCAGAATAATAGTGTTTGGCATCACAAAAGTGTCAATTAGCATGTGAGAACGACGCGTACTTCTTGGCTTTCTTTTTCTATTTGCGATGTTTTTATTGAGAAGATCAACCCGAAATTGTTTTCGAAAAGCGTACGTACATAAATCGGGGCGGGTCCATTAGGAATTATATAAGGGTTTATTGTGCGCCCCATTGGATCCATGTGTGGAAATGCTAGCGCAACGAAGTAGAACTCGCACGGAATGGAACAGTTACGATTTGGAACTCGCAGTTATATTTTAACGTTGCGAGTTCTAAATCGTAACAGTTCCATTCCGTGCGAGTTCTACTTCGTTGTAGCGCCAAAATGCTCCCTTTTATGTTATAACGGACCCACAGCGGTGTGTGAAAGGAACACAAAAAAATAATGACTGTTAAGTTGAATTCACCTGTTTAATAGATTTTGAACGTTTCTAATTGACCAAATTCGATTAAAAAACAAGGAAAACTCACTTCCTCGCCCTTGCAGTTGTAATTGGAGTTGTTGCGCATTGATATTGGCAAGCAGATTGTGGTTTATGAACTGAAACCCAGTGGGAATCATTCTGAAAATTAAAATGACTATTAGACCGAATACACAATGTTGGCAGCGGAAAATCGAAAATGGAAAGCTGCGTCTCTGCGGACGTTTCGCTCTTTCATCGATAATGTGGTTGGAGCGCACTTGCTGACCTCTGTTGTATTCAAGACGTGTTCTGAACAGCGCTGTTATAACAGATATACATTTATTAGATCGACAATGAGATAATCAATGGCTAGTCTCTGTGAATGATCTTTCCCAGATATCGGAGTTCGATATCGGACGTGTTGGCCACCAACTTCTTCTTCGTGAAAATATACTCCAGTGGCTGTTTTTGTTGGTCTGTGACGATTTGGATGTTTGAGATGAATGTTGGAGCCAGAATAGCGACCGTTCGTTCGACCTGAAAAAATTTTGAATTGAGTTCGAAAGTAACCTTCCGCCTACCACATCGGATATGCTCTCGGGCAGCTGAGTCGATCTGAAGGTCCGTCCGCGGTCCCGAATTATCGTCACAATGAGAATGCCGCACGTCATCTCGCATAAAACTCCATTCAGTTTTCTGATCACTGCAGGAGAGAAACGGTCAAACTGAAAAGCTAGTGTTGAAGATCAGAAACGATTTAATCCGACTCACGATGATTTTGAGCTGATCCAAGCGCCTTGGAGTGCTTACGGAAAGAAACTCTTCTCTAGTCAAATCGAACGGACTGAAGACGACGAAATCCTGAAGATAATTTCTGAATAGACTGAGAGAAAGAGTTGAACAAGAAACTTACGAAGTTTTTCACGACAATAAGATCTTCCTCGCTGAGCAGCACGATCGCATCCATGTCTCGAAGTCGGATAAGAATGGCGCGGAGCTGAAGATGAGAAGATTGGCAATGAAATGATTGTAATTCAGCACTGTATTTGGGGAAAAAGAGCAAAGGCGCCGGAAATCGGAAAGTTTGAAAATGGAAACATTCTTTCGTACAAGTTAAAGGGAACAAGAGATATTTTCGGAGTATATATCCATTGGTCTCGACGACGATGAGCGTGAAAGATTCCTATCTGTCGCTCTCCTTTCCCTCCCCCCACCATCAGTTTATCAGAAGAAATCCGTTTCCAGTTTGAAAAGTTAGGCCACGTTTTCAGTGGAAAATTACTTCGCGAACTAGAAATTCGGCCAGATTGCGAACAGAGCGCCCTTTCTATTCTGTGCCCCTATAATAAGTTCCCCTAGTGTTGTAGTTTTCGAGACGCGCGTCACTAAGAGTACGTAGTTGCGCGTAGAATAAGGCGCCCCCGCGCATTTACACTGGTTTCGTCCGCCCGCCAAATTCGGGTGTTATTTTGATTGTTTACTGCACTATTGAGATCTCTTGTGTTAGTTCCCACTCATTTCCGTCGTCTCAATTGTAGTAGTGTCTTTTAATTTAAGTTAAATTGTTGTTTTAAGAGTAGGCGTTATTACTATCGTCTCTTCATTTGTAATTGGTTTAATTACCCAAGTTTGAGTTTGAGCATTCGAGAGAATAAAGATCAAACGAAGGGAAGAAGAACTTTCTTTATGGTGCAACGACGAAGATAAGAAGTCGGGGCACGAGCAAGACCCGCGTGGCAGAAGAAAAACCGG
The DNA here is from genome assembly GCA_946814055.1 of Caenorhabditis sp. 36 PRJEB53466. NCBI lineage: Eukaryota > Metazoa > Nematoda > Chromadorea > Rhabditida > Rhabditidae > Caenorhabditis > Caenorhabditis sp. 36 PRJEB53466. Next base: position 3,732,487 of record CAMPFS010000003.1, read on the forward strand.
AGAAAACGGGACAAGGGGGCAGAAACGCTCTGAACCCTAGTTTCCCGAAGGAACGTGCAACAAGCAAATCGCGCCAAGGACACCGAGCGAAAAATGTCTCTACGTTGTGAGCTTGGACTCGCAACGCGCGCAGTCAATGCTCTGAAGCTAAATACGGCGAAGATGCAGGCGGATTGCGCGAGAATCGACAAGGAATCCAACGCGAATCTCTCCAAGCTGAAAGATTGGATGACGGAAGAATTGGGGAAGATGGAGTCGAAGTTGAAAAGAGCGGAAGAATCTCTAGCGAAACTCAGCAAAGCTGCCGAGAAACCCGAGATTGTAAGCAATGCAGTCGAAATCGGAAAGTACGAGGAGAAAAGTGAAGAGATACTCGACGCGATCGACGAAGCCGCAGCCATGCAGGACAAGCTATTGGGAAAGCTACAACGCACCCAGACGCCGGATCCCGCGCAAGGACAACAGCGAACGGACGCGCAACAAGTGGCCCCCAGAACGGACAGGCATCAGCACCGCAACGTCAAAATCCCAATCTTCGCCGGTAATAAATGGGAGTTCCAGAGATTCTGGGTAATATTCGAGGAGCTAGTCCACGGAACGGATGAAAAGAAGATCATAAAATTCACGCTCCTCCTAAATTCACTCAAAGGAGAACCTTTGGAGCTGATGGATCGGTTCGAGGTAGCGGACGACAACTACGACGACGCAATTGAACTCTTGAGAGCGAAATACGGAGACAAAGAGTCGATCATTCGTGAGCTCAACGCGAGACTCAAGAATGAAACGGCAAAAGACTCGTCCATCAGGGAACAGAGGAAACTGATGGAGCGGCTCCTCGTCATCGTCAAGCAATTAGAGAAAAACGAGGAGATCATGAGTACTCGATACATGATCACGTTTCTCATCGACAAATTCACAACGAGTGTCAGAAGAGAAGTCTACAAACGGAAGATATCGGGCAAAGGAGAATGGTCGACGGCGAGGATGTTCGAAGATTTGGAAAGCGTCATCACGATCGAAGAAGAACTTCAATCATGCATGGGAACCAAGGACGAACAGAAGAAGGCCGGCAAACAAGAGAAGCAGACGACCGCGAGGCTCAACCCGAACAACGAATCCGGAGAGCCAAAGATGGCAAAAGCGGCGCCAGTGTGCATATTCTGCAGATCGACAGATCATCATACGAACGAGTGTGATAAGATAGTGTCCAACGCGGATAAAAGAGTTATCCTGCAAAGAGAAGAGCGGTGCCTGAACTGTCGAGGTACTGGTCACATTCTCAAAGAATGCAAGAGCAAAAGGAACTGCAACTTGTGTCAAGGTCGTCACAGTTCGTCAATCTGCCCGTCAAGAGAACGAGTTGGCGGGAGCGGCTCGAGCGGAAGGCAAGGAAACAAACAGCAATCCAGGATGCCGCAGTCGAACCAAGCTGTCGCCACTCATATAGCAAGGACCGAGGACCAGGAAGAAGTTACCGAAAACGCTTCGGTAAACTTCTCAGCAGCCGAAATGCCGGAAGAAAGAAACACGGGCTTCATACCCGTAATTCAAACCAAAGTTCGAAATCCGGAGACGAAGCAATGGTTCCCGATAACGGTCATGATCGATTCGGGATCAACCAACACCTTCATCAAGGAATCAGCCGTGAAGAAATTCAAATTGAAGCGTCTCAGTCCAGCGTATTTTCCGTTGCAAGTATTCGACACTGAGCCGAAGAAGTCAAAGAAGTACGAAAGATCCGCGGTCGAACTCGGAAGCGACAGGACCATTCTGATCGATACTATCCACGCTTCCCGCCTAACCGGAAGAATCCAGACTCCGAGACTATCAGAAGAAGATAAGAATTTCATGAAGGAGCAGAAAATCGAATACAACCCGGACTCGGTGGATAAGGGCAACGATCGACAAGTCGGGCCCAAATACGATAATCACTTTCGCCGACGCCAGCAAGGAGGCAACAGCGTATTGCATCTACGTGGCAAATCGATTCGGGACAAACCTCCTCGTGGGAAAAGCGAAGGTAAAGCCGATCAACGAGAAATGGACAATCCCAAAAATGGAAATGCACGCGATCAAACTAGCCATGCTCCTCTTCGAGAAGAACATCTGCATCCGGTGCCTCGAGAGGACGAGTGGAAACGAGGGGAGCCACGAGTGCGCGCCATCTACAAAGGCCTGCTATTACTGCGCCTCGGAAGAGCACCATTCTGCATTCTGCGGAGAGCCACTGAACGTTGCGCCACCGGAGAGGCAGTAAGGGGCAGGGGAACGCCCTCTGCCCTGACTCCTCGTCGGCCGGGAATGTGAAAGATTCCTATCTGTCACTCTCCTTTCCCTCCCCCCGCCATCAGTTTATCATAAGAAATCCGTTTCCACCCCCCAATCATTAAGTAGTTATAAGTTCCCCTAGTGTTGTAGTTTTCTAGACGCGCGTCACTAAGAGTACGTAGTTGCGCGTAGAATAAGGCGCCCCCGCGCATTTACACTGGTTTCGTCCGCCCGCCAAATTCGGGTGTTATTTTGATTGTTTACTGCACTATTGAGATCTCTTGTGTTAGTTCCCACTCATTTCCGTCGTCTCAATTGTAGTAGTGTCTTTTAATTTAAGTTAAATTGTTGTTTTAAGAGTAGCAGAGTTGAGCGGAAGAACTCAACGGAAGAAAACGGAAGAATTTTTATCTTTTTCAGAAAATTTTTTCATGAAATGTGATCAACTGACGAAATGTATAGCAAAGTGAACTCTGTTGATAAAAAAATAATTGTAAATTTAGCTTTTCATACAAAAAAGTTATTCGAGTTGTTCCGTGAAAAAAGGGCTAACGGAAGGACAACGGAAGACGGAAGGACATTTTCACGGAACAACTCGAATAACTTTTTTGTATGAAAAGCTAAATTTACAATTATTTTTTTGTGAGCAGAGTTCACTTTGCTATACATTTCGTCAGTTGATCACATTTCATGAAAAAATTTTCTAAAAAAGATAAAAATTCTTCCGTTTTTTTCCGTTGAGTTCTTCCGCTCAACTCTGAAGAGTAGGCGTTATCGTTTGAGCATTCGAGAGAATAAAGATCAAACGAAGGGAAGAAGAACTTTCTTTAATGAGGAAAGCACTGGAGGTTCTTCCATCTGAGATGTTTTTGTTGTTATTTAAGCTTGTGATGGCGAACCTTCTGAAGCTGGAAAATGTCTCCTATTGTCCTGCAATCGTACAAAACATCTCGTAGTACTTTCCGCTTTTTGACCGTATCCTTCTCATATTTATTCACAATTCTCATCATTTTCTCCGTCATGTTCGACATTTTCTTCTGAGAGATTCAAATATTCTGAGAATGCTTTTTTTTTCAAAGAAATTCAAAAGAGCTCACGTGACGATGCTCTCGATCACCGCAGATCCTTGACATTCTGGAATTTTCCGGAGCAATTCCTTTCGAGCTCTCTTCTGGAATATCGGTCGACCCGTCATTCTATCTGAAACGGAAGCCGCAAAATTGTCAGCGTGAATTTTTGAAAAGATGAGTTCGGAAAGACCAGATTTGCATACGGAGAGTAAGTATCATCGGAATAAATCTTTACTTTTCTAAACTATGGCACTACTGGCTACAACTATTTTTTCATGAGTAACGGAAAAGAAGAGGCACGATCGATACAGTGAGATGGAAACACGTAAAGAACAAAAGGGATCACTTGAGGGCATTTACAGAGGCGAGGCAGGGGAACAGGGAACAGATCATAAACGAGATCGAAATGATATTAGTACAGGGGGAATTGTAACAAGTCTACAGAATCTCTTCAATACTCGGATCACTCTCCGGCAGCTTCAGTTTCGGAGTGCGAGTCTTGATGGTGACTGTCTGAACGCTTACTGAGAATTATTCAGATACTCATTCCCTAACACTCTACCTCCTTCAAAGTCTTCGATTTGAATTTGCTGAACTCGAATTCGAGATCTGAATTGGCACTGGCCGAAAGAATCATGCCGATAAGTCCGACTAGCTGCGGGTCCTTGTCCATCTCAAGGAGAACACTTTTGTGCTTCTCAAATTGCTCACGAACAGTCTCAGATGCAGAAGAGCCGATCAGACGTTGCCGATAGTGCTCGGGAATTATACTGTAGCTCCAGAGTTCATTGAGTTGATGTTTGCGAAACTCTTTCAGGTAAATGAAGAACGGATAATCGTGTGTAGGCGAGCAAAACGGATGCGAATGGATGAGGCCGCGGGACTCGAGTTGCAGAAGAGTCTCGCTGATGAGAAGTCTTCCTCTTCCGACGAGCAATTGACGGACGTCGTCGGTTGAGAACACAATGAGTTTCGAGTTCAGCAACAGCTTAGCGCCCTCGTGGACCTCTTCGAGCAGACGGGATTGCTGCGAGTATGGAAGTGAGAAGTTTTGATTTTGGGCCCGAGGAGAAATCCTGAAACTTGTTATGGGCGAGGAATGAATGAAGGATCTCACATGGGTTTCCTCGAAGAACCAAGACCTTGTTTGTTCGACAACTGAGCAATTGAGGCCAGCGGAAGCTTTCGTTTCTGAAAAGAAGATTGTTCACTCGGTTATTTGAATAATCTAACATCAACTCTTTTCACCGGAAAACGCGCCGGTTCAGCAATACGGTTGACACAGATCTGAGTAGATTGCTTCGGAGTGTCGCCGTCATCCCATTGAGCCGTCAGAGGGTTCAGAATGACTTCCAGTGCCGTGACGGGACGCTGAACTCCCGGATGGCTCGGCAGAATTCCGATGGGGCGACGAGCGATTGATTGGAGATTGAGGTTGAAATCGGGGCGATCGGGGCGTTCGGGGCGTTCGGGGCGTTCGGGGAAAGGACCCAAAGTGACCGGCTCTGGATATTCCATCTGTTGCCGTCTTTGTTCGAATTTCAACAAGATGTTTTCCTGAGCAAGTCTCGCCGACTCGGAATCAACAGCTGGTTTGTCTTTCACGACGAAATCTGTTTGCTGAAATTGGACAATAAGCTGGTCGGTTTAGGGAAACCAACCATTTCATAGTCAAGATGCTTTGCCACGTCGACCAGTTCTTCGTAAACAGCAAAGTTAAGTCGGACGGAAGTAGCCGTGTACTCGGCGTTCTCGATGACTTTATTGAGGCGGCGACGCGTGTCGTCGAGAATAGAACAGCACGTGCAGTCAGCTTTCCGGACTTCTTTCGTTTCGGGAGCTTTCGAGCCCGGAAGCAGCGCAGAAAGTTCGTCAATCGACATGTTCGAGTACCGAGGAGGCATAAACTTCTTGAGCACGCGGAGCAATCCCTGAGGATCGCACTTCCCATTGACCACTGGTACTTGCGGCGGGAATGCGTATATGTTGCGCAGGGCTCTCACCTGAAAACTATTCGATATCGTTCCCTTTCCCTCTCATTTTAGTTCACCGGCACGTCAACATGACTGGAGCAAACGAAGCATTCGTAGGCTTTTTTGTCGTCATAGCTCGAGAAGTCTTTCTTTTCGTCAAGCCCTTCTGAAAACTTGAGGTAGGCGACTATGACGTGGAGTTGCGAAGCGTTGCTCAGACATCGCATCGAGATTTTCTTGTTGAGCTCCCCGCACACCACACATGTCTTCCAAATGTCCTTCTGCAATCGGCAGCTTCTGGAAAATTGAAAAGCAAGAGATATTCTACCTGGCACACGATTGTACTTGTTGGCGAAACCCCTTTCATCTAGAAAAGAGGAAGGTTAGGTAGGCTTGAAACAAAAGGAAAATAAAGCATTAGCATAGGACACACAGCCGGAACATGCAGATCAAGCAGAAGAGAATAGGTTGTTTTGGTGCAAACAATAAAACTTTATTTATGAACACAATCACAATATATTATCATGGTAATGGTCGGTGTTGATTAACTTTTGGTTCTGAAACGAGAAAAGGTATTTAAAGATTTGAAGAAATACAACTTACTCTCTGAATTATGAGCTGTCTCTTCAACAGCTTGATCTCGTCCTGAGCAGCTGCCAACTGCGCTTTTTGATTCTCCTCCCGTTCCTGCTCCCTTCCGAGCATTGTTTTGGCCAAAGACTCGATAAACTGCATCTTCTCCAGAATCCGATCCATCTTCTTCTCCAACTCCGGCACAACGTACTCACACCTGCATCCATTCGAGGGCTCCGCAACTCGCTGCCTTTTTTTGGTTGGTTCCCGCACTTGTTTTTCCTCTTCGTAGAGCGTGCTATCGTACACAAAATCGCCGTGTTTTGTCGGCCTCCGATTCCTTCTCACAGTTCTCTGAAATCTTCAATAGTTTTGACGTTCGAACTTAAAAATAATTACGGTTGATGTCGACGGGTTTTCGTCTATCGGCGAGAACTGTTCCCTTTTGATGGGTATTTGTGGCACATGCTCTTTTTTGCTTTTCAGATGGAGAACCAGGTCATTTGGATGTTCTTTCTTGACGTCAGCAAACATAATGGGCATATTGAGTCGGGAATCGATTGAATTGGAATTGGAAATGTGCTGTTTCTTCTTCAACAACTCTTCAAGATTTATCGGTTCTGAAACAGCAAATTTATAACTATTGATCTGGCACAATTTCTTACTTGCTTCCGTTATGTTTGCCACGGCACTAGCAGTTTCTTCGTCCAATGGTTCCAACTTAATCTCTTTTACAGGTTCATGAACTTTTGGAGGAGACGGAGACACTTTGTTTATTGGTTTGATGGTTCCCGGGACAATCAGTCTGATCGGTTTCATGTCTTTCGCGTCCGTCGGCGTTACAGGGATCATTGTTTTGCCTTTGACAAGATAGATTTTCCTTTCATTGCCTAGACGAAATTTCATCGTTCTTTGAGAAATGTGTATGTAAAACTCACAATTTTGAGGAGAAGAAGCTGACGGCAAATCTGGTTGCTTTTGAAAGGGAATTTCAGTATGTCGAATCATGACGTTGGGGGTTTTGCGTTGTTCTTGAGGCAGAAAGGGCATATCACTCATTCTGTAAAACACGAATATTAATATTCGATAAACCTGATAAATACGAGGCAACTTGTTTTCATGAATAATGTCATTATGCAACTTACAATGAAAATAATCAAACTTTCAGCGTCCGATTCGGAAACGTCGCAGTGCAAAACATCGACGGGTCTCGCAACGAGCGAAACCAAGCCGCATGCCTCTTTTCGCTGCGAGACCCATTTCGATCGTAGCGATGGGATATCGACACGCAGAAGATGAAATCGTGCGATGCTTTTTCATTTTTTAAACGTGTATTCTCTTGTCAGATCCCACGTATCACTAATTACGTCGATCAGGCCACCCACCCGCATTTTACAGTTCCAGCTCTCACTCGCCGCCGGCGACCTTTGAAGTGTCGTACTGTCGCCCGGTTTAGCAGAAAGCGGCATTTTTAGAATTCGCCAAAGAATTTGTTGAAGATAAGAAAAAAACAAAAGTAAAAAAGCATAACAGACAAGAAGAAGTGAAAGTGACTAGTTTACAAATTCGAGAATACATTTTCAGAATCCATATCACATTTATTTAACTTCCTTACAGCAAAATCCCTTTAGTTTTCTAAAATGTAGTGAAATTGTTGCTGGAGATGCTGCTCTTTCAGCATCCGGGGGAGACATCGTGAGATTCTGATGGGCGAGGTTTCTGAGACGTCTGGAGAAGGCATCTGAAGCATGCTGGAAGCAGCAGGAGCGCGTAGAAGGCAGGGAGAGGACGACGAAATAGAAGGATCGCACGTGAGTGCCTCTCCTCGCTGGCAGAGGCTGCCTTCCCATCGTCCAAGCTTTTCAATGTGGATTTCTAATGAGGAGGGATTCAGAGAAGCCTTGAGAAGGCAATAGACACCTGCTGAAAACAACAGAAGTGCGTAGAAGGCAAGGCGTAGAGAAGCTCGGTGTACGCCGTTTATTTTTAATACGACTTCTGCGGAGTTCAGCGGAAGATTGCCGCTCTTTAAGGACGTTCCAGCAATCGGGACATTACCGTTCGACTTCTTGCAGCAATAACGTCGGAGAGAGGTAGAGAGAGGAGGCGGGACCGCAAAAATGGTACCATAGTATATCCATTAAACATGTATCACACATAGCTGAGCTAAGCGAACCGTAGGCTCGCTAGTCGTTCACAACATTTTCATGCATTTGTGCAACAATCGGAAACGGCGGTCCAACATAATAGAACTGCGCAGAATAGAACCGCGACACAATAGAACTGTTTTTGTGTTTTTGTCCGTTCCTTTCAATTAACTTTCGCAAAATTTTTCGTCTCTCGATTAATTACCGTAAAAACTGTATTATAACGGCATGCCGTTCTATTACAGGGTGCCGTTATATTTTTCGGAATTGAGTTCCAACTTTTTTCCAGAAAATTATAACAACAAGAATAACTGCTTCTGAATTTTCCGCTTCTAAATAGATGTCTGGGGGGTGCCGTTATAATACAGGTGCCGTTCTATAACAGGTGCCGTTATAATACAGTTTTTACGGTAAGCCGAAGACCACAGTTTAAACCTAGAAAATTGTTTCCTTTCGTTTTTGATAGTACAATAAAATTATTTTCTGTGGGTTTTCGCTACCGTAGAGAAGAAGGATCACGACGGAAGTGAAATTAATGAGTGCAATAAATCGATCACGAGATTCAAAAATTATTTTTTTCTACGAAACAATTATTCTACAGAAAGGTTTAAATGGCGCTCCAAACAGTTATATTGTGGCCGGTTCTATTGTGTCGCGGTTCTATTCTGCCCAGTTCTATTATGTTGGACCGCCTTTCTAAGTGTGGGGCTGAATTTGAATGGTGGGGGGGGCTCTTATTTAATATGTCCTCTGCTGAAAAGGAGGGGGTGGGGGGCTTTCCTTTGAGAATACCTAGTTCTTAAAGAAAAGCCCCCTTTTTTTGCACTCGATTGGCGATTGGGTGCTGCCCCGAATGGGAACTGCCCGAATCAGAACTGCGCCCGTATCAGAACGCGCCTGAATCAGAACTGCTCGAATCAGAACTCTTCAAGCTAGAACTGGTACTAATCAGAACTTATAAAATTTATACCACCCTGACATTATTAATTCCAAAAATGCCGAAAATGAATAGGAATGCTTCTAATCCAGGATCTCTGCTTTTTTCTGCTCCTATTTTTTTGTATTTCTCTTTCTTCCTCTTCTTCTGTCTATCTTACTTTCTCTCTTTCTTTTTTCTCGCAATTTTGTGCATGGTTTCAACAAGTTCCGTCGTCAGGAAAAAGCCCCCACCTTTTTTGTACTGGTGGGGGGCTTTTCTTGAATTTTCCATCGAATTTGTAAAGTAGTCACTTTTACTTCTTCTTCTCGTGTTTTTAAGCTTTTTTTTTACTTTTGTTCTCTTTCGATCTTCAACGGATTCTTTGGCGAAATCTGAAAATGCCGCTTTCTTTCCGGAAAGATTTTTTTCCTAAATTCCAAAGGTCGGCGCGACGAGTCGCCGGCGGCTAGTGAGCTCAGGCACGAAAAAGGCGCAAGCGCATAGAGTACGCAAGAGATAATGATTGACGCATCCTCGGGGCAGAATTTTTACATTTTTTGTCCTTTTCCCGTGTTTAGCCCCTTTTTTCAATTGCATCACGAAAAACTGGTTTTTGATTTCTTGTGGGAAAATTCATCCACGTCTTTTTCGGTCTTATTGTATAGGTCTGAAGTTGTCTATACGCTCACAACCAGCAAACAAGTGTAGGTAAAGCTGGGTGGTCCGCAGTCGCCTACCAAGATAGTGATTTTTGCTATTGGTGTACACTCTCAAGAGGCCCCGACTAAGTATACATCGTCTACGGTGTCCTATTACCCAGGGTCATTCTGATAGGGTCTGCCTGTTCGCTGTTCTCTTTTGTTTTCACGGCCAATTGCGTCATTTGTCAGTCACTGTTGTTTCCGTGGTCTTGTGATAACGTACTACGTTTTCGGTTATTGTTTCCTTCTCAACGTCTTCTTATTAAATATCAATTTCAGATGACTTTGGGTTCCGAATTGAAGGCTGAAGTAGATGCTCCCGTTACCAATGGCAAGCTCAATGAGCAGGAACTAGGTCAGGATTATGATAATAACGATTCGGGGCATTCTTCAGTCAACACTCCAGATACTGCGGAGCAAGGTTTTCATTAGTAAAGTGATCATTTAAAAATGAATGCCCATTTTCAGAGAAGAATGACAAGCTAGTCAAGGTGACCATCCAGCCATCGTGCGGAGAGTCTTTCGATCTTCATGTACGTCCATAATCTATACATTCTCGCCTAATTTGGTTTTTTTCAGCTCAGCGACAATGAACTGGTTCAAGAACTCTACCAGACGTTGCTGGATCGTGAGGCTACTTGTCACAGAACCTGCTTTTCGCTTTATCTGAATGGAACTCCCGTGGATAACTATTCCGAAGTTCGCGCTGTTCCTGGATTTGTTGACGGGTGCACTCTGAATGTCGTGGACGAGCCATATACTGTTCGTGACGCTCGACTTCATCTCCGTCAGGTTCGCGAGCTTCTCAAGTTCGGAGTTGCTCCAGACCATCACGATCCTCCGTGCTCTAATGATGCGCAGTCGTACCTAACGACAATCAACCTGCAACCGGACGAGAAAAAAGAGCCAAAGCAGTTTGATATTCTTCCGCCGGAGCACGTTCTTCCAGGATGCAAAGAGCGCTCTCTCTCTCACTTGATTGTTCCACAGCCAAAAGATCTGGTTGCTCTGAAGGACATTGCCTTCTCGCCGTTCAATCCGCCACCGGGTCCACGCAAGCTGAAGGGAGATGTTCTGTACATCGACTTGATCACTGTGGAGAATCGCGTGTACCACGTCACTTGCTGTACACGTGGATTCTACGTGAACAGCACGCAGGACGGAAAATTCGATCCTACTCAGTCCAATTCCAACAAGACAATCTACCAAAGTATTATCGAACTCCTTCAAAACGTCAGTCCCGGATTCAAGAAGGCTTATCCGCAAATATTGAAACGGCGACAGGACAAACCACTCGTCGAGCGTTTACCGACCAGCTACCCTGTCTCTTTGTGGGTCTCTAGTCCTTTAAAGGCGGATGGATACAACAGCGACTCATTGAGAGCTATTGAGCTCACTGAGCCTTTCCGTGTTGGATTCGAGGATCACATGCCGGGACTTCTCCGTGATTGGAACGAGGAGTTGCAGACGACGTTCGAAATGTCCCGTAAAAGTGTTGCTGAGCGAGCAGTTCGCGATCGCAGCTACTACAAGATTCATGCGGACTATGTGAATGCTGCTGCGAAGGGAGTTCAGGCGATTCTCGACGGAAACATACTGGCCATAAATCCAGGAGAGGACAAGAAGACGCATATGTACATTTGGAATAATATCTTCTTCAGTCTCGGATTTGACGTGAGAGATCACTACAAAGAACTCGGAGGAGATGCCGCTGCTTTCGCAGCCACCTCTACCGATCTTCAAGGAGTTCGTGCTTTTGCCACTTTGGAGGATCCAAAGTTGAACACTCTTGGAATGGCGATCTTTGATTACCGAGGATACCGCGTTACTGCTCAATCCATTATTCCTGGAATCCTCGAGCGCGAGCAAGAACAATCGGTTGTCTATGGATCGATAGATTTCGGAAGGACTGTAGTATCGGATGAGAAGTACCACGAGTTGCTCGAGGAGGCTGCTCAACAGCTTAAGATGCTCCCCCACAATGTGATCAGTGTGAAAGACGGGGTCGAGGAGGAGTTGAAACTATATACCAGCTACGAAGCAAAGGGAATCGTCGGAAACGACGGACGGAAGTACGTGCTCGATCTGCTTCGGTCGATGCCGCCAGATGTGCACTATCTCGAAGACGCGGAAGTGTCGGAGACTGCCAAGCAGCTCGGATATCCACGCCCGTTCCCACACAAGTTGTCGGCCCTCCGGCGTGAGCTGGTCGATCTTTTCTGCGAGTCGAGACTGGTTTCTTTCATCCGGATGACGGCCAACAGAATCCGCACTCTGATCGCGGAAGCCAAGGAAGCAAATGACGAAGAACTGAGCGCGAAAGCTGGTGAGTAACTTGTTACTAAAATACCCATTCAATAACTATTTCTGTTTTTTTAGCTGCTGCGGAGAGCGAGTTGTCTCGTGTGTTCATGGCAATCAGCGAGGACAAGGAGGTTGAGACGACAAATCCAATCGTTTTGGAGGCAATCAAAGAGGCGTGTGCCGCAATCAATTCCCTTCGCGATGATAGCTACCTCATCAAATTCAATCCTGATTGCTTCTCTCCGAACATCAGACATGCTCCATCTGAAAATCTTGAGAAGCAGCGTCGTGTTGTGATCGATGCCGCCGAGTTCCTCTTGAACAGCCAGATTCCTGAGCTCATTCTGCATTTCAAGGACTGCGTTCTGTTGCCAATCGACGGAGAGAACCTTGCTGAGATGATGCACACTAAAGGAATCAACATCCGTTACCTGGGAGAGATTGGAAAACGACTACAGAGTAGCACCTCGTTCGCGCGTGCGCTCGTTCTCTCTGAAGTTGTCGCTCGCTCTGCCAAGCATGTTATTCGCAAGATCAACGTTCAAACGTCTGCTGACCAATTGGCTGCCTGCACTTCACACATTTTCAACTGCCTCTTCTCAGTGATCGCTGATCCGACCTCAACTGCTGTCAACGCTGCTGGAAAGAAATCTGGCAAGAAGAATGGAAAAAAGAGAAACGCCGGAGTGTGGTCCTCTTTGACAACTGCTTCCTTGTGGCAGAGTATTTGCGAAGAGTCCGCGTACTACTACGGATACCCAATCGAGGCTGAATCTTTGGACAAGTTCATTGAATATTACGACATTCAGAAGACTGCCCTCTTCCGTCGCATTTGCCGAATTATGGGAGTCCAAGTTGTGGCCAAGGACTATCAATTGGACAACTCATCTGGAAAAAAATCGGCCATCTTCTCGGATGATGACATCGTGAACTTCTACCCAGTTATTAAGCATCATCAGCCATTCACTGCTGACGCCAAGAAGATGTTCATCCGCGGTCAGCATGCCATGTCTGTCGGAGCTTCTCGTGAGGCTTACGAGTGCATCAGCGAGGCGATCAGCTTGATGACAGCTGTATACGGAGTCATGCACCCGGATATGCCACAATGTCTGCGTGCTCTCGCTAGACTGTCTCATGTCCTCGGAGAAACTGGTGAAGTTAGTATATTTTCATAAAGTTGCCAACTGATTATCGTCTTGTTTAGGCTCTCAACCATCAGCATAAGGCTGCTGTTATGAGTGAAAGATTGATCGGGTTGGACGCTGGTAACACGATCATCGAATATGTAAATTAGAATCTCGAGAGTTCATTAGCTAACCGTTAATTTTCAGATAAACTTGGCTCACTTCGCTTTTGGAGCTCTTCTCATTCCTGGCTCTCTTCGTCCACTGTACCGTGCTAGATATCTTCAGAATCTTGTGTTTGGAGAGAAGCATCCTATAATGGCTCAAATTGATGTATTTGCACTAGTTTCACTTTCAATTTTATCCTCTGTTTTCAGGCCAACATCGGAACTATTCTGTTCACCATCCAAGAGTTTGACACCGCTCTAAAGTTCTTGCAGTCGGCTGATGCTATCAGCAAGGCTATTGGTGAGCCGAAGAAACTCAAGACTGGACTCATCTCGAATCTGATCGCCCGTACTCATGCTGCTCGTGGAGACTTCCGTGCTGCACTTGTCGCCGAGAAAGAGACGTTCGCCATTTACTCCGAAGTGTATGGACCGAACCATCAGAGAGTCAAGGAATCTGGAGAGTATCTCCGCACGCTTACCCAGCAGGCCGTCTCTTTCCAGAAGAAGATGATGAATCCGGGCGCGAACACCAACATCACTGATTTGTTCCAGGTGAGAGAGTTTATTCCGACCAAATTCCATTCCATTGGCTATTTCTAGATACAAACTCCTTCGGTCAGCTCAATCTTCGAGATTCTGAACATTATCAACGGAATTTTAATTATTCCTCTTCCGGGACTTGCTAATCTGGCAGCTATCGAGAAGATGCAGAACGAAGCAGTAGAAGAAAGCAAATCTGCTGAGGTTGCTGCTCAATTGAACAGTGAAACTCTCGACTAGATGAATCACATTCATATCGGTCAACCATATCCATAATGATTTTTTTCAGTGTTTTCCTTAGTGATTATTCATTTTTAGAGTTTAGTTTTGTAGAATAGCATAGGTTTTGTTTATTTTGTTATTTTTTCTCCGGTGTATCTCCGTTTGTTCGTTTTAGTAGCTGTAGATATTAGAGAGTAGCGATGGTGTTTATTTAGGAATCAGTTAGTCCCCACTTAGCAATTATTCACCGCATTTGTTGCCTTTCTAAGTTTTATTGAGATTTCATCATTGATTCTTTCTCGAAAAACCAAAAATTGCTCAACCCATCCCCTTTCCTCTTCCCGTAAATTCATCTGAAATTTGCTCAGGAGTGCCAGCGCCATACTGCGTCGCCTTGTGCCACTTGATCTGACGCGCTTTTCGCTATCCTCACATGGTCCCGTTCTCATCAGTAACCCCTCCCGTCCCCTGGTACATGTTACGATTGTCATTCTGAAGAGTGCCTTTCAGGTGTGTAAACCCTTAATCGAGTTCCTCTCAATTAACTGATGTGTTTTTTCTTTCTTGTATCTCGTCCCGTATCCCCTATTGCCTTAGGACTCACAGCCTTTGTAGTTTAGTATGAAAATCCTCTGCTCAACTGTTATAAAATGTTTATTGTTCTGTTCTTGAAAAAAAAATGAAAATTCGAAAATGCTAAATTGCGTATCGTTGAGAATTTGGTCACGTTTCCGTCAAACGCTTCCAGAGTTATCACGTTTTCCCGCTGGATTCATTCCCTTTCGCCCTTCCGAAAAGGCAATCTTTCTAGGCCGCGGCCTTCATTCGGGTGTGGAATAAACTGCTTGGCGCCAATTTCCTCATCGCTCGTGTCATTGTTCTGATTCGGAACTGAAAGAGATTCGAATGAAAAATGAGCGACTGGAAGAGACCTTCGTCGATAAGTCGTCCGACTGAAGCGCCCAACGGACAGCAGAAATGGCTCCAAGTGAGTGTAATGCGGAAAACGGGAAGGCAAAGACAGATTTCAGGGGAAAGATTTCCTTTTGGAGGTGGAAAACCGGCAATTACGGCAGAAAGTGGCGGAAGGAATCCACGGTTACGGAGGCCGAATTATCGATTCGTTCGATGATCAGACGCCGTTCGTCGTCATTTCCGACCACGTGCTTGCGTCTCGAGTCGAAAAAGATCGAGAGGCGATGAATGTGAACGAACGGGTACCGTTTAGATTTAGATCAGGCCCGGCCCAAATGTTTCAAAAACTTGTGGCTGATCTTGCTCCAACTGTACTAATTCGATCCGATCCTAACTATGAAGCATTCTGGTGACAAGTTTTAGACCGGTCATTCGAGATTTGTGGATCAGATGCCGAACGGCCGAGTTTAGTGCATCGGTCTAAAATTTGAATCCAGTAAGCTCCAATCAAAGTCCAAGAAGCCTGCAAAGTTTGGGTCTGAGTGGAAAATTGCAACTATTATAGGGGCTCCGGACAGAAAGGGCGCGCTGTTCGCATTCTGGCCGAATTTCTAGGCCGCGAAGTAAATTTCCACTGAAGATGTGGCCTAACTTTTCAAACTCGGCCCCGAGGTCGCTCAATTTGCACTGCAAAAAGAGTTTCTCAACAGAGCGTCATTTCTGTGATGTGCCCCTATAATAGGTGAAAGGTTAGGCTTCAAGGTTAGAGTCGGTTTTTTGCCCAGCCCTGATTCCAATCAAACCGACCGTATTCAGACAGTGAAAGCGATGCCGGCGTTGCTGAGAGAAGCCCTTCGCAGAAAGATCAAGGTGTGCATCTTTCCTTTCTGATTTATTCTTTCCTATTTCAGATCCGAACTCCACAAACATTCCTGGGGAACATGAATGCGTATGCGGAAAAGCAGAAAAAAGGAATGTCGGCGACGAATTCGCACAGTACAATGCGAGGGAAACCGACGCTCGGAAGGGAGAACTCCGTGCAGGCCGGACATCCGCAGAGAGTGATTCCATCGACATCCCGGAGGGACCAGCACGACATTCGTCCGAAGACCGAGAGGACCTTCGTCCGGATCGATCTACCGGGGAAGAAACCCGAGATCCGACTCGTCGATAAGTCTTCGTTCAACACTTTATACGCAGGATTCGACGCTGGATTCTCGATTTTCAAGCCGGCGGAAACAGCGCTCATCGGACGAAGAGTGAAGGAATTCGAGGATTTTATAAAAGGAAAGTATGAGCCGACGAAGAAGAGCTTCAAATTGGATGAAAAAGATGATTACTGTGCGCATTGCGGGAAGAAGTTTTCGGGAGAACGGAGAGAAGTGAGGGGACTTTCATTTGACAGAATACATCTTATCCATTTCAGCACGAGAAAACCGACGAGCATCGGCACAAAGCGAGGACGAGAGGAGTAGCGGCGGCGCTGGAAAGGGTAGTGATGGAAGAGAAGCAGAGAGCACAGATGAAGGAGAAACATGAGCAAAAGAAAAAAATGGTGGCGGAACAACGGACGGCGATGAAGGAAACATCGAAGAGGGCGAGCGTGGAGAGCGACTACGGAGAGAACGAATTGAGAGTGAAGTGGACGGAAATGACAGCGATGATGAAGTCGCCGGAGAACGGAACAGGTAGGAAACGAACGATTTATTCAGTTGGGGTAATAGTGGCAGACACTGTGATAGCAGATGGCGTCGAAGTCCTCGCGGGGGTAGCAGTCGAACGGATTGGAGCACGTTGAGCCGGTGTGACGGGCGGAGCACAGAACTAGAATGAGCAGGAGAAGCAGCAGCTGAAACTTTAAAAAGTTATAAAAACAAAAACCAGGAACTTACGATCGTCTTCATTTTCCGAACAGCGAACTCGTTTTTTGGTGTTTTCCTGGTCAGACAGATCTAATTTATACCGTCGAGATCACATGTCTCCTCTCTCTCTCTCTTTCTCACTCTCTCATCCTAATCAAATTATTAAATCACGTCCCTCCTCAATAGTTTATGATCTTTGGCTGAAACAGACATTACTTTCAGTCACTTTTCAGACCAGTCCACTCGTCGCCGTCAGAAACGCATTCGCTACAGTCAAGGTTACGGAGACACTAATTTCGTATAGACCGCTTCCTCTATCTATACATATTTCCATCTCCGATTACTCATTTTTTTGTACTTGTTCATGTGATTACTGTATTATCTATTTCATATAGCCTCGTTTTAAGTGTAACAATTCGGTGAGTTCAAGATTCCCAATAAACTCGGTTTTAACGGCAAACGAATTTCTAGTATTCCAAAATTTTTTGTGCTTTCACAAGTCCGTAACAGTTTCACATTTATTCAGAAACTCATTCAAACTCAAATAGTTTCTCCGGATTGACTTTGGATTAGTGCGGGAGATCGGGATGCAATAATGTTAATGGGGGATATGCGGATAAAACGGGCAGGAATCAGTCGGACATGGAGTGGCTGGAAGTCAGATGATGAAGACCTTCCTCTTCCGGAAGAGGCTGGCGCTTCCAGCGGGGATTCAGAACGAGCAGGAGGACGCAGACAGTGTAGAGGAAGGTGAAGACGCCGACGAACGAAGAGGTCGCTTGCTGAGCACACATCTGGCCGTCCTTCGTCCAGCACCTGAATACAATTCTGAGATTAAATGTAGTCGGATAGGAGAGGCTCACGTGTGTTTCCAGGCGGCACGTTCCGAGATTCCCATGGCGACAGTGATGGAGACGAAAACGAAAATGAGAACTCCGAAGAGCTGGTGGAATGGCATGACGAGCTGACGGATGGGAATCGGCATTCCGGGGAAGAAGTAGGTGATGAATCCGACGGCGTACTGCACGCAGAACAGAATGACGACGGAGAGACCGATCCACGAATGGAGAGAGACCATGTTGACGATCGGCGCCGGGTTGCCCGAAGGATCCTTGTGCAGGTTGTGGTAGTCGAAAACGGCCTTCAGGGCCATCAGCATGAAAACTAGGACGACCGAATGGAGGACGACGTGCAAGGTCTTGCTGAACTTCTTGCGTTCGTTGCGGAACACGCGGTAGACGAGGATGGACTCGCCGAACAGGAATACCATCCCCATGACCATGAACGTCGGATGGTAGTTGAACTCCTTGTCGGGATCCTCATTCCACGCGAATCCACTCTCGAACTCGCTCATCCAAACCGTCACGAGCAGCACTGCGAGACCGCCTGAACATGAAATATGGGAGTGTGTGGAAATTCGGAGGATTCGCCTACCGAACACTTGTGACATAACGAGAATAATGTTGAAGAGCTTGATGCTCTGATCTTCCCGAAGGATCACGAACCCCGGATCGAAGAGCAATGACATGACTCCTGGAAACAGACGGAATCGACGTGGAAATGAGGGAGCGAATGGAGAAAATGAGCGAAACGAACGGTCTGCGTGCCTGGGTCTCTTGTGTTTTCTGGCCGGATCGCGCCTTTCGAATCGATGTGTTTATTTGTGGGTCTGCGAATTTGGATCACGCGCGAGAAAACAGGGGAATGAAGGCATAATATTCGCTTGAACTCTGATCAGAATCATCTAGATCTAAAAAAAGAACAAACAGTGCCATTTCAGAAGTGAGCGGCCGACATGCAGGCGGAAGTGAATTCGTCGTTCCACGTCACTTTATTGACCGCCGGAGGGCGGTTTGAAACGAGCTGCTCAACAGAAGACGTGCTCTTTCTCTCGCTTCGTTTCTCTCCTCACCCGCTTCTCCCCAGCGGGTGTCTTCTCCAAGAAAGAAGAGAATTACCGACAAGCGAAACGACTAAACAGAAAAACTATACGAAAATGAGTGGGGAGAACAGAGCTCTTCTGAAAGTCAGGTGTGAGCAGGAAGGAAAAGAGAGACCGAAGTTAGAGAAAAAAGAAAGAAATGACGACGAGAGACGAAGAGGAGCCCCGAAACGAGATACGTCGCTTGTTTATGGGCGTGAGCAGATGAGAATGGGCGGAAGAAGGGCGGCGCAAATGGCGATTGATTCCCGGGGAGACGCAGAAGCAGAGCGATGAATTGAAGTGATAGTCTCAGAGGGAAACGGAGCGAGAGCAGATTGTGGTGTGCTCGCCACGAAAGTGGACATTCCGACTCTTGCGGGAAGTGTTCAATTTGGACGCGTTTTCACTGTGAAAATGGGGAAGGCAATCTCTTTTCACATAAATAATTGCTTGCTCGTTTCTCTTTTTTGACCGCTTTTCATTCGTACACTCCATTTATCACGGAGACGTTGTAAAACGCAATTATGAATGCGAGAGGGCTCTTCTTGCTGTCACTTTCAGTTGACGCGCTTGTAATTCAATTATTTTAGGCAGTAGGAAGAGCTCATTTGTTTGAGAAATAACTAGAATAAATAAATCTGTATTTAAATCGAACTGAAGACGACATTAAGCACATGTAAGATGTTTCAATTATTGCTCTTTCATTCATTCAAAAACAAACCTTTACTACTACAATATCACGAGTCTACGGTGAACGGGAGGAAGCAGGAAGAAAAGTAACTTGGAAAAGAATACACATTCACAATCGATTTGCAAACGAAACATTAATGGAATGTTACACTAGAGAGAAACGGGGAAAGAGTAAAAATTACAAGGATGACAAAAAAGGGGAAATTAGAAAAGTTTTAGAGGATTAGCTTGATCACGGACGAAGAATTGACGGACTAGCAGGCGACTCTGTCTCTATTCTAATCTTGGTGTTTCGAAAAGATTACTGTAGAAAAGAGGCCATTTCGGGAAATCGAATTAGAGCATTTAGTTAAACAGAACTGGCAGGTTATCTTCTTCGGAAGCGAGCAGGTTCCGGGGCGGATCGTTCTCCGAATGAGACTCTTCGCTCGGCGGTGGCGCTTCCAGCTGAACCAAGAATATCAGGACAGCATTTTAATTTCGATAAACTTACAGCTCTCAGGGCGGCCTCTTGCTCCTTCAGCTTCTTCTTGTTGGCCTGAATCTTCTTCATTCGGAAGAACTCCTCTCTTTCCATTTCGTCCAATTCGGTAACAATGTATGTCAGAGTGTTCTCGATACGCGGAATGATGACGTGCTCGATGGCATTCACACGTCTATTCGTCACCTTGATCGCTTCATCTAAAGTGATGAAGCAGGTCTGGAGAGTGGCCAGCTCGACGAGCAGCTCAATTGCTCGGTTGTAGTTCTTCTTCAGACGAGTAATGTTGGCACCTCCCTTTCCGAGACCAGTCAAATCGTAGGAATCCGGTCCGTCTTGGTAAGCCTCGAACACGGGGAGCATGACTCCTGAAACAAGCTTCAGTTATGCCAAAAATATAAAGATGGACAACTTACCGACAACGTTTTCTCTCTTCTGACGAACGCGGTACTGAGCGTGCGAGACATTCTGGATGACAGTGTGCGAAAAGTCTCCGGCAGTGAACTTGGCCTCAGCCAGCGAAAAAGCGGCCTCCTTCATCACTTCTCCCATCAGCACTTTGTTCTTTAAACGTTTTTCTTTGTCCTGTTTTCCTCTCTGTAATCCTAACCTCGACGATCTTCTTGAGAATGTCACGGAAACGGAGATTCAAAGCGTCGGCCTTCTTCTTGAGCAGAGAGTGACCCTTCTGAGCTCCCTTCAGACGGGTTTTCATCAAGGTTTGCGCCCTGAAATGCTTGTTCGCTTGCTCATTCCGTTTTCCAGTACTCTCGAACTTTAATTTTACGGAACTTCTATTAAGTTGGTAAACTCTGCCAAAATCGCTCTAAAACTCACATTCTCGACGGGAAAACCGCGATTCTGTCTTTACCACCTCCTCCGGACATGGTTGATCCTGAAAACAAGGATTTTAAGTGAAAAACACGTACAAAGCGACAAAAACGAGAGGAATCGGGAAGTTGAAACGGAATGCACGAAAGACCAATGACTGCCGATTGATCGCCGGCGTTTGCTGTGGAGCGCGCTTGCAGCATGACTCATAAATAGAGAAAAGCGTGTTTCTTTTCAGAAAACAAGAAAAAGAGACAAGATGAGAATGATAAAAAAATGTGTTCTGCAACCTCAATTAAATAATATAACTCTTCACGGGGTTGTCCCTCTGTCTCTTTGTTTGTATGTTAGTTTATTTCTCTGTTTGTCCGTCCCCACTTCATTTCTAAAACGAAAAATTTGTGACGGAGAAATTGAGGAATGAACACGTCAACTTCCGAACAGCTATAAGAAAGAAACAAGCGTAAGCTCGGCCTGCGCAGCGGGCCCCGGTTTCAAAAGTCTTGTAAATAAATAAATAAATACATAAATAAAGGGACAGACTCAAGATTTTTTATTAATAAGAATGATAAGAATTATGATGATGTATTCCCGTGTTCTGTACAATAAGCTGCTCCAAATTAACGCGAATAACCACTGCACATAGTTCATCATTGAGGCTTTCACGAGTTTATGTCTGCTTCAGTTTCCAGGGGCTCCCATTATTTCGAATTCAAAAGCATTCAGGTATTTGTTCGCAACAACCTTCGGCAGTCTATTCAGATCTCGATCTGCCCGTTCTTTCGTCATTTTATTGCCCTTTCGTGGTCACATTTTATTGCAAAGCCGTTCTTCTCTTTCGCAAGTCGCCCCTTTTCCATCTCTTGTTTGCCAGTGGTCGCCTAATTATCCATGTTCACATAACAAGCGATTTTCTTCGAGTTTTCGAGTCAATATTTGGACGCGGAGCCACCCGAAATATCCTGGAGTTTCGCATGTCTTTCATCGGATTAAACTGAATAAACATCGGCAAGACGCATCACTTTCCGAACGCCGCCCATCCCTTTGATCCTTCAATCTCTCAACCTCCGCACTTTTGAGATGAAAAAAAGAAAGAGCACACTCACCAATTTGCTCTTTCGCCAAACAAATCTGATTCTATCTTCAATAAACAAGAGTTCTGCAGTTCAGGAAGCGATCAGACATATCGAACATTCGGGGTTTACTTAAGAGGCTGAGCAAACTGATCGTACTGTCGTCTGGTCACAAACGATTTGCCGTCTCCCTGAAGGCTGTTCCTAATTCGTTCCATATACTTAGGGGGCGCAAAGGAGGGGGCGTGGCCTGACGAATTTTCTCTTGATTTCCGCGCGCGCATGTTTGAGGACCTGTACCGAGGTCCCCAGACCAAGTACCATACTCGTAATGTTTTACTTTATGTAATCGACCAAGCTGAATCTAATGAACAACTCCGTTTCCCACGAAAACGCACCATTTTCTCAAAAAAAGGCGAAAACGAGAATGGAAGTCAATCTGAGAGCCCGTGTGGCCACATTTATGGCTACACGCGCCTACTTTCAAGTGATTCCAACAGTTTAAGGGATGGGGAATCCGTTTTTTTAAGTCAGAATCAGACAATCTAGTTTCCGATTTTTACAGGTCCTCAAACTGGCACAAAAAATTGTGAAAAAATTTCAGCGATGACCATACTTTTTTATGTTTGGAATCCATAGATAAACTCTCTGAGAA
This sequence comes from Caenorhabditis sp. 36 PRJEB53466, assembly GCA_946814055.1. NCBI lineage: Eukaryota > Metazoa > Nematoda > Chromadorea > Rhabditida > Rhabditidae > Caenorhabditis > Caenorhabditis sp. 36 PRJEB53466. The sequence continues at coordinate 3,754,929 of CAMPFS010000003.1, forward strand.
CCCAAATACAAATTTTCAGAGCTCTAGACAGTCTAGGACCAGATTTGTGTTCATTTTAGTAGAGCCAGTTTGGCCGAAATTGTAGTTTTTGGGGGTTTTGAGGGTCACAGGTACCTTACACGCGGCTAATTTTCCCAAAATCGGATTCAGCATCAAATTTCCGACCGATCGATGTCGAACTTTTCCATCTATCTAGTTTCCGTTTTTTGAAAAGTGACTGTAAAGTGTAACAGTTTTGGATTTGAGCACGCAAAAACACTAATTTGACACCTAGAAGTGGACCGCGCGCAGCCAGCTTTTCTATGCCATTGGCGGCCGGCGCGCCTTCGCCCGGCTGGCGCAGTGCGAAAGTGCTCACTCGGCAATGTAAAGGTGCCGGGTTCGAAAATTTTGACCTCGAAAGTTATTTTGCTTTCTTAGAACATCATTTCTGCTCATTCAAAATGTTGACTCTTTGGTTTGGTCCACCAGACAAGGATAAAAAACGCGTGCGGCAAACTTGCTAGTGAGACTCCGCCCCCTCCTCGGCCGCCGACCTGAGAGAAAACAGGGCGACTTTGGAGTGGTGTAACTCGGGATGTACCGAAAATTTTCGAAAAAAAAATTGGGAGCGTACTCATATAGAGTAGGGGAACACATTCCAACAAGAATTTTATAGAAATTCCGAGTTTCGTGAAACCCGTTGCGGTACCTACATATACTATCCACTTCGGAATGTGCTGACTCACTCGGCTACCGTACCTCTGACCCCATTCCGTTCTTCAGGTGCCGCTTCTCTCACTTTTTCCCATAATTCAGCTCGTTTCGCAATCGCCGTAATCGTGTTGTGATCTCCTCAAATGCCCAGTTTTTGCGTCTCTTGTCCATCTCTGATTATCCATATCAAATCACAACGTCTGCGTCTCTCCGCATCGCGCACTCTCTCGCTCGGATCGAACCGTCGGTCAACATTCGGAGGAGAAAGACCGGCCGTTGCCTCCCACATTTGCCTCCCAAAACGAAGAAGACAAACGCTCGTTTACTGCTTCTCTATACTCCCGATTTATCGTGATTAATTGCGAGATCCGTCGCTCGCCCTCTCCGTTTTCGGTCACATGTTTCTAGCTTACACCCGTGGGAAATTCTGCGGGGAATCACGAGAATCAGAAGCCAAGGGACCCTCTCTTCACTAAAACCCGTTTCCCTTCGCCTCCCTCAGTTCCCTCGAAATCACAATTTCCAATCGTAGAATACTCGTAATCCCAGTTCGACGTACTCGACTGATTACAATATGAAAAGGACGGCTTCCTCCTTCTCCTCCGACTGATTGTAAACTTTCTCTTCCTCTTCCTCCATTGTTCCGTCTTTCAATCGAGTCAGTGTTTTGCGCGGCAGAAAGAAGACTTCCGAGAAGTGCTTCTCATTCTCTTCTGATTTATTTTTGCCGTAATTTTCACCCAGTTCATTTGTTTTATATACCTAGATGAAGAGTAATGAAAGCCTTTGCGATAGTGTATTACATTATTGGGTATTGTCATTTTCTTTGTATTCTATTCACGTGACTTTTCGTAATCAGCAAGACATCTCCGGAAATCCCTCCTTGAACTTTAGCTCAAGTGAAGCAAGTGAAATCTGCACCCATTCCATCAGAATCCGACTGATTTCTGGCATTAATTTCCCCTTTCCTCTTGTATAAATTCTTCCGTTTCTCCCCCATTCCATCCTCATTTCCTTCCCTTTTCCCTCCGATTAGACCACCCAATCAGGCCTTCGAGACCTTCGAACCCAAAAGAGAAAATAAAATAAAAGCGATGTACACAGTTGTTGTATCACCTGACGGCGCCCTCACCTCCCCCCAGTTTAATTCGATAAGTCAGTGGTGCGGCTGAGCCGAGAGAGTGTCCCTTTTGAAGAGGCGTAGACCTTTAGAATACAGTAGACACAATCGCCTCATTTTTTGAAAGCGAGAGAGAGAGAGAGGGAGGGAGAGGAAACACGTCGACGCCTACCAGAACTTGTTGTCATCATATTCTGTCCGAATTTCAGAAGAATCACTCATCCGTCATCATGAACAATCGCCGTTACCTTCTGCTTTTCTTCGTCGCCCTTTCGATTTCCGTCGAAGCGGCCACTGAAGTGATCCGTGCGAGAGCCTACATTTTCAAAGCGGAGGCGGGCAAAGTGCCGACCGAACTCATCGGAACCATCGACTTTGATCAGTCGGGAAGCTTTTTAAAAGTACGTTTCATTCAGGGGCAGAATCTCACTCTATTTTTGCACGCTTATCAGTTTCGGTCTGAAATGTGTTCAGTAAAACTTTTAGTCCAATTCGATCGTCTAATGCGGAGCTACTATGAACATTTGGCTTTCATATGATACATTTCAGCTGCCTGAAGAGATATCAAAGAGTCGATAGTTAATAAATTGTTCATTAAGAAATTGTCCATATTTTATTATTAGACAGCGTTTTCATATCTCTACAGACGACTAAGATTAAATGAACGGTAATTAGGTAGATAAAGACTGTGCAAAGTTCGGTTCTGACAATTGCGCATTCGTTGTTTTCAGTTGAATGGCTCGGTATCGGGTTTGGCAGCCGGAAAGCACGGATTCCACATCCACGAAAAAGGAGACACTGGCAATGGATGTCTGAGTGCGGGCGGTCATTACAACCCGCATAAACTGAGTCACGGAGCTCCGGACGACTCGAACAGACACATCGGAGATCTGGGAAACATTGAGTCGCCCGTAAGAGAGAGTTTTGTAGATATTCGAAGGAAAAGAAGTATTTCAGACTTCCGGAGACACAAACATTTCGGTGTCGGACTCGCTCGCTTCGCTCAGCGGACAGTACTCTATCATCGGGCGGAGTGTCGTCATCCACGAGAAGGTTCGTTCCGATTCCTTCTACCGTACTCTTCCATTTCCAGACTGACGACCTCGGCCGCGGCAACTCGGATCAATCGAAGACCACGGGAAATGCGGGCGCCCGTCTCGCCTGCGGGACCATCGGTGAGTGCTTGTTCCGTTTGTGATCTTTCTGTTCCCGGTCCCCTTCGGTTCATCGAATTCGTTTGACAGGTACCGTCTGAGTGTCTGCTTCACTCTCTCACTCTCTCCCTCTCTATCGTTATCTCTCAACGAACCGCCCGGTTATGTTTTCTATAAAAATCACTGCTTTTTGGCTGTGAACTCTGTATTAATGACACGTAGTGAATGTACAGATATTAATAACTTCAACAATAAATTATTCGTTGCTTTTTGTCGGTTTTCTGCTGGAACGGTCTTGGGATACTGTAGTTCGTGCTCTTTCAGAGAAACTTGGATTGTTTGCAGGGATCATCGAAGAACGTCTTCTGGAGACGACTACTGCGTCCCTTCCGCCAGTGACCCAGTCGCAGCCGATCGGATCCTCCACTTCCACCCTCCTCCTCCCCTTCTTTTCCATTTTACTCATTCTAGTTTGAGCTCTTCCTCCCCACCGTAGTATTTTCGACTTTAGCCTAAATCCCTCACGAAACTGGTCTCATTGCGTAGCCGAATTCTGCGAAAATCCCCCCAATCGAACACAGGTAAACGATCCCGCTGATTCATAATGTACATAGAGAGCAGAATGAATAGTTATTTATTTTTCCACGCATACAGAGAGAAATCGAACTGACAATGTAGCAAAAAGAGTCAGTTTGAACACGGTATTAGAAGAGATTCGGTAAAAATTCGGGTTGGAAATGAAAAAAGTGGAGACAATAAATAGGAACAGAGAACGATGACAAGATTTATTTGAAGGAAAAAGAAGGTTCAGTCGCTGTCAACGGCATTCAAATTGGAACGATTCGGAGCGGCGTCGCTATCATTGTCGTCGCTGGAATGGACAGCTCGAGAAGACGGTCCTGGCTGATCATCATCATCTGAAAGAAAGAAAAATTAGGCTTAGAGATCCATCCAAAGCTGGGCAATTTTCGGTCCAGGCTTTGCGAAAGCTTTTTGAGGCCTGTACTTTTGACCCACTTGAAATTCCGATGAGGCCCAAACTTTGAAGCCTCCCGAGAAGCTTGCTAAGTTTGGGTCCTATCGGATCCTTGCAAGTGGGTCAAAGTCCCTCGGCAGGTCTTCAAAAAGCCTGGGCCGAGAATTGCCCAGCTCTGGATCCATCAGAATCCCTTACCATCCGATCCGCCGATGATCGGTTTGGCGCTTCCGTCGGATTCCGAACCGTCATCCGAATCCACAACAGTCTTCTTTTTCTTCTTTTTCGTCGTTACCTCGTGATCACTAGCATCACTGTCGCTTCTGATAGGACTATCTACAATAAGCAACAGTTTCATTTCATTTCATCTTCTTCGCGTCTTACCAAACTCATCCACTGGCGGCCTAGTCTCTTCTTCTTCATCTGAAGAGTCGGTCGCTGCTGGCTTCGGCTTGTCGTCGTCGGAAGATTCGGAAGAGGAGAGGAACGCACGAGACTTGATCTTGCTCGACTGCTTCGCCGACAGCTTCTCCTGCTGCTTCCTCTCTTTCTCCTCCAGCCTCTTTCTCTTCTTCTCCGATCTTCTGTTCGAGTCGGATCCGCCGCTGTCTCTTCTTTCTCTCTTCTTCCTGGACGCCTTCTTCGCCGCCTTGTCCTTCTTTCTCCGTTCTCGGTTCTCTCCGTCCTCTCCACCTTCTCCTTCCCAGTTCCCGGCATCAGAGCTGTCGTTGACGAACTCGTCTCCATCGTCATTCTTTCGTTTCCGTCCCCCACCACCTCGTCTCTTTTCTTCTACAATCTCCGGAAGCTTCAGAATATCCTTGGTCATGTCTATGAATGTCATTCGGAGAGTCTTATTCTTCTCGACCTTCTCTTTCTCGGCTTCTTCCCGTGCTCTCGCCTCCTCCATCATCTTGTTCTTCAGTTCCATCAGCTCATTCTCCTGCTTCTTCTGCAGCCGCCTCTCCTCTTCGTCTTGAGTCTCAGCTAGTTCCAGTTTGTGCTTGGCTTGAGTCAGAAGATCTTTGCAGTTGCGTGATTCCTCCGAACAGATCGTTCTCGAAATGCGGAGTCCACTCGAATGAGAGTGCCGGTCGTCCGTTTGGGCGATGTAATTGAAGATGCGCTCGGAGAACGTGAGGTCGGCTATGGCCAGATTGACTTCAGACGAAGACATTTTCTGTCCTCTCAGAATTTCCTTCGCCTTTTTCTTCATCACGATCGCGTAGTTGAACTTGATTTGAGTGTTGTCCAGCTGCTCGAGCATCGCTTTCTCAAGCGCTTCTTTGGCTTCCTTCAGCATTCCAGCACGGTAGTAAGCCTTGGCGATGTAATGCAGAAGACCTGGATCTCCGTCCTTCCGGAATCGCTTCATCGCCGACGAGTACCATTGCACAGCTTTCATCCATTGCTCCCGCTCCATGCAGACATGAGCAATGTTGACCCAAACGTCGTAGAAGTCGCTCGTAGACTCACGCACTTGCGAGAAGACGTCGTGAGCGTCCGCCCAGTTTCGTTTGTAAGCCAGAACGCATCCGATTCCGTTCGCAGCGTACATGTTCTTTGGCTGCAGTTTCAACGCCTTCTGGTACATCTGGAGAGCGCGGTCGATGTATTTTTTCTCCTGTAATCATAACGGTTATTGAGATGAAAAGTGCACAGAAGCTTACGTCTTCCTTCTTTCTGGAAGGATTTAAGAGCTGCTCGAACCACACGTTTCCGAGAGCCACAAGAGAGTACGGATCGGGCGTTTTGTTGTTGTATATCTTTGAGAGTATCAGCTCGAACTTCTTCTGCGCTGGCATCCATTCGCTCTTCGCGAAATGGAGATTTCCGATGAGCGTCCAGACAACTGGATTCGACTGATCGAACTGTACACCGTTCTTCATCCACAATGACGATTCGTACACTTGATGACGGTCTCTCGTTATGCATCCAAGACGGAGATATCCGTCGATATATCCGGGACATTCGGCCACAATGTCTTTGTACATTTGCTCTGCTTCCGCGGTTCGACACAAAAGCTCCAGACAACGGGCAAGGTTGTATCGGATCGTGAGCAGATGAGATCTCTCAGGGGCGGTCCTTCGCGACAACAACTGCGAACTTTCCCCTGTGCTCAGCTGCTCTTCCAGTCGCTCTTTGGATTTCTTGAAGTATTTCTCGGCCCTCTCATACTGTTGCATCGTCATGTAAAGGGCGCCGACATTGTTGAGCATCTCGGGTTGTGGTTGAATGTTCTCGATAGTCTCGAGCAAATGAATCGCCGTTTCGTACAACTCTAAAGACTTTTTCGGATCGGAAGCCTCGAGAAGCTGTGCTAGATCAATCGATGCCTCGTAGTCGTCGCTGTGGATCGCGAGGTATTTGGTGAGCACGTCCCGTCCCTTCTGCCTCGCTTCGTTCATCATTGTCTGGTCGTTGAGTTGCACGTGAGCGTACAGACTTCCCAGAATTTTCATGGTGTCCGTATTGTTGGGAAGCCTTGAATGAACCACTTCAAAGCACTTGATGGCCTCGTCAATCTCGTTTTTGTGGATAAGCATTTGGCCGAGACCGTAGTGAGCAAGAGTGTGCTCTCCGTTGTTGGCCTGACGAGCTTGGTAGTACATCTGGAAGCACGTTTTTGTTAGAAGAAGCTATCCGACCGTTACTTACTTTGTATGCTTGCTCGTACTGGCCAGAAATGTGCTTGGTTCTTCCCATCTGGAAATAGGCTTCTGCTTTGATCGCTTCGCATTCCGTGTACTGGGCAGCATGCCAGGCAAGACCAGACGACCGTTCGGTGTCTCCTTTGAAGAAGAAATGATTGGCGAGATGGACGAGGACGACAGGATGATCTGGCTGAAGGTTGTAGGCCTTTCCGAACAGAGTGATCGCCATTTTGAAGCTGTCTGGATCCAGAGTATTGAGGAGAATGATGGCCAATCCACACATGGCCGACACATTCGTGTGCTCCAGCTCGAGGGCTCGTTCGAATGCCATTTTCGCCTTTTCGGTGAGTCCCATTTTGGCGAAGCAGTATCCGATTCCGACGCGAAGGTCGGCGATAGAGTGACGTCGCTGACGGATCGCCTTTCTGTAGTAGTAGACGCACGTTTTGTAGTCCTTCTTGTTGAATGCAATGACGGCTTTTCCGACGAGCGAGAGCACGTTCTGCGGGTATGTCTTGACGACGTAATTGAACTGCTGATCGGCCAGCTCGTACTTGTTCGTGCTCTTTTCTCTCTCAAACAGATAGAACCAAGCACGGACAGTCAGATGGGACCACTCGTACATTGCGATCTTGTCGGCCGTGTTGAATAGAACAGTGGCCTTTGAGAAGAAGTCCGTTTTTTTCTCCTTCGACTTTTCCTTGTATCCCTGCGTCATCCAGTAGGCGGCAAGTATGTCAAGAGCTCTCATCTGATCCTGTTTAACTCCAGTGTATTCCAGTCCGGCGCGTGATCCGGCTGCTTCTAGTATCATCATAAACGGTTCGACACGACCATGTCTGTAGTATTCGAGGGCCACCTCAATCCAGTAGGAAAGCTTTGCTTCTTCGGCTTCAAGGATACTGAGCACTTCATTTCCGTTGGGCAGCTCAGCGCAATTGATTTCAATAACTTCCTGAAGACAAACTCGATTTTTAATTGGAGCAAGGATTCATTTTCAAAATTAACAAAAACACAAGAGGAGTATCGATTATTGTGCTTCAACGGCGACTAGAGCGAACAGTTTGGAAAGAAGATTCGTGTCAACAAACGGCTCATGTTTGAAAGTGAGCAGAACGAGAGTGAACACGTCTCGATTCTCCTGTTGAGCCAGATCAAAAAGCGCGTCGTTTTTTACGGCGACTTCTTTCTTCAGCATGGCGACAATCAAAGGGAGATTCTCGTCGAGCACTTCCACAATGTACTTCTCCTCTCGGTTTGTGCTCTTCTCAGTCAGCTGTTTCCATGCGGACATTCTTCCCTGAGCAATTTCGAACTTTCCGATGATCCGTTCAAAATCGGTCATCGCCTGATTCACTTTGGTGTTCATCACAACCAAATCATTGAGAACTCTCGCAGCCTGATCTGCAGTCAGTTTCGCCGATTCTGATTCGTCTTCTTTCGAATACATAAGTTTTAGCCGAGAATTGACGATCGATTCGAGCCATTGGACAGATTTTTCAGATGTCGCAGCCCAATTTTGAGTTAAATTCCACACTTCGATCGAAAAGCGGCGGAGACGTTTCAAGTGTGTGCCCTGAAACATGGACACGGTGAGAAATCAGGTCGGTTGGCTGAAATGAACAGAGAAAATGGCCTACCGACGTGATGAATCAACTGTTCATGTGGGCTAGACAAAAGAATACAACATCAGCACAATAATCGATACTCTCGCCTCATTTTTTGTCAAAAATATAAATACGATTAACTCACGTCTTCTGTGCTGTCTTTCAAGGGAATTGCGATGGTTTTCGTTTCTCCTATATCGTCAAGAGGTTCTTCCATCATTTTGATCTAAAAAACAAATTTAGTAAATTGAATATGGCTATGTCAAATACACAAAAAACAAAAATTACTGACCTGACGGTAAAAAGGAAGACCTCAATGAACGACGTCAACAACAAAAATGCCAATTTTCGAACGAGCGCGGGGTTTGATGCACACTGGACGCAAGTGTGGAGAATGACGCTCAAATGCACAGTTGCCTCTCCCAAAAATTTACATCACTTTTCAATGTTTTTACCGAAACTCTTTCCTTATCCACATTTCTCAATTTTACGTTTTCAGGTAAACATGTCTGACGCCCCAGAAGGTGGAGAGCCAAAGCTTTCGAAGAAAGAGCTCAACAAGCTCGCCAGAAAGGCCAAAAAGGACGAGAAGGCTGCGGAGGTTAGAGAGTTGGGAAATGTTTCGCAACTCGGTTTTTTTTCAGAATGGAGGAAATCAGAAACAAACTGCTGCAAGTGAACAAGACGACTACTCAAAGGACTTCTATGGTTCCTACGGACTTGTGAACTCGAAGGAAAAGAAGGAGTTGAACTTCTTGAGAGTGAAGGACGTCAATGCTATCAACGCCACCAAGGAGGTTAGAATTGCAAAGTTACCATTGTCTCAAAGTTTTAACTTCAGGTGTGGGTGCGTGGACGTGTGCACAATACTCGTTCCAAGGGCAAGAATTGCTTCCTGGAACTCCGCCAAGGTGTTTACACCGTCCAGGTCGCCATGTTCTTGAATGACAAGATTAGCAAGCAAATGCTCAAGTTCGTGTCTGCCATCTCGAAGGAATCAATCGTCGACATCTTCGCTACCATCAGCAAGGTCGAGAGCCCGATCGCGTCCTGCACTCAGAAAGATGTTGAGCTTCTAGCTCAGAAAGTTTACGTCGTTTCCGCGTCCGCCCCGAAACTTCCTTTGCAAATCGAGGATGCTTCCCGTAGAGCACCAACTGAGGAGGAAAAGGCTAACGAGCAGGAGAACAAATACGCTGTTGTCAACTTGGACACGAGACTCGACAACCGAGTTCTTGATCTGCGTACGACTACTTCCCATGCGATTTTCCGTATCCAGGCGGGAGTTTGCAACCAGTTCAGAAAAATCCTCGATGACCGCGGATTTGTTGAGATCATGGCTCCGAAGATTATCTCCGCTCCCAGCGAGGGAGGGGCCAATGTCTTCGAAGTCACCTACTTTAAGGGATCCGCCTATCTCGCCCAGTCTCCTCAGCTCTACAAGCAAATGGCCATTGCGGGAGATTTCGAGAAGGTCTACACGATCGGACCAGTGTTCCGCGCCGAAGACTCCAATACTCATCGTCACATGACCGAATTCGTCGGACTCGACTTGGAGATGGCTTTCAATTTCCACTATCATGAGGTACAGTTCTTTCATATAATCAAATGTGAGTCTCGGTTCAGGTGATGGAGACGATCGCGAATGTGTTGACCCAAATGTTCAAGGGGCTCCAGCAGAACTATTCGGACGAGATTGCGGCCGTCGGAAACCAATACCCTGCCGAGCCGTTCAAGTTCTGCGAACCACCACTTATCTTGAAGTAATCAATAGATCTCTCTGATTATCCAGTTTTCTATCTTTCAGGTATCCGGATGCAATCGCTCTTCTCCGTGAAAACAAAATTGAAATTGGCGATGAGGAGGATCTTTCGACGCCAGTGGAAAAGTTCCTCGGAAAGCTGGTTCGAGAGAAGTACAACACTGACTTCTATGTGCTCGACAAGTTCCCACTGTCTGTTCGTCCGTTCTACACTATGCCTGATGCCCACGACGCTCGCTACTCGAACAGTTACGATATGTTCATGCGAGGAGAGGAAATTCTCTCGGGAGCTCAGCGTATTCATGACGCCGACATGCTCGTCGAGCGAGCTAAGCACCATCAAGTCGATCTGGCCAAGATTCAGTCGTACATCGACTCGTTCAAGTACGGATGTCCGCCACACGCAGGAGGAGGAATCGGATTGGAGAGAGTGACGATGCTTTTCCTCGGACTGCACAACATCCGTCTCGCTTCATTGTTCCCTCGCGACCCGAAACGGATTACACCATAAGAACTTTTCCTTCCCTAACCTTTTGTTATGTTTCCACCATTTCATTGCCTGTTTATCTAGTAATTTATCCCGCTTTCCTCGTATTCCGTATTTTCTTTATTACTGAAACTGAAACGCTGTTCATATATAATATCTTTTGTTCGACTACAACCGTTATGAGAATAGGGAAGTTTCTATTTAGTCGTGAATGTTGTGTGGCATCTGACGACCGATCGTCGAATGGCGGTGAGGTCCAAGACGCATTCCGATGTTCTTCTTGTATCCCCACTGAAAGGAATCATTTCGGGTGGGAGTGGGGAAGGGAACGTACTCTCTCGAGGGCGGTGATGTCGTCGTCCTTCTTGATGCACGTGAAATTGAAGATGAAACTGAGCACGAACAGAATGGCGAAGAAGACGCACCTGAAAACGGCTCTTTCGCGGCCAAAACAACCCATTTTCGTGTTTTCGCTTTCCGAATATTCTTTGTTTTGAAACGATTCGCTTTTTTGGAAATTGAAGTGGTTCACCAGAAAACCAAAAATAATTATTTAGGAAAGAGTTAGCGAGAATGCGAAAGAACGAACCAGACGGCGACGACTCCGAGGTAGTCTACGAGCTCCAGATGCTGTTTCAGATCGACGGCCATTGTTTCTGGAAATGGAGCTGGATTGGAGGAGGGCTCGACGCCTCTGGGCAACGGGAACATTCGAATGAGAAAGAAGGATGCGGATGCAGGTGGAGAAAATTGGGCGGAAAAAGAGCCGGAAAGGGCTCGGAAACAGGCGGTAATTAGGCAAGGGACACGATTTTAATTGCGAATTCAATCGGTTTTTCGTCGACACGAAATGACACTGCGAGGGTGAGGAAACCGAGAGCTTTTGGAAAAAAGAAAGAAAGCCGAAAATGGCTTCGCTTCTGAACAATGAAAGGATTACAATCATGATTAAAAGGATGTGTCTTGGGTGGAGAAGTCTGAAATAATCTTTGATGTTTTCGGACGTCACATAAGCAGCTTATACGTGTCATTTTCGAATCGATTCTATTTCCCACGAATCATATCTTCTTTTCAAGGCAATAAAAAGCGAACGCCGGAATCGATCGTCTTGCCGCAGCTTTGTTTATGCATTTCTCAATTGTGTAGGTTACAATATTTTGCAGCCAGGAAAGACGGGGGGAAATAACGTTATTATTGGGCGCGTCGGCCGGAAAGAGTCGAAGGAATGACGGTTTGGCGGTGCGAATGATAAACTATTGCCAGAGCAGATAACGACAGAATCGAATAGTTTTATTGACGAGTGTGACGTAAAAACGGAAAGTTAGAGACGAAAAGGTGGGTGAGAGGACGGTTGAATGTGGCAGAATTTGCATTTTGGAAGGGAGCATGTGGCGTTTGGCTTTTGAATGGCTGCTTCCAGGAATGAACAAAATGGAGGAAAAAGAGAACGTGAGTGAAAACAATGGAAAGGAAACGAGAGGATGAAATATGCACGGAAACACTGAGTAATGAAGGCATTTGAGACTGGAAGAATGCGAGTGACTGGCCACCAATGAACGGACGGACCCGAGTGAAATGCACGTAAAGCCGGCGAGAAGGGAGAGCGAGAGGGGAGAGGAGAGTCTATTTGACAGGAGAATAAATGAGCCCATCCAGAAAGAGAATAAATGATCCCATTCTCTGGTCTTTTCGCATATTGTCCTTCACAATCGTCTGTCTTTTCGAGTATGTGTCATTCTAAAAGTTCTTGAGGGCACACCTAAAAGATTATGCAACAGCTCTTTCCCATGACTAAAGCTTTCGAACTGACCATCTTCTTCAAAGCTCACTTACGTGGTCAGATAATTCTGGGTTAACCAAAAAGAGTGACCTTTAAAATATCAAAGTTGACTCCACCTGCTGATCATCTGAATGCCAACAGATTCGAGTACACTCATTTTTCTCCGCACCTACAAATTCATTCCCGTTCGTAAATCAGCTGTTTTTGCATTACCTTGGCAACAACGACACAGCGTCCGATTCGGGATTCTCGTTTATCAAAGTCTTGCTAGGACTGTCCCTTGGCTTTTTTTTTCAATTTATTGTACCTTGCAGATGACCGTGTTAGGTGAGACAGTGTTGTTGGAGGAAAGGTACTGTAAACACAATGCTGAGCAGCTTGATTTATTCAAAGAAACAATCAGAACAGTGGATATTTATTCGATTAGCTGATAAGAACTCGGCCAAATTTCAACGTAAAGCTGAGGATTGTTCGGACTCGAATGTCCCGACCAAAAGTTCGTTTGGTCAACCGTCACCCCGAATGTTTCCTTCGTCGCCGGCTCGTATTTCAATTTCTTCGCCGTTTTCACTAAAGTGAGAGCAATCAAATTACTTTTCAATGCCCATTTTCAAAACCCACTCATTAATTGTCCGGGCCGTCTGATTGCAACGAACTCTCACTCCACTTGATATTTCGCGAATATCAATCGGCTCTTTGAGTTTAATTCAAAAACGTTTTCCCATCGAAGTGATCACCGGAAGCCGGGCGAGCACCGCAATCAAGATTTTCATATCCTGGTTGCCGAGATTTGTATCTTGAACGTTTACAACTCGACAGTCCATATTTTGAGCCACTAGCGTTGCCACCGACGCGAGTCCAAGATATTCACTGCACTCGGTGTACTGTCTGGCTGCGAGGGATGCTTCCAACGTTCTCAATCCGCGTTCGGGCTGCTCCTCCTCGTTTCGAACTTGAAACTGCCAACGCTGTCTGTTGAAAGTGAGCATCAAAGTGACAGTTCTATTCTGAATTTGAAAAACGAATATTAGGAGACGGAGGACGAAGATCTTACGCTGCGAAAATAGGAAGTTGGTTGACGACAACTCGGACAGCGACGGAAAGTAGTTTGAAAAGAGGAAGCACTGCAAAGGAAGGGAATGCGAACAGTCTGTGAAGGAGTACGGACGGACAATGACTGCGGAAGAGAGGGACACCCTCCAGTGCACCTCTCGGTCCATTCTTGCCTTGGTGACAAAATGGTACAAACGTTTTGAACACCAATTATCACAGACTTTCACAGTACTCAATTGGCAGACAATGCTCGATTTGCAAATCATTGCAAGAAACGCGAAGTCTCTACCAGTAGATTTGCATTTCCTGGACAACGTACCCCTTTTGACACGTATGTATGGTTTCCAAAAGTTCTAAAGTTCGACAACATCGCGTTAAAAACACGGGGATAATCTTTTCAAGGCGAATGACGCGGAAACTGGATTGGGAAACAGAAAGGAAATGAGTCAGTCAAACAGTTTCACTCCCATCCAACGGACTGTTTGATCAGCCCGGCTCCTTCTCTCTGGACGGCCATTCATCCGTCCGCTTTTTACTTTGGAAATATGTTTGTTCCAAAATATTCAAAGTTATAATTATTCATCCCCATAATCTCATCTTTCTCCGTATCTCGCTGTCTTCAATTAGAATACAGTATGCTTCACAATTCTCTCTAAACAACCAAAGCCTTACTTTTCCCTCCAAATCGGATAATGTTCCGTAACCAGTAAGTCGACAAGTGTTGACCGTCGATTCACAATCCAAATTCAACGCTTTCATGTCATTTCCACGTTGTTAACCGTGCGAATGCAACTATTCCCATCTGTTTCCTTCCATCGTTTCAGTACGGAAACTCGTAGACCCGTAACTTTTACTTATGACGCGCCAATGAATCATTCTGCGGTGGAAATATTGAATTATCGCCGTGGGAAACAAATAATATTGCGAAATGGGAATGGGCAATATTTTTGCGCCGTCGATTGCAGTTCTTGTCACTTTTCTCGCTCATAGTTTACACCGCGAGTTGAGCCCATAAAACGAATGCGGCGCCGTGCCATCTGGACCCAATCCGTTTCTCAACAGAGCGCGCTTTCCCTCCGTGACTAGCTCCTCTTTTCCTTCTCAATGAGCAGCACGGACCTCTTCTCTCTCCCCCTCCTCTCGATTGGTTTCATTTTGTTTCCGCCGCTCCGGAGGACGGGTGCACCCTCATGAGTAATCGAATGATGATGGATTCGTCGTAAACTTTGATGTATCACCCGCAACATACTCGCTTTTCGTTCTGTTTTCGTTCTGTTTTCGTTGCTTCCGATCTATCAATCGAAGCCCCTCTCTCTCTCTCTCTCTCTCTCTTTTTCCAATCAGGACGGGCAAACGGCTGTTTTGCTCGTTCTTAACAACGAGTAACACAACTCTCTGGCTCCCCTCTCCCCCGCTCCTTCTCTTTCATCACCATAGTTTCCCTAATTATTCATGTTCCTCATTGTCACTTCTTTTCACTGTTTCCTGCTCCTTTTCTTTTTCAAAAAATGACGTGCGTCCAAAGACTAACTTCGAATCCGTGGGAACCTCTTATATGTTTGATTCAAAGGAACGAAAACCGGTCAGTTTACGTTGAGAGTACATTCGGTGCAAACGGAGGGAGGAAAAGGGAATCCATTTCGAATTCAAATCATAGTCGCGCCACGGCGGAAGAGTGTGGAGGAGCGAGAGACGCAGGCGGGCACGGAGGTCACTCAGAAAGGGGTCTCCGCCACTTGCCGTTGCGAATATCAGCGATGATTTCATACACTGTTCCATTCCTATTTTGTTTTCTTTTCCCACTTCACGGATGGCGTCACAGGCGACACATCATTGCAAAGTATTAAAACGTGAGGTCACCGAAACCAAATCGCACAAACTTTTCAAATTGTTCTCTCGTACTGACTCATTGTTCTGTGTTCAACAACTACGATTCCCCATACCTGCGACATACTCGATCAGCGAATCTTTCTGTTCTCACCTAGTTTACAACTTTCTCAGTAACTCTACTCCTCATGAACATCGGGTAGTCCTCAAGTTTCAGTGATCATCAATAACAGCACTTTTGTGCAAACACTCGCGGGTCTCTCTGTGTCCTCCGTAATAACATATTTAGTAGATCAGTTACTTCCGTGGCATCGAAAACAGTCTATGCCTGATCTAAACCAGAATGACTCATCCCGTGACGAGTCTCCTCTTTTCATCAATCTCCGCTCCCTTCCCCTGTCACTTTTTGAACCTTCGTGCGTTCCGACTTGTTTGCTTTACCTTTGCTCCACTTACAACTTTTGCAACTTTCCCATCCACCGTCTTCTCATCTGTTTCTTTTCTTCCCTCAATCATACGGTCGGTGCCACACTGTACTTGAGTCGGCGCCCTCTCGAATGGCCATTTCTGTTTGTGTATCTTTCAATTTTTCGTCCGTTTTCGGGGCTCTAAGGCGATGAGCAAAGTGGCCGGTCGGTCACGTACAAACACGGTCAATCGTGTATCACTCTCCCTCCGTTCCCCTCGTTCCTTCTGTCCGCCTTGCGAGTTGTCACGTGATCGGATTCTTCCAAGGTGTGCCCAATGCTGTCTGGTTCATTAAAAACCAGCAGTCACCTGCCGACCAAGTCTCCAAGGCCCCACCCCTTCTCCTCCTTCTATCCATATTTACTAAAAATCGTTTTGTTTTGATTCCGCGCTTCTGTTTGTTAAATATCGAGTGTGAGCAGCGAGCCGCGGCAGCAGCCACCTTTCAATTGCTTATCTTTTATCAAATCATCTTCTTTTTACTTTCTCCCCCTCCCATTGCTTTTCACTTTTCATTCGCTCCCAAAGCAAACTAGTACTGTCTTATCAATCGAAACGTTCTCGACGATGATTCAAAGGAATCCAGTGATAGGGCGATCAGAAGAACACGAACTCTTGAATTGGAATTCTACGTCATTCAGACTCCGCGGAGCAACCGTGCAAACACGATCATAATCAGATTACAATAACCGTACATTGTGATTTGATCGGAAAGTTCATGAAGTCAAAAAAGGATCATATTCTTCCGTCTGGTACGTCTTCTCCTGGAATCCAGAATTCGAATTCTCTAACGCTGCAAAAGACGGCATCCTCTTCCCGAAAAGGTCTCAAATTTCGGGACCAAACTTTCGCTTCTTTCCCTCCTCCAATTCTGCTGTTCATTGTTGTCGATGTGTGCGCGTTTCTTTAAAATCTCCGAAAAAAAACGGAGACGTGGTCCGGTTGCCTGGCGATGAGGGGGCGTCCCGGTGCTTCGCTCCTGATCCACTTCAGACACTGACATCGCCCTTTTCGCTCTCGAACATTTATTTCGTATATTTGTTCGGAATGTCTGAGGAAGCAGAATAATACAAAAAAGAAGACGTTCCCAGGGAAGTGAGTCACTTGTTAAATGCATTTCTCTCTCTCGCACTTTGCGTCGTTTTGTCGCTTTGTTGATTTGTTCGAGTGTCGTTACAGCAATCGGTTCAAAGTGTCATTTGTTTTGTAACAACACCGTTTCTTCTCTTTCTCCAATCCGTCAGCGGCCCACAGAACACCTGTTCCAAATGCTGAACAGTGCCAAAGATCAGGTTCTTTCTTGTTAGTGCTCCGCGAGCATTGTCTCTTTCTCTCTGCGCGTCTCGCCGAACATGGATAACTTTGCGAAGACTACTCGGCTGTCCGTACTGTAAGATCAGTCGCAAATTGACCCAGTGAGTCAGGCTCATTTTTTGATCCGTTTCCCGCTTCGCAGTACAGTTACTTTCCTGTTTTTTGTTTGTGTTTGCTCGAGAACAAATCAGCACCAAAAGGTTCTCGCAACGATCAGCAGTGGGTTCCTCGAGTGGTCTCTCTTTTGTCCACTTCCCAATTTCCGCGTTAACCTCCTCCTCCCCCTCCACGTTCGGTTTCGCTCCTCTGCGCCCACATCTCCTCACTCGCACACACACACACACACGCATTCAATTCATTTCTTCGTTATTTTCTGGCTTCTTTTCCTCAGATAGCCGCACTCGTATCCATCATTTGAGCGCCGTTGCCCTCTCATTTATTTCTGCACTCATTTCTATCCGTGAGTTGTCCGCCTCTTCTCGCGCGCCCGTCACGTTCAACTCAGAATCACTTTCGCTTTCACAGGCCTGATGTGTTTCGGTGATTTGTGAGAGCAATAAGTTTGTTCGGTGCAGGTGGGAATGGCAAACAGCGAGAGAGGGAGAAAGAGAGTCTAGTTGCGGGTACGAAAGGTGTTTCCAGAGGGGACTACGGTAGTTCGGGAACGGGATGTCACGTACCTTCATTCTTCATCAGAAGACGTACATATGAGAAGAGAAAGAAGGAGAAGAATCTATCACGTCAGTCAACTTGATGAATCGCCTGGCCGCCCTTTTCGAAAGAAATCCTTGATTGACTTACGTCCGCGTTCCCCCGGATATATTATAGGGGCACCGCACAGAAATGGCGCTCTGTTGAGAATCTCTTTTCGCAGTGCAAATTGAGCGACCTCGGCCGAGTTTGAAAAGTTAGGCCACGTTTTCAGTGGAAAATTACTTCGCGGACTAGAAATTCGGCAAGATTGCGAACAGCGCGCTCTTTCTGTCCGGTGCCCCTAAAATATGGTTTTTTTCTTTTTCCGTCGCCTCCCAGGTCTGCCACGTGATATGTCATCGCCACCTCCAAAACTTTCAAACTTGTGTCATAGCAGCGCCCTCGAAATAATCCTACTCTGGACTTTCTCGTTTGTGATAAAGGAGTACGCAGAGTACTGCTGCTCCTCCCGAAACCCACGGGCTCTCCTCGTTTCGTTATTTTGTTGTTCCTCCCGGATTATCACCTCCCTCTTCTGAAGAATTTCTCTGCTGCGCTGTCACTAATCCGTCAGTCCGTCCCCGATTGATTACTCGTCTGTTTGAATGCGTTCCATCGATGACACTTTGACCACAAAAAACAACGCGACGTCGCCCGTCCTTCTTTTCTTCTCCAACCAGTCCGTCGCAATCGATACGCCTTCTTCTTCTTCTTCTTCGTCTTGAGACGCCGTCGCACAGTCTCCCCGGGAGTGATAATCATCCGTCTCGTTTACTTCTTCTTCGCGTTTTCTTTTCTTTCTTCTCCCCCTCCCAAATAGTAGTCTCAGCGCCGGCCGGATTGTTTTCTTTTGTCTCGCTTTCCCCACACCGCTGATAATTTCAGCTTACGCATGACTCACTCGTTCCTAGGTTTTCACACCTTTTCCCCCACTTCTTCTCCGGGAAGAAAACTCTTCCTGTTTTTGCGTTCTCTCGTTCTCTGATAACTCATTTTTGGAATAGTTAATGACGAATTCGACACGAGAGACCCTCTTATCAGTATGGAAGAAAAGTTCAGAAAAGTATGTAGTCTCTGGTTTGTCGTTTAATCCAGTTAACAAGCGGGTGAGTCAATAATGACTATCCCCATATCAGGTAAACTTTCCTTCTCCGTCGGTTTCTGGTTTGCTGCCAAGCAGATCGAAAACCGATTTCTGTGCTTTTTTCAAACGACTCAATTATAGTTCTGTTTGTGTGTAGCAGCGCCGCCTCTCCTGGGATATCTCCCCTTTTCTTCATTCCTGAGTTCTGTCCGCATTCACTTCCAATCCGATAGTCTTTCTTTTCTTGGCTAAAAAAAGACAAAGTTTCCGTCCTTTCTCGTCTCTTTTATCATTGCCGGCGCTAGCAGAGATCACAGACGCAGACACCACCTTTCTCTCGCCAACACAGTGCGTGTTGCAATTTGGCTGGTTGTATAAATCGCCCACAAATTGATATCGGTCGGTCGCTGCTGCTTCGGCTTGCCGTGGCAGATTCACCGTCTTCTTTCCAAGTGCCAACTTATTAATGCCTTCACGTTCTCTGACTTATGCATTTACTCCGAAGTCGGCCAGTATAAATACGTGTTTCCATTTCGAATTGCGCCATTTTCATTGAATCATTCTCTTGTTATTGGCACCTGCTCCGACCAGAAGCGGGTGCATTTCGGGTTCCTTTACTCGGAATTTCCCCTCAAGTTCACGTCAGTGATATGGCACGACTTCTTCCTTCTCTTCGTCTGGTCATTTCTCATTCAGCCGCTCGTTTTTTATGAGTAGTGGAACAAAGGTGAATTCGAAATCCATAGACTCATCTGTCCCGTGTTCTCTTTCAGCTCATCCTCATCCAGAATCTGCAGAATCTATTACAGCTTGTTCAAAACTGACTGTCTTTTGCTTAACACGGAATGGTTGTTAGCGGGTATCCGTTGCACATTTCTTTTGACTTCTCATCTTATTTTTAGGATTAAGCAATGTACTCGAAATGCCTTCAAATATCCTATTCGTCGATTCAAAAAGTTTCTTTCTCGTCTAGCAGGCATGTTTTTGATCTACTTGAAAGTTGGCCCGAAGATGGCCAAAAGTTTATAAAAATAGAAAGAAAATTGTTCAGTTCTGACCGGAAATAATGGGAGAGAAAGCAAAGGCGCTTTGCCAGGTGCACAACATATTATTATTTTTTCGTGTTATTCTGACTGCGGGAATTCCATTGAAATTCGTAAAGAAACGCTTTTTTTAATGCTGAACTGTACTTGACAAACTGTGCAACCGTGTTTGCGGGGACGGCCAGAGTGGAAGTTTGAATCTTGTTTTTTATTTTGTCAACTCTGTCTTTTCAAACGAAAAAAGAATAAGAAATGGTTAATTCGATGAGACAACTGTGATTAACTCAAAAGTATGTTTCGAAATACTGTTTACCGCGTTTTTTCTCGCCGTTTCTCTCTCATATTTTCGTCTCCCACGCCGTCTCCTGACACCGCCCCTCATAATATCGATGACTAAGCCCCATTTGCGTTATCTTCCCATCCGTTCTTTCCGCTCTTTTCGTTTCTTAAACTCAAATACTGACCGCTCATCGATTCAGGAATAGAGGTAATGAACTGCGAGGTGAAGCATGCGCTGCACTGCGCCGTCCTAGTAGCGTGGATCGTATGTTTCGCCTACTTCTGCGGCGTGTTCACCGAGCCGGCAGAAGGAACCGTTCCGGAGAGTCCCGTTGCCAGGTTTGCTCGTTTCTCTTCACGGTCTCTAATTAAATTATGTCATTTCCAGCTATGGACTCATCTGGACAATCTTTCTATACTTGCTCCGATTCACCGCTCTCCTAGTACTGCCCCAATGCCTTTGCAACCTGTGCGGATTGATGCTTTTCAATGCCTTTCGAGAGAAAGTGCGCATTTTCCTTCTTTCACAATCTCATCGAACGATTGCAGGTGCAACTGAAAGCCGCTCCTCTTCTGTCGCCATTCGTTTGCTTCCGGGTCGTCACGAAAGGCAACTTTCCACTTCTCGTCAAGGTAATTCCCGCCGACCCATAATTCATCCTCGTCCTGCTCCCCTATCACTCTCTGATCACCGATAAGAGTTACGTGTTCTTGCCGTGCCGCCGCACTCCGATAACATTTTTCGTCGATGGCATCCACATTTTATTAGATTTTCTCTGATAACCAACGGTTAAAGTACGAAACGGACTTGACCGAGGAAGGAAAAGAAACAGACGGAGACGGGAAGTGTTTTTAATTTTCCTTTTTGTCGCCTCCCGCCGACGATGTAACTATCAAGAATGTGTGAAATTGATAAGGAAGCACTTTGCGACCTTCCTCTTTCTCTCTCTAGTCGATCGATCTCGAGATTCAAAAAAAAAACGAGGCAAGAAATGAGGGGAGGGTGTGTCGCTTTAATTGAGTCATCGATTGAATCGAAGTGAAAATTCATAAGTTTCGTGCAAATATCAACCAGAATAGAGAAAAATTTAGCTTCTCGGTGATAAGAGAAAAACTTGACGTGCTTGAAATGATGACGCATTTGATCAGCGAGACAGTTTCGGAATTACAGGAGAACATTGAGACAAACATGAAGACGTGCTTCGAGGCCGGAATGGAGAACTTCATTTTCGAAGTCGTCACGGACAAGGCAATCAATCTGCCGTCGAATCCGCGCGTTCGAGAAGTCGTCGTTCCAACCGCCTACAGGTTCGCATCCAAATTCCATTATCTGCATAGGTTTTTGTTTTTCAGAACTAAGAGCGGTGCCAAATTCAAAGCTCGCGCACTGCAGTACTGCTTAGAAGACGACGTGAACATTCTGCAGCCAACTGATTGGATTGTGCATTTGGACGAGGAAACTCTTCTGACCACTAACGCCATCTGCGGAATTCTCAACTTTTGCGAAGACGGAAAACATCAGTTCGGACAAGGAGTGATTACTTATGCGAACGGAGACATTGTGAACTGGCTGACGACGCTGAGTGACTCGTTCAGGTGGGTGATAAGGAATAATCACAAAAACGAAAGACGACTGAGTCACTCTAACACGAAAACAATAGTTATTGAATAATTGCAGAGTGGCAGACGATATGGGCAAACTGCGGTTCCAGTTCAAACTGTTCCACAAACCGCTTTTCGGATGGAAAGGATCGTACGTGGTGACGCAGGTGGAGGCCGAGAGGGATGTTTCGTACGATCATGGAATGGAAGGATCAATCGCTGAAGACTGCTTCTTCTCGATGGTCGCAATGAAGCACGGATACAGTTTCGATTTCATTGAGGGAGAAATGCACGAAAAGAGCCCGTTCACGATGTGGGACTTCCTGCAACAACGGAAGCGATGGCTGCAGGGAATCCTGCTCACCGTCCATTCCTCCAAAATCGCCATCGTCCACAAAGTATGTGCTTCTCCGTAATTTTCGTTTCGAACCGATCCGTCTCTTCAGGCTCTTCTGGCCCTCTCGCTGTACGCGTGGGCGACAATGCCTCTGACCTCGCTGCAAGTGTTCCTGTGCCCTCTGTTCCCCCTTCCCAGGTGTTTACCGTTCGACTTCCTGCTCTCGTTCGTCGGAGCTCTTAACCTCTACATGTACATCTTCGGAGTCGTCAAGTCATTTTCGCACAAGTACCGTAACAGTCTGCTCCGTCTCGGAATGTACTTGGCCGGTGCTCTGCTGACCATTCCGTTCAACATTCTCATCGAGAACGCCGCCGTTCTTGTCGGAATGTTCGGGCGGAAAGACCAATTCTACATCGTCAACAAAGACATTCAAACTGTATAAACACGACAAGTACAGTACGTTTCCTTAGGCTCACTTGTCTTTCTGCAACTCCACTTTTTTTTTCAGAATACGATTTGACACGCCGCCGTTCAACTGACCTCTCGCTCCTCTCTTCTTTCCATGATTTGCAATGAATCACAGCCTGATCCATGTTAATTTTTTGTCATTCGCCTTCTTTCTTGCCGTTCGTTTCCGACTCGAAAGTCGTTTTCCCATCCCCCGTTCTATTCGCTTTTTCCCGATTTGCTCATTTCTCACCCCCGTTTGTGATACCTTTCCGGTTCGTTCGTCGTAAGGAACGAACAGTTATGGGGCTATTCAGCGTATGTTTGTTTTCCGTTTTTTTCGTTTTTTTACATCGCTGAATTGGATTTTTTGACGTAAAAAAACGAAAAAAACGGAAAGCAATCATTTTTTTCACAGCCTGAATAGCCCCATTAGTGATCCTATCCGAGTCGCAGATCTCTCGACGATAGTGCTGATTGTAGGTGCACTGTTCGTTGAAGGATACTCTTGTTTCGTTCTGAATACTGCAGCGTTTTATAGGTTTATCGCATTTCCTCCCACTCGTCCCCGTAATCCCCTCATGCTGCCATGTCGCCGTTTTCTTCGGATCCCCTTAATTTGCTCAATATACTCTATGCTTATTTCCAACTTCATTACAGTGCCTCCTCACCCTTTCCCTAGGAATTGAACCCCTTCCCTCTCATCCGTCTTCGTGCACTTCACCCAAACACACCGGCCTATGATCTCGTGTATCACAGTTTACGTGTTGTTAAAAGTTGAACTTATCGTTTTATGAATCTGATAAATGCTTAGACAATTTTTGTTACGCGCTCACAAAGTACAGTAAATCTATCAGAACGGGAACGGATTGGGTTGGCTCTTCTTGGACTCGGACTACTCGATTATTCTCTCCACCATCTTCTTCTCCAGCGTCTTCTCCGAGTGCGGGCCCAGACGAAGCCGTACTTTGTGTTCGGCGCCCCACTGAAAAAAGAAAACGGATCGTACTTCATTCGAATCAAGTAAATTATTTTGGAGAGGTGGCAACAGGTCAATTTCCGGTCACGATCTATCATCGAAAGAAGAGGTTGAGAGAAGTGCGCGCGAAGGACAAATGAGGAAAAGTTATGGAAAGTACGCGGAGACGGTGAGACGCGCTCCCAGTCGTCTACAATAGCGAAAATTCATCTAACTGGGCAACAAATTTTGGAAATAATTTGGGAAAATCTGATAAAAATCAGGGCGATACGGTAGGACGTTCTGATTTGAAAAAGTGTCGTCGCGTTGACACTATTTTGAAAGATTTTACAACACATTTCGCCTCATATCGTACTGTATCACCCTGATCTTATTTAGAATTTTTCAAAGTTGCTTCACAGATGACTGGGACTTCTGAAATTATCAGTTGGTGATCAAGGGGGGAATCCAGGGCAGGGCTGGGCAATTGGCCGGCCCGGGCTTTTTGTTGGCCGACCATTGACCTGGACATTTGAACCACTTGCATTATTCCGATCGGACCCAAACTTTGCAGGATTGTTGTACTTGGATTGAGGGCCATTGGGACCAAGTTTCAGCCCGATCGGATCGTCGGGTCCCGAGATATGTGGATCATTGGCCGATTTTTTCCAAAAAGCCCGGGCTTCCGGCCAATTTCGGCTAATGATCCACATATCTCGGGACCAGCTGATCCGATCGGGCTGAAACTTGGTCCCAGTATGCTTCAACCCATGTCCAAGAAGCCTGCAAAGTTTGGGTCCGATCGGAATATTGCAAGTGGTTCAAATGTCCAGGTCAATGGTCGGCCAACGAAAAGCCCTTGCAGGCCAATTGCCCAGCCCTGGGGGAATCCCATAAATACCCCCATCTCACTTATTCCGTTCAGAATTTGGCCAAGAACTCACGATTTCCATTTTGGTGAGTTCGTCCTCGTCGCGAACGCAGCAGTAGTTGATGCAGGTGCACGAAGTGATCAGAACGAACGCCATGAAGAGACCGAAGCAGATGGCGCCCGCCCACAAGTCCCAGTTATCGAACTCTTGCTTCGGCATACTTCTTAGAGTGAATTCCGTGTAAACGAAAAGGAGAATGAATGCGGTGCCGTTTCTGATAGAAATGAGGGATCAACGAGCCGAGTAATGGCCAGAAGACAGGTATAATTAAGGAGATCTCTCGCGGATTGCAGGTGAGAACTAACTTTCCCCGATTTATCAGTTTTACTGCTGAGCTCAAACTCTTTGGAAAAACAATGGAGAACTGTCGGAAGGGAGCGGCGGACTCTGAAAGTGACTTCAGAATTGCCATCAACCCCGCCCCTTTCTTCTCGGTCCGCCCACCGCGCATCGCTTGATCGGTCGATTCGTACCGACCGGTCGATCGTCTAGAAGAAGAGCTGAGCGGTCATCTGTCCTCTTGGATCTCTTGGATTGACTTCTTGCATTGCAATAACGTCAAATCAGAGGAAGAAGAGAGAAGTGGCCGAGTCCCATGGGCAGAAATGAAAAAAAAAACGAGACGGCAACAGATAAAATAGCTATTTCTGCCTTTTTTTATATACCCCAGTAGGCGTGGCCATTCTAATTAGTGGGCGTGGCCACCAGAGTTGAGCGGAAATGGAATTTTGAAATCCGGAAGATGGCACGAAAGAAAATTTTTTACGGAAGACGGAAAACGGAAGACGGAAGACGGAACAAAAAAATCGTCAATGCAGAACCTTTTTCTCCGGTTTTTTTTTTGAAAAAAGTAACTAAACAACAAAAATTTTGAATCTGGGTCACCGCCCGTGGAAATTCGCGTTCTTCGGGGCTACTAAATGGCTTCTGAAAAGCTATTACTCTTTTACGCTAAGAAGAAAAAATCCCTGAAGACGGCAGACGGAAGAAACATTTTTTTACGGAAGACGGGAGACGGAAGACGGAAGAATACCTTTTTGCCGGAAGACGGCAGACGGAACAAAAAAAAACCACGGAAGACGGATTTCCGCTCAACACTGGTGGCCACTGCACCTGGCTTTTCCTTCTTCCCGTTTTGGGCCCGGTATACTTTCCCATCAGACTCCTTTGTCGGCATTCTTATCACTAATCTCCGCCTTTAATTAGGTGTGGGAATGTAAGCTCAAAGCGGATTTGCGGCAAGTTTCAAAGAAGCCGACTTAATTACAGACGGAGATTAGTGATAAGGACGCCGGAGATCGGAGGATCGATTCATTCATTCTGTGAACAGTCTCAGAACACGACAAGACAAATAAGAATGAACATGAGATCCAATACAAAGGTGCTCAAAAGTGAGAAATTAATGACACAGTTTGATTATTATACAAGTAGTCGTCCGTACTTTCGGTACCGTTTGTTTTTCCGCAGGATTTCCTCATAAAAACAGTGCCGCAGAGCTCCAGATTCGGTGGGTTTCATCTGAAAATGAGTGAGGTAAAGTAATGAACAAAAGTGCTTGCATGCCTTTTGCCTCTCGACTAATGCGGCTCCAACAATATCAGAAACGACCTCTTTGGCTAGAAAAGCGAGAAAAACGTGAGCCTCTTCGCCCAGAATCGGAGGATTCCCGATCCACGTGATCAGCGTTTGCCGGTTGTTCGTCGGATTGACCGGTCGTTTTCTGAAAAGCAATCGTTCCGACCGTCTCACACGGTTGCTTGATACCTCTTCCAGGGTGCTGTGTTCGATTGTACGACAAGTGCAGCTAGCGGAACGACGGAATGCGTTTGGAAGCTGATGCTTCGTGCCTTCGCGAATCGGTTGTATTCGGCGCTGGTCATCTCTAGAATGGCAGATTGAAGAGCCAAGGCTCGCTCTTTTTCAGTCTCATCTTCTAATTTCTGTTGGAAGTTGAAATTAATGACTCGCTGTTGGATGCCTTGCCTTTTACCTGATGCATCGTGGCCGACATTCCAGCTTCTCTGAACGTCTTCCGTACCTCTTGCAGCAGCTTCTCTTCGATTGTTACAGCGCCGACCTTCTTCCTGTAATCATCTTCTATTACTTCCCGTCAAAGTTTTCCGTTACCGTTTCTTTTTCAGATATTCTCCTTCGACGCCGCCTACTTCTCCTATGTCATCCAACGGATCGACGCCGTCTTCCTGAAAAAAAGAGAATTGCTTTGAATTGATATTTTCTGTCTTCGAATACCTTTCCATCATCTCCATACTCTATTTCCTGTCCACAAATGTTCTCTCGAACTGATTTCGTCCTCATGAGTTTGGCCATTTCGACGCGCTTTTCTAAATACTTCAGAAATCGAACTAGGATTTCTTTCTTGTTTTTCAGCATCGGAAGCATGTGCATCAGTTTGATACTGTCCAGTCTGAAAGTATCGAAATTGTCGAATTCCTTTTCTAAAAAGTCACTTTGCGTCATGAACTTCCACAATATCCTCGAAGAACAGAATCAGCTCGTTTTTCAGCATGTTCAATACCAACTCTTCGTTTTCCTGGAACGGAGTCTGGAAGAAAAACGTTATTTTTGCATTTCGAACATCGCCAAGCAAACTTCAGCGTCTCCAAAAGCGAACATTAGAAGAAGGACGATGCTCCGGATGGACGGTTCCAGCTCATTCGAGAGGTTTACTGAAAGAAAGGTTTTCGACAGGGAAAGTCCACTCAAAAACAGACGCCTCGCTTCATAATCGTGCTCCTTTTTCGCGGGAGCGTTCTTGGTCGGTGTCTGCTGAGCAGCCAACTTTGCTCTTTTTGGAGGCATCTGCTAGGAAGAAATCATGGAGATATGTGCTCAGAGAGAATGAGAAGTACACTCTTCCGGAGCGAGATCTTTTGTAACCGAGCAGTAGTAAAGCTAAAACAAGGATTTTGAAACAAATAGTTTTATTTGGTAGATGAAAATGGAAGTGTGTAAACATAGAATAATGGTAACAAGAACCGTAGCCGAAGTGTCGGATTGGAGATTTCAGTTTTCAGAAAAAAATTGAATTATTGATTAAAGTTCAGATGTGATCGATCGTTTCACTAAGATTTGCTAACGCTTAGATGAACTGCTCGGCCCACTCGTTCAGACAGTTGAAAGCACTCTTGGCGTGGTTGGAACTCACTCCTGCCGTCTCCTTGAGCCACTCGATGAACAGATCCTCGTCCTTTTTGAGCAACAGGTATTGACCGAACAACACGTACGCCTGAAACATTAAAATGAAGATTTTCATCATTAAGAAGTGAATTGATTACCTTATCGAATCCGGCGTCTGAGAGCTTAGTTCCATAGTTCGGTCCGATTCCGGCAATGCACGTAACTTCTTTATCGCCCATTGGCTCTCCAACGAACTCGCGATGCTTTACAGAGGTAGACATATTCTGAAAGGAAAATTGTGTTGCTAAGGGAAATTAAGAAGTAGCGACATTTTCGAAAATCGAACGAAAACGTGTTGCGAAATAGAAAACAGAAGAGGAATGACGAGTATAATGGACAGGCGCACGCTCTTTTAAACGAGACATTTCGCGGTTGAAGGCGGGCCGATTCGCAGCAGAGCGCATTTGCATTGTGTATGCGCCTCACTCTTTACCATTGACTATCCTGCGCTCGCGCTCTGCGTTTCAATGAGAACGGATGGCGAAATAAGGTGCAAATGAACCATTAGCACCAGTGTTGAGCGGAATTCCGTCTGCCGTCTTCCGTCTTCCGTCTTCCGTGGTTTTTTTTGTTCCGTCTTCCGTCTGCCATCTTCCGTGAGAAAAGTTTTCTTCCGTCTTCCGTCTGCCGTCTTCCGTAAAAGAATGTTTCTTCCGTCTGCCGTCTGCCGTCTTCCGGGATTTTTTGTTCTTACCGTAAAAGAGTAATAGCTTTTCAAGAGCCATTTACTAGTCCCGAAGAACGCGAATTTCCACGGGCAGTACCCAGATCCAAAAGTTTTGTTGCATTAGTTATTTTTTTCAAAAAAAAAACCGGAAAAAAGGCTCTGAATTGACGATTTTTTCTTCCGTCTTCCGTTTTCCGTGTTCCGTAAGAAAAATTTTCTTCCGTCTGCCGTCTGCCGTCTTCCGTATTTCAAAATTCCACTTCCGCTCAACTCTGATTAGCACTTGCCTATTGCAAAAGTAAATAATAAATGAAACAAACATGATACAAAAAGTAAATGAACACTTTCAGGGGAAAATTGTTTATGCACAGCAATCGGCAAAGTAGTTATTTTTAAGGAATCACTGAGATTTGAAAGTAAACAGGACAACCGACACAATTATTGGAATCCCGAATCAGAATGAGCATTGTACTAGCGGTTGTAATCCGGAGGAGAAGCCAGTGGAGAGAAATTGAGATTCGGCTGGGCAATACGATGGCGAATCGCAAAACGTCCGATTTCATCAGCAAGCTTTGTAGGACTGTCTTCCTGGAAAACAAATATTACCCATCAGAAATATAACACTTTATTTTGATACCTGAACACAATGTCCGACTTTGGGAAGAACACACGTCTGGAATTTTCCCTGCATCTGGCCAATCGTCAAATCTTTGTCGAGTCTGTCTACGCCAGCCAACACAAGCAATTTGGGGACTGGACATCCCAGGAACTCTCCGGACAGACCCTCGAACCATCCCTTCCAGAACTGTTCAGTTGATGTCAGATCAATCCGCCACGTGTATTCGTCCTTTGAAACTTTTCGGATCTGCGACGGCATCGAGACACGGGCTGCAGTCGGGTTCTTGACTGTTCCCGATCCTAGACACCACTTGATCGCCTTCTCGACTGAATCGAACGAAGACGGCCGCGAGTGCAGGAAGTGGACCATTCCTCCGAGAGCCTCCATTGCAGACCCTTCCACCACGTCAATCACGATCAACGCGGAAATATTCGCATCAATCGCCTTCGCATTGAGAGTGTGAACAGCCAAAGCACCGCCCATACTGTGTCCCACAATGCACATTGGACTGTCCGTCTCTCCGTAGACAGCCTTGAAGAGAGCGGCGATGTCTCTGCAATACGAAGTTTTTGATCGCTTTCAAGATCTCTCATACTTGATTTGGGTCTCTTTGGAGAGATCGCTTTCGTCTGCACACCGTGTCTCTCCATGACCACGCAAATCTGGAGCGATGACTCTACAAGTGACGAACGTGGTCAACTCTTTCTGAAAAACAAAACAAGATGCAATATAGTTTAGCTTGACAAGAAGAAACTGACAGCAAAACAGGCCCATGTGAGTCCAGAGTATCCACCGCCGTGGAGCAGATAGAAAATGGGACCTTCCTCTCCCTAAAACGAAATGAAATCGTGAGCATTGAAGGGCTTGTTTCGGGTACCTTTAAGTACACATTGAAAGAGTCTCCGTTGATGTTCACTTCCTCTTTTTTATCGAAGAAATCTGACCAGGGAATTTCAGACATATCCCGTTTCTTTGAGAAATTCTGAGCAGCTCTGAAAGGAAACGAATCGTTTTCAGATGCGAGATTGACTTGATTACGAGCTGGGAGCAGGAGGTAAATGTCCGTGAGTTACTGCTTGACGAAGAAGATCATTCGGCTAAAAGTTAGGGTCGATTGGTGTTTCTGTGGGAATAAATCTAACCCGAGAGGGAGTCGTCATTTGCAGTTTAGCCGACGGCAGCTCAGGCAGCATATCGATTTCATCGTCGTCCGACATTTCTGGGAAACAAACTATGAAGAATTTCGTTATTTTTATTTAATTTAATTTGTAAAATTGACAGAAAAGTGCTCACGGTGCATTTTTTCTAACCTGGCCTAGGAGCTCAGTAAACTTACGCTAGGCCAAGCGTTGTGTACTCCGCGAGGACAAACAAAAATTCGAAAACACTCGCGGGTATTTACTCGATTGTAAATTCTCATATTTTGCTCTATTCCAGTCGCACTGTGCTCTTTTTATGAGAACTGTTTTGAAGAAGCTTAGTTTCAACACATGTCTGCTAATAGTCGAAAATCAACGAAAAAAAGACTTTTTTTGAAATGTCTTGGGACATTTTTCTTCCATTTTTCATCTCGCTCACTCATTTTGTCGACCAGACGCGTTTTCCAGTGATAACTCAGGAGATGCCTGCGGACTCCCTCCGCGAACGCCTCCGCAGTCGGAATGCCGACTCTTCCCTGCTCAACACTTCACTGAATTCCAACCGGTCGGCGTTCGAAGACAAAATGTCGCCAGTGTGCAAATCGAGATACGCGAATGACAATCAGAGACTGGAGAAGCTGAGGTTCGTGTTGAAAACAACAGAGTCCCAATAATCATTTCGAATTCCAGGATAGAAAACCTGGAAATGAGAATCAAGTTCCACCTCGGTCTTTTGCTGATATTTACTGTCGATGTCAGTCTATTTCTCGTTATTCTTCTATTAGTTTCCTTTTTCAGCATTTTGTGCTTGGTTCTCCGCTCACTTCGATTCTTCTTCTCTTCGGATTTTTCTCTTCTTCCGTCAACTCCCTCGTTTCCTCATTCATTGTTCTTTATTGCGCAATCATGACAATTTGCTTTATCTTTGAAACGAAGTTTCCCAACTTCATGAGCCGTACGTCGTGATTCTTGTTCCAACCAATCCACTGAAAACTTTCAGGCGTGTTCCAGTACAAATCGACCACAAAAGCCTGTGCAGTGCCCGATCCAGCCTCTCCATCTACCTCCAGCCAGAATGTCCTCGACACAAGTGCTCAGAGCTCCGATCTTTCCTGGGTGGATGCCCATAAATTCGGCACTCCATCCTTCAGATCAGCTCAAGGAAAAACTTCCCCAACTCACAGAAGTTCTCCAATTTTCTCCCACATTCTGACAAACACCTCAGTCACCGACACGTCTGGAATTCTGGAGGAGGCGGGCGGATGGAAAAGCCCCGCAGCTTACACCAAATCGACAGAGAGTATTCACACGAGAAAACAGCTCGAAGTTCTTCTCAAGTCGAACAGAAAGGACGAGCCGATCGATATGAATGCATCGCAGTCGTACCTGTCTTCCATCTGGAGTGTTTTCGATACCGGACGTCGTGGAATGAATGTGGAGAACAAGAGCTATCAGCTTTCCGAGGAACTGACGGAAGAGTCAAATCCCAATTCAGGTGGGTAGAAAAGTGATAGAAAAGACATAAAATGTGTGTTTGCAGCTTACCGAATGAAAGTTGGCAAGAACGGAAGGACGGAAGTGAAAATGTTGAGAAGGGGAAAAGACGGAGAAACGGAAGAGGAGGACGAGGACGAATTGGTCCGTCTGCACAAGATTATGAATGCTGCGAAGAATGCTCCGGAAGGAAAGGTAATGGTGATTTCCTGGCTTCACGTGAAGTGTGTGTGTCTTCCCTTTTCAGGCTGGAATTCTGAAACGTTCCAATTCAGTCGACCGTGCTGGAATCCGTAGTCGCCGCCGATCTCACGGATCACCGGAGAAAACGACGGGAAGCGAGAGCGAGATCAGATATCGAACGGGCGAGCTGCTGTCGGAAGAACAGCAGAAGAGAGCCGAGTTCTTCGTCCGTTCCTGGCTCCGCAACACCGTAATCCTCCCGTTGACCAATCACATCGATGAAGTAAATAAGATTCTGGAGAAGGAGCACGCGAATCCGCCGCTCCGCATCGGCACCTCCTCAGTGGATGCCCTCAAACTGGCGGCCATCGAACGGGACGTTCTCAAGTCCTCCAATCTGCCGTTCCTTCTTCCGTTCCTCAGTGTGCACTCTAATCAGGCGTACCTCGTCAGCCGCGTCAAAGAACTCAGCGCTTCCGAGTTCATGGACGTCTACAAATGGAATTCTGGCGGGTCGGAGCCGACGGAGGACAATCGGGGCACGAGTCGTTTGACCCGTCGCGAGTGGAACGACTCTCTTCCGACGGACGCCCTCCTCGTCTTCGAACTCTTCCTCGTTTACATGGATGCTCAGCTCAATTCAAACTGTCTCGTCGGAGAAATGCGGTATTTTCCCGCTCCGGAATCCACCCCCAACAGTATATTTTCAGTCTCGATCAGCCGTTCACCAGTCGTTTCTGTGTCAAGAATCCCCGTAAGCCGTCAAGTGCTCAAAGAGCTCCCCTCAGTTTCTACCTTCATTTGGTAATTCTGCTTTCTCGTCTCCAATTGAATATTGTCCCGTTCCAGGTCTCCCAGACACCTGCTCAAATCGAATTCGTGCGCGTCGACGAGAACGGCTCGCCCGTGAAGTGCAATGTGCTCCGTCAGAGTCCGAATCTCTTCCGTTCAATTGCTCAGTTCGTCCACTACGTCAAACAAGAGAACCACGGATATCTCGATCAGACGTCCATCGGCCCGGCCGGCATCAATATGACCTGCATTTTCGCCTAATCCCAATTTTTTTCATACCATTTTCTTTATTTTGTCTATTTATCACTGAATCCACACGTGCGGACATACTGGTTCGCTTCCGTTCGTTTTTCTGTTTTCCACTTCAGATCTCTGGCAAATAAACTTACTTTGAAAATCTCGCTTCACAATTTACGACTGGGATTTTGTGAAGCATCCGCGGTTTTTAGAACTCGAAATGTGAACAACAACGAAAAAGGTTACAATTTTTAATCATTCATGTCTACGATGAAACCGAGATAATGGAGGGAGAAGAGAGGGGCAAAAGAAGCATTCAAGCACAGAAAAGGAAACATTTTAGGCCAAATAATTTGGTTATGTAGACAGAGGAAAGGATTGAGAGGGGAAATGGGGGAGAGGGGGGACACATTCTACTGGTGGGAGAGCTGATAGAAGGTTCGGAGGGGCCGACGAAGTTCGTACAAAATAATTATATTATACCAGTAGCACTAAAGATCAAGGCGCTTCAGACGCTCAGAAAAAAAGGCGCTAAACGTGCTTACTGCTCAGTCAAACGAACATTTCAGGAAGAGAAGGGACGGTTCGATGTAGAAAGTGACAGACACGGAGGGGAGGGGGACTGAAAGAGCCCCGAAAACGTTGGGAGTGATCGGAGAATCGGTCCGGATCCAAATAAATAGCATATCACTCTTCTATAGAATTGGAAAAGGAAAAACTCCAACAATGCACGACCAAGAACAATTCCTTTTCCATCTATCAAAAGGCAAGAAACGAGTAAAAATTGAAATAGAAAGAAGAAGAGTAGAATTCAGAAGATGGGTATAGTCGATTCGACAGGGAACGTGTGTAACTCGGGAGTGTGCAAGATAACGCCGAAGAAGGAGAGGAGGAGGAGAAGAAGAAGAAGGAAGTGTTTGAAGGGGACGACTATTGCAAGTTAAGCTGAAAGCGCTCTATATCAGAAACATCGACCGTCTCGTTGTTCGTCACCCCAGATGGGCCCGGCCGATCCATGTGGAATTCCTCTTCTTCTTCGTCGCTCTCTGCTGACCTGCTAATAGCGCTCCTCTCGCTGCAATTTGCGTTTTTGCCCTCGTCGGTCCGTGCTTACGAACCTCGGCGACCTACTATCCTCACGGTCACGATATACCACTTGATTGTCATCTATCACCGGTTCAGGAATGCATCCATCTGGGTACAGTTTGCTCAGAACCTAGAAACGAATCAAAAATGATTAGAACTGAGGATCCGAGCAAACCTCCGGAGGACAATCTGACTTCGGAGCACCTCCTCCGAACGGAAGCAAGAATGGGTGTTTAAGCGCGTCGGCGGCAGTCGCTCTCTTGTCTTGGTCGAAATCAAGCATTGGACGGAGGAAACTTTCGAACTGCTGCGCATCCTCGTGCGACCACTCGTACTTCTGCCGCAGAACTTCGTACAATGACCACGGCTTCAGTTGAGTGATGTGAAGAAGGAATCCGTTTTTGTGGAAGAACTCTTTCCAGTGCTTTCCTTTCTTGTAAATCGACGGCGAGATCTGGCCGAGCAGTTCAGAGATGTGAGCAAGATGATCTTCGTCGCGAGAGTAGTTGTCTCCCTGGTGCGGTTCGAACAGGTAGTCTCCGGTGGCCAACTCAAAGGCCATGCACGCCGTACTCCAGATATCCGCTGGTGGTCCGTATCCTGATCCGATCAACACTTCAAGGGCACGGTACTGACGGGTTTGGATGTCGTCTGTGTAGTGGTGATTCACCCAGCACGCATTTCCAAGATCCGCAATTTTGACGTCGATATCACAATAAGGATCACCAAGGTTGGGACCGACAGGAGGAGCAGGAAGAACGCCGCCAGGTGGGAGAAGGCTCATGGGAGATCCGAGATATTCTGCCGACGGCGACGAAATCTCTCCGAATTTAGTTTCCGGGTCGCTGAATGGCGTCAGGGTCGTACGATCGAAACGGTCGGGACTCTTAATTTCGACCTGAAATAGGATAACTGGAATTCAATCGCCAAGAAGTTGTTTCTCACCTTGTTGCCGTTTCCGTTGACAGTGTCTTCCATGTTGACATCCTCGACTTGTGTGTTGTTGAAACTGGTGTCCAATTCCTGCAAAACCTTGTCAAATCATACCGATATCTCGTGCATTCGTGAATTAACTAATGTCACAACATCATCAGCTTAATTGATGAAAATTAAACACGATGATGAACGAATCTCTTGAAAGCCCACGACGACGGAATGCGCATTACAACAACGATGGAAAGCAGCAACAAACTGAATCCGCTCTGATCGACAGTAAGAAACTCTCAGGATAAGTGAGTCAAATGAAAAACGAAGGAGAAACGAGGAGAGTGCAAGCTTCTTTTGGTTGCAGAGAAGGAGGAAGAGAGTACGTGTGAATCGAGGAGCCATGTCAACACAACCAAACACTCACAAAACTATTTGCATTCTCGATCACCTGTGTCAGATGATACGTCTGGTTGCAGACGCCTCCCACCTGCTGATAGAGAGCCGGCGGCGGCGGAGCCATTCTCGGAGACGCCGGTGTGTTCACGCAAGAGCTGCCTTGCAGCAGTTGAGGAATCGGTCCGTTGAAAAGCAGCGACGGTGGACGCATTCGAACCCCATTTTGCTATATTGTCATAGTTTTTAGCGTAATATTCCCCGTATTCTATTCCCCTTCCCTTTTCTTTGAATCTAACTTACCGGTGCATTGTTATACGCTTCTTGCAGTCCGTTCGCATCCATCTTCAATCCCTCAAGGCCGGCTAATTCAGCCTCCAACTTTTCTCGTTGCTTCTTAGCCTTCTTCTTCAGTTTCTTTTTCTTGTTCTTCGTCATGTTCTCTTGCGCCAACTTTACCATATGATCCGGTGCAGTGCTAACAGCCGACCCGCTCATTTTCATGTTCATCTTCCGGGCAACGACCGCGTGTTGCGCCATAATCTGAAAAAATACGCATGGTTTGCATAAAACTCGTGACATTGGTACCTTGATCTCCTCGCGGCTCATAGTGATTAACACATTTTCTGGTTTTATATCAGTGTGAATGATACCGCACTTTTCGTGCATGTATCTCAATGCCTCTAAGAGCTGCTTGCATATTTTCCTAACTTGTTCCAGATGAAGTCCTCGGTAGTTTGACCGTATAATCAATTTGAGCAGATTGCATCCGAGTACCTCGAACACCATAGCGACATGCTGTCCATTTATGCCGGACACCGTGAACTCATCCAGAAGCTGCACCACTTTGTTGCATCCCGTGTCATTCGGATCAGCACTTCGGACTGACAGCAACAACTAAAAATAATAAATCTTGTCTATTAATGACTGCATGGACAGTTTATAAATCCTAAATCGATATTATAAGCTGGCTGTGTTGACTACTGCCAACAACAATGTTACACAAAACACTTGTCCGCTGCCTCCCTTTACTTTTCAAAAAACGAACCATCATGACTCACTGACATAGACTTGTCATGAGACATTCGACAGCCGACTAACCTTGATTTCGTCCAGAGCTGCCTCCGTATAATGTTCCGCAGATTTGACTATTTTCATGGCCACGAACCGCTTCTCCTGGGTGTCCCAGGCCAACCAAACCGTCGAGAAATGACCCCATCCAAGTTTGCGAATTACGTGATATCTGAAAGCAGCTTTTCCAAATATGATAACTTTGAAATGAAACGAACCTCCCATTAAAAACGTCACCAATGTTGACTGGGTGGTAGCCACCTCTTTTGTAATCACGTGGATCCTCTTGTTCTTCATCATCGGATCCAAGTTGCTCTCCTGGATCCTATAACAAGAGTTTATATTATGATCATGTTCTTTCAAAACTAACCATAGGATCCTGGAATGAATCCGAATGACCACCACCTCCTGCGCCGGCAGAATCACTCCGTCCGGGACTCACGCTCACATCGTCGAGATGATCATCGTTGGCATTCACTTCGTTCCTGAAACGTCCGACAATTATTCTGAATTACACATGTTTTAGTGTGTTACTGAATTTACGCGAAAATTACTTTTTCTTATTTTTCGGAATAATAGAAGGACGGGGGATAGAAATAGACGCTGATGCAGTTCCCAGATCATACTCGAACATTTGGATTTCAATGTCGTCCGAGTCGTAAGAAGTAGTGCTATCGCCGTCGTCGTCGCCAGCAGAAGTGGACGATGTCGACGAAGAGACGGACGAATCGATTGTCCCTTCGCTTTCTTCTCCCTTTGCCGACCGCATTTCCGCCGGAAGGTTATCGTATTTAGACGTTTCCTCGTCAACTGGAACGTCGCCTTCCGAATGACACGATTCCATTTCTTCGATAGGTACTTCTTCATGCTCTTCAATAGAGCTAACTGAATCGACTGAATCTTC
This sequence comes from Caenorhabditis sp. 36 PRJEB53466, assembly GCA_946814055.1. Taxonomy (NCBI): domain Eukaryota; kingdom Metazoa; phylum Nematoda; class Chromadorea; order Rhabditida; family Rhabditidae; genus Caenorhabditis; species Caenorhabditis sp. 36 PRJEB53466. Next base: position 3,791,915 of record CAMPFS010000003.1, read on the forward strand.
TGTGGCGTCGTTCACGTGGAAGGAATCATCTTGCGACTCGACATCTTCTTCGTCTGAAGCAGACATGCAAGAATTCATGGCTTCGTCAGAGCAACGTGAACCATCTTGCGAACGCATGGACTGATCGTCGTCACTTTCTTTGTCAGCAGAATTCACAGAATGGGAAGAAGGCAACTCCACTTTTTTCTCGACATCGGGAAGGACGGAAGCGACAATTGTAGGAGTGACCGGTGCTTTCAAAGTCGACGACACGCCACCATCATCTACCGCACTTTCGAACACCAAATTAACTTCCGTTTTCTCTTCCGCTTCGCTTCTACTTGTTTCGTCAAGCGAAACTTTGGCAGTAGGTCCGGTTGACTCCTTTCTTTGCTTGACAAAGAAATAAAACCGATTCTGGTCGACTAAATCGACATTGATATTGCACGCAACGTTGCCGGGAGTGGCAATCAGCTGCGTGCAGATATCAGTTTCAGTGTAGGCCTCATGGTCATCCAACTCTTCGGACTCTTCCGAATGAACACGGAATCGACGACGTCTTAGAAGAGTAGCATCATTCAGCTGTTCGACCCGGTCTCGATATGGCCGGAAGCCGTTGTACCAACGGCAGAATAACACGACGAACATGAATAGAACAGTAGAGAACACGTCAGTTAGCTGATGAATGCCGCCTGCTGCTCCGGCATCTCCTGTTGTACCCGAGTAATCGATGGTCGGGAGCGGATAAGCTCGGGCCAGCCTGACAGAAAACCGGCTTCGAAATCAAGCGAGTTTTCGAGGAGCGACGGAATCGCAACGCGTTGAAACGAGTCGCAGGAAGGGAGTGGGAGGAGGCGAAGAGTGGGATCGGCGGCGCGAAAAGTGAGTGTCTCGAGAATATTGGCGGCCGCCGACGAGGCGCGAGAGTGTCTTGACGAAAACGCGATCAGTGCGAAAGGAGTGAGTGTTCAAGTGATAGCAGGGATGTGCTGATTGCGACGGAGAGATAGAGACATCTGAGCGAGAGATATCTGCGTCTCTGCTCTTCCTTTCTCTTTGACGGCCAGGTCGCGAAGAATGGACAGCTGACAGTGACGTGCCCAAGGTGAAGGCGCGAGGAGAGAAGAAGAAGAGGAAGACGAAGAAGAAGGAGAAGAAGAAAGGGACAGATGGACGAAGGTGGGGCCGACTAACAACCAGTTGTCGCTGCGAGTGGAGGGAGGATTACACCAGGCAAAACTTATAATCATTTCGGTCGGTGACAGCGATGCCATAATCAAAGATTTATGTTACCGCGACAATAGAACATACTGTTTGGTAAAAACTTTCGTGCACGATCCGACTTGTTGTCCTTCATAACTAACGAAAGATAACGTTAAACGTACTCTCTCCGTTACACCAATAATTTTTTCAAAAATAAAACACATACCTTTCGACGTGGCTTGATCCGTTCATTGGCGGCGTAACTCCATTCTTCGAGTTTGTGTTTTTTTCACCCACTTGAGGTGATTGAGGTGCGTTTGCTGCTGCGGGCTGAAATTAAGAATGATTAATAAAGGAAACACATGATAGCTCACATGGAAAATGCGAGCGATCCAGTGAAAAGATTGAAAAATACCGAGCATGATAAAAAATTTTCATCTGCTTTTGTGTAAACTCATTTTGCTCTGTTCTTCACAAGCGGAGTGTGCCTCCATTTTCTCAGTAATTAGTGGACTTCTCTTCAACAATAGCGCCGTTCCTTTAGGTGAAACGGAAAAGTTTTCGAAAAGCACGCTCTCTCGTGCAGGTTCGAGAGCAAGAAAAGAGTGCGCGAATTGAGAATGAATAAATAGCGACAGAGCGGCTTGGAGTCCGCGATAGGTCCCCAGAGAGCGCAAAGAGGGGCTTGTCATTTTTTGGGTTCTGAGTGAAGTCCGACTTTGCATTTGTGTGAAAGGGAACATAGCCGTCGAACAGGGGAAGAAGTGCACAATCAATTCAGAACTGTACGGTTTGCTCAATTTTGATAGCTGTCATCTTCAGAATTTTTTTTTCAGTATTTGTTTTTTGACAGTCCACACTAAACGTTTTTTCTCAGCCAGAAATTTTTTCATTCGAGCCTTATTGTGTTTCCATAGAACAACATCAAATATTCGAAAGAAACAAAATAACGAACCTTCTTCTTGTTATTCTTCTTCTTCCTCTTTTTGTTGTCTGGTCCGCCCATTGTAAGCAACTAAGCACGGTCCAGTTCACACTGCAAAAATCGAGGTTAAAAGGACATTTTTGATAATTTTCGAAGACTATCGGCTAATCTCAAGCTACAAAGTAGGTGATAAAGTGATTGAATCTGCCGATACAAACACAGAAGACACAATATTTGATAAGGGCTGAGATAGCGTGATGAGACAGAGCGCTCCGAACGAGGAGGGCTCCAATTGGCGGCCGTATTACGCCAAAATATCGATCCTCGAGTTAGATCCGCAGGGTGCCGGACTACGGTAGTGCACTTGTTCTCTGGTTGTCTGCCGACGCGTCTCTTCACCTCTGCGCCCTCACCGTTCACCATGATCTCTCGCCGATAATTCTTTATTTGCAGCCGACTTACTCGAATTTTTATCACCAAAAAAGTTCCGATTATTACTTTTCTAGAACTTGCCAAGTTAGAAATACAGAGCGTTTTTTTCTCGGTGTTTGAAACGGTTTTTCGTCTCGTGCCATCTCGCAACATGTGATATCGAAACTTGCACTTTGCAGCTCTTTGAAATTCAATTTAGAAGGAAACTATTCGTATTTTCAGGCTATACTCGGTTAATATGCACAATAATTCCAATCGTCTGACTCTGAATCGCAAGGTTGCTGTGATGGGATATCCGCATGTCGGTGAGTTTATGTCGGGGAACTTTCTTCTCTATAAATTTGTTTTGTAGGAAAATCTGCGCTCGTTCTCCGTTTCATGCAGAATACGTTTCCGGAAAGGTACGAATCAACGATCGAGGATCAGCATACGAAGCGTTTGACGATATTCCAGCGAGATTACAACATTCGCGTGACTGGTGGGTGAAATTAGGAACACGTCTAGTTAGAAAATATTGTGATTGCAGACACCGCTGGACAGCAAGAGTACACAGTATTCCCGAGAAGTTGCTCACTCGATATCAATGGATTTGTCCTTGTTTATTCGATTGAAGATAGAAAATCGTGAGTATTCCATTATCAGAAAGAGATAACAAATTCATTTTTCAGGTTCGATATGTGCACGAACATCTACGAAAAAATTGTCAGGGTTTATGGAGATACCAGGTATTTGTGACCTAAAGTGAGGCAGATGCTTATTAGATTTATTCAGCATACCAATCGTGATCGTTGGAAATAAAACCGATCTGGCCAGCCAAAGAGTTGTGCAAATGGAAGAAGGAGAAGCGTTGGCCAAGCAATGGGATGCCAAATTCATTGAAATCACGGCCAGGGAACCGGTGGGAACTTTATTTTTGCAAGAGAATATAAAAACAAAAAATAAGAAGTGTGTGCTCTACAACAGAAATAGCTCGGTTTCGCAGTTTTTGCCTTTTTTCGCATTAATTTTCCGTGTCCGCTCATAAAAAGAGGAAACGCCCTGTCGGTTAGTCGACGTGTCCCCTACGGTTCTCACCACGAAAGCTTGACCGATTCCAACATCTTGTTTCTTGCAGAATCGAGCGAATGAAGTGTTCGAGACGCTTCTTCGCGAGATAGAGATCTCCCGCGGAAACCTGGATCCGAGAGACCGTCGACACTACGCTCATGGTCACAAAGGAAACAGCAATAACGCTAGCAACAACGGCAGCTTCGCAAGCAAACTGGCAGACGGAAAAGGCTGCAGCATATGCTGAAGTTCTTCCCTTCTTCCACTACGTTTTCTTGTATATTCTTCCATTTTGTTTCTAGAGTTTGTATTTCTTCTCACGGTGCTTTCCCACCGGCGTTTCCATCCGCTTCTTCCCGTTTTCTCCCTTTTTCCAACCGCGAGTCGCTATATCCGTTAAGATGCGAGACAAGATTGGGTTTGGGATCGGGACGTTTCGACCGATTGTGTATATATAGATTCTAGAATTCTGGCGAGATTCCAACGAAAATTTCTCTTTGTAAATACGCATATAACAACTAATAACCTAATCTGAACGCGCCGAAGACGTCTAGAGAAACCTACTAACTACTAGTTTCCATATCTTTCAATTCGTCGTTCTAGCCAATAACAAAGTATTTACATATCCCTGTCCCAGCCATATCTTGCCCATTCTTTTCTTACAATTTGCTCAATGCCTCCGCACATTCTTCCCATTTTTTCTGATAAACTCGGTCACTTTTCTGCCTCTCACGTCTCCTCAGACAACCGTTTTCCCTTCTCTCCCAGTGCCTTCTTGACGGTTTGCAACTATTGCAACGTGTAAAATGGCTCAGTCTCATGCGAGTTTCACAATTTGTTTGTTCAATCATTTCTCTAGGCACTTTATGAAATCCTGATTTCTCTTCTATCTATCCGATTTATCTTTTGAAAAGTTTTAAGTTCGATTCTCTCTTTTTACTCAATTGTAACTACTCCTTGCAATTGTAATAAATGAAAGTTCCTCTTTTGTGAGCCCTCCACAGTCTTCTACCCTACTGGTCCTTATCCATTCTCCCATACATTCGACGTCTTCTTCTCCCGCTCCGTCGCCCTCCCACAACAGCTTCTTCCAGATGATGACGGGCTCTTCCGTGACACCTTCCGCACCGCCCGTCGATTCCTCCCCGTTCGCGGCGCCCCCAAACGGTTAGTTTGCCACGTGGCCACGTGTGACGGCCCGAAAAGAACACTCCCTTTTTTGCCCTTTATTGATTTTTTGATAATAAAAACGCGGCGTCGTGTGAATGAGCGCCTCTTATTCCCATTTTCATATTGAAGACGCGTCGCCGACGAACGACTCGACCGACGTGATGAGCAGAATTCCGGGCGGGATAAAAGTTCCGGATGTCGTCGCAAAGTGAGTTTCTTCTCACGGCACAATCACCCTTTCCGTGATCTCTTTCCCGCCGCGTGACCGTGTTTACCCTTGCCTACCGGTACATGAAAACCCGTCCTTATCCCCTTTTTCTGTTGACTTTCCTCTCGACCGCCTTAACCCGGAAACACGAGTTTTCCCTTCTACTTCTTTCGAATTCTGCCGTTTCCGATGGGTATCACCTCCAAAAACAGCATCAAATTATTTCGAGGCAACCGGCCGCCTAAAGCTATCCCAATCAGAGCTTGTCCTTTGGAAAAATGTCCTCGGTTTGAGTCTAGAGCCCTTTATTTTTCCAATATTTTGTAAATGTGTAATAATTATAGTCTTGATACGGCGCAAGTGGCCGCGAAGGTCGAATCATTCAAGAAATGGACGATCGGAACGTTCAAAAACTCGAAGCAGCAGCTTTTGGAGCACATGGGAAAGATCGACAAGACTGTGGATCCGGAGTTCGAAGCACAGTGCGAAGTGCTCAAAGACATCCACAGACGGTACGGACTCGTCGTCTCGGCTGCCAAGAACTTCAGTCAGGTGCTTTCGCAGATGGCGGAGGCGGAGAAAAAGCTGTCTGAGTCGTTCTATCAACTTTCACTGAAAGAAGAGCAGATTAAGGTGAGTCCGAGGGAGAAAACAGACTCGAAAATAAAAGGGATTCCAGGCCCAATGCACGACTACGTCGGAGACGATGCGCGGAGTCGGAGAACAGGCGGCCTCCCTCGATGCTTGCCTCAGATACTTCATTTCGTCGATGGAAACAGTTTACAACCAGACGATCACCGACACGTTGCACACCATCTACAACACTGAATCTGTTAGTTCCGGAAGATTCTTCTCACGGAAACTAATTTTTACGATTCCAGGCTCGCATCGAATACGACGTTGATCGTAACGAGATCACATCGGCCACCATTCCTGCCCAGGGACAACAGCCAAAGTCCCTTCCGGTCGGCGCTTCCGAGAAATGCGAAGAGAAAAAGGGAAGGTACGAAAAACTAAAGAGCGACGCGAAGATCAAAATGCGACTTCTGGAGGAGAACCGTATTTCCGTGGTGGCCGTCCAACTGGAAAAGCTCCAGTCTGCACTGGCCGCCTATTACTCTGGAAATGCGAAGCTTCTGGAGTCCTCCGTTCGCGAGTTAAGCATGCTCCAAACTCCGCAGCCCTCTTTCATCCCGACAATGTAATCAGCTCGTTCTGTCTACTGCACCCTCACATTCCCTTTCTCGCCTTCCTGTTAGGTCACTTTTCTTTTCACCCCAACCGGGTTTCCAAAATGTAAACTCCCAGGTGTTCTGTGTATATTTGATATATCATGGGATTCTTCTCCGCAATACGATTAACTTTTCGATTTTTATTGTCTGATGGTGGTGACGAGTATTCGTATAATAAAGTGGTCATAAATTTAGTGTGCTTTTTGAATTTTTCAAGTAATGTTCCAGAAAAAGTTAGAAAACTTGCAACTTCGTTATGGGACGCAAGCAATGAATAAAGCCTATGCGCCTTTAACCCTTGCAGTCATCACGTCTTTTTGACGCTCTGTTCTCTTACGGAAGTCGCAATTTTAAACTAGAAAAATGTCAGAAACAGTCAAAAATTCACAACTAGAAGACGTTCTGCAACCGCATATCGAGTGCTCCATTTGCATGAATACTCTTCACAACGCGGCCAGGTTCGTTCTCCACGGGATTTCGTGCGAATCCAAGATTTTTTGCAGCTGTACTCCATGTCTTCATACGTTTTGCATGGGTTGCGTCGGCCAATGGGGAAAGGAAGACAGCAGAAAGTGCCCGATGTGCAGGGCTTCCGTCAGAGAAATCGCCCCGAACTACACGATGCGAGAAATGGTGAAAGCTTATTTGCTGGTCAAACCAGGTGAGAATACCTCAAAAGAGCACTTCTAAAAGTGTAATTTCAGAGTGCAAAAGAACGAAAGAGGACGAGGAGAAGCTGAACTTGGCCGAACTTGAATATCTTCTGAAGTGGCTGACGGACACGGATGCCAAACTTCTAGAAATTGAAGCGTTGGCCTCTCAACGGGGATCTTCTAATGGGTAGATTAGCGCAAAAATTTCAACTTCCATGTAAACGTTGTTCAGTTCCGACGATAAGTATAACAACACACTGGCCCGTGCTGTCGAACTCTGTAAAAACATTCTGGAGAAGAAATACGAGTCGGAACTGAAAGAACCGCCACGAGTTGAGCAGATAAGAATGGCTGTTGTTAATCTGCTAAAAGAAACAAAGAAAGAAGCACTGCCGGCGGCGGTCTTCTCAAAATTGCACAGTGGACTGATTTTGTAAACTCAAAGTTTTAACTTTTTCGTTTAGGACTGGAGCAATCCTACCGTAAGCTCGTAAGAATCAGCATGCCAATAATCGGCCCCACTGAGCATTCCTGCAAGTGCCCTTTTCATTACTTTCACCTTTTCACTTATTCAGGGCTCGCCAACACATTCTTCGAAAAAGACTGTTCGAATGCAATCGATTCCGACAATGAGTTTGACTCGGATGAGAGAAACAAAGAATGGGACCTCGGACTGCCTGCCAGAATATCCGATTTGCTGCTCGGAATCCGTCATCCGCAACTTCTGCCACGACGTCTACCACGTGTCCCAGTCGGCGATTTCGACCCGATAGATCTAGAGGCTTTGGCACGAGTCCGACAGATGAACGCTCCAGGATTCAGAAGAGAAACGGTGAGACTAGTGGATTGAATTCAACGAACAACCACAATATTCCGACTCTAAATCAGGCGCCGCCGTCTATTCCGTCGCCTCCTCCTCCTCAACAACGTCGGCAGCCTCCACGAGCGATGAGAACTCGTCGTTTGGCTCGGGAGGAGGACGCACGGGCCGCTGCAGCTCCGACCGCCGAACCTGTTCAAGCACCTTCCCAACAAAGAAGATCATCTCGGCTCGCCGCAAGAGTCTGAAGAGCCGAATAGAAAGTTAAACTGTATTATGGATCATCTATGTATTGCTACACTAATTTCTGTCCAATATGAATTGCTTGCTAGATAGCACCGAGAAAGTGCTCCCCTCGAATGATCAACAAGGCCCCCCAAGGGAAACGACTCGCGCAACATTCGTTCCGCTCTCCCACCCTTTCGCTTTCCGCTTCCCAGTCCATTGTAGAATGCCATAAAGCATGTGACATGTCAATTATCTCTGCGTCTCTCTTTACTGTAATTATTCTCGCACGCGAGTATCCGAGAAAGCACGCTAAGGTCGGAGGGAGCGAGGATCGTGAACCGGCAGGACGGATCACGTGATTTCCAAAAGGAGAGGGGTGGCGCTTGCGCAGATGTGCATATTGTTCGAAGACGAGCTCGTTGGCCAGTAAATATGTTTACTGCTTTGCAAATTGCGAGCTTCGAAACCGCGCTCCACTGAACTGTGATTGAAGTTGAGAAGGTCCTCAAGCAGAAATTGATCTTCTCGAAATGGTTATGTTTACAGCCTTCCATGACTTCTTCCCCTCCTCCATTCCATTTTAATATAAACATAATAAGTGAAAGTGTTTGTCGTCCTCCCGATCCGTTCTCCGCGTCTCCATTCATTCCACACTCTTTTCGGCTCTTCTCCATCCCCATTAGTATATTACGGTGTTTTCTCCCGCACTCAGAAACAGGTGTCTTCAATTTCAATGACCAACAGGCCAAAGTGGAATAATTTCTATTTCTGCTTCCCGCGGTAATTTATTTATTTATGCAATTGTTTTGTGAAGTGGAGGTCCTCTGATAAGTGATTGTTTAACATCCTCTTCTCCGTTTTTCCCGCCTTTCTATCCGTTTTCATTCGAATTCCTTGCTCTCGCTCGAAATGTCCGGTCGCTACGGCAGAGGCCGTCCGTCGGTCCGCGAATCGTCCGTTATGCCTTCAGAAGTCTCCCACAAGTACGACGCCTACATCGAGGCAAGGAGAAACTATCTGGAACAATCGGAAAGCGAAGAGGACGTCGAGATTCGGACCATTCTGCGAAGACCGCAGCAAAGTTATTTGAGGAGAACCGGTGAGAAGAGTCCCCTCAATTAAGTGCCTTCTATTTTCCAACCTGTCCACTCGTTACACCCGTTATTCGCTCGGAACGCTTGTGTGTAATGCACGTCCGTTTCCCGCGCATTCTCTCGGATTTCACCCCCACCTGCCCGCACTTTCTATCCATTTTCATTCCGGAAATATCAGAATCAGAATCCCCTATTCATCTGTCGTCCAAATATTTACTTTTTTTTCCGTGTGTCCGCCTTTTTGCGAGTTGGCATAATCATAATCAGCAAACAGCTTATAACTCATTAACACAGTCCTTCTCTCCGTTTTCTCCGAATTCATTCGTTTGCACTCATCGCATGTTTCAGCATGGTTTCCAATCCAATCTCCGTCTTCCGTGCTAGAAATCAACAGGACAAGAAGTCGAAAAAGGCCGTGGGTGAGTGGGAATCGGTCCTTCGTCCTTATCTACGTCATCATCTTCGATGAGCCCGTTGTCGGCTTTTCACTCTTCTCTCTCCGCTCCGTTTCCCACACACTCTTTCTCTGTTTTTGGCAGCTCGTCAGCTCTCCTCTCCTTCTTCTTCTTCTCTTTCTTCTTCTATTTCTTTTCACTCGGCGCATCCTCCTGTTTCTTCCTATTTTTTATTAGCCAAGTTATTGAGAAGTAAGCAAAATTGAATGGAAACGCGCGAAATTGTGTGTGAGTTGTTTGACAAACCCGCGCGGTGTCTCAAGAGTAAACAGAGGGCACAACTCGTGGATGTTTCAGTCTCGACGAGCAGCGAAGAGCAGCAGCCGCCACAGCCGACCACAATGGTTCTTATCCCGACAGTCACCGTTCAGGCAAGTGCGCTCCGTTGATAACCACAGGGAATATTTGGAATCCCCCCCTCATTTTCACTCTTTTCGAGTGATTTCTCTGATCATTTCAGGAAGCTCCGAAAGAAGTGGAAATTCCCAAGGAGCCAGAAGCCAATCCTTCAGGCTCTGCCGTCCAGGAAATCCACGTGGAGGGCCCGAAAGAAGAAGAAGAAGAGCTCAAGCCCGAACCACACATCGATGAACAACCAGCATGCTCAGTTTGCACAAAAGTTAAAGAATTTGTGAAACCGTTATATGAAAACGTGAAATCAAAGTGTCAAAATACTGTGGAACGACTACTGGACCCCTCCCTCCACACCACCATCCGCACGGAATTCCTGTTAGTTTTACTGGCGCCCGGCCTCCGTTACCGATTGCCATTTCAGCCAATACCTCCCTTGTTTCGCCTTCGCCGTTGCCGTCTTCTTCGTCGGAATAACATTCATTTCAGCTTTCAAAGTTCTTAGCAACCCAATTCAGCAGGAGCCCACCTTCTTCTGCAGGTGAATTTCTCTAGCCAAAAACCGGAAAAATGATAAATTTTTTTGCAGAACCTTTTCTCGTCCGTTCGCTCCACTTTTCGATGCTCTTTGTGCTCCAGAACCATACGTTTTCGCTGATGAACTTCCGAAAGTGATGGGCGGATTAGTGGATGAGATACTTTTGAGTGAGTGGAAGCCATGTCTAATGTGTTCGAAACACTTCTTCCGATTCCAGATATTGTCCAGTTCTATCGCACCGTTCTCAAAGGGTTCACCGTCTTCGGCACTCTTTTCACTGCAATTTGGCATGGACTTTCCGAGAATGTTTGTCCCTAATTTCCTTGTTTCACTAAAAATTTCGAGTCGTTCAGGTCTTCTTCGGATTCCATGAGCTTGGAGAGAATATGGGCGAGAACATCAGTTATCTACTCCGTTTCATCGTTCAATTCTTCCAACAAATCATCTACCTCTTCTTTTCCTCCCTCGCCACTATAGCCGGGACGGTTGCAGGAGTATTCACATCGCTCCATGATTATTTGGAACCTCAACGTCACAATTGAATATTCTCTTGATGTACATAGATTTATTGAACTTCCGTTTAGCCTTTATCTAATTCACTTAACTCGCCGCCGTCTGTAGTCATCTCTCCTGAAGTGTCTTCCCCCCGCATGATCCCTCGTTTTCTCACTTAACCTGTAATTTGCCTCTTTCTCATCTTTCCACCTCTTTTCAGGGCCGCTGATTCTCATTTGGTTAAATACAGACTGCCTATGTACTAATTGACATTTTTCATTGAATTTATAATAAATCATTTGCATAATCACTCGTTTGAGCACTGCACTTATAAATAAACAAAAAAGTGAACGATTTCTGTTTTTTTTCAGTTGTTTCACTAATTTCTTCGACTTATTCACAACTACATTGTAGCCGTCTCGTCGCAATTCAAATTGCTGCGCATTTGCACGCAGCGAGGTTTAAAGGCGCACGCGGTCTCCCTGCTGTGAGGTCTTGCAACGACACTTGGCACACAGCCAACTGCACTGGCTTTCGATCGATTCGCACGCGATTTCTGCGCCTCCAGACTCCAGATTTGGCTCTTTTCTGCGTCACAAAGTTTCCGATTTGTGGCCAAGCGAAAAGAGAGCCGCCCCCTGCCTTCCGAAGTCACTGCCGACGCCTTCTTTCGCTGAAATTCGAGTCCCGGACGACGATATTTGGCCATTTCAATCAACTATTCCGCACGCGTACCAAGTCCAAGATCCCACACCTCTTTTCGTTTGTTTCCGTCTCGCTTTTCTGAGTAATAATGGTACGCGTGTGCAGAGTAGTACCCAAAGAGTGAGGATTTCATATTTTTTCATACTCGCAGCTTTTCTGGAGGCGGTTTCTTTCTTCCGTACAACTTTCACTGCTCGGATTTCGAAATCTAACCTCCATGAACGCTGTTTGTGTTTGTCATTTTATATTTTCAACAACATTGGGTATATTTTTGTCCGACATTTGTGGTCATTGCATTGATTATCCGTTTCACCGCCTCCATTCCTTCCTCTCTGAAAATTAGGACCTCTCGTGTCTGTTGGCGGTTGAGAGTGCAGTTTGAATGAGTTAACCTTCAAAGAGTCACTGCAGTCACTGCCCTACACGGTTTCAGTTAGGAGTAACCGATTGAAACTTGTTTCTGTCCATAAATCTTCGTACCCGATTTCCATATTTTCTTTCCAGCTGGACGAAGTTTGCACCTCTCGGAGATGTCATTCCACGAACCCGATTTGTCGTCTTCAAAACTCCCATCAATAGTCCCCTTTCAACGAGAATCGAGAAAGAGCAGAGGTTTACGACAAGTGATTTGTTTCGAAAGGTAACAAATCGGAATTTTTGCTGATAATCAATCTCTGTTTAATTCCAGATAGGGGAGCGTGGTCAATATCTTGGGCTAGTTGTCGATTTGACGGATACCGACAGGTACTATGACAAAGAAGACATTACCGGATTGTGTATTCAATACGAGAAGGTCAACTGTCCCGGAAGAGGGTAAGTCTTACTAAATTTGTAGATCTAAAGACCTTTATTATTCAGATTCATCGAAAGAGACGAATGTGTGGAATCATTCAACCAGGCCATTCAAGAGTACACTGACAAGTGCGAAGACAAAGAAGCCTTGATTGGGGTGCACTGTACGAACGGAATCAACCGTTGCGGATACCTTATCTGCCGGTTTCTCATTGAGCGATTAGGATGGAGTTCGCACGAAGCCATTGATGCATTCGAACAAGCCAGGGGCTACTCGATAGAAAAAGGAGCTTATGTGATGGCGCTTCACAAAGCTGCCAAAGATTCGCGAAACAAACGAGCTGACTCTGACTCTGATTCATCTGAAAGAAGGAGAAAGAAGAAGAACAAGAGAAAGCACCGCGAAGAGGATAACATTCATATGATAAATGCTATTCTCGGCGAGTTGGGACAACAGACTGCCACGGTATCCGGTACATACCATGCCTCTCCAAATGGTATTGCGACTCCGGAAACTGGTCCACCACAGCCGCAACAACAGCATTGGGGATTCGCCATCAAAGTAAGAGTTTTTGCTTTGAGCATTACTAGTTTATTTACTTGTAGAGATCTAAATATTCACAACTCAACCAGCCCGCACCGATTACTGGAGCAGGAACGCCACCGGAGTCAAAAGAAGGAAACACGCCACAGGAAGACGAAGAAATTGAAGAAGAATATGAAGGAATGGAAGAGGAAATCGAAGTGGAGCCGGGAAAAGGGCAGTCGGTATCATCAAAACGACGTGCTCGGAGGAACAGAATGCAAAACGTACTGAAGGTTATGGCTCGTGGAAAGTTCCATGAGATCCAGGCAATGCGCGAGGAAGTGGCACTGACTCATGGAAACGCTCGAGATTAGCAACATTCACCTATCCATTTTTAGAATTTAAAATTCATTTGCTCAATCGCGTTCTGTCTCTAATACGTTCTCTCCCGATCAAACTTTCCGATCTTCAATTGTACGTTCATTATCTCGATCATTTGGACAAGCCTACTTTGTTCTTGATTCTGTCTAATTTGAAATACCAAACCAATAATGAATCTTGTGATTATACCATTATATGGGTCTTCTAACACTTCTAGGTCATTTGAATACACAATACCTTCTTCACGGGCAGTAACTTCTCACCTCTTCGGCACTGTCGCACTTTCAGATGAGTTCGGAAAACGTGGGATTCTCACTCCGTCAAGGCACAGTTCTAAACAATAAAAAGACGTTTAGAGTTCCTTTCAAGGTACATTAGCATCTGGAGAACTGTTTTCAGCAGATTATTCAGGTGTCATGCATGTGCTTCAGTCCGCAAAACGACCTGATCGCTCTCGGTTCAAAGTCCGGAGATGTCATGTTGAAGAGGACGACGTGGAAAATGATTTGGAAGGTAATCGGTAACACAGACGGAACATTGAGTAGTGGTAATGTTTGCAGGCAAGTGTGGGCATGGTCCCGGCAGTTGGGGCGGACTGCACCAGCGAAAGTTCGGTAACCGCATTGGATTTCTCGCCGGACGGAAGATTCGTCGCGGCCGCTACCAACAAGGGACTCGTCCATCTTTTGGACGTCGAGTTGGGAAAAGTCAGATATTCAGTGAAGTAGGATCCAAGTAGGAATCGTAACAGAGAAAGAAAACTGTAATTTCAGAATAGCGAACGAAGCGACGATTACCAGATTGAATTGGGCGAGTGCTCGCGAGGAATCGTTCTCCAATGTCTTCGAGGAGTTCGGATTCTGTCCTTACACAAAAAGTGAGAGAAGTTCATTCATCCGAAAAGTAGAAAAACAAGTAGGAAATTCATTTGTTCTTCTTGTACGAGTAGAATCCCTCTCCAGTCTTCCGTCCCCACTTCCCCTCGGCGACTAATTTGTCAATTAGCGGACTCGGCATGAACTGCTGGTTTTCCGGGTATTTGGCCGCCCATCCGTCCATTATGTACTTGCAAGTGTCTAATCCAACGTAGTCGGCCAATTCGAACGGTCCCATCGGATATCCGGCTCCCAGTTTCATTGCCGCGTCGATATCCTGCAAAGAGACCGTTCAGTAGCAATAGGGAAATTGGAAAGTAAAGTACCGTCATAGAAGCATCCTCCCTTTCGTACATTTTGACGGCTTCAAACAAGTACGGGATGAGCAGTCGATTGACGATGAATCCGGGACTGTCTTTGCACGCGACTGTCGTTTTTCCGATCGCTTTGCCGTACTTAATCAATGTGGCGAACGTCTCATCAGAAGTGTGCTCCGTGCGGACCACTTCGAGCAGCTTCATCACCGGGACCGGATTGAAAAAGTGCAATCCGCCGAAGCGGCTCTTGTCGGGACAACCCTTCGAAATGTCCTCGAGGCGCAGAGAAGAGGTGTTGGTGGTGAGGATGGCAGTCGATTTGGCGGACTGCTGAATCTGCGCAAACAGTCCCTTCTTCACATTTCTGTCTTCGATGACTGCCTCGATGATCAGATCGGCGTCGGCGACTGCGGAAGACACGTTATCGCTCGTTTTGATGCGAGACATCGTCAAAGCAACGTAGTCCGAGTTGGCCTGAAAAAAGTGCGTGATCCTCATTCGTTATTCTGGGCTTCTCACCTGATTAAGCCCTGTTTGCTTCTTAGCGATACGTGTCAAGCTTTTATTGATCGACTTCATAGCCCCGTCGAGTGATTCCTTCCGCGTGTCGGTCAACGTCACATTGAATCCGCTGCTCGCCGAGACTTGAGCGATTCCGGATCCCATGATCCCCGACCCGACAACTGCCACGTTTCTGATGTTTTGCATCGATCGCTTCGCTGTGAACATCATCTGATATATAATATTTCAGAATCTGGAGCTGTCGAAAGTGCAGTAGAATTGGCACTAACGAAGCCGGACATCTCGAAAGAAGAGATCGGATTCGTCTACCAACGCCTGGATGTTGTAAGTTTGAAGCGCTCACCAGAACAAACGATCGACGTTTCCTACCAATGAAACAGAGAAAAATGACCGGGAACTGCGTGGCAATGCGCCATGGAACCTACAGTAGTGCACGTGCGTCAAATGTCACGTTTTCAGGATGGGACGACGTTCAAACACGACGAAGCGCAGAAGGACAACCTTGAGAGGATGTTCATAACGTCGAACACATTCAACAGATCCCTTCGGCACACAATTCTGCTTGCCTCCATCGACGATACCAAAATTGCTGTGCTTGTTGCCGGGGTGTTCCCCTACAGGAACATCGATATAATGGAAGCGACACAACAATTCAATCAGGATTGTGTCATGTTCTACGACATGCACTACAGTGTCGCTTTCGGCGGCGTTTCCTTCATTGTCTCCACATGCGGACCTTTTATGGATTGCAAACAGAGGGTCAGAGAGAATGGATGAATGTGAATTGGAATGAATTGATTCAGGAATTGAAAGCGCCGCTGGTCGTGCCCCCAAATCACCATTCAGGATGTCATACCTTCATTTTTAATGTCAAATTGGACATTGACTCTTCGTTATGGGACGCAGCTCATAGGTATGTCAGGGAAAGAGACGTATTCAGAACTCGAACGCCTTCAGATATGTCCGTCTTCTCTTTGGATACAATTTGTATACGATTTCACTTGAAACGACAAAACGCGACTGGGAAACTGAGATTGCCGCTCTTCACAATCGTTTTGACACTAAAACGAAGGCTGTCCGAATCGGGGAAGTTCTTCTCGAGATGCTTCTCTCCGGATCGACTGACTCCAACGGTGAAGCGTTTCTTGAAAGAGGACTCGGAAATGACGGACTGGCTGGAGTCCGAGAGTTCACCGAAAAGTACATGACGTGGGTGTCTTGCCTCGCTGCCCTTCTCAATCGCTCCGCTTTCCAGTGAAGTGTGCCGTCTTTCTCGTGGTCAACTGGCCTCCTCCGCTCGTAATATGTGCTTCCAACGATGCGAATTCGCCACTGCCCTTTCAAGATCCGATCTCTACTCGAGTTTGGAAGTGGACGAAAATATCCTTTACAAGGAAGAAGTTCCAGTTCCCGAGACTTCAGTTAATGCTTGGTTGGCAAAGTTGGAGAATGAAATCGATATTTTGGACTTGAAAACTCGGCATCTGGGAGTTCAATGTCTGACTATGATGTGAGTGGGAACCTGTTTGGTGTGTGAAATGAGATCATTTGCAGGCAAGAACTGAATCACCTTTCCAAGTGGATTTCTCTCACAAAACCGTTCGCCAAGTCAATGAAAGTGAACGCATTGATGAAAATAAAACGGATGGACATCGAGCAAATACTCAGAGTGAGCTCTTTTCCACGGCGGCTCACGAACGTCCCTTTCAGTACATCGTTTCAAACTTCTTCCCCGATGACGATTCTTCCGATGAGATCACGAGCAGACTTTTCGAATTGAGAGATTTGCTCAATGAGCAGAAGAAAAGGGACGCGAAGAAAGACTTCGACGAAGTAAAATATCTGGAAAAGATGGCAAAGTGCGCAGAAGAGGAACGGTCAGAGCTGGCGAACAAGTGAATGAATAACTTGAACTTGAAAATAAATACAAACAACATTGCAGATACCAGACAAAGTTAAAATTCCCAGCACTGCCAGCAGAGGAAGAATCCGTTGAAATGAAGGAAGACAACGAAGTGAAGACTGCGGCTAATACCACTCTAAACAGTACATCCGAACGGACCACTTTGGAAGAACCGATCAATCTGGACAGAGTCGGACCGTTCTTCACTGACGAATTGTCGGAGAAAGCGCTGGAAGTGTTGCCGCGCTGCAATGATCTTTACGACAATGTTCTCGATAATAAAGCTGCTTATTTCAATTCGGATGAAATCAGAAAGATTGGGTAAGGCACAACGGCCATAATTAAAAGAGGAAAAATGATTTGCAGTTTGATGGCTGCTCTCAAGAACCTTGCCAAAACGCTCTCTTCTCCACAGGTCATGTTCTGTGATAGTCAGGGAAATACGAAGAACCAGGAAGTGGTGAGTGCATCCTGTTCATCTCTTCCGAATTAAATATTTAAGCAATTCATTTACGAACTGGGATCCGGTGTAGCCCATCAAGGATTCGTGAACGCCAAGATCACCAACGTCACGCATCAGGCGCTGAACGCTCAATCATTCCATAATGTTCCTGGCTTGGGGTTAGATCATACTGATTCAAAAGTCACAATAAAAACAATTTTTTTCTCAGAAGAGCAATTCAAGTGACGGCCATCGAAAGGACATCTCTGAGGGCGACCGTCATTGTGCCGACTCGTGACGCCAATTTAATGAAAGACTCGATTTCTGTTGTGAACGATCACATTGAGAAAATGAACAGACATCATAATATCGATGTTAGATAAATCACAGTGATCTTGAAAAATCAAATGCTTGCTTTCAGAAAGTGGGCGTGGTTGTAAGTGCTGCTCTCGACCTGGGAGAAGCGATGGAAGTGGATCCGAACGAATTGACAGTCGACGTGACTGTGGGACAGTTGGTGAGTGCGAAAGATCCTTGAAAGATCGTCTCTGTAAGCATCTAGTCATCTAATAACACTTAACGAATTGATATGTCTACGAATTGACGTAAAAGTCGAAATTCTACTGAGAAACACGTAATCACAACTTCCTGTTGCCGGAAAACAAATCTTATTGCAGTATCCGCAGTACGACAAACTTTCCCAATACGAGCAAGTCTTCCCGCTGCGACACGGAGAGCTCGTCGTCGTGGTAGGAATCAAGAGAATAATCAGAAAGCTTCTGAACAGATTACTTTCAGGGAAGGTTCGGATCAAATGAGAACAATGTTTTTGTGCCTCGCATTATGCGGACCGTATCCACGTATCCACACGCCGAGCCCAACAGGAAGAATACGTTCGTGGTTCACGCGTCAGAAGACGGAAAGCCTGGGCCGAAGTTTGAGAACATGATTGTGCACCCGACGACCCAGTTGATCGCTTTCTTGCACGAAGACAAGATCACGCTTGGAGACTTGAAGCCGGAGCAGCCAGTGGAGCCGAAGAAGAAGTCGACGAAAAAGAACTTCCGGGACTACCAGAAACGCCGTGATCGGTACCGAGAAGACATGGGATTTGGCGTCAACGTGAACGATATCC
Source organism: Caenorhabditis sp. 36 PRJEB53466 (assembly GCA_946814055.1). NCBI lineage: Eukaryota > Metazoa > Nematoda > Chromadorea > Rhabditida > Rhabditidae > Caenorhabditis > Caenorhabditis sp. 36 PRJEB53466. Next base: position 3,810,343 of record CAMPFS010000003.1, read on the forward strand.
AATACGACGTTCTAGTGCAGGAGGCCATGGACAACGGCCGCGATCTCACCGATAATTCGGATCTCAACAATGAGGATGAATAATATTGACACACTTTTTAAAAATTTATTTTGACGCCTTTCATGTCTTCTTTTTTTCAACGATTATTTATTGCACATCTCCTTTTCGTTCTCAAATTCTGCGGGCACCCATAAATAATTGACGTGTACGAGGGTAAGTGTCCGCGTGCTCAAACGTGATATCATCGAATCGGAAGCGGCGTGTGATGTGAACCGGAAACCGGAAAACGGTAAATGAGTGGTAGCACAGCACGAGCAAAGCTCTCTAGGCCAACCGATCTATTGCTCATCAAGAAGATGATCGTTCAATGAGCACTCAAAAATCCTTTATTTGTCGGGTATTGGGGATAAAATGAGTGAAAAGGATGAAACTGCTTCCTGTTTGGAACGTTGATGGGTGGCCCAAAAGATGATCCCTTGCAAATTTGTCTGATTTCTGCTTTTTTCATTCGCTTTGATCCGTGCTCAATGGTCACTCTACTACATCCGATTATCAGTGAGCAGCAGCCGATCGGAAGAGCACTTCAATGAGCAGCGGCCTTTAATTCTCACTATCAACAGACGGAAATGGAAGTATCGAAGACCTTGAAGTGATTTTTGTGTTAAATCAAAACATTACGTTTGTGTGCTTTGCCCGATTTCTCTCCAGGAAGTCTCCCATTTACGAGTTGCTTCTCTCAGAATAATAATATTCTGGCTCTCGTTTCACACGTCCGATCGCCTATTTTCAGAGATCAAAATGGCACAGTTGGATCGTGAAAAGTGCCTTCCGCTCCGCTTCTTCTGTTCTCTGGAACCCGACGTCATCTTGTGCTTCTATTTTTCCTCGTCAGACATTCACAATTTTATAATATTTCCGTTGCCTTCTGATTCCTTTTGTCGTCGCGGAAGTCGCCTCCATAGAAAATGCCATAATTCACGAGTTGTTCCCCACTTCGCACACTGTTTTCCGTTCGCATTCTCCCATGAATTCAATCAGATCGCCCGAAAACAATCGTCTGCTGCCCACGATTACTCACGTGGCTCTCCGAGAGACTCCGCCCATTTCCTGCAGATAATCCGAGTCAAGACCACTCGTTTTCCGTTTCAGAACGAAGTCTTTTCCCCTCAATTTTAGCGATCCTCAAAGAACCACCTATTCCAAAGTGTTATTTTCCCTCCAAACTTTGTCCCCTCCAGTCTTGTTTTTGCCCCGGCCGATCTTTGAATACCAAAGGAAATCCACGCGAGCAAAGCCACGCCCCTTCTCCGATTATTATGTGTGGGTTTCAGAAGTTCACTCCGTCTTTCTATTCGGCGGTGTTCCATTTCATTTCGTTGACACTCTTCTTCTCCCTTCTCCGATGTTCGAGTAATTGACGTCTTCTGAGTGAAAGGCGTCAGAAGATGTCCACGCGAAACGAAAAGTAAAGTATAAATTTAAAATGAGAATGGAATGAAAGTGAAGAGGTTTCCGGGAGCGAAGAAAACTTCCGTTTCCGATAGCAGACATCATCACTCGTGTCTATTCTGAGCCAAGAAATCCAGCATATTCTATGAGTTCACTGCCGTACTTTCGAAGCAGGAATTCCATTTCATGTCTTGAGAATACATTGAGCGTGATATGAAACCCTTCGAAATGTGTGCACAACAGTGCGAACGCAGAACAAATTATCATTTTCATTGATTTGTCGGCCTTGTTTCTCACTTCAGAAAATGGGCGGAGCAATGGGTTCGCGTCAAGTGAAGCGCTCTTCGAAAATGTCTGTGAAGAAGGGGATGATATCATGAGTCCGAGTGCTCCTGTTCTCTGTTCTGAGAAACGGCCCAGCCTTTTCAAATGCTCTTTGAGGCGTGACTTTTCGATCCGGGTGCAATATTCCTATTGGACCCTAACTTTTTAAAACTTGGATTTAAGTGTCTTGGGCATTATCCGGAGATACAGATCTCCAGAGTTGACGATCCAATCGGTCTGAGACTTGGTCCTGGGTAACTTCAATCCAAGTGTAAGAAGTCTGTAATGTTAGGGTCCAATAGACAAGTGACAACTGGATCATGCCCTGCTGTTCTCCCAACCACTTCCTTCCTTTTCTCTCCAATTCCATCCGCAATCGTCCTAAACGGTTCAACAGCTCGCGATGACGTGGTGGTGTTTGCAGAAGTGAAAAAGAGAGCATTTCTCTGCCACGTCAACATATTTTTAGTCTTTTGTTCACCTCCCGCTTCCTTATTTGTATTCCATGCCGTTCCCCAAATAACTCCCAAGACACTTTTCTAATCCGTTTTCCCTGATAATCCCTTTTGTTCGTCGGACCTCCAATGGGTGCCAATACTCGTGTTCCGGCCCCTTTCAGATGCCTCCTATTTAAATATTTCCTTCCAGAATTCTTGGCATTCACCGAAGATGATCTCCCGGCTGCTTCTTCTGCTTTCCTTCCTCGTTCTGGTACCTCATCAGCTCCCCCAACTACAGTAATCCGCTCCCTTTCAGTGCCATTCGTTGGTCTCCGACTTCTCGCACAGATTCCTGCACAGAGATCCCGAGTACGAGCGCAAGATATACGGTAATCCACGCACCGCCCATTTCAGCCCAATTCCTGTGCTTCCAGAGCCCTTGTACATTTCGAAAGACTACCGTCTTGGCGGCTCCGCTCAGCTCTCTCCGCTCTATGAAATGACCAATTCGCACCTTCTCAACCTCGCCGATCTGCTACGGAAACGTACCGAAAACTGAATCCAGCTGCCTCCGCAATAACTGTACATTTACTCGGTATCAGACGGCATTCAATTGGTCAAATAAATCGTATTCCTGTTTTTTTGTACAGCTCGGAATAATTTATTCACAGACGTTCTAAATACCAAAACCAGCTTTCAATACCTTACATTTACGTTTTTTGGAGAAAATAAGAAAGGAGTTAAATACAATCTACTGAGAAATGGAATGGGCTGAGCTTTCTATGCCTTGACGAATCCCTTCTCCTTCAGTTTGGCGACGAGAGCGGACACGTCTTCAACGAATCCTCCGGCCTGACGAACTGGCGGCTCAGTGACCTCAGTAGTCTCCGTTTGAGCAGCCAGATCAACTCCCAAGTCCTTGATGGGAACGTTCTTTAGTGGCTTCTTCTTCGCCTTCATGATGTTGGGAAGAGTCGCATAACGAGGCTCGTTGAGACGAAGGTCCGCAGAGAGAACGAACGGAGTTTTGACCTGTGAACTTGTCGTTAATGATTCGAGAAATGCTGTAACTTTACCTTGATAGTATCGAGTCCACCGTCAATCTCTCTCGTCACTTTCACGTGTCCGGCACCGGCATCCTCGACTTTCGAGGCGTACAAGGCCTGAGGCCAATCGAGAAGACCGGCGAGAAGTGGGGCTGTTTGCGAAGAATCGTCATCGATCGCTTGCTTTCCGAGGAAGACAGCGTCGAACTTCTCCTGCTCCACGATCTTCTGCAGCGCCTTTGCAACGTGGAATGATTCCAGCTTTCCAGCTTCGGCGTCTGTCACTTGCACGTGGATCGCCTTGTCGGCTCCCTTGGCCAGGGCGGTTCTCAGAACTTCGGCAGATTTTGGTCCTCCCAGAGAGAACGCGACCACTTCAGTGGCGAGCTTCTTCTCCTTGAGTTTGACGGCCTCTTCGAGAGCGATCTCGTCGAACGGGTTCATGCTGTGCTGAACTCCCTCGGTCACAACTCCGGAGCGGTCCGGCTTCACGCGGATTTTGACGGCGTAGTCGACGACTCTCTTGACTCCGACAAGGATTCTCATGATGGCACTAGAAAAAGCAATGTTTAGAGATGCGAACGGAAGCAAGAAACGAGAGCTTAAGAGCGGAATGAACAAGAGAAACCGTCATTGTTGACGTCAACAACACTGCGCGTAAAGTAGGGCACATGTTTGAAAAGTGTTTGCGTACACGGTTCACATCACGTCAGACTGCAGAATTCGTACTTTATTTTTTTTTAATTTGTTTTTAGGAGACCGTGTCAAAACAGCTGAAAATCACGAAACAGCGGATACCAAAGCAGCGGATGCCATGACAGCGGAAGCATCTCGCTGATTGGTCAATCTCGACAAGTGTGCCTAGAAAAATAATTAGGCAGCCAATCAGCGAGCTGAAGATTAAGGGCACACGCAAAAAACGCTTTCCGCTGTTTTGGCATTTCTTTTCGCTGTTATGGCATCCGTTATTTTTGCATCCGCTGTTTCGTAATTTCCCGCTGTTTTGACACGGTCTCTTGTTTAGCCTTTTCTGTCGAAAGTGTACTTAAAGCCGTTCTTCATCCATATACTAAGCACAAACCTGTCTACTTTTATAATCTTTCAGAATGTCGGATTCTTCGTCATCCGATGGAGAAGACAATCAAAAGTTCTTGGCCAAAAGAAAAAAGACGCTCACCAAAAGTAAGAATTCTTAAAGGCTTGATAAAACGTTAAACCTTCAGAAAAAGTTGTCACTGAAGCTATAGAAGAAGAAGAAATAGAAGAAGTTGAAGAAGAGAAAACTTTCGCCGAGCTCGGAGTTTCTCAGCCTTTGTGCGATGCTTGCCAACGTCTTGGATGGCTGAAACCGTCAAAAATCCAACAAGCAGCTCTCCCGCACGCTCTCCAGGGCAAAGATGTGATCGGATTGGCCGAGACCGGTTCAGGAAAGACCGGAGCGTTTGCCATCCCCGTTCTCCAGTCTCTTCTCGATCATCCACAAGCTTTCTTCTGCTTGGTTCTGACGCCAACAAGAGAATTGGCCTTCCAAATCGGTCAGCAGTTTGAGGCGCTCGGCTCGGGAATCGGTCTGATTGTGGCGGTTATCGTTGGAGGAGTTGACATGGCTGCTCAGGCGATGGCTCTTGCCAGAAGACCGCACATCATCGTGGCCACTCCGGGTCGTCTCGTTGATCACCTGGAAAACACGAAGGGATTCAATCTGAAAGCCCTGAAATTTCTCATTATGGACGAAGCTGATCGTATCCTGAACATGGATTTCGAGGTCGAACTCGACAAGATTCTGAAGGTGATTCCTCGCGAGCGCAGAACGTATCTGTTCTCTGCGACAATGACGAAGAAAGTGTCAAAACTGGAGCGTGCTTCATTGCGAGACCCAGCTCGCGTTTCCATTTCCACTCGTTACAAGACCGTCGACAACCTCAAGCAGCACTACATTTTCATTCCGAACAAGTACAAGGAGACGTATCTCGTCTATCTGCTCAATGAGCACGCCGGAAATTCGGCCATCGTTTTCTGTGCCACGTGTGCCACCGCCATGCAGATCGCTGTGATGCTGCGTCAATTGGGAATGCAGGCGGTCCCTCTGCACGGCCAAATGAGTCAGGTGAGTCCGTTCTGTCAGAATTCTGGAACAAATGCAGACAACAAATTCGTTTTCTGGTCATTCCCACCCTTGGCTTTTTCCAGGAAAAACGTCTCGGATCACTGAACAAATTCAAGAGCAAAGCACGCGAAATCCTCGTGTGCACGGATGTGGCGGCCAGAGGACTCGACATCCCCCACGTCGACTTGGTCATCAACTATGATATGCCGTCCCAATCGAAGGATTACGTGCATCGAGTCGGAAGAACCGCTCGTGCCGGCCGCAGCGGTCTCGCAATCACAGTCGTTACGCAGTACGATGTGGAGGGATATCAGAAGATTGAGACTCATTTGGGAAAGAAACTGGAGGAGTACAAATGTGTGGAGAACGAGGCGATGGTTCTGGTGGAACGAACTCAGGAAGCTATGGAGAATGCAAAAACCGAGATGAAGGAGATGGACGAAAAACGGAAATCAGGCAAGAAGAGAAGGCAAAACGACGACTTCGCGGACACGGAAGAAGGTGGCGGACGATTCAAAATGAGCATCAAGAACCGAGGAGCTGGTGGTGGAGGCGGAGGAATGAACAAGAAGAAATTGAAGAAATGAAGATCAGGTTATGAAATTTTTGTTTATTTTGTGTTTCCTTGTTACTCTTGGTATATTACGAAAATAAAAAAATTATCAATAAATTAGAGGATGAATAGTAAAACAGTCGAAATAAAGAGATAATCGAATAGAGAACCCGCTTGCACAGTGGTATTTACAAGAGTAGATGGAAAGATCATTGAGGCGGATACTGGTGGTGATGATATTGTTGGCCAACTGAAGGAGGATTCCAAGGGAACGGATGACCGACGCTTCCGGGATTCACGCTGCTCGGATTGACACTTCCAGGTCCCACGCTGCCCGGATTCATCAGAAGTTGCTGATGACTTCCGGGATTCATGACACTTCCCGGACCGCCGGCACTTCCAGGCATTCCTACGCTTCCCGGTTGCTGAATACTCGAAGGATTCATCTGCATTGAACCTGAAAGAAGACTGATTGCTGCTGAATTTGGTGAAGCTTTCTCACCAGGCCCTCCCATTCTGTGCATTCCGTACGGATGCTGTGCACTCACTGACTGCGGACCCATCATTGATCCCGGTTGCAATATCGAAGCGGGCTGTTGATGGAGCACGGAGCCTGGCGGAGCCACGGAAGGCGGCGCGGCGGCAGATCCGGGCCGGACGTAAGGAGCCGCGGGGGCGACACTCGAAATGCATGGTTCGTCGCGGTTCGACATGTTCCAGTCACCGGAGGAGAAACGGTCGACGACCTGACGGACGAGTATCGAAATGGAGCACTCTCCCGTGCTGTTCGCTTCTGCATTCACGTCATCAATCAATTTTGCGAAACCATCAAGCTCGAGCAACGATTGCACATTCACATTGTTTCTGGAATTGAAGACGTCATCCCTGCCGTTCAAGTGGATTACATACTCTTTTATTCGATAGATGAACCTCAGGATACTGAATGATTCTGACGTCCGACTCTTGCTGATGATCACCTTAAGTTGAGAACGTTCGCGACTATTGTTCTTTTTACAAATCTTACGTTTAGAATGACATTGTTGTGCGGTTGATCGACCTTCGTCGCCGGCGCCAGTTTCTTTGTCGAAGTGTTGTGATAAGTGAGCGAGAGTTGTATGCAGCACGGTCTCGTTGGAGAATCCTCCTGAAAACTTCCGTTTAGTCGGTCAGTCCCCCCATAATTGCTACTAGTACAAAAAGTGCGGATGACCATCGCAACAATCTCGAGCAGTCGGATAATCCGCGGAGAGATTAGTCACACATGCGATTTCCGCCAGCCCACTTCCCGAAATAGCCAACTGAATCAGTTTTTCGAGCAATTCTTTCCATTCTGCTTCATGACTCCCTTTCTTCCTATTCATCGCCTTCGAATTTGCAAACCAAAAACAATTGAATTTCCTGAATTCCGTCACGCCGACGCCTTTTTCCTTGGAATCACACTCCGCCAGTCCTTTCCCAGCCTCGAAAATGTTTCTAAATTCGAGAGTAGTGTGCATTGAACGCCGCCCACTTTTGCATCCGTCTTCTGCCATTTCACCTTTTACCTTTTCACGTCACTTTGACTGACACACTTCAATTTCCCAAAGTGAGAAAAGTGAATAAATCACGCGATCAGAGACCCTATTCTCATCATCAGAATCCAGCCACAATGCTTCCCTGCTTTTCAGATAAGCCTACCCTCCTACACTCAACTCTATGTTTTCGTGTTCCATCAAATTGGATCCATTTCATTTCTTGGCTTCTTTTATTTTTCATATTATTCTCGAGAGTCCGTTTATTCTTAGCCAGGAGTCCGTTTTATGGCCACTCACTTCACTTTGAAAATACACGTCACTTATGGACGAGTGGACCATCATGGGACCGCCCGTTTTAGACCACCGCGCGCTCATATTCCTACGCTCATTCCATATTCGATCGCGCATAACCGATCAGAATAGGTGGGAACATCTATTGAAAGGGCAATGCGACTTTTGCAAAACCTCCCTTCTTCCTAATGATTAATGCTTTCCGAGACCATCAATACCACTCCTCAGATTGGAAATTGTTTTTCATAAAGCATGCTGTTTTGCCGTTGATCTCATTTCTGGTTGATTTCAACGAGACCCCTTCAGTCTGCAGTCGGTGGGAAATTTGAAGACGAGAAAATTGGTAGAGCGGGTGCCGAATTCATTCCTTTTTGGTGTCGTTGAGGGCGTCAATACGCGCTCATCCGTGAACGCCGTCTTTATTCGAATCTCCCCCCTCCCATTTATCCGTGGTCTTACTCGTAAATACTTTATTACTTCTAGCTGCTTTTAATCTTGGCCCTCACTTCAGAAAAATGGCCTCGTCACAGACGCTCCTCTGCACGTTGCTGCTCATCGCCATCGCACTTTGTGCCGTTTCCGCCGCTTACGCTCCGAGAGTGAGTCTTTCTTTCGTTTAAGATGAATGGTGTTTGGTGTGTGTTAAAAGACATTAGGGAGTCGAAATACTGAGTTGATGTCATTGGATCCCAAATGAAGCATTATTAGTCACTTAAATTTCAACAGAAAGAATCCCCATTTCAGAGCATTCGCGGCGTTGGGGATGTCCCTTCGATGTTCTTCTCTCCATTCCGAATGATGGGAAAACGCAACCAGTTCTACGGTCTTTTCAAGTGAGCTCTCACTGTCACAAAGCATCTCCAGTTATGCTGTTTTCAGAAAAATCCGAAGTAACGAAGTGGTCGACTACTAACACTCCAGTCCATTTCCAACAATGCTCATCGCCCAATAACCTCTTCGTTTTCGAATAAACCGTAAACTCTGTTGTTCGCTTACCATTTGGGAGCTCATCAAATTCGCCAAGCTTTTTGTGGCACCATGGGAAGTCAATCGGGTCATGACGATGTACGACTGAAGAGCGTATTCATCGCCGCATCGGAAAACAACCTGAAAACAAGTACTTGAGCAGGCAGATTCCATCTCTCGAGTACCTTTTCAAAGTACAAGGCCATCGCCTCCAAGTTCTCCGGAGTTGCCTGTTCATTCGTTCCTTCATCTGAAAGGGAAAACGGGAATGGGAACGAGAAGGGAACACTGCTCACCGAATTCAATACGAATCTTCAGAGTCGCCTCCGGGCAAATGTAGATTTTGTAATGCACCATGCTCGTCGTGTTCACCCCTTCTCCGTTTAACTGCGAAGCACGAAACCTCACGAAATCAGGTTTCGCGTCGACGACAGTCACGATTCCGCAGTAAAGATTGTTGGGCGGAATGGGGTTCGCGCGTACGGACATCCGTTCGAGAGTGAGGAGAGCTCTCTGGAGATACGAAATGGCGCAAAGATATTCATCCAGTGGACACGTTATCCGTCCTTCTGAAACAATTGGAGCTCACTGTGGAAAGAGTTCTAGGCTCTTTACAAACATACCGACTTCCTTGAAGTCACAAGCTTTGATGATAGTGTCGTGTGTCATGAGAACAGGGAAGGAGGTGACTGCCATCCGGGGATCCGGCTCTTCGTGCCTCTCATCTACAGTTTCCATAAACTGATCCGGTGTCCACATCTCTGGTCCCATAACTTGAGGATTGTCAGATCTCGGAATCTCTATCTCATCCGTCATCAGTTGGGTCGTTTCACTGAAATACTAAGCGTTATGAATTTACACTCAACTAACGTATTTCGCACCTATCAATGTTGCCAAAGAACTGAAAAAGACCCGCGCATCTTGGCCTGTACCGCGAAGCATCCCTGACAGCAATCTGACCGTCACCGAGGAGCTTCATCTCCAGAATAACATTGCCTTGCATCAATCGGATCGTCGTCTGATCGATTGTGAGCAGATGATACTTGAGACGGAATGGGAAGTGCACTTCCGGACCGAGCAACTGAGAAAGCGACTTCAGCGATTGGAAGCGAATGCGACCGAAGTTTCCGATGGCGATGAGTGGTCGGATGGTCTGGCAGAGGAAGTGCATGATGTAGACGAGGTCATGCGTTTCTTTCAGCTCGTCTCTGAGCAGTTGAGTCATCATTGAGTGCGGATTCCAACGTGGCTTCTTTTGCCAGTCCACTTCGGAAGAGTTGAATTCTTCGTGCGGCATAGTTTGTCCGAAGTTCATCAAGAAGTAATCTTCTACGGATCCAGGAGTTTGAGATTTCACATTGAAAGCGAGGATCATTAGCATATCTCGTTTCTCTCCGTACGAAACCACGAGTTTGTGGAATGTATAGGCCTCGATCTGAAAAGTAATGGGTTGAAGAAAACGAGAAAAATGATAATACTCACACTGCAGTACTTTTTGAAGTGCTGTTCATACGCCTTTGAGAACTGATGCACAACCTTGTACATGTACAGATACCGCATCAATCTGTGGACGATTCCTTCTGCCAACTTGTCCGGAGCACCATTGAACGACATCTGATTGAAGTCCTGGATCCACGTGGTATCCTGAAAGAGATTTATGATGTGCGAGAGGGATATTTCGGGTGACGGAAAGTTAGCCGCAGTGCTGGTGAGAGAGGGCATGGCGCAGAGTGGAAAAGTATTCAAGGACAGGGAATGGTTGTGTGGGGGAAACCATCACAATCAACTGTTAACGGAAAACGGCTTTCAATCGTGCGAGGTTAGAGAAATCATGCGGAACACCGACGACATGACAGAGTTACAGGAAACAAAAATAGAGGGAGCATTCCATTCGCTCACACAGAAAACTAACCTTTCGGGAATAGGCATTCTGAAATCAAAAAAATTTTGGAAGTGTAAACGAAAACATCTTTGAGAAAGCATTCTTTGTTTTTAAGAAAACGAAGACAAAACGACACCGAGACTCATTAGAAAGAGTAGCTGGACTTATGAGCTGGGCACTAACTAGTACATTAGGAGAGGCTGGAGTTTAAATTCGAATGTAAATACACACCTTAGGACCATCACGACGGTGAGGAAGACCGTGCGGAACGTCGCGGATAAGCGGAATGTTCTCGAAGCACATTTCGAATTGGAATGTGTAGCGGTAACGGTTGTCGATACGAATACAGCAGCGAACGCAGCACTTGAAGAACTCGCCCACGTCGAATGGAACGACGCTTTTGACACTGAAAACGGGTTAGACGGTGAGATTGATATGAACTGACTCACTCTGTGATATGAAGAGCAAGTCCTCCGGGAACGTGCACGTCGTCCCTCCGCAGTTCCACTCCGACTCCTTTCCTCTGCAATTCTCCTGCCAAGAGCATGTAAGTAATGCGGTCTTCGACAGTCGCCACTGCGAATGAGAGCCTTTGTTCTCTCGCACAATCGTTCAGAAGGGACCGCTCGTTGTTCGTGAACCGCAATGTTCCCATTTCCATCGCATCCCGCACCGGCACTCTGTACAATTCGTCATCCTGAAAGCAATATTAATATTCCTGATTTGTGAACTATTTCTCACGTTATCAAGATTAATTATCTGTGCACGTCCCCCTTCAGACTCCAGAAGTTGCAACCTTGTTGTGACAATGTTCCGGTCGTCGGGAAGGAATGAAATGAGAAGGTAGTGCGTCTCGGATCGGAGGTACTGCAGGACTATTCTATGTCTCGGAGTCTCTTCCAGAACTTTCTTCACGAATGGAATCAGCTCGGCTTCTTTCACTTCTCGGACTGGTAACGCTTTCATTGATCGACGATATCTTTCAATCACGAGTGCAACTCTCAGCTTCCTCAGGTAGGTCCTGATGGTATGCGAAGAGCAATTGCTGCTGTAGAGAGCTCGTCCCAAGCCAAGCACATCTTCGTGTTCGCTGTCAAGCAGATGAATATTGCAGATGACTTTTCCACAAAAGGAGTTCACAGACACTGTCAGCTTTTCTTCAGTAGCTATGCTGTCCGGAAGAAGAGAAAAGGAGATGGAAGGGACGGACAGTCCGGTCAATTCCACTTTGAGAAGAGGCTCCGCGGCTTCGATGACTCTTCGCAATCGCATCAGTCTCTCTTTGCATCTCACTACATACGTCTCCGAGAGCATCCTTTCCATTGAAAGCATTCCGGCTCCGCAGTCGAGTTTCCCGAGTTGTGGGGCATGCGGGAAGTGACGAACTTTCAGCCCGCCGAGCTTGTCTTCCTTGTCTTCGTACACTTGCACTCTGTACTGCGCGTCGTACTTCACTTGTCCGACTGTCAACCTTCTGTTTTTTGAGCGTTTCACCCAGTATCCAACGATCAGAACACGCTCTTTCGGGTCGTACTTTTCGATAGTGATATTCTCGCGGAGCCTTCCGGCAGCCAGTCGAGATGTTTGACAGTAGAGTACGTCGAGTTGGAGCGAGACGCAGAACGAATGCAGGAAGAAGAAGGCTTCTTTGACTGGGTTCGCGGCGACGTTCATTCGCGTCTGCAGAACACCGTGCAGTTGATTCAGTTGAACGGGGTGGACGAGTGGGAGACCCAGTCCCAATTCGTAGTCTTCCACCAGGATCTTGATATTCAACAGTGTCCATTTGGTCATTTCTGTTTCGCCAAGCAGCGTGATTTTGATCTCAAACTCTCCGGGAACCAGAAGAGTAGCCAGGCCACTGCATATGTGAATTTCTCTGACATTTGGAGGAATGCCCGACGAGAGACGGGAGAGTCGCGTCTCGACCAGTTGATTGAGACGAGAGGCCACACCCCTCTGCTCTCTGGGAGTGATTTTTGGCTGCGGAATGAACGCTTCTTTGATTTTTGATGGCATCCGATTATAAGATCCCCTAACAAGAACGTCAATTGCAGGAGCAATGTGATATTCCGGAAGACGGGCCAGTTCAAGATCTCCTCTTGTCATCGAAACCAGTCTATCTGCAGTGTCGATGAAGTACTGAGACTGCAGATCCAGTAAATAGTCGACTGACTGAAAAAAACAACATTCAGCTCGTTTTCAAAGGGAAATACTTCTTACATAGCAAACATCCATCCGTTTTGAGACTCTTATCCATTTCACGATGGCAACCAGCTTCACAAACTGACTGCGCGTGGCGTGGGCGAAATGAACGAGAGACGTCTTTCGTTCCTGCTCTCCTTGCTCATTTGTCTTCCGTTGCATCAGCTCAGCAAGCACTGTTATTTCGTGATAGACGTGCTGAATGGCGAAATCCAGCAGAACGTTCAACGGAATCGTCTGTGGGCCACAGTTTGGAGGAACTTCCGGCAATGGGTTTTGTGGTGTTTCTAAGAATTTAAAACTTCAATTGTTGTACAGATTAGGTGTTTTACCGTCTTCACTGTCTGATGAATGGACGGATTTGACGTCTATTTCCGAAACATGAACAGTTTGTTCCTGGGATGAAGTGACATCTCGCTCCGAAAAGTCTGAGGATTCGTCCAAAGAAAGAACTGAACCGGATGGAGCCGGCGATGTTGGGGCTGCCGGAGAGTCTGCCGCCAAGGCAGCGCGCAGTTGTGACGACATCTTTGCTGCAACGAGAAAACGCATATTTTTAGATTTATTTATATTCCAAAAGAGTATAGGGACAACTGTCAAAAGAGTTTTTTCAGCTGTAGTCGGTTTTAAAGATTAAGGGTCTTTGCAAGCATAGAAAGAGTCATCTAGCACTCGATTATACAGTTTTCTGACAATTCAGAAAAAACAATCTGTAAAATCACATCTTCTCAACGTTTCAGTTTATAAAAAGAAGCCAATGTTGATACCTTTTTCTAGGCCAGGGACGCGGAATGGGAGAAACTTCGGCCACGCGCATTTGCGTACCCGGCAGGAGATCTGACGACTTTAAAAATAGGCGCGAGTTTGGAAATTCATAACAAGCCTTCCGGTTTTTTAATTTTTTTAGCATATAACTAGGGGGCGCAAAGGAGGGGGCGTGGCCTGACGAATTTTCTCTTGATTTCCGCGCGCGCATGTTTGAGGACCTGTACCGAGGTCCCCAGACCAAGTACCATACTCGTAATGTTTTACTTTATGTAATCGACCAAGCTGAATCTAATGAACAACTCCGTTTCCCACGAAAACGCACCATTTTCTCAAAAAAAGGCGAAAACGAGAATGGAAGTCAATCTGAGAGCCCGTGTGGCCACATTTATGGCTACACGCGCCTACTTTCAAGTGATTCCAACAGTTTAAGGGATGGGGAATCCGTTTTTTAAGTCAGAATCAGACAATCTAGTTTCCGATTTTTTTTACAGGTCCTCAAACTGGCACAAAAAATTGTGAAAAAATTTCAGCGATGACCATACTTTTATGTTTGGAATCCATAGATAAACTCTCTGAGAACCCAAATACAAATTTTCAGAGCTCTAGACAGTCTAGGACCAGATTTGTGTTCATTTTAGTAGAGCCAGTTTGGCCGAAATTGTAGTTTTTGGGGGTTTTGAGGGTCACAGGTACCTTACACGCGGCTAATTTTCCCAAAATCGGATTCAGCATCAAATTTCCGACCGATCGATGTCGAACTTTTCCATCTATCTAGTTTCCGTTTTTTGAAAAGTGACTGTAAAGTGTAACAGTTTTTGGATTTGAGCACGCAAAAAAACACTAATTTGACACCTAGAAGTGGACCGCGCGCAGCCAGCTTTTTCTATGCCATTGGCGGCCGGCGCGCCTTCGCCCTGGCTGGCGCAGTGCGAAAGTGCTCACTCGGCAATGTAAAGGTGCCGGGTTCGAAAAATTTTGACCTCGAAAGTTATTTTGCTTTCTTAGAACATCATTTCTGCTCATTCAAAAATGTTGACTCTTTGGTTTTGGTCCACCAGACAAGGATAAAAAAACGCGTGCGGCAAACTTGCTAGTGAGACTCCGCCCCCTCCTCGGCCGCCGACCTGAGAGAAAACAGGGCGACTTTGGAGTGGTGTAACTCGGGATGTACCGAAAATTTTCGAAAAAAAAATTGGGAGCGTACTCATATAGAGTAGGGGAACACATTCCAACAAGAATTTTATAGAAATTCCGAGTTTCGTGAAACCCGTTGCGGTACCTACATATAACATGTATTTGTTTGTATTTATCAAAGCAAATATCTGCTTAGAAACATTTGTAAGCAACTTTAAAAATCTTATTTTCCTTACAATCTCCTATTTATCGTACTCTCAATATCATCATTCTTATTGAATAAAAAGCTAACAGAGTCTGTCCATTTCTTTCTTTCTTTCTTTCTTAGCTTGTCCGGCCATGTTTCATTTCTAAAACGGAAAAGTTGTGGTGGAGAAATTAGGAAATGGACACGTGAACTTCCCAAATGGTTTTGAGAAGCAAAAAAGCGGCGAAGCCGCTTCCGAGCCTCAGCTCGGCCTGCGCAGCGAGCCCCGGTTCCGAAAGTTTTGTCATAAAAAAAAGATGAAAATTTCACGTTTTCTCGATGTGCAGGTATAATCCCATGTTATTTTTCAGAAGTTGAAGCACATCGAAAATAAAAATGGATGTGACCGTGTTGTCCCGCGAAGAGGACGTCGCGAAGGATGAAGAGATAGAAATCATGATCAGAAGTGCAAAGGCCGCTCTCAAGCTGGGCATGTTTGAGGAGGGACTGGCTCGTTTCGAAGAAATTCTCGAGTGCGGTACCAGCAATTTCAGACTGCTCAGCACCATTTATATGTGGTACGGAAGAACGTGCAGAA
This sequence comes from Caenorhabditis sp. 36 PRJEB53466, assembly GCA_946814055.1. Lineage (NCBI taxonomy): Eukaryota > Metazoa > Nematoda > Chromadorea > Rhabditida > Rhabditidae > Caenorhabditis > Caenorhabditis sp. 36 PRJEB53466. The sequence continues at coordinate 3,825,807 of CAMPFS010000003.1, forward strand.
AACTTAAATACAATCAGAAAGCTCTGGAATTCTTTGAGCACGAAGTGAACACCTACAGGTAAACAATTCAGAAGGGCTTCGACTAAAAGTTAACGTTGCAGATTGACTGGAAACTTTGCTGCGGCATGCGACGCATCTCGTCGTATTGCGGAGTTGTCGTTGAAGATGGGAAAGTTCTCGAAAGCGAAAAGAACTGCCGAGGACATGCTGGATTACGCGACGAGCAAACGGGAGGGAGAACAGTTCATTCGACAAGCGAGACTTCTCATTACTTCAGTTTATCTAGAAGGATTCGAACGAAATATGGAGAAGAATCCCGACGAGAACAAGAGATTGCTGAAAAAGAGCAATGAGCATATTATGGAAATGAAGCTGCTCAGTGAAGACGCGGTGGACATCGAGATTCTGATGCTCGAAGCAAAGCACGATGCGCTGTCCGGAGACTTACGAAAGGCTCGGGACATTTATCACAAGTGCATCGATTTGGGTGTCAAAACCAAGCAGTTCGCATTCGTTCATCGTGCGTACTTCGAAATGGCCTCTTTTGCCGAAGGAGGGGCTCTTCTATGCATAGTAAACGATCTCAGAAGTGCTCTATTTTATGCGGAAAAGTACGGAACCCAATCAGAAATTGCACACTACAAAGTAGATCTGGCCCAGAAGATGTTGGTCTTCGGAAGCACCCATGAAGCGTACCTCGTTTGCACAGAAGCTCTCGAATCATCTCGGAAAATCAGTTCGATCGGTCTGATCACGGTGTCACTTCTGACCATTTCCAAGTGTTTGATCATCCTCGGAGAGCGCAACCAGGCCGCTTATTTCATTGTCCTGGGAAGTGTTCTTTTTTTAGAGAAGGAGAGAACACAGAAGGAGGAGAATCCGGAAAACACAGACTTCCATCAGTTCTACAGTCAAATTGACGATCTGATGACGTCGATGAAAGAAGAAGTAGCTGAAGGAACAGAAGTGCAGTTGCAGCTGGATGCGTCCGTCGATTCTGTGCCAAACGAAATGGTCGCCAAGTTCATTGTCAAGCTGGAACACACGACGACTGTCGAGACGTGGCGGATGATGGTGAACGAAATGATCAACGAGGCAAGAAAACCGATGCCGGAGGAGACGAAGGAGAACGAGAAGCCATTGGACTTCATGGAGCTGCTGGAGAAAATGAACAATCGAATGGATGACCAGAGAACTGAATTGCCGGCCGCCGTGTTCAACAGACGTTGGTTTTGGCGCTACAACGAAGTAGCACTCGCACGGAATGAAACTGTTACGATTTGGAACTCGCAGTTATATTTTAACGTTGCGAGTTCCAAATCGTAACAGTTCCATTCCGTGCGAGTTCTACTTCGTTGCAGCGCCTTGGTTTTTGGCAAGAAATCCAATAAGAACTCTCTATTTTCAGCACGTCCCTTGTCATCTGCGTCGAGCAGAAAAACCATAAAAAGTCATCGAATCTTGCCAGGACTACGAGCCAACATCAACAAATTGCAGTGAGTGGAAAATTGCAGCGGGAAGACCTTGAACGTACGCGCAAACTGTGTCTTGTTTTCGTAATTACACAGTAATCATCATTATAGTTCCGCGCTCGCCCTCATTTCTTTTCTAGATGCCACTTTGTTTGTTTTCAGAGATATGAGAATCGACAGGAGCGCGCTCAGTCGGATTTTGAAGCGTCAGAAAAAAAGCAAAGTGTCGATTCATTCGAATTCGACCCAAGGGGAAGACACCCGAAGCGACGTGACTGCTGATGATTCGATTATGACCACCTCCAAATAAGAAGAATACTCAGCGTTTTATGAAAAACATTTTACTTGTTAAATAAACCAATCAAACTTCTTATTTAATCGTGTGTAGTAAATATTCGGTTCCCTTTGTCTTCTTTTCGACCTACATTTGCCCGCTTGGCGTACTGCCTGCACTTTCCTATCTTTCCACCTTCCCGACCCCCAGTATCACACTCATCTCCATTTTCTCTTTAACCTCGTGCCTTCATTTTGTTTTTTCGTTCTTCTCCCACGTGTTCTCGACGTCATTCAAGCGGCTCCTGAATGACCTCGAAAGCCGGAAGAGAGCAGAGACGCAGAGAGTGCCAGACTGCGAGTGTCCGAACGAGCGCCATCCGCCCTCCTTCTGGCTCTTCTCGAATCTCCACTCGTTTTCACGTCTCTTATTCCTGTTTTCTAGTCATCTGGACATATCTGGCATGACGACGGGGAACTGGGTGGCACAGGTTGGCAGAAGCTGTTCAAACACAGGTTCTCTCGTCAACAATATCAATTCTTTCTGTGCTTTTTGTGGCCATCGGTGTAAAGTAAAGTGCAAACTGCGAAGAAAGAGGGAAAAGTGATATCAAGTTTCGTCTTTTCTTGGCTGCAAACGGCCATTGTGTTCCCGTCACTGTTTAACTTTCACGGACACTTCGAAAAGTTTGATCGCTGTCTCCCCTTCGTTTTTCCCGCATCAGATTTGGTCAGTTTCGCTGACCATCTTATCAGTTTTGTGATACGAAGAAAGGTGTACTAAGCGGACAGATTATAAGAGCACCTGTTTTGGAGGGACATCAAACACGTGCTCAAAATGAGGCGGTGCTTGGAACTGCTCTCTTGTGGTCTCTGGGCTCGCGGCAATAAGTACGATGGTCTTTGTGTCGTCTTGCCTGTCAATCGCCTAATTGCTCGTACTTTCCTGTGCTCTTGACCTCATCTCCCGTAACTTTCTTCCCCAAAACTATTCTTCTTCAATTAAATCGCTGTTTCCCACTGTCCTGCATCATGTTGCATCATTCTCGCGCGGCTCTCCCTCCTCCTTCCAAAGCTTCTCTGCTCCCCGCCCTCTCGTTTTTCTTTTTGTTTTTTTTTTGCCAACGAAGCAGTCGGTTTTCGTCCGGGTGCTCGGCTCGCGTCATCTCCTTCCTTCTTCTGAATTCCCACTCTTCACCGATTTTCAATTACGTTCGAGAGCCCTTGACTGCTGCGTCTTGCCATCTCAACCCGCTTATCTACCACGCATTTCGCCGATCTCTGAGCTATGAAGTATAAACAAGCCCTGTTATCATTTCAGGCACTCGACAAATCGTGAGAAGCACTAAAAGAACAACCATCAATTATGGACGCCAATTCGAAACCTCGTAAGTTGTTATGGCTCGTTTTTCTCCCACGCGTCACTTCAACTACCGAATTCGTATATGATGGAATACCTGAATCACCCATGGGAAGACGAACCTGAATCACCCATGGGAAGACAGAATGCGTTCGTACCGCGCCCAGAGTGTCGAAGAATAGCGTTAACCTGTTCTTTGTTCGGGCACGGTAATTCTTTGCGAGGGTGCACACACGGAACAGCCAAGAAGCGCGCGGGCGGCAGACGGCGACGCGCTCTCCGAGCCTTTCTCCGTGCGCCAAAGCGAACTTTCTCTCTCCGAGGAGAGGGAGTGATCACTGCACCCTCGCAAAGAATCACCGTGTCGGGCACAATCATCGTTTGATCGCCTTGAAACGAATCGGTTTGCAGCCGATGAGAAGATTGATTTATCGGGGTGATAGGGCCGAATTCGCAAGAGTGTAAGGAAAAGAAAAAGTTCATGAAAAGATAGAAAAAGATAAGGATAGACTTCGTTTGCAGGACTGGTGCCGTCGACACGATTCGCGCTCTCGCTGGTCATGTTTTTCGGATGTCTTGTCACATACATGATGCGCACGAATATGTCGTTCGCCGTCGTTTGCATGGTGTCTGAGAACAAAACAGACGCAGCCGTCTCGAACGTTTCGAGATGCGGAAAGGAAATTACATCAGCTAACATTAACAGCTCGGTACGGAAAATAGGGAAAAAGGGAAATGAAAAGATGGAAAGATCGATTTTCAGGTGATTGGAGAGTTTGACTGGGACAAGAAGACGTCTGGAATGCTGCTCTCTTCGTTCTTCTACGGATATCTCGGAAGTCAAATTCTGGGTGGGCATCTCGCCTCTCGATACGGAGGAAAGCGCGTCGTTTTCGTCACGATCCTTGGCTCGGCCCTTCTCACTCTTGTCAACCCAGTGGCCGCCCGTACTTCCGCCTACGCGTTGGCTGGCGTCCGTGCTGCCATCGGATTCCTTCAAGGAGCGACGTTCCCAGCAATGCACACTATGTGGTCCGTCTGGGGTCCGCCGCTCGAGCTCTCTGTCCTCACCGGAGTCACATATGCCGGTGCTCAGATCGGAAACGTCATCGTGCTTCCGCTCTCCGGATTTCTGTGCCAGTACGGATTCGACGGGGGATGGCCATCTATCTTTTACATCATTGGAGCGTTCGGAGTAATGTGGTGTGCTGCCTGGTGGTACATCAGTGCTGACAAACCAGTCAACCATCCGCGCATTTCGGCTGAAGAGAAACAGTACATCGTGTCGTCGGTTGAAGCCTCAATGGGCAAGGACACTGGGAAGGTTCCGTCGACGCCATGGGTCAAGATCCTCACGTCGCCAGCTGTCTGGGCGTGCTGGGCTGGACACTTTGCCGGCGATTGGGGAGCATACACGATGCTCGTCTCTCTGCCATCTTTCTTGAAAGATGTTCTCGGGTTGGACCTCTCATCGGTACGTTGAAATGATTTTTTTCAAAAATTGACTAACTTCCTCTCAGCTCGGAGTGATTGCTTCTATTCCATACATCGCCTACTTCGCTGCTATCAACGTCGGAGGAATCGCAGCAGATACCATCCGCGCTAAGGGGCTGCTCTCCACACTGAACACGAGAAGAGCCGCAATGCTGGTCGCCCTCATCGGACAAGGCATTTTCCTCGTCGCTTCCGGCTATTGCGGGTGCGGACAAGATGTAAGAAGAGATCTTCTGGCTGCCTTCACGTTTTCCACTTTTCAGATTCTCGTCATCTTCTTCCTCACCTGCGGAATGGCCATTTCTGGTCTTCAATACTCTGGCTTCGTCGTCAATTATCTGGAAATCGCGCCTCCATTCTCTGGAACAGTCATGGGGACCGGAAATACCATCTCGGCTCTTGCTGGAATCATTTCTCCGGCTGTCTCCAGCGTTCTGACACCCAATGTAAGATAACCTTGACGAGAAAAAGTGAAATTGAAATATTCAGGGCACGCAAGAAGAGTGGCAACTGGTTCTCTGGCTGACGGCCGGAATTTTGACTGCAGGAGCCCTCATTTTCTCGATCTTCGCTTCTGGAGAAGTGCAACCATGGGCGAAGCTCACTTTCGAAGAAGGTCACGAAATGGCTCCACTGAGGGAAGGAGAGAAGATCGAGCTGGCAACCGCATAGACAAAACATTCTTTTGTTTGCCTTCGATCATACCATAGGCATAGGTTTTTATTTCATTCCTACAAAACTTATCTATTTACAACATTTTTTCCTTTAGAAACACCCTGAGCTTTATCTATTTCAATTCGCGCCAAACACCAAGATTTCACTTTTCCGTTTGCAATTCGTTGGATTCTCCCGCTCATTTTATCATGTATCCCATCGAGATCAATATATTTATGAAAATTTCCAGTTATATTTATAAAAATAACACGTCAAAATAAACAAAATTATCGGTCATGACAACTTAGAAGGTGAACCTTTGAAAACTTTTTCGAGTTCTTTTCAGAGTGCATAACGCATTGAACCATATCTGGAAACAGAAAAAGTGAACGGATTATAGCAATATCTTGGTACCTTGAGATGAGCTGTCTTTGACTTTCTTCTCGAGGCACGAAGAATTGACCCTTCCTTTCTGCAGAGAAATGGCCATACTTCTCATTCTGTCGGGGAAAAGTTGCGAGTATTCGTACTGTTCCTTCTTGCAGTCAATGATCGGAATCCATCGGAAGACGTACCGGAAACCGATTCGGAATCTAAATAACCAATAATAACAGAAATGAATGGGAATGAAAGTGGCGTACCTCTCATTGGCAAAACAATAAATGATGGGATTGTAGGCACAGCTAGACATGGCGATCCAGTAAATCAGGAGATACGCGTACTTTCCGTGGGTCGCATCGAAGAATTCTTCGAGTGCGAACGCGTGATAAATGTGATATGGAAGCCAGCAAACGACGAAAGCGACGACCATCAGGAAGAGCATTTTGACGGCCTGAGCAACGAAGGAATGAAAGAGAGAACGGGCGCGGGAAGAGGAACCTTGCTCTTCGCTCTCGTGTGATTGTTCTTCAAACTGCTGTCCGTCGCTTCGTTTGTTGCTCGGAACGCGACGGCGATTCGGGTGAACGTGGAGCCGAGGATGATGATGGGAAGCGCGTACTGGATGCCGAATAACACCTTTTCGAAGCTGGAACAGAAGAGGAGACGCGTTGAAGCGGAAAGAGTTGGCAAACTAACAAAGAGTTGACAGGAGCGGAGCAGACGTGCGTTTTTGAGACGGTGGAAGTGGCAACGTCGTAGGTATAGAAAGAATTGACCTGGAAGACAAAATAATAATAGCGGATTAGTTGTATTGAAAGTATTACGGAAGCGGAGACGGCAAACGGGAGAGCAGTGACAGTGGAGACGACCCAGATTATGAGGATGGCGATGACGGATCTTTTTCGGGAGAGCGGACGTTTCTGGAGTGGATTCACGACTGCCTGGCATCTATCCCAACTGAGAGCCATCATGGAGCACACGGAAACAGTGGTGGGCGCGATTCCGAAGAAGGAAGTGAGCGTGCACAGATCTCCGTACCTGCAAAAGCAATGACTCTCAGTCTGACTCTCCGTTGGCTCTCTTACCACCAATCGTAGTACAAGTTGTACGTCCACGAGGTTCCGACATTGAACAGAGCAATCAGAAGATCAGCGAACGCCATGTTGAAAAGAAAGTAATTGAATCCGTAATGCATCACTTTGTGCTTGTAGATAATCCACATGACGACAGAGTTTCCGATGATGGCAGTGGCCATCAAAAGAACGAAAGAGATTGCGACGAACACTTGGGTGGCACTGAAACGGAAAGGAGAATGGAGGGGCACGCGAGACAGAGAGGAACGTACATTCCTTCCCGATAGCTCGGAGCACAGAAGAAGATTCCGTGCAGCTCGGCAGGGAGAGTCACGTTTTCTGCATTTCTGCAGGCTCGTTCACCGATTTGAACCAAGAGTTCGTGGTTCATTCCTCTGCAAAACTGGTTTAGAAAAAGGATAAATGAAAAGTGGAAAGGGAAGGAAATGAGAGCCGCATGACAAACGGATGGACGGATGGATAGGTCAACGAGAGAAAGAGAGAAGAATTATGAGTGATATATCCAGGAAATTGGGTTGGGGGAGGATAAGCCAACGACTGAATCGGAATCATTGTTTCGACCTGCATCTCTTCTCTGAGCACACTCTTTTTTCGTCGTTTCAAAACTCAAACTTTGGAAGTTTGCAGTGGTGAGAATATTCAGAAATACGGAGAGGAAGCGTTGGGTTTTTGGTGTCTCTTCGCTTCGAAATACAGCCGCCTTTCTCTTCGGCAAAAGGTTCAACACGAACCGACAAATAATTCAGAAACGGGGCTCGAATTTGGAATTCTGTGTTCTTCGAAATACCAAGAAGCCGTGCGCCAAACCACGGCGACGGAATCGGAAGAGTAAGAAGAAATGGGGTTGAGAATAATAAACGAGATGACTGTACAAGGATGGAACGAGAGAGGCGGGAAAAGAGCAAACTAGCAATTGAGTGACAGGCAGACGAACTTAATACTATGAAAGCACTTCGAAAATATATCAGATTCAGATAAGTTCACTGCAGTTGCAGTTGAGAAAAAGGTCGAAACAGAAACGATCCAGACGAATTTATAGGATGGAATTCGTAAGTAGATGAAAAGGTGGAGTACGCTGAAGAGGGAGATGACATCGAAGCTCAGAAATGAGAGAATTCCTCTTAATTCATCATTGGGTTTCACATGGGCGGAGCCGAGAGCACCCCGGAATGGAACTCCCTCAGTATTTTCTGTGGCAGTTCTATTTCGGTCAATTCCATTTCGGGGCAGTTTTATTCCGGGCTGCCCTCGCGGAGCCTCTACTTCTTCAGAATCTTCTCGGTCTTCGGCCTGACTGAAAAACGACCTGGAAAAATCGGATTTCCGGCCGAGAAATGGGCGGCGCCGGGGATAACCTAAGCGGAAAAAGAATGACTCTTGCGAAGACCCTTGTCCTCATTATTGGCCCATTTATCCGTAGGGGTATCAAAACAAGTCGGAAAAAGAAACGAAGAAAGCGAATGGAGAAAGGAAGGGGGATGGTGTTGCGAGCAGTGAATGAATGGATGACGACGGACGGGGAATGAATCGAATTGAAACAAACGCACGGACGGGGTCGCAGGTGGACGAAAACATTGGAAGACTTCGCGGAACCGATCACTTGGGAGCAGCAGTGAGCAGGCCGTAGAATAAAAGAATAGAGTTCAAGCGGAGTCGTCCGGAAGTAGAAAAGAGAAAGAGAACACAACTTTTCGCATTCTCACTTCTCCGTACGATGACAGACGACACAATGGGCCCATATGGGACGAGTCTCGCACAAAACAGAGTTTGAATTGTTCCGGAGAAAAGAGGACTCTTGGTATCATCCGGAAATAGTCACGTCATCGAGTTGAGCCAGTTTCTGAGAGGACTTCGCAGACAAACCGTCACTTTTTCGAAGGTCAAAGAGAAGTGACGCATTCTTGCAGAATGGTAAAATGAATGCAATCGACGTAAAATATTTTGACGTTCCTCGAAATGTTCGTGCACAAAATTACCATTTTGACGAGGTCCATTCTGGAAACGAAAAATGCTCAAATGTACGCCTTTCTTCGAAACCTAATTGGAGTTTCCATTTAATTCGGAGAAGGTCCAACATGAAAGATGGAATCATGATCTCAGAGATACCTAGAATAGACGAAGGAAGACCAAACTTCAGAGGAAGTGAGTCCTTGCCCACTGTTTATGAGAAACTCTCGCTTCATTCGGATGGCCTCAGGCGGTCCAATTAGATCTTTCATTTGAAACAAACTTGAGCATTGAAACTGTGAAAAAGTTTCAATGAAAAGTTGGTCCGAAATTGAGAACGGAAAGAAAATCGAAACGGAGTGGGAGTGACAGGCATCTGACTGATAAACTAGACGGAAATGGACAAAACAAGAGAAAATCTAATCAGGAGACAGACATGACAGATTTGTGACAGAAACCGAATGAAAAAGGAACGCGCACACGTAACCTCGAAAACATTATTAAAACTGGAAACTGAGAAAACAACGAAGAGAAGTAAATCACAGTTAGACTGGAGACCACTTTATAACTGGAAAAGGAGGACCTCCGGAATGGCGAACGGAAGTTTGGGATAGAAATGCAATGGAGCGCACGAAAAACAAAGTGATAATGTCAAAAACTGACGGGAGGGAAATCGGCATAAACACCGTAGCTATTCAGACTTAGCACGAGATGACGTGGCGGGCGAAAGAAAGCGAGCGGAGAGTACATCCGAAGAGCATAAAAAGGGAGGAGCACGGCCAATTTCTTGGATTGGAAACCATCAAAACAGCGATTCGGACGAGTGAGCCCACGATCAAAGTGCACCGAATCGAAGTGATTCATCGGCGAACCGGATAAATGGCGTTGCCCCAAAAACACATGCCGGAATCAGAAGCGAAAATGCGCGACTCCTCACTCTAATGCAATTTTTGGGAGGTGCAGCTTTAGAAAGAGTTGTAAGGCGGGAAGAAATTAATTTAAGATATCAAGTCACTTCCCTTTGATTTGCACAAAACAGGAACAGAAATGAGATAGAGAGCGAGCAGAGGCGGAGCAAAAACGGGAGGGGCAACGAGTTTCGCATCAAATTCCACTGCAGATTTCGGATTTAGAAAGGATAAAGCATTACGGGCAGGCGGCGGTTCGATGTGTGATCGACAACAGGGGAAGTGAGTGCCACGTGGGACCGACACGCGAGTGATGTCCTTCTGGGCACAGAGACGTGGAGGCTCGCCCCCGAAAACACAAGTTGTTTGCTTGCGGTCCATAAAAAATTAAAGATCTCTTCTTCTGAGATTAACGACCTCTTTTCGAAAAGACTGAAAAGGAAACGCCTTTTCGGCACCGCTCGGTGTCAAATGAGCGACGCCGGCACAGCTCGGCGCAACATGAGTGTCAAATCGGCACAGGCGCCTTTTGAAAGGAGTCGCTCAGGAAAGATCTGGCGCCGACGCCTTCTCGGCACCACCGGCACAGTCTCGGCGTCAAATGAGCGCTAATTCGGGCCCGTCGCCTTTTAACAGGAGTCGGAACGGCGTCGGCGCCTTTTTTCCTGAGGAGGGCGAGAACTCATACTTCTGACGTCCGGCGCACCGCCAATTCAATTATTCATGCGCTGTGATTATAATAAAATTTGGGTGTGCCGGTGCGCATTCACGTCTGAAAAAAGATGGCAGCGAAAGGACGCGATACCACATTTTCTGAGCTTGAAGAGTATACTTTGAGGGAAGAGAAGGAAAACGAAGACTGGGAATGAGTGGTTTGACTGCGATTCGAGGAGACAACCTTTGTCGGAAGGGAAGGTTGTGCTAGGCTTCGAGGCTGTAATTTACGGGCAAAACACTCATTTGATAGGGCAAAAAATTCGAAAGGGAAGGGGAGAAAGTAGCCGAAATGAAGGAGCAAATTGGAAAGGACACATCACTCGGGGTGACAGGAGGAGTAGCAGAAGACGTTGCGGGGAAGTTTCAGAAGAGGTCGGAGATTAGAAAAGACTCCGTCGGCTTCATGACTCATGACGGCGGCCAGCCTAGTGTTCATAATGAGATAAAGAGATAAAAAGTTGGTGGCAGAAGAAGAAATCGGAGTATAATATCCCAGTTGGTAGCTGATCCTACTCTTCTATTTTTACCCGAACCTTCTAAAGAAGCTAGAGTTGAAATGTTAATCTCCCCCGTCCACGGCACTCCGGAAGGGTAGATAAAGATCCCATAAAAAGCAGAAAAGTTGCAAACTCTTTGCTCATTCCGCGTGCAAACCCACGTGGTCGCTTCTCCAAAAACAATGTTTCTCGGACGGGTTTATCCGTGATTACTGCTCCAAAACACAGAGAAATCGACGGCGAAGGACATTCTTCCCTTCTTTTCGGCTCAAAAAGTTTCGGACGAAACGAAGAAGCAAGGTTTCGTGCCGTTTGACAAGACTCTTCGGATCGCTGATCAAAAAACGAAGTAAAAGTGGAAAGAAACCGAATTTTGAATGGGACTGCATAATGCGCAAAATTTCTGAGTTTTTTTATGGGAAAGTTTCAGCGACATCTTCTTATGTCTTGGTCAGAATGCTTCTGGAGCGGAAAGATGAGAATAAGAGATTGGATGAGTACTTCATAAGATCTTTGGAGCAACATTCAGAAGGGGGAACTAATGGAAGTGGCAGATGCAGAGCACGAGCAAACACGAACAAATAATTGGAAATGGAATCCGAGAAGTTGGGTTTGGAGACACGTGAGCCGAAGAACATCAAACCACAATCTACGTCATCAGGAACCTGCTGATCTTACGGGAAAAAGTACAGCTCGCAGAGGAAAACGGATCGGAAAAGTGTTCAGAGACCGCGACTCACTTACGTGCCCGAATAAGAAGACAACAAAAGGAGAAATCAGAATTGAATTGGCTCGCCGAGAGCAGAGCCGAGTCGAGCTGATACATTTGTTGTGTTGTCCGAATAAACTCCGAGGAGGGCGACGAATCGCGCGAGCTCAGATTCCGATTTGTTGCTCTCTAATTAAGATGAAACCTCTAAAAATAGACAGGGAAGAATGTAAACTTTTAGTTGAATTGAATTCCCTGTCAATTAGGGGAATACGCGGAAGATTCTGAATCTATTTAGGACGCCGAGTGGGGTGTTTAAATGAAACGAGACAGAGATGTTTGATGGGGGGAAGCAGGTGAGCACCGGAAGGATGGCAGCTCCAGACTGCTCAGAGACCAAGTGAGTCCAGGTTGGAAGACGTGCGATTGGGTGAACGAAAAGTTCGATCAGATGAAAAGAAGGAGAAAAAACTGAGAGAGAGAGAGAAAGCACATTTAATATTATGCTTCCTTCCGGCTCTTTTTTGTTTATTTCGTGGATCGCCTCGAATAATGTGCTAATGCATAAGTTAGGCCTCTCTTTTTCCGCTAGAGCCACGGAATGAACTCGAAGACGGATCAGAAGGCTTAATAAGAAAAAAGGACAGCAATGAACAGTTAAGGAGGGGCAGCGATTAAGAACGAATTTTGCAGGTTCAGTGGCTTTCAGAAGATGAAACTCGGTTTGAAACGAATGCTCGTTACTTCTTTGAATTTTGAGAGTTCTGCGAAACCGACAGAAGAAGCTCTTAATTCCGTTCCGATCTCTTTGTCGAATGCTGTCTATTGAGAATGAACTGCGAAGGCATAACAAGAGAGAAGAATAAGCGGTCATAAGCAAAAGTGGAAACACAATTGCTGCATCTTACGGAGAAATAAAAGAGGTCTGACGGGTGGCTGATCACTCAACCAAATCAAAGCTCGCCGAGTTCATTGACATATTCTCATTCTGTTCACGGAAGACTGACTACCGTACTCCGTCGGAGCGTGTCTGTGTGTGTGTGTGTGTGTCATCTTTCCTGCTATATCGGGGGGTCAATTCTGAATGCTCGGATGAGCATGTCGATTCAAAATACAATTGAATATTGGATGAGAAGGAAAGAGGGAAATTTCCGTATTCCCTGTGAATCACTGGCAAGTTGAGTGAGCAGGTGAGAAGGGAACCGATCGGAGAAGAAGCACCCTCTTCAACGTTTATTAGCTTTTACACAACCGGCCGACCGATGTTCAGTTGTTTCTCTGTCACGTAAAGAAGGCGATAATGGCGGTAAGGAGGAATAGGAGGAAGGCCTGAAAGAGCAGGGATTGAGCAGAAGGAGCCGCGGGGAGCACGCCGAGGAGCACGCCGTGTTTTGGAACAAATAAAGGAAGACAGTGTTTGACATGATACTTGTGGGAGACACTTCACTCTCACTCTGCTGAACTTCAATCTTTCTGAGGTGATTCATGAACATTTCTGCCAGATATTTCTAAACTAAGTCGCTATCATTTCTATGATTTTTCCTAAAAACAAAGGATCCTGACAGACATTGTCTTTTCATTTCTCTTGTTCACTTCCCCTTTTCCCAAGTATTCTGATGCTCAAAACAAGCGACGGACTCCGTGCGTTCCCAGTGCTCCTTAACCCAATTTTCAGAGGTAGTTGGCGGGAGATTATGGGAAATGGAATAGGTACAGACAAAGAACACAAGAAGAGAAGAAAAAGAGACTAAGTGAATCTGTTGCTCCTCAACGCCTTCACCTTTTGAAGGGTTGCCCGGCTGCAAGGCACGACTTCTTTGATGATGTCAGCGAACTGAAAGTACGTGTCGTGGTCATAGATGCACATTGTTCCTCCGCCTCGGTGCAGCTGGTGTGTCTGAAAACTTTCAAATGAGAGAAAAGTTCCGCATTCGTTTGGAAACCTGTCTGTTGATGTCTCCGATGCAAACATAAGGAACTGGGGGAGTGGAAGTGACTTCACTGTACGCGACGACGAACTTCGAGTGATCTTCGTAACTGGTGTAGTTGACACCGAACGGAAGACGGATGTACTTGGCACTCATCGTCTGAAATCCTCTCGCTAAAGTTTCCAGAAACCGCTGAAGAGCTTACCGATTGCTTCTTGTTGGGATCGCACATTGAGGGCAAATTAAGTTCATCGCCGCTCTGATGATTCCATGTTTCCACTTTGATGGACGATTTCAGCTCTCCGGCAACTAGGTCGTTGTACAAATCTTGACCCCATTCGCCAGTCTTTGCAAAGTGCTTGAAGTTCTGCCCTCCGAGAGATTTGAGCACTTTGATGGAAGTGAGTGGAGGGCTCTGAACACAGACAGACTTCAGAAGACATCGCGGATCGAACCACCTTATTGTACTCTTTGTTTTTCAGTTGTGTCAGAACAGGAATAGCGTTCGCAAAACTGGCGGGAAGATTGAATTGGTAAGTGAAAGTGTTGTAATAAAACAGTTGTTGCGCTGAAATGTACTTTTGAGCACTTCGTCAACTCCGGATGTCTCACCGATATCAGAAAGAGCATTATAGTTGAAAGAGATGCAAATTCCCATTTGACCGTAGTAATGCGCATTTGAAGGGAAGCGGAACTGGTCGGCACTCGGGAACTTGGGAATGCTGTGAATCAGCCAGAAACCAGTGTACTGATCGAAGACGGTCACTCCTTTCGCGTGGCCAGAACTGTTGCTCCAGATGGTGCTGTCTGGCCATTCGTCATTATACAGGTAAGAGAAGGTCTGAAAGATTGCCCGATTGCGGTTCCCCTCTGTGGTCGACTGTTACCGAAGAGTTATCAGAAGTGTAATATTGTTGGAGGGTGTAATAGATCCCATTGTTCTGCACATCCATTCCTTGATCCATTAGCTTCTGAAGCATTTCAATTTCACAAGCTGCTTAGGTATTCTGTATTATTCTTACCCAGTTTTTGTTATTTACATCAAAGTACATGAACCCGGTTCCGTTGGAAATAGGCAAGTTGTTCGGATGATCATAAAGATGTGGCAACTTGTAGAACACAAACCTGAAACAATAACCTCAAAAAAGCGGTCACTTGGAATTCCCTTACCAATCTACATTATTCCCGTTGTTGTCCTTACACTGATACAATGCGTTCGAGAACCCGAGAAGAGAGACGAGCAGGGTAAGTGAGCGATTCATCTGCAAAAAGGTAAATTTAGAAAAAGAGCAAGGCGTTAGAGACGTGCAGCACTATTTATAGAGAGAAGGTGTTAATGGCAAGACATAAGAAGATTATTGATCAAAGGAGACAGATTTCCAACGTCTTTGTCACCGTTTGACCATTTCGAACTGATCTTCTCTGACCGGAATGTTGCACTTTTGCTCTCTTTCGGAGAAAAAGTGAAAGTTTACACACTCTTGAGAGTCACGTGGTGATTAGAATGGAATTGAGAAATGAAAGTGGAGGTAGGAGTAGGTCAGTGGTCTTAAAGAGAAAAAAGGTAGAAATGAAGGAAAACGTCTACAAAAAATTCTGACGTGTCTTCAAATGTTGCCATTCCACCTGGTTTATGTAATGCTCACGAGCAGATAGGCTTTGTCACCGCTGTTTGGTGTGGCCACTTTATCATCGTCGACCAGAGAGGCAGATAAGATTGGGCCGTACTTCAAACAACATCTTCTTCTTCTTCTTCTCGTTATCATTTCTCGGACAATGTGACTGTTGTCGTCACTATACTGTGCTCTTCCAACGACCAAACAAGAATGATGTTTGCTGCAAAAATGAGAGAAGAGGAAAGATGGAGTTGTTTCCTGGAAATTGATGAGAGTCCAGTCTGTATAGACAGGCCACGAGTTGCAAAGATCTCTACCAAAGGTAGCATCGTCTGTATACTTGTTCCCTTCGTCTCTGAGAGACCAAATGAATATTCAGTCAAAACGTCCAAACATTCGTGGAGTGAACAGCTGAAACGACCTCGTCGTCATGCCGTTTTCCCTCTTTCCACCTGCCTTCTCTCTCATTCTTCTTCTTCTCAGTCCCTCTACCGTAGGCAATAACATGTCCGAATCAATCTAATATTTCGGTTTCCGGATAACGTGTCGAAGCCGATTTATTTGCAAACACAACGATGAAAATGTCTCATATCTTATCGTGTATCACATGACAGTTATTCAGATGGTTGTCGCAAGAAGATGTTATTGGGGGAGGATCTACTTCTGGAAGGGAATGTGTCTATTGAGGAGAAGAAGTTGGAATGTGCGGTGAAGTCGTCGTCATCGCCGTGTTGGCTTTTATTTGCGACCGAAGCGAATGTAGTCGTAGGAGGCCTTCTTGCTGGGCGCGGACCGTCCGAACCGAACAAAGTCGTAGTCTCGCTTCACTGAAATAAACACGCGTTGGGAGGTCCGAATGATCGGGTAAACACTTTGAATGTAACCTATTCAGAGTGATTGGATTAGGAAAAAAATAAAGCGAAAAAGTGAGAGGAGCAGAGACAACGGGGGTTAATTGGAACTGATTGAATAGGCTCGACGTAGGTGTTTCCGAGAAGGTAATCAGAATGAGGACACTTTGGGTGCAGAATGTTTGCCATAATCAGATACGTTCCCGTTTTATTCTATTCAGCCTGATCACCGAGGGCTCGCACTGCGTCGTACTTTAGCCAGACTTCCTCTCATTTCAAAAAACTAATTAAATTATTGCGAGAACTCACTCTTGAACTGCTGGGATGGTCTGGCGAGAAGATTGACGAGACGAGTTGACTCATAGAGCTCCGGCGGGAGCACGAGTCCCAAGTCGGCGGAACGCTCCTCGAGCGGACATTCCGTCGAGCACTCCTTCTTGGCGTCGGCAGCCAGGACGAGCACGACGAGCACGCAGATCATCGAGGAGTGTGCCATTGCGAGAAGAAGTGATACACGCACTGGAACAATCAGAAGTGGTTGGGAGAAGTGTTATGAAGGCACGGCCTCCCGGAGTGAATGCGATTTGAGACTACGGTGGGAAACTGAATTGGATTTGTGATGTAATGGGCTAGCCGGGAGAAAACAGGCGTCGACGTCAAAATTGATCGAGTCAGTCGTACTGTTGTTTGGCACCGCATACTGGCAACAGCTCGTTGAGCTGGAGTCGTTTAGTTACTCGGAGAGCCGGCGCCTTATATCACCTGAATCACTTGTCGCCCCCCAAAAGCGCCGCCCCTTTCTTTTCGCATTTAATTGAATTCGACGATCTGCGTCTCCTGCTCAACCCACTCTCCCTCCACAGATCGACTATTTCGAGACAAAACATAAATTAGGAATGACGTGGAGTTGGGTGAGCCCGAAGCAGAAAAAGTACAGTCGCAGGTATTGCATGGCTCCATGTGACCGAGAGGAAAAGTTGGAAAAACGGAAGATTTATGGGCGTACTGATTGGAAGTTTGCAAAATTTGAGTGAGTTTATGGCTTCTCATGAGGAATAATGGGATATGGAAGTGCCCACTGCAAAGGTTTCTTAATGATCCGATTCAAGATCCGGGTGGGAAAGAACATGACTGGAATGAGAGGAAGTTAACGGAAAGTCAAAGCTTACCTTTCAACGAGAAAAACGTTCTTTCACACCATCTTTCAGACCAGATTCTTCTTCAATTTCATTTTACCCCTCGGATTAATCTCTGAGTTCATCGTCGTCTTTAAAGTTCAAAAGTCTGTCATGCTGATTCTGGTTTCTGGATTCCTGATTTCAGATTCAGAATACATGAACAGCCGGTATATAATTTCAGCTCAAAATTTTCCTTCAAAAGCAGTGGAATGATTTCATCTGTCAATGATTTCATATTTGCATATTTGAGACAATCTTCAAAACAACAAAGTGACATTAGTGAGCAGCTGAAGATGAATTTCAGCAGGAGTCGTCACTCATTCTTGGTTTCGGAAGAAAAGAAGAAAAAGAGAAGGGGAGCAACTTTGAAAGTATGGAAGAAAATTGGCAAAGAGAAGAAAAGGAAATCACCTAATTCGGTTACTCTCCCCTTCGAGCTTTGGCTCATTTCGAAAGTTGAACGCCTTTTCCCAGCTGACAAATTGGCTTTTGAGGGGGAAATTGAGAAGAAGATGAGTGTATGGAAACATTTTCTTAATATTCTAACCAGGCGATTGAAAGTACGCTTCAGTTGGCTTTCCGAGAAGAATACATTCCTTGAAGTGACAGAAACAACTCGAGATCACAATAAACATTTCTCTTCTGCGTGTGCACCTCCTCTCCCTCTTTTCGTTCCTCAATCGTTTGTACTTTGGCACTGCTCCGCTCCGATTCCTCATGGGTTCCGCGTCTTTTCCGCATGCACCTCCAGTCTCTTTCGTCGGAATTCGGGAGCCTCCGTCCAGAAGTGCGCATGTGGGCCGCTTTGTAAACTTTCGCATCGAAACACTGGTCAAACCCGGTCGGCGACGAAAAGCCGGGGCCGTCTCGTTTGAGGAGAGAGCGCGCGATTCGCGGAGACGCACAGCCCGGGCACAAAAAGAGGAAAACGCGCAAATGATAAGCAGCAGCTCGTCGTTTCGTGACCTCTTCAGAATGTCTGTTCGTGTCGGGCGGGCGGCTTTCCAAGTGTACGGTAGTGATAAGACAAGAGAGAAAGACGCCATGTGCGCGGAGGAGGAGGCGGCGGCCATAAAAAATGATGCTGATGAAGAAGAAGAAGAAGAAGGTACTGTAGATAGATCGAGCACAAACAAACAGCGATCGGAATTATATTCCGGCACGGCAGAAATCTATTATTATGATTGATTATCATGAGACAGTCGTACGTAAAATCCAGTGCTCGAGACACCGGAGATCGGCAGCACAACAGCGCCCGAAGTGCAAAAAGTGACCGACACAAAATCAAATGGTTTCGTGTCAATACGCACACAATGAAAGCGGAGAGAGTTAGAAAGGAAAAATAGACTTTTAAAGGAGCTGGGACGGGAATACGGTACCGGTCATGCGGCGCAAACCTCCAACCTTTTCTGGCATGGCATAACCAGGTTGTCAGCGGAATGACTAATCACCTGGACAGGTGCTTTTCGGGCGCGTGCCTGATGTAGATCACTACCGTAATCCTTCCGGTTTAGAGCTGAAATGAGTCAGAGCACTCGGATCATTTCGAAATGTTTGGTAACAGTCCCTTTGATTTCATCATCATTCCGCCCGCGTTTATCATTTGAATTCTTGCGGGTCATTTAGTGGCGGGGATCCCGCGAGCCGGTGTTTGAGTGTGTACTTTTTCAAGTGGTCGACAAGTGACGGAGAGTGCGTTGGTCAGTGTGCCACGACCTTTGTACAAGCTTCGCAAAACAATCTCAAGAAGGGGGCAAGCTCTCCCGTCACAAATAGAAATGCGCCCGGGACTGATGGTGCACTGCACTGATTCGCATGCCAAATAGATAAGAGGGCCGAATTGGGTCAAGCAGAAAGGGAACAAAGAGTGCGCCGTCCTCCGTCCGTTCACAAAAATCCGCGAGTTATCCGCGCGCGCGCGCTCGGAGAGTCCGGAGCCGCATCCAGTAGTCGCGAAGAGCTGCCCGACTTGTAAACATACTTATCACCGCGGCGAGACCGACTGGCCGAGCCTGGTATCCGCGCGTTTTTTTGCGGGGCCACTGTCGTGAGAGGGATGCTCCCCGAGCCGCCTTGTCATCTTTGCGACGAACACTCACATTCCACCACCACCACACATTCTGATAAAAAATGACAAGTTGTAGAGGCCGAGGACAAACAGTGGCACGAGCGTCGCCATCGTGATGTGTTGCAAAAGATGCGCTTGACAGCTTGTCCACACTCTTTTCTTTCGCGTGTCTTTCTTTCCAAGAAGAAGACCGAATTGAATCGAAAAAAGCGTACGATGCAATCCGTGAGACGATGCTAATCTCGTCCGGATCGGAAACGGTTTTCATCCAATTACATGTGTGGACATGACTGGTTACGCTGCACCGGACTGGATGCCATCGCCACGAAAAACGGATTTGTACTTTACTTTGGGAACTGAGATGGAATAATGAGAAGAAGAGAAACGACGAACCGGTCAAGATAACCGAAGAGCTTTTAACATTGGCATGTATTCGGAAGTCGAAGGCAATGCGGGGGATATTACCGGGAGGCGGAAATGGGTGTGATGTTCAGACGAATTAGAAGACGGGCGATTTGTGATTTCTTCGCTGTTTTGCTCCTGTCTCTTGGAATATCAGCTAATTGTATCTGTTGGACTTCCGTTTGAATCACCGATCTGAACATGCATTATCCCGGATATTCCTGTTTGCCACGTCATCCTCATCATCGTTCTCATTATGAAATCGGCTGTAATCTCGCAGCTCTACAGTTTATTTGCCCACTTCTTCCGCCGGAATTCGTCAATCTGGTCAGGCTGAACTCTGCAGGTGCCACGACGCTGCTCAGGCGGCTTCCTCCCCGAACCTAACCCGTTCCTCTCCGTCTTTGCGGGGCGCCGTAGTGTCCCCAAAAAAGGAAACAATAGTACTTTTCCGCGCGCCTTCTATTCTCGTGCTCATAAGCGCCGAGCTTCTATTTTCGGCGGCACTCTCCGTCTCCGTCTCCGCCAACTTCTCGTCGTGCGTCTCCGTACAGTACGCGGAGAGAGAGACGGAGGGGGCCTGCGCGAGGGTAAGAGGGCGGCGCCGTTCGCATACAAACCTTCCCTCCCAACCCCTCGGAAGCTCCTATCCTCTAGCCTTACCGACTCATTCGTCCTACCTCGCCGACGAGAAGACACTTTTCACAGAGAAAGAGTCTCACCAGTCTGGCCCTCCTCTCGAGACTCCTCCCCCTTTCTTCGTTTTCCTCTAATCACTTATCAGTCCACTTCCATTCCAGCGTGGCAATAGTTGTCGTGTCCACGAAGAAGAAGAGAGCAGCCTTGTTTCCATCTCAGTCGACCTTCTTCCATACTCATATATCCCCTCGCAGTTCACACATAATGCTGCGTAATCTCATTTTAATCTCTTTCCTTGGTAAGTTGTTCCCACTTCTTTTCCTTTTATGAATACGCCTCCCTTTTAGCCTGTGCATTTGCTCAGACGCCGGTCATCGGCGGAACCTGTAAACTGGGAACCGCCGATGTCCAGATCGGTGGAAAGCAGACACAGTTCTTCCTGAAATGCGAGACCACAGCCGAGTGAGTTCTTCCCTTTGCTTCCCCTCTGCTCATCCTTTCATCGTTCCAGCAGCGCCGAGGGTGAGGGTGTCTGGGTCGTAAAGTCCCGTGCCGCGGCCGCCGCTGCTCCAGCTCCGGCTCCAGCCCCATCGGCCCAGCTTCCAGTCGAGAACACCCAGCCACAACAGCATCCAAAGGCCCGCAAGCCAGCTTCTCCGAACATTTGTGGTCAGTTTCTTCTTCTTTCGGTTTGTGAAAGCTCTTAAGTCAACTAATGAGCGAGACGCACTTCTGGCCGCAAACAAACCTAGAGGTGATGTGGTCAACAACAGGCTCTAAAGTAGGGATGAAATGAGAATCAGAAAAGAATAAGAAAAAGATGAAGTGGAAGTAGAAATCCTCCGACATCATCATCCGTGTATTTTGCCATGTTTACTTATGCTTCTGATGGTGTTTCTTTTGCTTCTGCGGCACTGAATGAGTGTGTATTTATTCTATTCACTGAAAAATTACATACAAACACAAATAGTGGTTGTTGCCAGCATGGACTGGATCGATCACAATCGCCCATGTACTTCCTCTCCCTTCCTCTCTATAGTTTTTCCGTTTCACTCTCACCGAGGGGTTTCTATGGAATTCGGAGAAAAAACCGTAAACGACAAGGTCATTTGGGGTGTCTTGTCTTCGCGATTCCTGCTGCTCCGTCGGCTATTGTCCGCACTTGCGCACAGTGTGCTGAGAGCCGTCGGCGCGTGACCAAGAGGGGGGGATCGACTCAACAAATAGGTCAGTGGGGAGCAGAGAGCACGCGGGACGAAGAGCCGCAGGAGCTCGCCCGGTCTCCCGCGCCGATTCAGAAAGAAAGTGTTTTGTTTTGTCTCTCCCCCTTTCCGAGAACAAATTAATGAGGAACAACTTTTTGGGACGGGACGACTGATAAGAAATGAAAGAAATGAATGCAATTTCAGAGCAAGACAATGGAGCCCGCGAGAACGAGGCGTGCGCCGTGTCGGCCACTTGCTTGCAGGCCCACAACGAATTCCCGTCCTCCTACCTGCAATGCGACCAAACGTAGGGGGACGAAATGGGGCACAAGACACACTAAACGGCTTGTTTCAGAACTCTCCGATGGGTCCGCAAGTCGTGCCAGGAGGGCTTCCTGTTCAACTTTGAGCAACAAACCTGTATCGTTCCGAAGAGAATGAGCTCCCTCTCCCGTAAGTTTCACACTCCTTCGTTGCCTAACACTTTCCTATCAGCGCCTCCCCTCTCTAACTCTAACCCTTGCTCCAAATGCCGACTGGGAACTGCCTGCCGTCATGGCGAATGCATCCCTCTAACCACTTCCAGTAGGTTTCTTCCCTTTCCTCGAGTGCTTTCTAACCCTTTGCTAGATCTTTGTTCTGACGGATCACCCCCGAACGGCACTTGTTCACGAGAACCTTCCCCTTGTCCCCATGGACATTTCTGTACGGCCCAAAAGGTGTGCTGTCCTTCCACTGCTCTTCAAGCTTCCATCGGATGCTCTCTTGTCTGTACCATCGACGAATCGTGCCCCAAAGGAATGTCTTGTCATAACAACTGCTGCGAAGAACGGAAGCTGCTCCGTCATCCCAAAGTCTATCGATATGCGACCGTGGAGGCCACCAACACAATCTTCGAAGTGGACAGTGACATCTTCGATAGTGCCGCCGTCGAATCGCTTCCCACCCAGAAGCCTCAGCGCCTCGAGGAGATCATGGCACCGTCAATCACGCCCACTCCGACACGGACCACCACAGATGCAGAGCCACAGCGGCGGTGTTTGAGCAGCGACAGTAACGAGTTCACATCATCAGGTTCGTTCGTTTCTCCTCTTTTGTTTGCGGTCATTTTAAAGTATTTCGGAGAGGAGCGCTCCTCTGTTTACGAAGTAAATAGCGGCTAATGAGGAGCTAAGACGAACACGCACCGCGCATTAGCCACCAACCAAATTTTACTTTTCTAGGCGGAGCATCAAGTACATGCGGAGGAACGAATGCGAATTGCACTGCTGATGAAGACTGTCCCTCGACATTCAGATGTTCGCAGGGATGCTGTCGATTGGCAGTCTGTCCGAGGAGTCTGACGGCGGTCAGATTTACCTGCACGAGTCAATATCACTGCAGAGCGACCGAGCACTGCTTTTTCGGAGGATGTTGTCCCAAAACAATCGAATTGGCAGTGATCAAAAGTCAGCGAATTCAAAGCAAGGAAGAAGAGGGAACAGAGAAAAGCCAAGAGAAATTGGAAGTCGAGGAGAGAGTAATAATTGGAGACTGTGAAGTGGACACGAGAGTAAAACTGTGTGACATTGATAATGTCTGCCCGGATATGTCCGAATGCGTCGAAGGCGTCTGCTGCAAACAACCTCCCGCGGCACGATGCGGCAACGGACTAATGGCTCTGACGATCCCGTCGAGCTGTGATCTCTCAGATGACTGTCCCATTTCATCCAGATGCGAGTACGGGAAATGCTGTCCTCTCTTGACCGAATCGGACTCTGAATCGGAAGTGGAAGAAGAAACAACGCAGTCGACATCAGAAGATATTATCAAGGAAGAAGTCACATCAACAGCGACAAAGATTTGGAAGAAAACCATGAAAATAGAGAAGGCAGGAGGGTTGTCAATCAGCAAGAATGTATGTGATTCATTCTTTCGCTCTATCTTATCGTCCCCTATTTCAGAAATGTCTCTCTTCCCAATCATGCGACCTCCACAGCCTGTGTCCACCTGATTTCACATGTTCGCTGTCCGGAAAGTGCTGTAAACTGAATGTCAAGTGCCCGGATGGGACTGTTCCGGAAACTTCTTGCGAATCCGCCGACTCACATGACAGCTGTCCGTCCTCATCGCACAGATGTACCCTTCTGAACAAGGAACACTACGCTTGCTGCTATAATCCTGGTAAGCTTTCTATTCACTCACCGAACAATAATTCCAATCTTCGTTCAGAATCCTCTTTTCTCGTTGAAGGAAGTGTGACTGCAGTTGTATCCGAATGTCCACCCGGATCAGTTGAAGTCGATCCTCGATTCGGCACTTCCTGCCGTTATAGTCTCCAGTGCCCGTCTCCGTATTTTTGTACTCAGAAGGGACGGTGCTGCCAACTTTCCAAGACTATATAGGTTTGTTGCTCACTTTCTACGGGGAGATCACCAATTGTGTTGTTTTCAGAAACTCCAGCAACTATCCGAAATCTCCATTTGCCAAACACGTGTACATTGCTAACTTATACATTAAACTAACGATAAACCTTGCATGAAACTGACATCTAATCTGGCTTCTCCCCCCATTTTCTCTCCGTTCAGTTTCCTCAATTCATTCATACAGGTCAACAAGCCAGCGGACTCATCTGCACATTCTCTAGCTGCTCCAACTCGAACCCGTGCTCCGTCGGAACTTGTAACAACGGATACTGCTGCTCCAGCGGCTCCAACAATGCCCAGGCAATCATCGGTATGTCATCCGTCTCTTTTTGTCCGTCCGCACCCCTTCACTCCCTTCACTTTATTCAGATTCTGACCGCACCAGCACCACTAACACATCCAAAACCAAAAAAGCTAACAGTAAGAAGCATCGGAAGCCTAAAAAGAAACAGATTTCTGAGGAGAGCACCTCCGATCCTCTTCTTCAGAATGATTTTCCGATTGGCCCACCTGGATACGGGTTCCCAAAGCACCTCTCCAAACTGGACGAAGTGCTCATTAGAGCCCAAGGTGACGGTGGTGAGCGATCTGGCTCATGCGATCCCCACTAGCCTCCCTCTTTACAGTCTCTTGCGCCGGCGGATTCACTTCCTCGTTGATCTGCTCCGTCGGCTCAGAATGCCCTGCTGGCCTGCACTGTGACACTGCTAATAACCTCTGCTGCCCGCTCTTACTACCCCTCACTGATCCGAAAAATCCAAAGAAAAGAAAGTCGAAGAGAAGGAAGCAAAAGCAGGAAGAGATGGAGATGATCGAGACGACGAACGCGCCGGAGCCAGAGCGATTCTCGTCTTACTCCTGTGGATGCAGTAATCATTTGCACTTTCCCACACACTAACTTCCTATCCATTCGATTCCATTCTCATCTTTTTATTTTCAGTGTCCGGAGGATCCGGAGGATGCGTCGGATGCCAGAACGCCCCACAAGTCATCACCATCCGTATGCTCTTCTTTTTCGGGCAACCCTTCTAGTCGTATTGAATTTCAGCACAAAACTCGTGCCCAGGAGGAGGATACTCCGTTGGAGGATGCAGTTCCGGATACTGTGCCACCGGATACTCTTGCATCCAGAACCAGTGCTGCCCATCTTATTCCTCTGCTCCAAGAATCTCCGTCTGTATGTCATCTTTTTCTGGTGATTTTCCAAACCTCTTTACTTTCAGACAGCTGCCCATCCGGAGGATCGGCCGTCGGAGCTTGCATCTCTGGAAGATGTGCCAGTGGATACTCGTGCTACAACAACGCCTGCTGCCCACAGACCACCACCACCAACCCATTCGTGTGCACAGACGGAACCCAGGCTGCCGGAGGATGCGTGAACGGACAGTGCGGAACCGGATACACCTGCTCCAACGGACTCTGCTGTGCCGGAACCTCGACCACTGTCAAGTGCCTCGATGGATCCGACGCCGTCGGAGCTTGCATTCCTTCTTGCCAGGGAGACGGTTGCGGAGGAGTCCAGGTCACGTACTACTGCGGATCCGGATACACTTGCACCACCGGAAACATCTGCTGCCCAATCAACAGTTGCCCGAACGGAGGAGAGCCACTCGGACCAACCATCAACGGACTCTGCCCAACTGGATACACTGTCCAAGGAAACCTCTGCTGCTCCGCTACTTGCTCCGATGGATCTTCCGGAACCGCCGCCGTCAACGGAGTCTGCCCAACTGGATACACGCTCACGAACGGAGTCTGCTGCGCCTCGACTCTTACCTGCTCGGATGAGATCTCCATCGGCCCATGCACCGGAACTGGATACAACGGAGGATGCCCAGTCGGATACTCTTGCGATTCGAACGCTGTTAACTGCTGTCCAGTCGTCGACTACACCAATGAGAGTTGCCAAGTCGGACCAGCCATCGACGGACTCTGCCCACCTGGATACGTTGTCGTCTACATCCCGAACAGCCCGCTCATCACCAACGGAGTCAACCCGGGAACTTGCATTGACGTCCAGTGCAGTGAGTATTCTTTCCTTCTTCGTTCCAGACACGATTAGGGTGACACTCCTATAACTGGTTAATTTCAGCCACCGGAGTCTGCGCCGCCGCCAACCAAGTCGGAGAGTGCGATCAGAACACTGACACCGGAACGTGCCCGACTGGATACACTTGTTACACGACTGCTGGAGTCTGCTGCTCCACCACTACTTTCTCGCGCCTCCGCCTCTCCAACATGCGACCAATGGCCCAGAAGCCAGTCTACGGACGTCCACTTCACAGCTACATGCCTCGTAAGTAGGACTGTTGTTCCGTAGTCTTCCATCAAAAAGTGTGCAGTGTGATGTGTTCCTATCTCTGTAATTCTATCTCTCTCCATCCCGCCCCTCTCTCCACCTCTTCTTCTTCAGCTCGTTTCGGCGGACCGTCCGTGTCTCCCTCGTGCTCCGACGGATCTCTCTCTTCCGGCCCGTGCATGAACGGGCTCTGCGGCATTGGACTTGAGTGCCAGAACGGCCAGTGCTGCTCTCCGTCGTCCAAACAGACGGCCGGTCTTCTTCAGAGTACTCTGCATGCTTCCCCGGTCTCTCTTATCTTCCCATTCCAGGCAAATGTCCGTCCGGAGAGACCGCTGTCTCGGGATGCTTCCCCAACGGATCCTGCGGAACCGGCTACGAGTGCGTCTCTTCACTGAACCTCTGCTGTCCTCCCGGTCAGCCACAGCTCCCATCGTTTCCGCCTCACAACGGAAACAACATGAACGGTCTGAGCAACATGAACAACATGAACAACATGAACAACATGAACGGTCTGAACAACATGAATAACAACCGATTCGGATCGTCGTCGATTTGTAAGTCGTGACGTGTCTCATCACGCCGAAACACGTCCCTTTCTGTCTCTCTTGTAGCGCCGCGACCCATCGGCGCCCGCTGTCAACTCGACGGCGAGTGCGTCGGACACGCCGACGGGCTTTCAATGTGCCACGCAGGAGTGTGCCAGTGCTCTCCGATCGCCTACACGCAAGGAATCGCATGCGTTAGACGAAAGTGTAAGAAGCAGCGCCAGTGTGCTCCGCCTTCCCTGCATGCTTTTCGCTCTCCTTCCCTTGCATGCTCCTAGTCCCTCTTCCTAGACGTTTCTAGGCTTTCCATCCCTTCCTAGTCTCCGCTTAGGCTTCTAGTCTCACTTGTAGAGACCCTAGTCCGAGCACGCCCTTCACCTGCTTTCCAGTACTCATCCGACGTTCTTTCAGCTTTCCAAATGAACGACGACCCCGTAATCGACGCAATCGACGACAAGTCCAGCAGCAGCAGCCAGTCCGGCGTCCGCGTCTGAAGGTATCGGAGAACGAGCTGAAAGCCGCGTTCCGCCGTCTGCGTACTTCGTACTTCTTCAATAGTTCGTGATTCCGTGATTGCTCAACCTTTCCATCATCACGTTTTCTTCTATCGAATGTCTTTCTTCTAATGTTCTAAAACAATTCTCATTCTGTTTGCCAATTCACCATACTCCCCTTTCTTTCACTGTCTTTTCCATAACTTTGACAGATCGGTAATTCCCGTGGAATATGAGTCCTTCTTCCTTTTATCATTGTCCACACAGATGTCTGATATTATATATTCCTATTTATTGACTTTTAATTTATTAAATTATTGAAAAAAGAGTTTTATTCATAAATTATTTATAATTAAAACAAACCTTCCTCGTCACAAGGTACAAACACAGAAACACAATTCTTATCAGTTTGACAGATCAATATAAAAGCGAGAACATTTCGCCATCTCTCTCACTTGTTACATTCTTGCTTATTTTCTCTTCGGAACCAATGATCATTCGCCAGGCGTACAGCAACTATGTTTCCAACCAGAGGAAGCTTCCTCTCCCCAAGTACTCGAAGAATTCCATACAGAGAAGCCTTGGATCATCCGGAAAACTTCGGCTCTTCGAGTCTGAGGAAGCCGAATTGCATTCTTTGAATGCAGAAAACAGCCGGATGAAAGAATCAATTGAGAAAGAGAACAAACAATTGAAGAAAAGAGTAAGAATTCGACTGTTAGTCAACCAATATCTACCATTTCAGGAACAATATCTTTGTGTGGTTGATACGAACATTACCAAAATTTTCGAGCGTTTCGAGGGGAACAATAGCTGCTGGCAACCTATTTTTGAAGGTATCGGCTGCCTGATCACACTCAAAATATTCCACCCTCCAGACTATAACACTGCAAAGTTCAGTGCTCTCCAATTCAAAAGAGAAAAAAAGGAAGATGACCCGAAGTACACGGAAGCAATGGAAGTGAGCCGACCGTTTCCATCCAGCTTCAAATTGATTTTTCAGAAAATTCAACGTCTGAAAAAAGAGATTTTGGAGACGGAATCAGTTAGGGAACAAACTTCAGAGTCTGCTGCTCAAAAGGAAAGAATTGAGGCGCTGACGAAAGAGATGAAACTATGGGAGTTGAAGAAAGATCTGATCGATGAGAGGCTCAACAAAACTGCGAATGAAATGACTTTGAAAGTCCTCGAGAAAGTTTCGGGAGAAATGTTCGATGAATACATGAACAAAGTATCATTTCTATTAAGATTCCAGTTCAAAACAAAGCGAATTTGCAGATCATTTCTCAATTCAAACCGGTGTTCCAGAAGTATAATCAGTCGGTTGAAGGAGAACAAGGAGAGTTCAGAAAGATGTGGAGACAGACTGTCAAGACACTCCATGATCCAACGTTCCGCGCAGAAAAGTACTCTTTGGAATAGAAATTTGTAATTAATCATTTTGAAGTATGCCGTTCTCATTTAATGAATCTTTGACAATGACCAAAACAAATGAGAAGAAAGAAAGAAAGAAATGAAAAGTGTATTCTCGAGTACATTATAATGGTAAGAAAACTTACGGAAACTACTTGAGCCTTGGAAACCCTTTCAGATATCTCCGACATGGATTATGATGGTGTTACACACCGCTACTTTTTCTTCAGATGACACGAGAATTGGAGAATCAGTGCTGTTTTTCGCCGGATTCTTCATGTTATTCTGGTTTTGTGGAGCCGCTATGTGGAAATGCAGGGCTGGGCAATTGGCCGGCCCGGGCTTTTTGTTGGCCGGCCCTTGCCCTGGACCTTTGACCGACTTGCAATATTCCGATCGGACCCAAACTTTGTAGGCTTCTTTGACTTGAATTGAGGGCCATTGGGACCAAGTTTCAGCCCGATCGGATCGTCGGGTCCCGAGATATGTGGATCATTGGCCGATTTTTTCCAAAAAGCCCGGGCTTCCGGCCAATTTCGGCCAATGATCCACTTTTCTCGGGACCAAATAATCCGATCGGGCTGAAACTTGGTTCCAATATGCTTCAACACATGTCCAAGATGCCTGCAAAGTTTCTGTCCGATCGGAATATTGCAAGTGGTTCAAAAGTTCAGGTCAGGGGCCGGCCAACGAAAAGCCCGTGCCGGCCAATTGCCCAGCCCTGTGGAAATGGGAAAAGAAAGCACAATGACCGATCAGAAGTCTTGATTGTGTTTTGTTGATTCAAAGATTCTCATTGATAAATTCATGTGTTTCCCTCACAGTTCAATTCAGAACGTCTCAGCCGACCTTGCCGATTGTAACCCGAGCAAAGTTTGCTCTAGATGTTGATTGACCAGGACGGGCGGTCGACGTGTCGAATCGACAGTTCGAAGCGCTCAAAGCAAAGATTCTAGAGACGTTCAAAATGGTTAGTTTTCCTCTGTTCTATTGTGTTTCCTCTATGTTTTCCTTTCAGGCAAAAGGTATAAAACCTCCGTCAAACAACCCAAAGCCGCAGAAGCCGGCACCTAAACCAAAGCCTCAAACAAAGCCCCAATCACCGAATAAACCACAGCCTCAAACAAAGCCCCAATCACCGAATAAACCACAGCCTCAACCATATAACCAACCGCCGGCACAACCACCATACCAGCAACCTGTGCAACCAGCACCCGGAGGAGGTGGCGGGGGAGGAGGATTCGGACTTGGAGGAGGGGGTATCATGGGAATATTCGGTCCAGTATTGCAAATTATTACGAACATGATCAAACCAGCACCCACTCCAGGGCCACCAATCGTCGTTCCTGGCCCGCCGATTCCTTCTCCGGGAAATCCGAGCATCACCATTCCTGGTCCACCCGTGACAGTTCCTGCTCCTGCACCCGAACAGAAACCCGATTACCTGATCGTCGGCGTCTTCTTCGGGGGATTCTTCTTCCTCATTTGTCTGTGTGGCGCCGTCGCCTTTTTCTACTTTATCTATTATACTTCGCAGCAAAAGGCCAAGCAGGAGGAGGAAGAGAAGAAGAATAGATCGGCCACGAGATCGAGGTCGCGGACGAGCATGTCGAGAAGTTCGATGGGAACCACGCGTCGGAGTTCGATGGGAACCACGCGTCGGAGTTCGATGGGAACCACGCGAAGCACATACAGGACTGGCACGAGTCGGATGGGGACTACGAGAACCGGAAGGACCGGACACGGCAAGCACAGGTCTAGGCACTCGAAATATGGATGACTCGCGCATCATACATTTAACTCGATTTTCCCGTTTAATTAGCCGTAAGGCTTTCTTATCGCTGTAATTATCTTTTTAATAAAACCGTGCTGAAAAAAGAGAGAACAACATAAAAGCCTTTATTGGAGAAGACAACAAGTTTGAATGAACGATTTTAGACCTTCGAAACAGCTCTTTGTTTCTTCCCGTTTTTCATGAAGAAGAAGATGCCGACGCCGATGAGTGCACAGATAATGAGAACAAAAGCAAGGAATCCGAGCCCCACCGCAATCGACGGTTCGGCTGTGGTCGGGGCACTAGTCGGAGGAGGCGGCGGCGGCGGAGTTTCCCCTGGTGGAGGTGGCGTCGGCGGAGGCGTCGGAGCAGGAAATGGTGTTGGACTTGGAGATCCGATTCCCAGAAGATTGGGGACGTAGTTGAGAACAGTGAGAGCAGTTGAAATCAACTGAAACAGATGGAAGTGTCGTCGCGTTGGAGTACAATCTTACCCCTATCATCGTTAGAAGAGCAGACTCGAGTGATCGTTCTAAGATCAGAACAAGCAATGGCCGAACAGTGAGTAGCCCTTGATGGCCGAGCCAAGGGTCTTCACGGCGAAGTATTGAAAGAAATGATCAATAACTCAAATATTTATTGTTGATCCGAACAATAAATGAGTACATAACAAGTAAAAGGACGCTCTTCAACCAATAGACGAGCTCCTCTTCTTTCCCTTTGTCTTCTTTCCCCCAGTCGTTCCCATCGTGCTGCGTTTCGTATTCCCCATCGTGCTTCCCTTCGACGTTCCCATCGTGCTTCCCTTCGACGTTCCCATCGTGCTCGCCGTGCTAGTCGTGCTCGCAGTCGTTGTTCCTGCTCCGGTCTCCGCATCGGAAGAATTCTGAGAAGCAGCTGCAGCAGCCGCCTCCCTTTTCTTCTTTCTCCAAAAACAGAAGGCTCCAGAGCCACTGACAGACACGAGAAGTATCGTCATGAAAAGGAGAAAGACAACGACGGTCAACGTGTCGGAAACTTCAGTTGTGGTGGCCGGCGGCGCGGGCGTGTACACGACGGTGGAGCTGCCAATCGGCTGAGTTGGAGTAGACGCAGTCGACGGAGGCGGATCATCTCCGAACATCAATTTTGAAAGGCCTCTGGCAAGCATACGGAATGGTGCGAATAGAAGGCCGAACTGCAAGAGAGGGCGTCTGAGATAAATAATCTGAATAGACGAGGCAGCTTACCATTTTTTGAAGCTGTAATACTATTTTGTGATTGATGCCCAGTTTTTAAAAGGACCTGAAGGGCCATGCTCCCGTAACATGCAGTTCAGTATATCGCTCTCATTGCGAAAGGTTGGATAAAGGCCAGTAGAAAATAAAAAAATTGCTTTCATCAATCATCAAAAACTTCGAGATAACGGTATCAGAAACAGCAACTCCAAATCTCAAATATTTATTGTTGAATGAAGCAACAAATGGGTTCAAAACAAGTAAAAGAGCATTCCGCTCAGGCTCCAGACGTAGCGCCCGTCTTCTTTCCCTTCTTCCCCTTCTTCTTCTTTCCGCCAGTCGTGGTCGACATTGTGCTGGTTCCCGTGGTGCCGGTGGTGCCCGTCGCCGTCGTTCCAGTGCCGCTCTCCAGATCGGAAGCAATCGGACCGGCCTGAGCAGGAGCAGCCATCGGAACATTGTTCTTCTTCTTCTTGATGACGAAGAAAATGCCGACGCTAGAGGCGATCATGGCCAGAATGATAAAGACGAAAACGATGTAGACAGCCGTGCTAGAGACCTCCGTAGTTGTTGGCGGAGGGGCGGTCGTGTACAGAATGGTCGGTCCGGCGGTCGGCTGAGTCGGAGGAGGCGTCGGGGCTGGAGTGGGTGCCGGTGAAGAGAACCACCCAGAAACAGTGGAGATAGCGGACCCAATCCAATTGAACTGCAAAAGAGAACTCTTGAACAGGCGGACATGAAGAAGTACTTACCGGAAACATTTTTGACTGTTTTATGCCTTCCTCTGATCAGCCTTCGCCTTTTTATAGAGGCTTCAAAGGCCGAGGTCCGGTTACATTGAGGCTGAGGTTGTGGTCACGGTTAGTCAAAGGCCGGCCGATCACGAGAAATAATAGAGAAAGGACGGGTTTGACGAGACATTGGAAAGCGGATTGCTAATAAAATGCTTTAGCTATTGCCCGTATACTAAAAACAAACAAATTTATTATGAATAAGGCAACACTTTTAGTGGAATTCAAACAAGTAATGAGCATTCCTCATTCGGTACGCTCAGATCTCACCACTGGCATTCGTTCCACTTTTTCCTTTCTTTGCATTGCTCTTCTTTTTCTTCTTTCCAACTCCTCCCGAAGTGGTTGTGCCAGTCCGCCCCGTAGTCGTTCCAGAACGTCCCGTAGTTCCACTCTCTTGATCCATGGATGCGGTAGATGTTCCTGTTCCAGTTGCTCCGGATCCATCAGCAGCAACAGCGGCAGCAGCAGCAGCAGCCTTCTTCTTCTTCGATCTTCGGATACAGAAGTAGATTCCGAAGCAGCATAGAGCAATGAGGGCAAGGAAGAAGATGGTGATGATTATCAAAAATGACATCGAATAATCTGTCGTCACTTCAGGAATGGCAGTGGTGATCGGCGGATTTGTGGGAGGCTTGTAGGTAGTGGTAGGCAAACGTTGTTTTGTGAGACCTCTTTGAACTTGCGGCGCAATGGTTGTTGTGGTCGTTGTGGTCGTTGTCGTTGTGGTCCTTTTAGGCGGCGGTGGAGGAGATATAGCGTCTGAAACGTAGTTGATGACCGCTGCAACGGCCCGTGCAGGTGCAAGCAGGAAATCGATAAATCCCTGAAAGTAGCCGTGTCCACAATTGATTGCACTATGCTTACCATCCAATAGGAACTGTTCTCGAGAACTGACAAGTTTCCAAACTGGTGTTGATTTCAAAATTGGTCACTCGGTCAGGAAGGTAACGGAACGAGTTCCGGTCACCGAGTTCATGGACTGATAACCTAGGCTGAGGGGTACGTTCGTCAAGGGCTGGAGAACGAGGGAGAAGGGTCAAATATTGAGAGCACGGGGCCGGTGGGCGAGGGCATCGGGGCTGGCCGGCCAAAACAATCTTCACGATCAGTATTACTGCAAGAAGATGCTAACAAAACTAATTGCTCTGTTGAAAAAAGACGCAATTCTGGCAACTCGCAGCATTGTTTGGACTCTGTTCGAGCTCTTGCTCCCCGTTGTCATTCTGTTCGTTGTTACTGCGTTCATGGGCCAAGTAAGTAGCATTCAGGCGTCAGGATAAAAGCATATCTGATCATTTTCAGTTCGCCGACATTATGAGTAAAGCGGTGAGTCGGAGCGAGAGGGGTGGAGTGACAACTAAATTCGAAAGATTGAATTGAATTCAGATGGATGAAATGAAAGGCAAGACATTGGTGTATACAGTGGGCGCACCGATCATTTTCGGCCCTCCCACCGGTATTTGTGACGGAAAGATTATACCTACGAGCGTTTTCCTCCGGTAGGGAGCCAGCGAAGTTCACATTAGACATGATTCTATTCCCAGAAATGGAGACGATGTCACTTTTGATCTACTACATAAAAAAAAAGAGAGCTTCACCCTTTCAAACAAAGAGATCAAAAAGAAGTTGGGCGACTGTGAAGAAGTGTAAGGAAGTTCACTTTTCGTCGCCACTAATCTGTCATTTTTCAGCATTCTCTGTGTAGACATTTCTGGAAAAGACATTAAGATCAATGTGGCAGCTAGCATGGGCACGATCCCGATAGAAGATCTTAAATCGCCGATGCAGACTCTGTGAGCGCAACCGTTTTCCATAAAGAAGAACTAGTTGTTCATGTGTATTTTAGTAGCGACGCCTACATGTTTTCTGGAGTTATAATTGAGGCGGTACTTCAAGAAACAGATGATAGTGACAAAGGAAAAGGATGGTCAAAGGCGATTCACGTGGAAGAAATAGATGTGAGGAAAGTTGATGTTTCGGAGATCGCCCTCCCCTACTTTTTCTTGATCATCGGAATCAGCATGGCCGTTACTGTCATCAACGTCGCCCGGAACGTCGTCACGGAAAAATCGACCGTGAAGGTCAGAATGTCGATAGAACTTTCGGGAAAGTTCTCGAGTTTCAGCCCTACCTATCCGCTATCGGACTGCCCGGTTGGATGTTTTACACTGAACACTTCATAGCGACTATCCTCAAATCATTTATCACTTGCATCGGAGCAATGTGGTACTTCAAAGGAATTGAGGTATCTGCTAAGGTTCAATTACTTCCGGATGATCCTATTTTCAGTACGCGAGTCTCGGTGTACTGATGCTCGGAGCCATATTCTACATGATCGGCGCCATCTCGTTCTCCCTTCTCATCTCTTCCTTCTTCACAAATGCCAAACGCGGAATAGAAGGTTTGGTGCCTTATTTCAGTTTTCCATCAACAACTCAAATATCAGCATCCCTAATCGCCTGGTTCTTCCTCGTTTGCTTTCCGCTTTCCCAAGACGAGGGCGATCTGAGCGTCCTTCATTCGCTGAACATCAACTACGCCTACCATTTTTTTTTGTTGAAAGCACAACAAAACGCATTGGCTAACAATAAAATGACGTTCGGAGAGTTATTCAACAAGGAATATGTGGATGGAACTGCCGCAGGAATCTATCTTCTCATGGTCGTTGTGGATGCGATTTGGATGTTCGCAGCCACGTTGCTTGTGGACAAATATGGTGAAAAATTGGCTTCCGTCAAAGACTTGTTCAAGGTGATTTTCATGCCGGTGTGGGCTGTTAAGGATTTCTGTTCTAGAGCAACGGACGTGCGAAAGGAGGCGGCCATGAGGACCGGGACGTCATTTTAGAGGGTTGCATTGAGAACGAAAAGACGAGAAACCAAGCAGTGTCCGATGTCGAACTGAAGAACGTCGTGAAGGTTTATCCGACTGGCGAGAAAGCGGTCAACGGACTGTCCTTCCGAGCCATTCGAGGACAAGTTTCCATTCTTCTCGGACAGAACGGATGTGGAAAGAGCACGACGTTCTCGATGATCTCCGGAGTCGCTCTTCCGACTTCCGGATCGATCAAAGTGGCCGGGGTGGATGCAGTGCGACAGAAGGACAAAGCCAGAAAGTTCATCGGATTTTGCCCGCAATACAACCCATTGTACGACCGTTTGACTGTTCTGGAGCATCTCGAATTGGTGAATGCATTGAAAGAGGGACCGCCGAACAAGTTCATGGCCGAAGCGAAACAGCTCCTGCAGGCGATCCGACTGGCAGACAAGACGGGAACCCATGCCTCGAAGCTGTCGGGAGGAATGAAGAGGAAGTTGTGTGTCTGCATGGCAATGATCGGAGGGAGCAAAGTGGTCCTGCTGGACGAGCCGACGGCTGGAATGGATCCTGGCGCCAGAAAGGACGTCCAATTGATGCTCGAGAAAATCAAAGTGAACAGAACAATCCTGCTGACCACTCATTACATGGACGAAGCGGAACGACTTGGGGACTGGGTGTTTGTGATGTCGTACGGAAGGATGGCTGCCAGCGGATCTCTGAATTACTTAAAGAAGAAGTTCGGATCCGGATACGTGCTCACCGTTGTGCTCGATGTGAAGAGCGACAGGAAATACTCGACGAAACTTGTGGAAAGCATCTGTTCACACATCGTTCCGAGAGCCCAGCTTGTAATTTAGTTTTTTCTGGTTATTTAATGCGGGAGTTTTTCTAGAAAGATCAAAGAGGACAAATGATCGAAATGACTCTTCCCGAGGAAGAAAAGGCAAAGGTTCTTCCTCTCCTGAAGACAATGGAAGATGTTATCCATAAGAAGTCAAACAGCTTTGGTTTATGATTCACACAGATGTTCTTGCAGGTATACCAGCAAGAACGTGAAGAATCTACCGGAGAAGCTGAAGGAGAAGATCAAAAGACTTCGAGTGACGACTCTTGGACTCTCTCTGAGCTCCCTCGAAACTGTGTTCATTCGGATCTGCGATGAGTGCGACATTGCGATTGCCCGCGAGAAGAATCTCGAAGACAAGAGAGCTGTGGCCGAAGAAAGCTATGAGAAGCTGATGAAATTGAAGAGAGGTGAAAAAACGATGAAAACTGTTGGAAGCCGTCAGTTTCAGAAAGCCGAGTCTCTGGATCTTCCCTGCAATCTTCCCAGTTCACCACATTGATCCGCAAGAAGTACTACTACACAATCCGTAACATCTATCAGTTGCTCTTCCAATTGATCATTCCCGTTGCTATTGTGGTTTTCGGATTGCACATGGTCACGCTGAATAAAAGTGAAAGTGAGTGGAATAAGAAAATGACCATGAGGATAATTGATTTCAGTTACGAAAACTTCCGAGACCCTTGATTTGAACATTCTTCCAAAGTGCGTGGCTGTGATGATGAAAGGTGACAAAGCCGACAACTACGATGAGATCAAGAGACAACTCGAAGGACATAAGAAGTTGAAAGTGAAGGAGGAACCATTAGGGACCGACCACCAAAAACTCATCACGAAATATTATGTAAGAAGGACGGGAACAGGTGTTTACTAGTTGCTTCTCTCTCTCTCTATTTTAGAAGGACACGCTCGGATTCGTTGTCGAGGTGAATGACGGCGTCGCCAAGATCTTCTACAACAAGAGACTCGCGCGGGCTGCTCCAGTTCTGACTATTCTCGCCACAAACTGGTTCGTCAAAGATGGAGGGTGGTCCCTTAAACTCGAGTGGTTGATTTCGGATACCGAGAAAGCTTCGGTGAGGGAGAACATGCGTTGTGAAAGTTGTCAGTATAATCGACCGATTAAAGAACGAGTTCATGTTGTTGATAACGATGGCGTTCTTCGTCACGCTCGCATTCGCTCTCGTCACTGCTCCGTATGTCCAGTTTTCTATCGAAGAACGCGTTTGCAAGTTTTCTCATCAGGTGCCGTCTCTCTTTCTATTTTCTCAAACATCCTCCATTGCAGCAACACTTGACTGGAATGAATCGGATGATCTTCTGGTCAGCCAGCATCGTTTGGGATTCGCTAATCTACATTTTCTTCTGCGCCGCCTCCATCATCTGCTTCGTGGCTTTCAAAATGTTCACTAACGTCATCAATCTGTAAGTCGCTTGCACAAAACATCATACTGATAGTTGTTCAATTTCAGCATTCTCATGATGTACGGAATCTTTCTGTTGGCCATTCTCCCTATTACCTACGTCGCTTCATTGATCTTCGAGTCTGCAACAAAGGCATCCACTCTTCTGATTCTGTACCAGATCGTCGTTGGAGGAATTGCTGTCACGGCTCTTATGCTGATGATTTTGGCTAAATCAAACTCGGCAGTGATGACGGTAAACGATCTCTAGTTCTACCAAGATCCTGATGTCTCTTTCAGGTGATATTCTACACAATCTGCCCACCAAGTGCTTTCATGTTTGGGTTCTTCAAAGCCTTAATATCGGCAGATCTCAAGAATCCGGACGGAATGGCGGCACAGTTTGTGGATTACAAAACGATTTGGGAGTGGAAGGGAATCAGTACGCTTGCAGTCACATGATCTTAACGCAATGGTTTCTTTTTCAGTTCGTGATATATTCTTTTTATCTCTCTCCTCTATCATTTTCACCGTTATTGTTTATGCGATGCAGAACAGGAGCACACGTGTCGCCATCTTCGATATGAGACATAAGGTCGAGAAACCGATACCGAAGAAGCCTGTGGTGAGAAATGACAGTGAATACCAGACTAATAATCATTGCATAGAAAGCCTTAGCTCCTTGCAAAGCAGTCGGTTTCGAAGAACAACTGGTGCGCAGAGGGAGAGTGAAGGAATGCACGGTCGTTGTGAAGGCAAGATCAAGAACTCTCCGTGATCACTCATTTCAACGGCACCTTTCAGGATTTGGTTCGTGTTTTCGGGAAGTTCCGAGCCGTCAACGGACTGTGCGTAACTGTACGGAACAACGAGTGCTTCGGCCTTCTGGGGACAAACGGAGCAGGCAAAACGACGACTTTCGACATCTTGACCGGACTCAGATTCCCCAGCGGAGGATCTGCCACGATTGATGGAAAGGACGTTGTCAGACATAATGTGAGATCCAATCTCTATTCTTTCACTTCTCGAAATTGCTTCAGTATGTTGGTTACTGTCCTCAATTCGATTCGATTCTTCCGGATTTGAAGTGCATTGAGGCCCTTGAGATTATGGCTCAATTGCACGGATACACCGAACCGAAACTGGCTGTGAACTACGTTTTAAAGTGTGTCGGAATGGTGGAGCACTGTCAGAAGCACTTCCGAATGTGCAGTGGAGGACAGAAAAGGAAGATTTCGGTGGGAGTTGCCATGTTGACGAGGGCTCGGTGCATCATGATGGACGAGCCGACTGCTGGAATCGATCCGAGAGCTCGTCGTGAGATCTGGGAGATTCTGGATTGGATGCGGGAGAAGTCCGGAAGTTCCATCGTGCTAACTTCCCA
Source organism: Caenorhabditis sp. 36 PRJEB53466 (assembly GCA_946814055.1). Classification (NCBI taxonomy): domain Eukaryota; kingdom Metazoa; phylum Nematoda; class Chromadorea; order Rhabditida; family Rhabditidae; genus Caenorhabditis; species Caenorhabditis sp. 36 PRJEB53466. The sequence goes on from CAMPFS010000003.1 coordinate 3,864,595, forward strand.
CTCGATGGAGGAATGCGAAGCTCTGTGCTCCAGAATCGCCATTCTCCGCAAAGGAGAGATGATTGCATTGGGGACGAGTCAGGATCTGAAGTCTCAATACGGAAACACGTACACGATGACGATCATGGTGAACAAGATCAGTGACAGAGAACGAGTGTGCAGAGAGGTGCACAGGAAAATGCCAGAAGCCGTTCTGAAGACAGCGATGACCAATATCACGACGAGTCTTGTTTGGGAATTGCCGAAAAGACAGAAGGACAAATGGTCGAAGAAGTACGAAAAAGTACAGAAATTGGCGAGGAAGCTGCACGTGAAGGATTTCATGCTAACGCAATCGTCGCTCGAGGACACTTTCATTAATCTGACTGATTGATTGAGTCTCTTTTACTTGTTGTTACTTGGTTATCTGTTCACAGAATGAATGTTTTTTTTGTTGAGAACTGTGTATTTTGAAGAAAGGAAAGAGAGTACATTCACGTGACGGAGAGGATGCAGGGTGACGAGAGTGTGCGCGTGTTTGTCCAATCAGCTGATCGATATGTTACTTTGCCTTCATTTTACATTCTCCTTCTAGCATAAATAACATAATGACGACTTTAAGCAAAAAGAAGCAGAAAAATATGGTGATGCAATCGGGGGTAAGTGGTTTTTAGCGGATTTGTGAAACTTACATGATTTTAAATTACTCTGAACACTTGCAGGTGTACCCAACTGGAAAACCCAAAAAAGTGCCAGTACAGTACAAGATAACGGATAATTATCCATCTGAGAAGAAACTGAAGAATCGAGAAAAAGAGTGGGAAAAGGAGAATCTGGAGTTGGAATTGAGTCGGAAGGAAAACGAACGAGCGAAAGGAATTGTTTTGGAGAAGGTATGTGAAACTAGTCTTTGAAAATTTTAGAATAGTTCAGCAACTTGATCTGCTTACCATTATGGCCAAGTTGAGCCGGATGAAAGAGGGGATGAGCAGCAACAATGAGATAGGACAGTTTATGATGATCAAAGGTAGGTTGCTTTATTGGCATCGAGAAAGTTGTTCAGTTTGAGAGTATCTTGAAACACGAGAACGGATATTCTTGAGCTACTTCCCGCCCATGGATAATGATACGAATACCGAGGACGTTCTGAGAGTAAGCTATTCCAAAAGCCCCTTTTCAGCCTGTGTAGAATCCTTCTAGAAACTAGCTGTCCTACGAGACGCCTTTGATGAATTGATGATCACCGAGGCTCCGCATAGACAGACTGCGAACACGGAGAATCTGTTGAGGTTCAAATTTCTGGAAATAGAACTGATGGACAACAGTCTGCTCTTTGGGGAAGAACAAAAAGTGAGAGAGCTCCCGTAAGCACAATCTTTCAATTGTTTTTGATCAGAGAAAGGCAATGCTGAAGGAAATGAACGAGACGATAAACGTCTTCAAGCTCCGCGTGGTTGCCGAAGTCAAATTCCTTCAGGAGAGTGACCCGCGGATGAAGTTTCTTCCCGAGTTTTCCCATCTGCGTTTTCTCACAGCCAAACCTGACCCCACCCCCGCACTGTTGTACTTTTAATAGAGATCTCGTAAACAGAAGAACATCTTAAAATAAGCATACATCGTGAAGCTCCTTTCTGATTTCTCCCCTTCTACGATGAATAATGAATGTTGTCTTTGGAATTTTTACGAAGAAAGTGCAAGAAATAAACAATCGACAGAGCATTGAGTGAGCACATGTGGCTCGAATTGGGCAGTATAAACAATAATGAATTGGATTAGGGTTGGAAAAGAGCATCAAGGATCAAAAAGAGATGAATTCCACCTATTTAGTTTGCAGAGCTGTTTTTCAAAGTGTTATTGTTTCTCTGCATCTCGTCGTATCTCCATCTCTCTTTCTCTCTTCCTCAATCTGAGATTTGACCTCAAGCTGGAACACGGAAAGAGTCACTTCTTCTTCATTTTTTTTTGAGTAGCCATCGAAAATGCGCGCCAATGTTGCGATTCCACCGCAGTCCGCCGCCGAAATAGCGCTGGGATCTCGGAGCCGAAGAGCTGGTGATCCAATCTGCGGGCGGTGCCTGTTGGCGTCTCCAGAAGCGCCGGCTGCTCTGCCGTTTAATATACAGAAAGAGCGGAGAGTCGGGGCGAGGAAGACGGAGTGTAAAGCGAGTTTCGGGCAGCCGGAGCAGCCTCCGAGAGAATCTTCTCCCGCTTCGGAGAGCACTTTCACACTATTTCCACCCGCCCGACTTGAACGGGGGGTGTTTTCAGACGTATTCTGTTTTCAGACATTGTATATTAACTGGTTGGTGTGTCCTTTTTGTGTTTCCCGCTCCACTGGACTCAGGTCTCGGCCGCTGTGTAAAACTTTGGCCATTTCATCATTTTTGTGTGTTGTTTTTCAATTTTCCGAGGCTTTAAAACCTCGATCGATGGCCGAGCCTAGCGGAGTGGGATTGCAACCTTTTTCAGGGGCTAATATAACGGATTGACAATTCTAGAATTAAAGTGCAAGTAAAGCAATGTTTTCTAACTTTTTCTCTCGATTGAAAGCCGCGAGCAGACGGCCTTTTGACCCCCGACAACTGTGCATTACGGAGGGAAAAAGAAGAAGAAGCAATGACCTCGCACAGTTGGCAGCATCTTTAGCTGACAGCCCGATCGATCAGCGATACTCCTCAATCAAAAGTTGAAGGCGGAAAGTGGAAAGTAGAGAGCGAATTTTGATAAAAGACGGATGATTGCTTGAAAGTGCGCGCACTCTGCAGATATCTAGATCCGCTTCAATCCCACTTGTCGCAAACATCCGATGCGCTTTTTCAACTTTTCCACTTCTCTGAAACCGACCCGAATCTTCGTATGATTCCTTTCGGTCACTGCCTTTATTTGCCCCCGACCTTTCCAAGCTGTTCCGTATCTGTCGCTGGCTCGTGTCAGCCCGGGACACGACCAAATCGAACACTCTCCAGATGTTTAGTAAAAAATGACAAAGTGCGACGGAACCGTCCATTTATATTATAAATCGTCCGCCGTCCCTCTGCTCTCTGTTTGCAACACATCGGCGGCGGTCGGCCGGCTGTTGGCCGATCGGAGCGCGCCTCCGGATGATTGAGAAGGCGTAGTGTGTAATGTGTAATGCTCTTTCATTTTATCACAGATTTCCAACCTATGCATCTCCTTTTCTTGCCTCTTTTCCCCTTCTTTCCCCTTCCTTTCAGCTTCCGTTCATGATCTGTCTTTATCTCCAGAACGACTCCATCTTTGGGTAACGAGAAGTCGATCCGTGACTAAAATGTCGCGCTTAAGACTTCTCGGCTGGACGGCAGCCATCATGCTACTGTCGTCGTTCTACACTGATCGGTCGGTCCTCTTTCGATATCTCCCATCTCCAGATGTCGAATGTTTTTCAGGATAAATGTGGATGCTGCCGCTGCTTGCAAAGGATGCGCCCCACCATGCGTCTGCCCGGGAACAAAGGGAGAGAGAGGAAACCCGGGATTCGGCGGAGAGCCAGGCCATCCAGGAGCACCTGGACAAGATGGTCCCGAAGGAGCACTTGGAGCTCCCGGAATGTTTGGTATGTTCTTCGATTGCTAGAATAAACAGATGAGATTTACTGGTGTCAGGAGCCGAAGGAGATTTCGGAGACGTTGGAGCGAAGGGAGCTCGTGGAGACCGCGGACTTCCCGGATCTCCAGGTCATCCTGGACTCCAGGGACTTGACGGATTACCCGGTCTGAAAGGAGAAGAAGGAATCCCCGGATGCAACGGAACCGATGTGAGTCTTTTCTCGTTTTGATTTTTGACCTTTCTAAAAGTTGTACTGCGACAACGAGGAACTATCTGTTCACTGAAACATGATCTCTCTGGCCATGTGTTTTTTGTTTTCCCCGCAGTTTCGCAAATTGACTCGGCTACTGCCTCAAAAAACAGCGAAAGTGAGTGAAAAAGAGGAAAAGAGAAGGAGATGGCTAGATGGGTCGGCGTGCCAATGTGTGTGCAGCCGTCATGTGTAATGCCATGACTCATCCGTATCTCTGCTTTGCTCCGCTCTGCGTACGTGCCCGCACTACTCAAACTCTGCACTATCAGTCCCTCTCATTTCAATTGTTTCAGGGATTCCCTGGTATTCCCGGATTGGCTGGACCGCCAGGACCACCAGGAACAAATGGAAATCAAGGAAGACCGGGACTCTCGGGACCGCCCGGAGAGGGAGGAGTCAACTCGCAAGGAAGAAAGGGAGAGAAGGGAGAGTCTGGAAGATCAGGAGTCCCTGGATTGCCTGGAAACTCTGGATACCCAGGACTGAAGGGAACCAAGGGAGACTCAGGACCGTACGGATTGCCCGGATTCCCAGGAACTCCAGGATTGAAGGGAAGAATCGGAGTGAGAACTTCTGGAGTCAAGGGAGAGAAGGGATTAGTTGGACCCCCAGGACCACCGGGACCGCCAGGATCCTATCCATGGGCTTCGAAGCCAATCGAGATGGAGGTTTTGCAAGGACCAGTTGGACCAGCTGGTGAGCAGAGCACAAAAAGAAAAGATTATGAAAAAAAAGGGTTTCAGGAGTGAAAGGAGAGAAGGGTCGTGATGGACCAGTTGGACCGCCAGGAATGCTCGGACTCGACGGACCTCCAGGATATCCAGGACTGAAGGGACAGAAAGGAGATCCAGGAGATGCCGGACAACGCGTTAGTCACAATAAATAGTTGTTCTTTTCAACATTCATTTGCAGGGCAAACGCGGAAAGGACGGAGTTTCCGGAAGCTACGGAGAGAAAGGAACTCAAGGAGAGCAAGGAATTCCAGGAGTCCCGGGATACGCAGGAGTCAAGGGAGAAGCTGGAGAACCTGGATATCCGGGAAGGCCAGGATTCGAAGGCGACTGCGGACCGGAAGGACCACTCGGAGAAGGAAAGGGAGATCCAGGACCGCGTGGACCACAAGGATTCGATGGAGTTCAAGGGCCGAAGGGTTTGACTGGACACAACGGACTTCCGGGACCAGTTGGACCAAGAGGACAGGTCGGAGCACCAGGAGCTCCAGGAGTTCCAGGACTCGACGGATTGCCAGGATACACTGAGAAAGGAGACCGCGGAGAAGACGGTTACCCAGGATTTGCCGGAGAACCAGGGCTCCCAGGAGAGTCTGGAGACTGCGGATATCCAGGAGAGGACGGTCTCCCAGGATACGATATCCAAGGACCACCAGGATTGGACGGACAGTCTGGAAGAGACGGATATCCAGGAATCCCAGGAGACATCGGAGACCCAGGATACTCGGGAGAGAAAGGATTCCCAGGAACCGGAGTGAACAAGGTCGGACCAGCAGGAATGACTGGATTGCCGGGAGAGCCGGGAATCCCGGGACGCATCGGAGTCGACGGATATCCAGGACCACCAGGAGCGTCCGGAGCACGAGGAGACGACTGCGGCTACTGTCCGGACGGTCTTCCAGGAAACGTGGGAGACGCTGGATTCCCAGGAATGGATGGATATCCAGGACCGCCAGGACCGAACGGAGACCACGGAGACTGCGGTTATCCAGGACCACCAGGAAAGGCAGGCTTGCCAGGAACGGACGGTCTTTCTGTAAGTATTCATCACTATAAATACTTTGTAATTATCAATTTCAGGGATCGCCAGGACTTCCAGGAATCCCAGGTTATCCGGGACTGAAGGGAGAAGCCGGAGAGATCATCGGGCCAATGGAGAATCCGCCTGGAATCTCCGGATTGAAGGGAGAACGCGGTTTGCCAGGACTGCCAGGAAGACCCGGAAATGAGGGTCTTCCGGGACTGCCGGGAGGACCGGGACAGGACGGATTCCCAGGACTTCAGGGAGAATCCGGACTCGTCGGAATTGACGGAAAGAGAGGACGCCAAGGAAGTGTAAGCTCACAAATTGCTGCTTTGAATGCATTCATTGTCTGATTTCAGTTGGGTGTCCCAGGACTTCAAGGACCACCAGGAGACTCATTCCCAGGACAGCCAGGAACTCCAGGATACGCTGGAGAGCGAGGAGCTGACGGACTTCCGGGACTCCCAGGAGCTCAGGGTCCGCGAGGAATCCCTGCCCCACAGAAGATCATCAACCAGGTGGCTGGACAGCCAGGTGTTGACGGACTCCCAGGTCTTCCAGGAGAACGAGGAGCTGATGGACTTCCAGGACTTCCAGGACCGGTAAGCGGAAGAAAATATACTCAGTTTAAAGAAGTAATCTTGTCTTGCTCAGATCGGACCTGACGGATACCCAGGTGCCCCAGGAGAGCGTGGAATGGACGGAGTTCCAGGATTCCCAGGACTCCACGGAGAGCCAGGAATTCGCGGTCAACAAGGAGAAGTTGGTTTCAACGGAATTGACGGAGACTGCGGAGAGCCAGGTCTTGATGGTTATCCAGGAGCCCCAGGACTTCCAGGAGCTCAAGGAGAGACCGGATACGGATTCCCAGGACAAGTTGGATACCCAGGACCAAAGGGAGACACTGGAGCTGACGGACTCCCAGGCCAAGACGGATATCCAGGCAGAGATGGTCTTCCGGGAACGCCAGGATACCCAGGAGAGTCAGGACTGGCTGGACTTGATGGAACCCCAGGACAACCGGGATTGCCAGGAGAGCCCGGACTCGTTGGAATTGACGGAAAGAAGGGAAGAGATGGACCGCAAGGACCGGCAGGAGCCGCCGGTGTCCCAGGATACCCGGGAGAAGCTGGAGCGCCAGGAACCAATGGACTGGACGGATACCCGGGAGCCCCAGGAGATCAAGGATATCCAGGAGCACCAGGACAGAATGGACTTACAGGACCAAACGGATTCCCAGGAGAAGACGGTCTGGTTGGATTCCCGGGACTTCGTGGTGAGCATGGAGAGAACGGACTGCCAGGATTGGACGGAGAGTGCGGAGAAGAGGGAGCCCGAGGACTCGACGGACTTCCGGGATATCCAGGAGAGCCAGGAGCTGATGGTCTACCGGGACTTCAAGGAGGAAACGGATATCCAGGATTGGCAGGAGAGGTCGGAGAAGCAGGAGAGCCAGGACTTCGTGGACAGCCAGGAGAGCCAGGAAACCTTGCCTACCCAGGAACTCCAGGAGACGTGAGTTCACAACATTCACTATTATTATTCTTATTTTCTAATCCGTTTAGGTTGGATACCCCGGTCCAGATGGGCCGATTGGTCTTCCAGGACCAGACGGTCTTCCGGGATTGAACGGAGAACGAGGAGAAAACGGAGACAGCTATCCAGGAAATCCGGGAGTTTCGGGAGTTCCAGGAGATGCTGGATATGATGGTCTTGATGGAATCCCAGGACTCCCAGGTTATCCAGGAGTCACTGGAATGCCGGGATTGAAGGGAGAGTCTGGTCTGCCAGGACTGCCAGGAAGACAAGGAAACGACGGAATCCCAGGACAGCCAGGACTTGAAGGAGACTGCGGAGACGAAGGATTCCCAGGAGCACCAGGACAACCAGGATATCCAGGACAGCAGGGAAGAGAAGGAGAAAAAGGATATCCGGGACTTCCGGGAGAGAACGGACTGCCTGGACTGAGAGGACAAGACGGTCTGCCTGGATCGAAGGGCGAGAACGGAATGGACGGACTGCCTGGATACCCAGGAGCCCCAGGACAACTGGGATCACCGGGAGACGTCGGATATCCAGGAGCACCTGGAGAGAACGGAGACAACGGATTGCCAGGAAGAGAAGGACAACCGGGACTCCGCGGAGAGCCAGGACAGCCAGGATTGCCAGGATTATCAGGAAGAGATGGACAGCCAGGACCAGTTGGTCCAACAGGAGACGATGGATATCCGGGAGCTCCAGGACAAGACACCTACGGCCCGCCAGGACAGGCCGGAGACAATGGATACCCAGGACTCGACGGACTTCCGGGAACCCCAGGACTTGCTGGAGAGCCAGGATCGCCAGGACAATACGGAATGCCAGGACTCCCAGGAGTTCCAGGAGAACCAGGACTACAGGGATACCCAGGAGAGAGTGGTCTCGTTGGAATTGACGGAAAGCGTGGACACGATGGAGCTCCAGGAGCCCCAGGAGCCCCAGGACTGGACGGGGTTCCAGGACTCGAAGGAGACTGTGGAGATGATGGATATCCGGGATCCCCAGGACAGCCTGGAAGCAACGGATACCCAGGAGAGCGAGGAGTGCCAGGATTCCCAGGACAATCGGGACATCCGGGAGACGCTGGATATCCAGGAGCACCAGGACAGCCAGGAATCAAGGGACCACGCGGAGACGACGGATTGCCTGGCCGTGACGGACTCGATGGACTTCCAGGACGTTCCGGAGCACCAGGAGTGCCAGGACCAATGGCTCTCGATGCCAAGAATCCACCAGGAGAGCCAGGAGACAATGGATACCCAGGAGAAAAGGGATACCCAGGGTTGCCAGGAGATAACGGTGAGCATTAAACTGCAGTTTTCCTATTTGTTTTTGTGTTTATTTCAGGGCTTTCCGGACCGCCAGGAAAGGCAGGATATCCAGGAACGCCAGGAGTTGACGGATACCCAGGAACGCCAGGACTTTCGGGAACTCCGGGCAACGGAGGAGACCAAGGATATCAAGGAGAACGCGGACGTCCGGGACTTCCAGGACTTCCAGGAACCCCAGGATACCCAGGAACGCCTGGAGGATGGGCTCCGAGCCGTGGATTCACCTTCGCCAAGCACTCTCAGACCACCGCCGTTCCGCAATGTCCGCCAGGAGCGTCGCAGCTCTGGGAGGGTTACTCTCTTCTTTACGTGCAAGGCAACGGACGTGCTAGCGGACAAGATCTTGGTCAGTCAATAATTAACAATCTCTGTCTGAATTCCAGCTCTTTGCAGGTCAGCCAGGATCTTGTCTCTCCAAATTCAACACGATGCCGTTCATGTTCTGTAACATGAACAGTGTCTGCCACGTGTCGAGCCGCAACGACTACTCGTTCTGGCTTTCGACCGATGAGCCAATGACGCCGATGATGAACCCAGTGACGGGAACTGCCATCCGCCCGTACATCTCACGCTGTGCCGTCTGCGAAGTTCCCACTCAGATCATCGCAGTTCATTCGCAAGACACCGCGGTGCCACAGTGCCCACAGGGATGGTCTGGCCTCTGGTCCGGCTACTCTTTCGTCATGCACACCGCCGCCGGAGCAGAGGGAACCGGACAAAGTCTCCAGTCTCCTGGCTCTTGTCTCGAAGAGTTCCGCGCCGTTCCATTCATCGAGTGCCACGGAAGAGGAACTTGCAACTATTACGCCACCAACCACGGATTCTGGCTTTCCATCGTCGATCAGGTAAACTCTTTCTTATCCTCACTCATATCAAGTTCATTTCGTTCGCAGGACAAGCAGTTCCGCAAGCCAATGTCGCAGACTCTCAAGGCTGGAGGCCTCAAAGACCGCGTTTCCAGATGCCAAGTCTGTCTCAAGAACCGATAATCACAGTCACTTTCTCGCTATTATCTATTTATCTTTCTGCTACTTAAAACAGCCTATTTCATATGCAAGAGTTCCAGCTTTGACTGCCAACAACCGCCACCTTTTGTCTGTGTGATACATACCGTAATTTTGAATTCTCACCCCGACTTACTCTACATGGCATCGTTAATTTTTATTGCCTTTCTCTTAATTTTCCAATGCCTTCACCTTCTTCTTCTTCTTCTTTCTCCAAAAACTAATAAAACTCTGAATAAAGTGTTCCGAACAGTAAATGACGCTGCGTTTCGGGTCTCAAAGATCGCAATCTTGCCTCTTTTCCTCGCATTGCCCGTCCAAATCCTTCCCGAGATGAACAGCAATTTGTTGCGGATGCAGTTTTCCCGAGACGCCTGTCGTCCGAGTAGATAACATGCGCATAAATAACTGGTTTGTCTAACCTATATATCCTGGTATAAATTCTCCCGAAGACGGCGGCCAGCTGTTGTCATTGTCGTTGCTCTTCTTCTATTTCTTCTTCTTCTTCTTCTTCTTCTTCTCGTCCCGCCTGAAGTTCGTGTGATAACTGGCTTCGAGAAGAGGGCCGGTTTCCTCCGAATTTGCATCTTTTCTCACACGTTGATACACTCGCCGCCAGCCGAATCGCCGCAGAAACAGGAAGATGAATGCATGGATAATCAGTCGCCGACTGCCGTCTTTCGGGGGCATTTTCCTGTTCCAGGCAACAAAACAAAGTGTCACCGCTTCTTGTGATCCAAACTGAATGATTCGAAGTTTCTGATCAAAGAATTTTGGTGAGGTCGTTCAAGAAGTAAGCTGGAATCCTTGTGGATCATCAGAAACAGCAATCCCATCCACATCTTCGTATCATCATATCAATCACATAAAGATTTCCATTCCATTCGATGCTTTTCTGGTTGGCTAGGAACCACAGAAACACCGAAACAGTCCGGAATTCTTACTTTCCCTCCTTCTTTTCTTTCCCTGCAGATAAAGTTCGCATGAACTTGTCTGCCCATGCATCTCGATTTATCTTTTCCCTGAATTCCTTTTCTCGGGAGAAATCGTTCTTCGAACATCGCATATTCATTCATTTTCCCGTCGCTCGACCCCGTCTCGCAGCACTTTTTGCCCGTTCTCCGCTCAATGACGCGAATCGGATCGGCACCCGACCACCTGGAAAACTGAACGCTTTGCCGGTTAGCGGAAGGCGTCGCGCACGTGTCCGTTCACGGAAACAGGCGCGGCGACGAACTGATCGATTCGGCCAAAAACGGCCGCATCGTCTGCCGATCCAGGAGACGGAGACGTCGAGAAAAGCCGTCGTTGCCTGCGAAGAAAGAAAGACTTTCGATTTGCGAAATCCTCGGAAGACACTTTGTACGCCGCCGCCGCCTCCAGAAGAATACGGACGACCGGTTGTTGACGCACACTTCTGAAAGAGTAATCCCTTCTTGTCTCCGTAATTTATTCCCTTCTTCTCTTCGTTTTTTCGTGATCGTTCACCCCCAATCCGCACATTATTTCACATAATTAGTCAATGTTTTCCACTTGATCTACTTTCTGTTCCCATTTTCATTCAATGATTTTCAGGCCCAAAATGGAGCTGTCCGAGTTCTGGACAGAACTCAACACATTCACGATCTATGGGCCCAACCATACCGATATGACGACCAAGTACAGATATCCGTAAGTTTTTTAAAAAAATAATCTATAACACAGAAATTTTCAGATATCACTTCCCGTTTGAGCAAGTTGAAGATCCGCAGTTTTGGACACACCTTTTCCAGAAGTACTGGTACCATTCGGTCACGGTTTCTGTGCTTTACTTCCTCATGATTAAAGGTCAGAACGTTTTTAGCAACTTTTGCTGACTTCTTGTTTCGCAGCGATTCAAAAGTTTATGGAAAATCGGAAGCCGTTCACTCTCCGCTACCCACTGATTCTTTGGAATGGGGCACTCGCAGCTTTCAGCATAATTGCCACGCTACGGTTTTCCGTGGTATGTCTTCTAACGAACTTTGGCCAAGTGAAAGAGATATTCATTTCAGGATCCTCTCCGTTCGCTGTACGTCGAAGGATTCTACAAAACGTTGTGTTATTCGTGTCATCCGAATGACGTGGCTGCCTTCTGGAGTTTTGCATTCGCCCTCTCGAAGATTGTTGAGCTGGGGGACACGATGTTCATCATTCTGAGAAAGAGACCACTCATTTTTTTGCATTATTATCATCACGCAGCCGTGCTCATTTACACTGTTCACTCAGGCGCTGAGCACACAGCCGCCGGTCGTTTTTACATCCTCATGAACTACTTTGCTCACTCTCTCATGTACACTTATTACACGGTTACTGCCATCGGATACAGACTGCCAAAATGGGTTAGTTTTATTTGCCATTTTCTAACAAAAATCTTAAATTAAAGGTTTCGATGACTGTGACCACTGTTCAAACAGTTCAAATGCTCGCTGGAGTCGGAATAACTTGGATGGTTTACAAGGTGAAGTCCGACTACAACATGCCGTAAGTTGTCCGATACCCCAGCTTTCCGAACGTTTCTCCTTTCCAGTTGCCAACAGTCCATGGCCAATCTCTACCTCGCCTTCGTCATTTACATTACTTTTGCCATTCTTTTCATTCATTTCTTCGTCAAATCATACGTTTTGAAGTCCTCCAGAAAATCGGTGAAGAAAGATTAATTATACGGATAAAAGCTGCCTTTTTGCTCCTCAATTATTTTCTGTCTTGCCAATAAATTACATATTTATGATAATTTAAAAAAATTGGATAGATATCAAGCCTTTGGCTGAATAGCTCCCTTCTCGATCAGATCTGGGATCTCGACAGCCATCCACGGTCCGAGCCCTAGGGCGAAAGCGTGAGCGATCCCGAATTTGGGTGTGTTTCTGGCCCACAAGGGCTTGAAATGTTCCGATAGGCAGATCTTTCCACCGCGGTACATCTGTAATGATTTTTCCATCGAATGGTTGCACACAAAAATTATTAACCTTAGCAGTCTTTCCATCCAATTCTGGCAGGGCGATCTCCGGAGCTGTCACCGGATACGTGATTGGAATGTCGAATTCAACGTCAAACTCGTACTTGACCATGTTATGGAAGTACCAACACTTCCCGAACCATTTGGTACCAGTTTGGTTAGATTCCAATCTGAAAAATCAAATTAATCTTTCTGAACGCATTCCAACGGGACAACTAACTTGAACCAGTCTCTGTCACTCTCCTTATTGTTCTTGACGGCGGCGATGATGGATTCGTATTCTTCCTGCAGCCAACTTAGGAATAATTTGATTCTGCTCGATTTAAAACCTACTTTCAGCCTTTCAAGCCACAAATCTCCATCTCTTGGACTCGCTTTCGTCTTGCACAACGGGATTGCCCTCAAACTAGACTTCGTTTGCTCATCCATGCCTGAAAATTGAATGTTCGTTGGAATTTGAGGGACCATAGTGGAAGGTGAGAACAAGAGCGGATGTCTTTGTAGAAAAAGGCAATCTCAAAAGTATTACAAACAGTGGGAGTGCATCAAACAAGGCGAAAACAGCGGAAAAATAATTATTGTGTTGGAACTTTGTGCAATTTGACGTCGCGGTGTTTATCTGCGTACACCACCCAACATTACACGACAAATGTTTCTTCCGCTTCGTGAGAAGCGGGACTCAACGATCAACAAAACAGAAGAAAGAAGATAATGCTCGGTGTAAAGATCATAAAAACAAACAAATTTTCCTCAAAAACTGAACTGTATAGCTGAGCCTCCGGCTCCTCGAAAAAAAGCAAAACGACGGTGAAACACTAAACATTTTTATTGGACAAAGATTGAAGATTCGAACGAAAGTTTAAGTGCGTGTGAGAGTCTATTTAATGGAGGCAATCGCGGGTTTCTCCCGGGAACGATCCGGCCAGTTGAATGACTCCGGCGTCATAGATTTTCCTGGCCACCTTTCCGGAGCTAATGTAGCTATCCGGAATCTTGATGGTGAACTTGCGCTGGCAGGGCTTGATTCCGTCGTTGCAGTCGTGGTAGATGTTCAATTTGGGGTCGATCGGAGTGACCTCATCCTCGTGTCCAGCGATCTCGAAGTCTCCATTAGCGTTCGTCTTTCCGGAGGCCATCAGATCATCAGCGTCCACACCTGGAATCTGACGTTCCGGATGATTTCAGACACTCAGAATACCTCTGTCATCGTCGTACAACTTGACAAGCACTCCGACTGCCGGCTTTCCGTTACAGATGAGTTTTCCACGGACTCCAGCGGACTGCGTGTTGCCGATGAGCGCCGAAGACAAGGAAACGAAACAGAGAAGGATGAGAAGCTTCATTCTGGAAATATAAAAAATTTTAGGAAAAGATGGGAAACTGAGAAGAGATTGGAGCGAGTCGGAATGAGCCATCAGGGACCCGATTAATCACTAGGACCCTCCCCTTTCTCTCTTGAACAACATGTTGACGAGGAGGAAGTATCTCAAGCTGAGAAGGAGAAAAAGCGAGAGAAAGAGAAGTAGTTTTACGTATTTGATCGGTGGACGAGTCAAGATGAGTGGATTTGTTTCCATAGGAATTGGGGGATTACGGAAAAGAGCAAACAACACCTGAAAATGGATTACGAAGCAGATTACAAATCAGAAAAGATACCGGAGGAATGTATGATCAGAGTTCCGTCCCCTGCATTTTATATTACTCTCCCGCACACTCTCCCTTTTGTATTTTCCCTTTTTGTTCGTCATGACGACCCGAAACAAAAAAAGAAAATAAAGAAAAGAAAAGCAGAGTCATCGATTATTCATCCCCTGAAACATCACTTTTCTTTTCTTCCTATTTCCCGTTTTGTCCAGTCCCAACAATGCCCTCTTCTCGCAATTTCGATCTGGAATACGATGATTACAAAGAGCGGAGGAATGCGGCTGGAATGGGAAGTCGGGCGAGCTCCAGGAACGGAAGATTCAAGCCGATCGACGCGGAGAAAGAGAAGAAGAAGCAGGAAGTCGGAGAGTTCGGACTGTGAGCTGTTATTATTTTCTTTGAAATCATCTCAAGTTGGTTTTCAGCCCCAGCAACGAGTACCAAATGCAGGGATACAAAGAGAAAAGATCGGACGTGGGAGCGGACGCGCTTGCCTCCGTGCGAACCCTCAGAAACAATCTGAGAGTGATGTCGCTGGAGCATCGAGACAAGGACGAACCGGTCAAAGCTCATTTGTGTCAGTCTGCTTGCGACGACCTTTCGAAAGCCGAGAGGCAACTGGTGGAAATGAGTCACCGACGGAGTGATGCCGTGGTCAGAGGAGACACGAAGCAAGTGGAGAAGATTGCGGCGGACATGGACAGGGTAAAGTCGGACGCGATTCGGAACGCATACTCTGATTTGATGATGGATGACGGGACGATGAAAGCGTTCGGAGTGAATTCGAAGTGGACTCCCGATAAGAACCCGATGCCGCCGGATGACTGGAAGCCGATGACTCCGATGAAACCGAGAAAAAGAGCAGAAACGCCGAACGGAAGAAGGACGGAGAGCCGACAGAGTGTCCGCGGAAACAATGATAACGGAGAGAGACGGATGAGCACGAGATCGGCGGAGAGAAGAATCATTCCGAAGGAAGAGACTAAGGTAGAAACAAGATAAAGGGTGAAGAGAAGAGGATGTTTCAGCCGAAACCCATCCGGAAGAATCAACGGCTTTCGGCAGTAGGTCGGGAGCCGGAAGCGATCCCAGTGGAGACTCCCTTGCTGAGTGGTTCCACTGTTCAGGACGATCCGTACAAAATGCCAACTTATGTTGGGTGAGTTTTATTCGATTTGTCCGTCCCAAAAGAATGTTCAGAAAATGTCCACATTGTCAGGTGACTGAGAATGGATTGGGAAGATCTGGAGGAATGGAGAAACACTATTCAAGGTACTGTAAAGTGATGACAAGCTGCAAGTACTGCATGAAGTTGACTATGGTTAGAACAAAATGAGACTTTTCTTCTAATCGCTGTCCAGTATTCTAGGTCTCCCAACTAACAGATCACATGATTTATCGATGCGAATTTCTGTTGGATACAATGGAAGCGTGTAACGAGTGCGGATTGGCGATGGACAAGGAAGATCAGAGGAGAGGAGCGGGCCATCCGATGTGCAGAGGTCGGAGACCGCCTTCAGGGGCACAGTGGTGTCCGTTGTGTACGATTGCGGTGGAGGATAATGAAGAGGTGACACAATTGAGCGCATCTTTCTGAAGAATTCGTGTTCAGGGCTGGCGGGAGCATCTTACGAGCAACTGTTATAATAATCCGAGACGCGACGGTCCGGAGAAGGATCCATGGGAGATGAAGCAGGAACAAGACGACATACTGTAAAGTTCATGAAGTTCCATAAAAATGAATGCATGCGTTTTCAGTAGAAAAGCGAGAGAGAGGAAGCAACGTGAGAAAGAGGAAGAAGAAGCACGGAAACGAGCAGAGGAAGCCAGGAAACAGCAACAAGTGATGGTCAATAACAGTGGATATCCCGGAAAAATGATCGACGCCGATAAACTGGTAGTGGCCCTTCAGGAGATCCAGGAGAAGAAGAAGGCGGAGAAGAAGAAGCGGCTGAAGGAAGTAGAGAAAGAGAACACTGCTACTTGATCTTTCATTTCACTAATACATTTATGCCCGATTCATTAAAAAAGATTCTCGGATGTGTTCCTTCGATCGGCCTGTAGTCGTCCTTGTTCTGCGGACACCCGTCATCCGCCCATCTGCTGATGTCCATGTTGAAGTAGTGCATGTGATCGGGAGTGGAGAGGTTTTGCACTTGACTACTGCAAAGTCGAAAGATTTCATTTATTACTTCTTTTTCGATAAACAAACAACCTGCAAAAGGGCTGATCAGTTTGTTCGCAAATCAGAAAAGGGTCGCCTTCTCGCATGTCGTTGTCGTACCAAACTTCAGTTCGCGGGTGATAAAGTGCAATTTGATCAATGTTATCATAAAACGGGACTCGCGGCGCGTAGTCATGTGCATGAATGATATGGTAGGAATAGGGGAACTGCGAAACACCGTTGGATGTTATCAGTTGGTTTTTCGGTTTCACTCACATGCATACTGTGCCACAGAGCGAATTCATAGTCGGTGCATCGAGGACAGCCGAGCAGGATCACCTTCATGTTAAACGGATGGCTCATTCCTGTTTGAGCGATGAACGCAGAAGTGATCAGAGCGATCGATGCGCCCATCGAATAGCCAGTGACCTGGAGAAAAGGATGGAAAGATGGAAACGAATCCAGCACACCCAAAGCTCATATTCTGGGTACAAATCTAGAAGAATCTGCAGATCTTCCCCCACTCCGCTGTCCCAAATCGAGTAAAAGTTGTCGGAGAACACTTTAGTCACCCGTCCGATGTTGAAGAACGGCACAGTGCCGCTGAAAACGAACGTTTTTGAGTAATCACTATGACAGTTGCTACTTGTTGTTGCCAATTTTGTACAAATCGTAGTACTGATGAGTTCCATGCGAACCACGGAATGTGACGGAGACGACTTTTCTCGAGTGATCGAATGCAGTGTATCCGGAGCAAGTGACATCGGAGAAAAGAGAGGAACAGTTGGATTCGCGGCGTTTGTACACTGTCATTGTGGGTAGATGATTGCTGGATTCATTAAACTCTGAGAGGTTGGTTGGGTGACTGAACGTACTCAAGACATGTCTGCGGATCATTGCTTCTGGCTGCTGCCACCACTGGAACTATCGTATACCTGACGAACTCATCGTCGTAAGAATACTGTAGGCCAGGCAGCGAAGGGCAGTTCAAGAGCAACTGAATGACGTATTCAGAAGAAGCACGTGACAAGATTAGAACTTACATCAACGAGTTTCGTGCAGTTTGTCCTATCAGGCTGCCCGACGCACTTGTTGTCTTCCAAACAAAACCTGCAATTGCACCATTTGCATTGCTTGCATCTTTCCCCGTAAACAGACTGTGCTCCCGCCTGCTGCAAACATTGCCAGCAGTCTTTGGCTGAAAGTCGCAGAAAGAGGTGAAGAAGGAGGTAAGCGGCCGGAGAGGGAGGCATTCCGAGGGTGCCAGCACTGCCGAATGACTGCCAGAACCATTGATAAAACGGTTTATCAGAGAAAACTTGCGAGAACCAGAGAATACGGCGCTTTATCATCGCGGCTTCGACTTGTCTACAAAAACTCAGTCTCCACGTTCAAGCCGACGTGAAGAAAGAGAAATGGCAAATTGTTCGCGGTGCCTGAATTAAGTCTTTCCCGGTCGCAATGCAAGAAAAACGACCTGGATTAGAACATTTGTAATTATACTCATTTTCAGGATATTTGTTTGCGTCCAATGCTCCACGCCTATCAACTACAAGGATTCATCCAATTGAAGTTTACAGGCTCGTCAAATATTCAATTCGGAAGACGTTCAATCCGAGAAGTTGAAAAACCGGCGGATCGATGATTCACTGCTTTTGATGGTGGCGATTGGAAAGAATTTGACAATTAACAATGAGCTCGATTAACAAGAAAACCAAAATTCGACGCGGAGACGTATATACTGTGCCCTGAAAGAGTTACGAATCGCTTCGGGCCGATTACGATCGTTACACAGTGGTCATTCCGGAACTGAACGAAAAGCACCCGATCGATCAGCTCATCTCGTTCTTCGACCGTTTCAACGTGGACATTCGTCGCGAGGACGAGTTCACCCGATGTTTGGCGTGCAACTCTCGACTTTTGGTCAAGATTCCCAGCCCAGTCCTTCATTTTCTTCATCAGTACTGTGTCATCCACGTACAAAATGTTTATCGGGTGGACATGTATCAATTCCCCTTAGAAGGCGAGTCCAGACACGCGAACAAAAAGAAACCCGTTTGTTATAGACTGGTGGAATGAGATGCTGGACATTGATCCGAGAGATTACGATGGTGTCAAAGTGGAAATGAGCCGTCCAACGCCTGAGAGCAATTGGATTGTGGCCACGGTCCCCACCGGATGTCTTCATATCACGTAAGCTTTTGCGAAAAGTTTCGGGCTCTATAGAAAGAAGGAAAAACTGAAAATTGTGAGAAAAGGAAGGTACATTATTGGAAGCGGGACTTGAGTTGACGGTTGAGTTGCATTGCGAGGAATCCAAGTCCCAGCTGTAAGAGAGTTTTTGTGATTCTTCGAGGGGTCACTGTTGCATACATGTTTCCAAATTTGACACAGTCCAAGCATGTTTGAGCAGTGTTTAATGGAACGAATAACAGGAAAAGAGTTAGAGAAACGTGCATTTTCACTTGAAAATTGCAAATAAAAGCTATTATCAGAAGAACGAAATCAAATGCGATTGGCAGTTTCACGGCCGATACTTTATAATAAACATTCATATGAAATGGAGCAGGAGATCATTCAGATGAGATTCATGGCTGAGCATACGCACTGATGTTAACAGGACATCCAGCATGGCCCCAGCTCGGAAGATTAATGTTGAAGTAATAGAGATGATCCTCCGGATGCGCAGTGTTATTCACCTTGTTGCTACAGTAATCTCCGTCCGATTCCGGGCAAATCTCGAATGGATCGCCGACATTCATGTAGTTGTTGTACCTGAATTCTCTATTATTTTATGAGGGCAAAGACTATTAGCATAGCTCACCAGACTTCGGTTCTCGGGAAGTAAAGTGTCGAATTGGTGACTGCGTCAAAGATTATCTCTCTGGAAATAGGGTCGTAGCGGTGTAAAATGTGGAAGTTGTATTCGAACTGAAATTAATAAATTTTATTGACAGTCTTTGGTCTGTGTTCCTCACAGTAGCAGTGTGCCACGCGGCAAAGTTGTAGTCTCCGATTCTCGCGGCGCCCATCACAACCACTTTCATATCGTCCGGTTTGTACAGGTCAATGTCGACCACATAACTGGAGGCGGTGTAAGCGAGCGACGCTCCGAGAGAGTGACCATTCACCCACAGTTCGTAGTTCGGGTACTTGTACTTGAGATGGCGCAGATCTTGGCTCATTCCGCCGTTCCAGAGGTACATGAACGAATCATAAATAACTCTGAATATTTTTCCGTTGGTCTTTGTAAAGTATGACTTGATTCCGCTGAAATTCCTCTTCCAATGTCCAGCAGACGCCTTCCTCACTCACTATTTGAGCATGCCTTCGTGGTAGTCTTGGATCTGATCCGGTCCATGCGCTCCTTTGAATGCCATCACAATTGCTCTTCTCTTCGTGTCGTAAGCAGTGTACCCGACACAAGTGACATCCGAATAGTTTGTTGAGCAGTTGACAGTACGGATTTGATACAACTTCATCGTCGGAATTTGGTTGCTGAAGTGCCGCCAGAATGTGTCTAGTTGTGACTTGTGAAGTGAAATTTGCGATCATATAACGTGTCATAAAACGGAGAAAGACACAAAGATTAGACCCACTTGAAGCACAGCTGAGGATTCTCGTTTTGAGCAGCCGTCGCGATGACCATCATCTCCGATCTCATGAATTCGTCGTCGTATCCGTATCGGGGAGCAGTAGGACAGTTCAGTGGAACCTATGACACATCAGAATATGGGAAAGGAATAATGAACTCACATCGATAGAAGTTGGGCATGTTCCAGCAGTTGCATTGCACACGGAAGTCTCGACGCACCATCTGAAACATCCCATAGATAAAAAAAAATCCTAAAGCTTCGCCCCAACTACACCTAAAGATCCCTCCATTAAATCTCTCATAAAGTTTGATTTATGTAACGTACACTCTGCCGGAACCAACACAATCCGCACAATTTTCTGCTCGGTTAAACTGCACAAATGAAACAAGTATGAAGAGGAAACGGAGCATTCTGGAGTGGAATAGACACTTTGCCGAAGCTTATCACACTTGTCCGACTCGTTTTATACACTCTTTTCTTATCAGCCAAACGTCACTTTGTGTCTGCCAAAGTTCGGAAGCCCACTTATCCACTTCATTAGGCTCCTTTTCCTTTGTTTCCACTTGAAACTTTCCCTCCCGAATCCCGTTTACAGACATCTTTTTGGCGGATTTCGAGTGGTCCCCAGTCCAATTACCCGTCTCTTCTCTCCCGTTTTATGCGGGCCACCACTCTGCAAAACCTCCATTTCGTTTCCGTTTTCTGCATATCTCGTAGATATTTGAACAACTGACCGCCTCGTCCAAATGCTAATGCGACCTGTTTCGTTTCATGAATTCCCAATAAGTTTCCTCGTCTTCTCGTGACGTGGCATCGTCTGTTTGCACTTGCCAATTCAATCAAAGACGTCATTTGCAGGGGCCGTAAATTTCGGGTCATGAGGATGCACCCAAACCGCTTCCGGCCCTTCCCGGGTCCAACACAGAGTCTAATGCGGATTCATTCTGGATCCTGTCCGCCAGTTTCAGTTCTCTTATCCAAAGTTAACAAAATTAACAAAGCTGGAATGATTGCGCCTTCTTTTTTCTTCTTTTTCGCCGTCTGTCATTCACACTCTTTCCCAAACAAACGCTGCTCTTTGGATCGGTTTTCGGACTGCTTATCCACTTGAAAGTGCTCCTCCTCCTTCCCCATAAATTATTAGATTTCGTTTGGAAGATGCGTCGTCGAATTCTTGTCGTTTCCTTATTCTCGCCCCTTTTTCTTCCCCCTCTCAAACGTTTTGTCCATTCTTCTGAACTCTTTTGATCCCCGCTCATCAATTTGCACAAACGTCTTCTCGCATCACATTTCAGTTTCTCCGTTCTCTCCCGGAAAGCCGTCCGGAGCTCCTTCGTTTTGCTCCAGGAAGTGACCACTCCTTATTAATAACTCACTTGGTTTTCTCCTAATTGGGACGCCTCCCCTCTCGGTTCAAATTGCTCTGTTTACGTGGAATTTCTGATTTTTCGATTTCACGACGTTGCAATAACGGACTTCTGGAGCTGTCCCCCGGTTCCCTAGACTCTTTGTTATCTCACTCCGAAAGTACACATCTCATAATTACTTTAATAACTTTGTTCTTTGTTCGTTTACGGAAGTCATTTAATAGAGGCAGTCTCGAATTATTCATCACAAAGATCTCTTTCTCTGATTATAATCCAAACATAGAATCTGCCGTCGCAACAGTCAGAATACGTGATCACTTCTTCCTCTAATGGATTACTTTTTCCTTATTGTGTACTTTTTTCAGAACGAAAACAACGCGTGATCCTTCCGTCCCTTCTTGCTCAGGTTCTTCATAATGGTGAGTTGAATGAATCGTGCAAATGCGAAATGGGTCAAACGGCCACGACCCGGCTCTCTCCTTTCGTAAAACACGTGAACGACGCGACAGATTCGGTAATTAAATGGAAGAAGAAACGGAGAAGGAGAGCGCTCTCTTTTCTCCAAAACGGCTGGTCATTCTGGTGTCCGGCGGGCCCGTCCTCATTTGATTTCGACACCCAACCCGCTTTGTTTCTTTTTTTGCTCCGATACTTCCGTCCGTTTGAGACGGCCTTCTGGGCCAATAGATTATGCAAAGAATTGACGTGGCGTCGGACAGTTCTCTCGGCAGAGACCGTGGGAGTTTGTTAGTCGAACGCATCACTGTTGCAACTGTTACTTTGTTATTTTGTGTGACCATCGCTGATGTTTATCATATTTCTAAGTGTTTAACTTACTAGTACTTTTGGAAAACTCTCAGGGTGATACAGTAGGATATGCTGAGTCGAAATGTGTTGTCAAAAGATAAGGTCACCTGAATCTTCAAAGTCAAATCCTATAGTACAAAATGGCAAACGCAGCAATTATCATTTGATCAGTTAAATTTTGCTCTACACGATTTGGCTAGAACAACTAGAGTCCGAACCTAAGAAGGTTAGCTAAAAAAAACGTTCCTTGGCAGATGCTCCAGACGTTCACATCCTTCTGCCATCTGTTCCGTTTCCTTTCCAGACGATGTGTGAATTCCCTTTTTCTTTCATTTTCCTCATTTTCTTCCTTTCCGAGTGAGCCCAGCTCGTCCACCGTGCCCTTTTTCTCATCAAGTTTCTAATTATCCGATTGTTCCAACAAAGTCTCTGCGCCTCCGCTCTCTCCGCTCTTCATCACTTCAGTAATGTTTGAGAAAGTGTCAAAAACGGCAGAGCAGCTTGCTCAGGGGCTCTCCCCGATCTCATCACTTCGATTCAACGCCATATTGTATTTCCTTTCATTTCGTGCAGCAAAGTAGAGTTTGCATACCAAACCACACGAATAAAAAGAGTTGAAAGTTGTTATTCTGTTTATAGAAATGCATGTCGCCCGTGGTGTGCACCGGTGTGCAAATTGGCCAAAAAATTGAATAAGTTGGACGTGGTTTATGTGATTAACAGACCGCGATTCCTTTATTTTCCCGGTGGAAATTGGCCGTTTCGTCTCGGGAAATGATCCGAAAAGTGGAGAAGAATAGGAGGAGAGTGACCGGTTGGAAGGTCGACGGACAATTAGAAAATCGTCGACGCAATTGGTTCTTTTTTGAATTTGGACTGCTTCCGAACTGAAGAATGTTGGAAGATGTCCCTTTTCGGATCATTGCGAAACTCACGAGATTCATAACTCTTTGCAAAACTTTTCTCATTCGGAAAGTGATTACCGGAAACAGTTCATGATGTTTTATGATATGCCATGACATGTCATTATTCGGGAATACCTCTTTCTTTTCGTTCTTTAGACTGTCTCCGTTCTTCGGGAGCCACGTGCTCTTCGCTCAACTGTTACCTTCGTATTCTTGATTCAATTTCAGCTGGTTTATGTTTTGGTTTAATATTCATTCGTATTTTTCCGAGAAAGTCGTTTCACGTGTTAAAAAAACTACT
This sequence comes from Caenorhabditis sp. 36 PRJEB53466, assembly GCA_946814055.1. NCBI lineage: Eukaryota > Metazoa > Nematoda > Chromadorea > Rhabditida > Rhabditidae > Caenorhabditis > Caenorhabditis sp. 36 PRJEB53466. The sequence goes on from CAMPFS010000003.1 coordinate 3,887,784, forward strand.
AGCTCCGTGCGTCCGCCCCTTCTGATCCAATCAGTTGAAACCCGGAAACGTCCCTTTCGCCTTTCCGGCCTTTTTTTCTGAAAAAGGGCAATTAATGTCCGAATTAGTGTAAATTAACGTCCTTTTCTTTGCTGTCTTTTTCTCTGCCATATTTCCCTTCGCTCCCATTTTGTTTTATAAAAAAAGAGAGACGAAGGGCTTCATCGCCCAAATGTTTTGAATTGCCACGTCATCGCTTCTGAGATGCCCTTTATAACGTCGCCTCCTCCGCCGCCTTCTGCTACTTCAGTCGCCTCAGGCAAATAAGTTGATTAACTTCATTTCGACTTCTGCCCCACGTGCAAAATCTTCTGACGGACCATCGACTGAAGGTCTTGCACGGCTCCATCTCTTTCCGACATCTTTTGATTTGTGAGCAACTCAAGCGCCATAATCGAATTCACTTTGGCGTTGCGAAGAAAAAATAACATCAAGGATATAATATAAAACAATCTCACCTCTCAATGTTTCCTTTCCGTTTCCTCCTCGTCCAGATTGTTCTCTTTTTGCTACAACGGGAGGCGAGAGCTGGGAAGGAAGCATCCAAAACTTGTCAAACTTTTTTTTTTTTGAAAGCTGAGCCACTTTTGGAGTTTGATTGGTCAGACACCATGCAAATAAAACACGGAATTGCCCCTTCCTATCCTTGCATATCCTCGTCACTTCGAACCTTTCCACCGGAGGGCTTTGTCAAATGTCGGGGCTCAGAACCATCGTGCTGTTGCTTAGTGTTAATCCCATCGTTTTCCCTTAGTATCCATCATATTCCTCATCTTTCACTTCCTCCGTTTTCTCTTTCGAATTCCCAAAAAGCGTCCATTCTGCGGGGCGCCGATAATGGAGGTGAAAGTTCGGTTGCAATCCGATACACGGGCGGGAGCCTCTTTTCTCTTCCTGAGCGACCACCAAATGTAGGCGTGGCGGCGTAGTGTTTCCAGACATTTTCGCTCCAAAACAGAACGCATCTGCACTCTCCTGTCCCTTCTCACTCTCCCCATCCGAACGCCTGCAAACGTTCTTCGTTCAGATTCTCATGGAAGATGTCGAGGTCCAGCAGATGGACAGAGTCGCCGCCATCGTCATATTCCTGGTAAGATTTTTTATCCTTCCTTCTTTTTGCAACATTATCACTTACATCTGACTTTCAGACAAGTTTCATTGGCTTTGTGTGCAACACATTCATCGCCTGCTACATCAAACGTCTATCGTTGCTCCGTAATTCATTCGGACGTCTTCTGCAACTTCAGGCGGCCGGAGATGCTGTATTTGTGCTTGTTTGGGCTTTCTACTTTGCTCCAGTCCTCTTTTTGTGAGTCTTTCTCTCCCGTAAATGACTTTTACAACGACTGGTCTGGCCCGACGAAATTTGAGATTTTGGGAGCCCGTCGTTGATGATGCCATGAGCGGAAGTGCGACTCCGTCGGAGCGTATTCAGTTTCCAGAAAACGATACTTCACATTTTCAGCGACATTAAACCGCTGCAGTCATTGGGAATCGCCTCCAGATTCGCACAATTATGCCTCATTTGCTACGACATCTCCATCTACACTCATCTCGTTATTTCACTAAACAGGTTGGCTCCAGAAGTTGCCCATCGTTTTCTTACAGTACAATTTCAGATTCATATCCTTGTACTTCCCGACGAGTTACCAAACGATATTCACGGAGAGGTTCACGACAGTCCTCGTCTGTGCAATCATCCTTATTTCTTTCGGGTTCTCCTGGTTTCTCATCATCGGTACAGTACTTTAATTGATTGGAAATCCTCCAATTCTGTTTCAGTTGACTGTCGAATGGGATTCTCGATCCCGAGATGGATGCTCGATTATGTGAGCCCTCCATGCGAGATGATCAACGTCTATTACGCAGAGTTCTTCCGGTACTCCCTTTTCCACCGTAATCCTTCTAACGACATTGTTTCCAGGGGCCTTATCGTCATTTCGATGTTCGCCATCACCAACAGCTTTACTTTCTGCCGAATGCACATGCACAACCGGAAGAAACAGTCGGCGTCGACGTTCGAGACGACGCAGCAGAAGAAGCGGAGGGCTGTCGAGACTGCGTTTGTGCAGCAAGTGACGTTGCAAGGCCTGCTCTACGTCATCGAACTCGTCACTTACTTCTACATCTCCAACAGCTTCCCGGTGCCTCTGGACCCCGAACTTCTGTACCAGTCTCCCAACCGATGGCCCAATTTTCTTCTGACCACGTACGCCTGGATACTCGTACACACTCTCGACGGGTTAGAATCTGAAACTGTAGAATGAACCTCAATCAAACCGTTTCAGAGTGATCACTTTGATATTCAACAAACAGTTCCGGAGTGTCTTCCGTCATCCATTCAGGTCTCAAGTCACGATGAACGTCTCCAAAACTCCATCGAGGTGAGCGAAACTTCCTTTCTTCCAAATAGTTTTCCCTTGTGATTTTTCCCTATTCCAACCCGTTTCAGGAGTCTGGGTGGCGGCAAAGAAAACATGCCGGTTATCATTTTATGAGAGTACAATTGTTATTTTATCCGTCTTTATTACCAGTTATCGTATTTCGGGTCTCCTTGGTCAGTTATCCGTCCGCCCGTGCAGTCCGTCCTTTCCCTCTGCTTCTTCATTCCCTTTCTCAGATTTCATCTGTTCTTGAGCACATTCTTACCCAAACACACATTCAGTTTTCTTTGTTACACTCTTTTCTTCCCTCTCGAACGATTTTCTTTGCAGACGCAGTCGATTTGTGACCAACCGAGACGATTCGAATCGGAAGAAGAGCTCAATCCTCGCGTGTACGTTTATTTCAAACTCGAACACTGGATTCGGATCTTCCGTTCACGTCTGATCCCATTCCCTTTTAATCATGATCTCCTTTTGATTTAATCAATCACAACCAAAGAAAACTATCGCCAAACGCAAAACAAAACGACTCGGTTATCAGCTTTATAAATACGAGTTAAGATAACAAATAAACACATTTCGTTACATTTGTTGTGAGACCACGTGGCAGAGTACTCGTAACACAGTTCGGGGCACTTTTCTCGCGACAATGAAAGCTTCTTCGGTAAGTAGTGGGACAGAGCACTTCGGGAGGGCTCAGACGACGTTCTGCGGGTTCTCAGACTGCTCGGCCTCGTCGTCGTCGAAATCCGCTTCGACTTCTTCCACTCTCACATTTGGAAGCCGTCCGTTCTTCCGATTCGGACTGAATAACAGACGGGCTGTATCGTAGTCAACCTGAAAAATGTTGAGTTTCTACATTACTGACCCTCTCACAAGTGCTCATTTTGTGCTAATCCATCTTTGAGCACACGACTTACTTCGAGTTGCACTTTGATTCCTCCGGTCCTTTTCGGCGATTTTTTTCCCACTGGAATCTTTTTACCCTCGTTGTCTCTCATTTTTTTGGAAGACGACGAAGTGGAGCGATGTTTTCTTTTCCCGAGCGGAGAAGAGATTGTAGCCGGATTAGAAGGCGTCGACATTGTCTGAAACTCCCCTGTCAAGTGGTAATCCGGGCAAAAGTCACTGACCGAAATGGACCTGCCGCCGTTCAGAAGGTTCTGTGTTTCTGCGAACGGCTCATCCGGAGCTATTGTGATGTTCGTCACATTCTGCTTTTTTTGAATCTGCTTCAGAATCTCTTCTTGGTCATCCCGGAAGCGGTTCGCCACACTGACCGACTTATTCTGGAAGTCGAAACGTCGAAAATTAACTCTTTTTCTGAAAATGTCTAACCTGCAACCGATCGTTCTTAAAGTCCTCTTGCATGATAGAGCAATACGTGAAATGCACTCGTTTCCGGTATCGCCACTTGGAATTGTTCAGCGCTTTCCTGCAATACTTCCTGCCGCATTACCACAAACGAGAATCAAAACATACCGAAACTTTCTGACGTCCCACATGAAATTATAAACTTGAACTGTGATAATTCGGAGGAACATTTGAACGAACAGGAATATGAGTGATATGATGGCGACGAATCGAATCAACAACGGATTCTTGTCGCAGTAGATCAGCTCTTCGTTGTATCCTCCGAAGTCGGCGGCGAGAGCGAACGCGGCGTCGAGAAGGAGAAACACACACGTGGCGTACTGGAAAAAGAGCTGGAGACGGAGCAGACGGGCGTTCCGTTCCACTATTGAGATCACAAATACGACCTGCAAACAAGGGTTTGTTGACGATATTTTCGGAGATTGAACGTACTTTGAAAGAATAGAATATTGCATATTGGAGTGCGGTGAGGTAGAATACAACTAGAGGCTTCGAATAAACATCACACCAAGGCAGAAATATGGCGTAATGAAGCATGACGGCCAAGAAACAGATCAATGCGAAGCTGCACTCGATTATACAAACGAGAAGAGCCCTAAAAGATTCGGAATGCGCTTGGCAGATCGTTGAATTCTGACCAGGAGGGCGTCGCTGGAACTGCAAATGGCTTCCAGAAAAAGGGCATTTGATATCGGTGCGAGGAGGGGTCGAATCGCTCGGCGCCGACCTGCTCGTAGACTTCCAACGGTGTGTTTATGGGCCACGGAAACCTCATTTCTGAAAATGAACTGATCTTTGCATGTATTCTTATTCTCTGGTCCTGAATTCAGATCAATTCAGATCACTGGACACATTCTTCTTCTCCTGCTGTTATCAAATTATCAGACCAAATCAAAGTCTTTCGCTCCTTCTCTTTCTTTCCTATGATTCATCTTTCTCTCTCTCTCTCTCTCTCTCTCTCTCTTTTTCTCTTCTCCCTTCCAGATCAGATCTGCAGCTTGCAGCTGACTACACTTTTCCTTTCCCTCCAATTTTCATTGTCCACTTTCATTCTTTGCCCACAACTTTTTCATCGGAACACGCGTCACACCTGATTTTTCTGATTGATATAGATTGCGACTTTGGAAAGTGTAAATGATTGAAAAGGGACGAAAGAAGACGCGAAAGTGGAGAAGAGCAGTGGAACAAAACACAATTTGGAAGAAAGAGGACCGGAGGATTAGGAGAAGCCTGGGAAACTTGCGGCAAATGGACCCATTTCGGGAATGGAATCAGCTCGTGACTGACTGACTCATTCAAGTGTTTGGTGCTCGAGTCTGCAAATGCAGAGACTGCTTCCATGGGAAACTTTCAAGAGATGCAATGGGCCCATGAACCACATTTACCGTAAATACTTCAATAGAAGGGCAACTCAATATCGTCTGTATCTCAACTGCTGCTAGAGATGTCAGAAAGTGATATATTGATGAAATGTGTGAAATGTGCAAAATGTGTTCCTAGGCAATTTATCAGTTAACAACGTTTTGATATATTTTCTAGCAACTGAGGTATATCGTCCTGAATGAACTGTAGGTAAGCGTTCACGTGGCATTCAAATCTTTTTTATTGCATTGTCTACGAATATCACATTCCTTCCAAAAAGAAGATAGCCCGCAAATGATCCGAATGTTAATTTATCTCTTTTTTATTTCTGCGCCTCTCCTCTGCCCGCACTCTTTTTCACTCCCAAATTTCCCTTTTTTATTCACACATTCGACCCGCTTGCAAACAAACAAGTTTCGCTGCTTTTGATTATCTAATTGCTGCTGCTAATGGTTGACTTCTTCTCCTTTTCACTCACGTTTCTCGTCGCTCAAATCGCTCCACAACTGGCTCCAATCCTTCTTGAGCCGTCGTCGAAACCTGCGGAACCGACCGCCGGTCTCTTCGAAATCGTCTTCCATCGTCTTCGTCGTCGTCGTCGTCGTCGTCAACGTCTTCGCTCTTTCTGCCTATGTACAACAAGTTACGCTAATTAAATCACTGGCAATGACGAAGGACTGAGAAGAAAGAAGAAGAAGGAATTGAAACGAACACGATGATGAAACAGTGACGGCTTGAATGGCATGAATTGGGATGGGAAATTAGACTAATGAAGATCAGAATAGGTGAAAATATTATTGGGCTGAAAGAAGAACGAACTGAAATTTTGTTTGATAGAGTAACTTATCTTTTATGAACGAGAACGACTGAGAGAAAGAAATAATCAATTGGAAGCACTTTGCGGAATGGTCATTTTCAGATCGAAGGAATAAACATTCAAAGCGTGCTAATTCGTCAGTAATGAGGGGTCGAGTGATTGATTGAATTCGCCCTCAAAACCATCCGATTCAACACGAGTAAACATCCACTTGACAGTCGTTTCCAGTCGGATTCCATAGACTGCAGAGGATTGCAAATGCGAGCGGTTCATTAGAAGAAAAGAGAGAGAGAGAGAGAGACAGAGAGATTGAAACGGCGAAACGGATTCTGATTGGATTGGGTCGATGCGGGCCCGCGACTTGATCGAATCAGAAAAAGTATCGGAACTTTTCGGGGGTGATACGGCATGAAATATGGCAGGCGGGGAGAACGACCGCATCCTTCCCGATTCGTTCTAATTTGCACGACTGTGTGATGAAGGATCGGGAAAAGAGAGGAAGAGAAGACGGAAGGGAAGAAGGAGTAGGAGACTGTGATTCGAAATAAAACGGGAAGAAAGTTTCGGATCTCCCACGCAGATGTACTATCACTGACGGAGGCGGAGACCAGCATATGGGGGCAAGAATTAATCAGTTCGGACGCATTCTATTTAGTTTGTGTGTTGGTCGGAGAGGAGAGCGGATGCCAGACGATGACACTCTTGTCCCGCTCAAAACACGAGATCAATTCGAGATCATTCCCACAGAAGTCATCTTCAATGCCGGTGTTTACGGTTGAACACTTGGGGGACCCGCTCTAGTTCCTTGTTGTTGATAACTTTGATTTATAGCTCTTCGATTCGGATTCAGATCAAAATACCTCAAGCGTAGTGGCTGGCCCCCGGGTTTCCTGTGAATTCCCTTCCGCTTCACTCCTCCGTCACCGCTCAGCCACTCGCCTTCCGCCCAGCCAGACATGTCGATTAAAGTGCGCTTGAAGACCCAATTAGTGAGAGTAAATTCCATTTTTGCAGATTCTTTTCGAACAAATTGAGCAGTCCGCCCATCATGTTCTGACTGATTGTGAGCTGCAATCAGTGACCATCCGGAATGAAGATGCGGATGGAAAACGGAAAGACGAAAAGAAGACGAAGGTACAGTACCGGGATGCGGAAGTGGGAACTGACGTGAAAACGGACGAGAAGCGGAGTGGGCCGAGCACTTTGAAAGTGAACGTGGCGACCAAGTACGAGTTCCAGAAGTTGAATGCCACGCAGGTGAGTTCTCTTCGCAGAAGGAGTGTTTGCTTTTAATTCTTTTCCATTAGTTCACTAATGTTCTTCAGATCCATCGAGCAATAAATGATCCTAAGCTGGGTGAATTCCTGGTGCGCGTGTATCCTCTGCTCAAAGAAGAACTCGACAATTCGGATTTGTTCAATAAACTTTAAGCTCGGCCGATGCTCCAAGTGCTCCGAGTGCTCGGTTACACATGCAATTTCTATAGTTTACCACTTTTATTATCCGCCAAATAAACAACTTTCACAAGATTGTAAAGAGAGAGCGAGAGAAGGAGAGAGAGAGAGAGGTTTTTAAAAGCTATGGGTGGAGACATCGATTATACAAATCCAACGGATTTCAACTCACAGGGTTGAGAAGACAGAATAATACTTGATCACCTTATTATAGTGTGTGTGTGTATATTATGAAGCTGAGGAGATATATTGATGGGAGACGAAGCGAGCGAGGGAGGAATTCACAGGGGGAACAAAGGGAGCGACGGGGAGTACGGGACACCAACTAACGGTTTTTGGCAAAGGAAGAAGACACAGGAAGAGAGAGGAAAAGGTATGAACAGCCAGTGACGTGGCAAGATTATTAGAGCGTACAAGAGGGCGAACAGGATGATTCAAGGCGACAGAATGTTGATGTGCTGCTCTTCGGCGGTCTCGTCCAACTCGATGGCAGTCTTGAGAGAGCGCAGCATTTCGAGCACTTGCACAAATGGTTCACGGGGGTCTTTGGAGTCTTGGTGACGTTGCAAAGCGTTTCCGAGATAGGCGGTCACTTTTTGGATGTTGATCTGAAAAAGATACACTTGTAGAGGGAGAGAGGCAAGAGTGAAGTAAGAACCTTAAGAGAATTGAACGACTCCCACAGTGATTTGGTCGAAGACTTGGCAAATTCAACGAAATCACTCAACGGAATGTTGGAGCCACTGTGCTCCATCTCTCGTTCCGCTCGGACTGTTTTGTCATCGAGAGACACGAGCTCTTCAGCAATGGAATTGAAGTCGTTCTCTTCGACTTTCTCCAGAATGTCAATCAGTCCGAAGAGCTCATCAAGATCTAAGTTGATCTCATCCTTGAGAATGGTAGCGAGAATGGACTGTACAGTCTGTCCGGATGGAGTTGTCGTTCGCAGAATGAGAGAAACTTCGGAAATAGAGAAGCCGTTAATGGTAAGGCATTGACGGTCATCGAAGAAGCCGATGTTTAGGATGGCAAGGACCAGCTGCATCACATTTCGGAGTGCTCTACTCTCCAGAAGAACTTTCACGGCAACCTCGTACTTCATCAGTTTCTGAAATGCAGTTTTCAGTTTGTGAAATGGCATCTTTGAGCAAATACCTCTTTCAACGTGTCAATGTGTTCTGGGAACTGATGCATGTGCTTCATTGTCACCAACTTCTCCTCAATATGATCTATTTTCGTGAGTCCGACGAGGAATTCTTCGTTCAGATCAGTCACGTTCTCCATTTTCCGAAGTAATTGGACATCACTGTTGGTCGGAGCAATCTGGAGAAGTAGGTCGACGAGACTGATGTCGAGCACTTTGATGTCCATTCGGTGGATTGCGAACATGATTTCGAAAAGATTGCTGCTGACACGAGAACGAACTTCCTCCGTCACCATCCGCAACTCTTCGCTCAGAATGAACTCAGGGAACGTGCCCGTGGAGTCAATCTTCCGAGCGATATTCTCCACGTACAACTCCATGTTATTACGGCAGTCAGCAAAGATGGTTCCCTTCATCTGGAGGTCATTCAGAATGGACCATTGCATTCCCGTGGACAGAAACTTCGGCTGCGCATTCTCTCCTGGCTTGATCGGCTGTAGTTTGTTGTTCGACAGCATGAGCGGAGGAGAAGGAGACGTGGTGGATGAGATGATGTTCTTGATGTCTTCTGTCACTACCGGCACTTCTTTTTCTTCTTGCTGGAATGGTCACCTCTTATCAGATGATCTCTGAAGCATGCACTACCTTAATCAGAAAGTTGTTGACGTGCTTGTTGGCCGTCAGAATCGTGTTGTTATTGTTTGCCAGAACCGCAGGGAAAATAGACTGAAGTGGGTTGAATCTGAAGAATCATTATATGATTAAAACAATATCAGGTGGGACCAGGCTCACCTCAGATTTCTCAGCGGATGGAATGCGACCTGCTGTTGTTGCTGTTGCAGAGTGGCCAGCAGATCATTCTGCGATGCCGTGTTCCGCCGATTCTGAAGGGACGCCTGACTGCCGCGTCTTCCCCCCAGCTGATTCGGACTGACTGGTGACTTCGGAGACGTCCGTCCTTGCATTGGCCGACCTCGTCCTCTTACTGAAATCACCGATTATCAACCTGTTTTTAGTCCTTCCCTCAATACCATTCGGAAAGCAGAGCTTCATGAACTCTTCGACTTGTCCCGCATATTTGTCCATGTAACTGATCGGGTCACCCGCTAATCCATGCAACGAAACCATATGACTCTTCACGTTGTTTTTCGAATATGTAGATGTGAAATCACACGCCGGACACTGGAACATTGGCTTAGCCACGTGGCACTGACGAATGTGGCAAGGCAGTTTTGACGAGTGCACGTCTTTCTGACATATTACGCAAAATTGAAATGTACAAGGATAGGACTGAAAGAGGAACGAAATTATGATTCCGGAGAACAGATTCTAGCCAAGAGTTACCCTCTTTCTCTCCCCATTCGTCGTCTGATTCTGATTCTGATTCTGTGGTTGTGCTTGTTGTTGTTGCTGTTGTTGCTGCTGTTGCTGTTGAATCAACTGATGTTGTTTCTGCTGATTATGGAACTGCACCATCGCCTGCTGAGCTTGGAATAGCTGGCTGAACTGAAGCAGGGCGAGGTCTGGATTGAAGATCGGAGGCGTTGTCAACGGTGGTGACTCCTGAAACGAATTGAATTTAGATGCCACCCGTACCTGCCTGACTTTTCGAAAAAGCTAATCCCAGGATTAGGCGGGCTCCCCCACGAACCTGAATACCACCATTCCCATTCGGGAAACAATCAGTCCAATGTTCTTTGCTCGGATTACTTTTTGATCCTGTTCATTCTTTCTCATTCCCCTGGGGCTTACCTGCTTGACTAGAGCGTTTCCGGGAACGGGATTCACCGCAGCCGCCACTGCACCGTTCATCAGTGAAGTCAGCATGTCCATCGAGGCATCCGAAGCGGAAGTGTTCGTTGGTGACGTGGAAGAGGAACAGTCATCTGCGTTCGAACGGGCAGTCGTGGCCGCCGATGGCTGACTGTTGGGAGGCAGAAGGCTGGGCACCGTCGGCGCTGACGATGCCAACATCATGGCGTCGTGTCTGAAAAAGGGTAGAATGAGAATTGGAGTGAAGTGGAAAGTGAGTCAGAGCAAGAGGAGTAGTAAGGAGCCTAGAATCTGTGACCGCTGGGATCAGCGCTGTTTTCGAGTGTGACGATGCCGCCAAACGCCATTAGAAGAGACACAAATGAGAAGTTTCGTTGGTAGGCCTACGAAACTGCGTCGAAAAAGTCATTCCGCTAAGCCACGTCGAGGCCTCAGGACCGCAAACGCAACTTTGTCTTGTTTCGAGTTATGCTTCTACACGCACGGCACGAAAACGGAAGGGGCACATGATCGGGCAAGTCACTCAACTATAATCCAACTTCATTCGAACTCCCCTGCTGGTAATCCCCAAATGGAGGAAAAAGCTGTAGCCTGATGAGTTGTCAGACGTACAAACTTAAGGGCTTCTTTGAAATTAGGCGACCGAATTCAAATTTCAACAATAATACGAAATTCGATCTTCGGATTAGTCGCATTTTTAGCCGTCAAGTCTTCAGTAATAATCCTAGTTGTGATAACAGCAAGGTTGCGTGCGAAAAGCAGAAACGGACCCTTTCGTCTCCTTTTTTGGTGAATAGTAAGCTCGTGCTCGTAACGGGTGGGGATTAAGCGCGGTGCCCCAGTGGCAGTGGCCGGCGGTCCTTTCCCGCTCCCTTCGATATCTCATTTGTCATATTCATGTGCATGCCTGGAAATGCGTACTGCGAAACATGGGCTTACCGCCGGATTACTACCATCTTGGTGACATTGGGAAAAAGGCGAAAAAGAGGGGAAACGAAGGGCCTTCCAAAACAATGGCCGAGATGGCAGTAATGCGCCAAAAGATTCCGGTAATGGGATATTAGAATGCGGGATGAGATGATGGTCAAATGAGCGCGAAGCTAATGAGAAAGAGCCCGGCAGGAGGAAGTCGATGAGAGGGGAATTTCAGTTCTCCGTCTCAGCCTTGACAACACCACTATCGTAGATCAGCTCTGTCCAGCCCGAAATAACTGAAAGAAACAGCTCGTCGAGTGCGTAAGAAGAGTCAATCCGCTCGCCGCGAAGGTGTGATCTACAGTGTGTTTTCGTCTCTTCGCAGCGACTTACCCTCTGGAGCAGACTAATCGCAACGCAGCTCATCCCTGCGGCTCATCTCAGTAACCAACCTATGAATTCTCAAAGTAACTGACTCAATCGTCCCTAATGGTTGCCCACAGACTCTAGTTTCGCAGGCTCCAGCAGCTGTTCCCGCCCCGAGAAATGATCGGATGCCTGCGTCTCTTGCTTCTCTCGAAACCATATGACTCTCGGCGGTGATAACGACGAAAAATGAGGAAATTTGGCAGTGATTAAAACTTGAATTGAACCTTTTCTGTGTCAAACAAATAATTTGTTGGCCACGCGTTATCGTCCTTCAGTGGGGTGTTGGTCATTGACGGCGGAGCATTGTGACCTGATGTCATTTCGAGCAACTTGTGCACATTTTCAAATGACTTTTAGTTACTTGACAGAAAAGGAAAACGTAAACGGACGAGGAGAACGGCGTGTTTATTATGCGCCAAAGTTGAATGAAGCACCGGGAGAGGCGCCAATCGAGCGGCCAAACCACGCCCATTTCGGCATGGCGGACAAGGATAACGGGATTTCGGAAAACGGAAAAAAGGCAGAGAGTACTGTCATTGTCCGACTGGGCGGAGCCTTTTCATGAATGTTCTCCGAATCATTTCAACGTGGCAGCGGTGCGTCCGTCATTTTGGAGTACAAATACAAAATTGCGGGCTTGGGCGGCAAAAGGTTTATAGTCTTGTTATCAGGTCGTCAATCTTTGCCACGTAGAATGATGCTTCATGTTTCCGGAACTACGGTTGAATCAAAAACAAAAAGGCTCCGAATCTACAGTAATCCGATTTTTGCTCGCTGGCTGACGGCCTTATCTCCCCTCAGGAGTTCATTCCGAACCGCCTCAAAAGTGCGCCCGTCTCTCACAAAAGCCTTTCAGGTGGAACTGCGCCAAAAGACGTCATAGCGACTGGAAAAGCGAAAGCGAAAACTTGAAAAGGGTAGTAATCGCTGCCCCGTGTGACTCTACGCCTATCATCGCAACCTGTGCCCCGGCACTACCTGGGTAAGTACAGAATTCGAGGAGGAGCCAAAAAAGACGAAGAAGAAGTTTTGTGCTACAGATTTGGACGGGTAAACAACTTATCAGAGAAGAACCTAACAGTTGATCGCTTATCATCAAGGCGGCGGCGGTGAGAATGCAACTCGCTGCTCCGCAGGAATTCGGAAAGCGTGCTCGTTTCTCGTCTCGCCTGATGAGCACAAATCCGAGAAGGTGAGCCATATCGGATGAGCCGGTCCGCACAGGCAATACATGGCAAAGCTAAGCGCTCAGAAGGATTGGCAGCAACCTTAGCACATTTCGGACACGTGGCAGGAGCACGAAATGAAACATTTCCGAGTGGGAGGTGTTCCAGACAGTCCCCCTCCGGGGCCTTCCTGTTTTGCCTGGCGACTCTGTGTCTCTCCTCTGTTTGTTCAGATTTCTGGGTGCCAGAGTCAACACCACTTTTTCTCGGCGCTTCTGTCCGCCCTGCGAACTGTTGCCACCCCGATCGAGAGCAACTTGGTACTGTTTTTGTACGTGTGAGAGCGAAGGCAAAGTGTGTTTTTAGTTAGGCTCCAGGCAACTAAAATTAGAGCTGTTTTTGGGTAAATAAAGGGAAAAAGAGCAGAGCTCTGTTCTTTTTTCGAGGGCGGGCGACAAAAAATAGAACGTTGTTTTTGGAATGTTTCATTGTCTCTGGGACCGAAAAGTAAAAATAGATCGTACTGGAAATAATGGCAACCATCCAGCAGGGATCGGGCATCTCGCTTTCAGCAGTTTTCAGAATCACTTCGTTTTCTTCGCTCGGGCGCCTTCTACTCATCCGGTTGCTGACCCTCAATTCCGCTCAAAAAGAGATAAGTTTGCAAGTCAAATTCCGAAAATCAACTACGGCTGAGCCCGTCTTACGCGGGCTCACCGGATCATAGAATCGACTAACCGGGCACCCTGCCGTCTTGTCTGCCACGTAGGCACTCATTTCATAATCCAAGCATTTGTTTTTTTCAACGACAACACATGAGCGGAAAGACTAAAAAGAAGTAGAACACATTCGGCAGATAATTAGTATAAGAGGCCTACAGTAATCTGGACCAACGCGTGCCTCATTATCTCACATTCATGATGATGATAATAACGGAGGAGACGATTCGATTGGCGACACGTCGTCAAGGCTGTTCTCAACATGAAGATGTTTGTCGAGGAACAACTAGATCACCCAGATTCAACCGGCATACTGTAGCCTTCTCTTCGAGAAATGTGATCGTAGGATTGTGGCTGTTTTTCTGCGGAAAGCGAGCACAATGCGTAGGATCCGAAAGGACATCATCAGCCATGGCGGCGGTAACACAAAAAACGAGACAGAAAATGTACAATTCGGGAGAACGGAATGCGCGAGCGGGCGAAATGGAAACCATTCAGTTTAGTGACTTCGTACAATGTACTAGGCCTATACAACGGCTCTTTTGCCTTTGTCCGCACTTACAAAGTGAACTGTGGCTGCTTCAGTTTGAAGTCGGAATCGAGACGATGGCGCCGCTCTCGAAGAATCTGCAATCGAAGGATTGTTTTGCGGGTGGCCAACGAAGGCAGCGGCGGATGGTGGTACAACCTGACGGTGGCCGACCAGATACAGAATACAATCGGTTTGGAGGGGGACACGCGCGTCAATAAGTGATTGTTATTAGTCAAAATAACAGTAATTTGTAGTGAGCGAGAAGGAGGGGAGGATGAAGCCGAGCAACGACGAATCAGGCGGCGGTACGTCATTTGGACAGCATGGATCTATGTCAGAACAAAACATGCTGAATTACGCGGTGACTACAATACGGAGTGATTAACGCGCTCGGTCAGAACATCCAGACACACGAGGTTACTACAATCGGAAGAAGATCACGCTTTGTCATCCGACGACAGCTGCGTCACCTCTTCTGATGGCCAACTTTGAGCCGATCAGATTGAATATTGGATGGGTACGGAAAGTGAAATGTTGCCAATATGTGTGATTTTACACCATCCTGCGACGCCACAAGGTATAAGCCGGGGCACGGCGCCTGGGTGGATCCGTCACCTGACTCCTTCGAACTCCCCTCCCAACTATTCATTCGAATTTCGAACCGATCCCACCCAAAAACAATAATTGTTTTCGAGTTTGGTGGTCGCCGGAAAAAGAAGGATGCGCAGGCCCGTTTTGTAAAAAATAAGACAAGTATCGTATTACTGAGAAATATTAATCATGTTTTTGCGACGACGGTGTGTTCACTTCTCGAGAATAAGTTAGTGGCGCTTCAATTTGACTTTTGAATTATTGAACACCCGCAGCTTCGCGGCACACAAAACAGCAGTTTAGGCAGCGATTTGTGAGAATAACTTACAGTATGCAGGGAGGCGGAAGAAGATGACTAGAAGTGAAGGATCGGAACGAGATGCCTGAAAAGAGGAAGGTGGAAAAGATGGGGCACAGCAGAACGGGTAATTATGAGAAGCGGGCAGGACGGGGCCAATCGGACGACAGGCGCCGCCCACTGGGGAGCCACCGATGAGTTGGCAAGTGGACGATTCAAAAAGGAAAGAACAATGGACGAGCGATTTGCATTCGCATTCCCGGACGACTGATTACCAACACAAAAGGGAATGATTAGCAAAGTGAGAGAGAGAATGAATTGAGCGTGCGAACTGCTGCCCTTCCGCTCACCGAGAAATGAACAGTACGGTACCCTCCGAGCAGAGGTTTATGAGTGCGAGATGAGGCAGTTTCCACGTAGTTTATGAATCATAAAACTACTCCGAAATGAGTGGAAGTTGATGGTTGACTCAAACAATCGTTAAGGGTTTCATGCGAGAAAAGGGGAGGAGACATGAGTGGAAGTGGCGGGCAACGGCGCTGATTTTCGAAAAGGGCTCAAATTTGAAAAGTGAGAATTGAGGGGATTCTTCCAGGTTGGTCCATGACAGGTTTCCCGTGATGCGAAATGAAATCCCGGATGAAACTTGATAAGGATTGTAATATTGAAAAGGGATTGAGATCTGAGGATTGCACGAAAAGACCAATATGGTCTCTAGAAGGAGACAAAAAAAAATAACTTTCAGAAGGATGATCCAAGATCCGATGAATGTAAAGGTAAACGGTTAAGATTAGGGTGGGGGTTTCAGGGTGATTGAGGTGAAAATGGAAAAGCAAAGAAAGATTTTACAGAAGAGAGCTGCCCGATGTTCTCACTGCGAATGAAATAGTAACAACTCAGAGATAAGCTGTGCAGCGTCGAAGACACGAGGGGAAAACAAACCAAGTTCAAGATGCGCTCTAACTGGTAAGCAGCTCACGATTTCAGCTGGATAGGCTTAAGCCAAGCGATTAAGGCCGCGCAATATAGAAGGAAACTGAAAATTCGAAAATTACGGATTGGATGGAATGCACGAATAGAGCGGAGCGGAAGAGTTTCAGACAGAGGAAGAAAGAAGCAGAGGGAACGGAAAAGCTGGGAAAGTTGGCGGGGGAAGGTGATGGGAACGCGATGGGCGCTGGGAGACAGGAGACAGTGAGCGCCTGCTGGCCCGCTCCCTCACGCCCCGCCCCGCGAATCGTCACTTTCACCCGAAGACTTGGCCCCCACCGTTGCACCAAAACAACTTGCGCTGCCATCGAAAGAGGATGTACAAAAGAAACATCAACGAACACAGGAGGGGCTAAAAACAAGATTTTTTCTTTCGTTGGCGGATGCTTGTACCAGAAAAACGAAGGAGGCGACGAAGAAGAAGAGATGCCGTCGTCGATTGGCATGCGACTGGAGAGGAGGCAAGCGAAAGTTTCTGTTACTTTATAGTAATTGGGTTGATGTGGCAGAAGCTGAATAAGCGAAAAGGAGAAGAAAAACAGCGACAAAACAAGAAGGTTCGGACGATAGGCCCAAATGCGGCTCGGGTGTCCATCCCGGTGCTCTCGATATGTCAAATAAAGAGAATAAGACGGTTGAGCAGCAGCAGCTAGGGGGCTCCCGTTTTCGCACATTTTCAATGCGATCACTCACTTTTCTTTGTGTCTATGTCATTGTGTGGTCAGGCGCAGGCGGCGGAGCCCACCAGCGTCTTCCGCTGATTGCGAATGGTTTCAGACGGGAACGGAGGTCAGCAGCGGTCAGTGGAGGTGCACGGCGCGGAGCAGCTGTGAAGAAGTTCCTGAAGACAACGGTTTATTGATGAAGGAAAAAGAACGAATGACAAGCCACGTCATAGGGGAAACGAGGGACACTTTTAGAAAATGATTATGCCGCGTCCAAAGATTTAAAAAAACGGAAATCCCGCTGATTTTGCTCTCCAAAGTCGGCCGAAATTTGCTTGAATTTGCGCAGAGATGAACGAATGTTACCGTACACCATAAAACTACGGTATTTTTTGAAAATTTTTAAATTCCTTGAGAATATTTGAAAATGTTAGAATTTCTTGGGTCACATTCGTTCAGCTGTGCGCACCTCGTTTTTTTCAAGAAAATTTCGGCCGACTTTGGACAGTAAAATCCGTGGGGTTTCCGGTTTTTTTTTTAACTTTGAACGCATCATAATATAATAACAGTTGCTAAGAAACGAAAAACGGGGGCAGAAACGTGGTGACTGTAATCCTATTGATAATCGAAACGCGTAGTGTTGAAGAAGAAATGTGGTGTGCAATGCTCTCATGTTGAATTTCGGTTGTAAACCCCGTCGAGGATAAGCCCTCAAATCTTCCGATTTCTGAAAGAAGCGTCACTCACGATTCCCAAGCGCATCAACTTCAACCGAAGGATAGATCATCCAAATCAATTGATTGTCGGAACTTGGATTGATTCAGGTGCTCGGGAGCCTGATCCCGTCGGCTCTCGACCCATCTCCGCTCCCTCTTCACCTCTCTCAATGCCTCTTGGCTCGACCTCCAGGCCTCCCTGCTCACCAAACCCAAAGATGGTCAAGAGTGATTCGGGCGGGCGCCTCTCGCTCGGGCTCCCGCTTCTGCTCCGAGTTAAGCTCGCACACATCTTATTCTCGCCTCCTTCTCCTCCTATAGCAGCAATATATATGTGTTTGCGTATCGTTTTCTTCTCGCGCCAGCGCAAGAAGCCTTTTTTGCGAAACAAACAGGCCACACAACGACGTGAGGAAGGAGCATCGCAACAGAAAAGGAACGGACGAATAATGCGACAGTGAGTGCGAGAAAGGTTGCGCTCATCTTCAAGAACTCGCTAAACCCATGGACTCGATGACACACAAAAACAATGGGAAAGCAAAGAGAAAAAAAAGTTGCGAGGACCACCGCCAAGTTCTGAAATTCGGGAGACAAACACATCTGGATTGAACCTCTGATCATATCCAGCAGAGAGTGTCCACTCGCGAGAGACGCCGATTGTCCCACCCATCGAGCTTATTTTTTGTTTGTATAAGTTTGTTTGTTGTCCGTGTGAATTACAATCAGATGCGATTTGAAATGGATACTTGTGTGGCCCTCGGAACCGCTCAGGGAACTACTGTAGGCGAGCCGCAGAACGACTGTGTTCACAGGCGGTCGAAACGAAAAAAGAGAGTGAGAAAGCATAAATTGTCATTCGACCAGAAGTACTTCAAAAAACTTTGGCGGTAGAGTACGCAAACTTCGAACGAGGGGAGTGCGCGGCGAGTCTCCGCATGTTGCCCTAACCCTTTCGCAGAGGGGTACGGTAGCATTCAAATGAACATTTCGTAGTGAAAAGTTTGCGGTTTTTGTCCTCTGTGAACTACTTTCTGATCTTTCGGATGTTATCTACGCATTCGCGAATCATTTTCCCTCTTCCGCCACTTAAAAGCGAACATACGATGGCAACATGTTGCGAGGTCTTTCTTTCTGAAAATAAGAAACCAGCCCTTTATACAGTAATACATAGTAATGGCATAGTCCGATGTTTCGTTTTGGCTTCACTTATCCGCATCTCTCAGACAGAAGGCAACATATTCCGAACGAGGAGGAGACGTCGACGAAGACGCGCGCGGATGATGGCGGAGAAGAGCGAAAACAACACGACGACGCATTAAGTGTATTTTCAGTGTGGACATGGCCACGCGAGATACAGCAGGAGAGGACGGTTTTCAGCGAAAGCATACCAGTTGGTGACGATGGGAGGCAGGAAGAGAGACACGAACACTTATTACCATTTTACTTTCTTTTTGTTTCTTTTTTGAGATGAAGCTGCGCGTGATGGCGGAAGCGAATGGCTATGAGGGAAAGATAAGATGGAGATGGAATGGGTGGAAGGGGACGAGCAACTAATACGGTAAGGTGAGAGAAAGAAACGAGTGAACTTGCCGACCGGGAACGGAAAATGAGAACTTGTCAATTTCAGAATCAGCTGACACAGAGGTTCAGAGAAACCGGAAGGGAACCCGATAACAATCTCGAGAAAATGACCTATTCTGAAACGACCAACTTAGTTTGCAGTTGTCGTTCTCCTTATCTGACCGCCAGCCTTTTCTCGCATCACATCTTTTCAGTAAGTTCCTAATCACCTTTTCGCCTTCTTCTCCAACCCCATTGACATTGAAACATTACGGTAGGCCGGTAGGTAGCCACACACGGCCAATCGCTCTCAATCACTAGCCATATTTCACACCTTTCCAAACCATAAACTTGTCTTCTATTTCGCATTCACAGAAGACGATGGGGGGGAATGGTATGTGTGTATGATGTTCCAATATTCTCATTGAATTAGAGCGCGGTTCATCGAACGGATGTATGTACATACGGGCAGTCAAGCGGTTTTCGAAAGGATACTGTCCGACCTTATACATAACAGGCATATTATGGGATGGGAAGGTGAGAGCCTGGATGAGACACACGATGGACAATACAGAAGGTCTGAGGAGGGACCAGATGGAGAAAACACTGTTCATGATCATGATATGATTAGTGAGAGTCTAGAGAAGTTCAAGATCTCGGCTTAGTGTTAAAGTTAGTTGAATGTTCAATGTTACCTACGTCCATTCACTTACAGAATTTTTAAAGGTTCTCTTGGTTTCCCCCAATCAACCTCTCCAGGCCTAATCGGACAAATCGACCGGAAAACCGCCCCAGGTATCAAAAAGAATCGTCAGATGACCAGAATGGGAACAAAAACTGCGAAAAGTCGGGAAGCTTAGTGTCGGCGGACGGGGGGTGGCTACTCAAAGAAATGATATCAAAACATAGCATGTTGCCGCCAAGGACAATGAGTTCAAAGTTGCGGTAAATGCAGGGGGACGAGCCACCCGACGGGCGGAACGAATGGCTTTCATCTCGCCGCCAGGCTCTTTGTTCCTTCCCCCACTACAGTAGTCCCCTTACGCATACACATGCAGACAGAAATTCAAAAAAAAAGAAGAAGAAGAAACGTGTCGCGAGAAGTCTCGAGTGGCTAGGCGGCGGGCCTAATTCGAACGCCCGTTCACGCCTCCTCGCTGCCCGTATTCCCTCGTCCAGTGCTTCGTTATCAAACCATTCGCCCGTCGAATACACACCGTCGGGCCCCCGCGCTTGCCGCCGAAAAAAACCTTGAAAAACCGTATCATTAACAGTTTTCTGCCTTCAACGCCATCTCGAGAGACCACCGATTACAGAGTTTTTTTGGTGAGTGGCAGGCAGTCAGGTAGGTAGGCCGCCTTGAGACTACGTTGCTAGCGCCCCAACACACTGATAGAAACTTAATGCGAACCTCGAGAAAAAGAAAAAAAAGAAGGTCGTGTGATTGATCACCCTTTTGCGGTTTCGGTTCGAGAACCGAGGTTCCTCATGTGAGAAGAGAAGAAACTGTATCAAATTGGGTGGCGGATCGGAATGGAATTGTTACGGGGCAGGTCGGAAATAGAACCGATTGACGCGATTTCGAGAGCAGAAACGGTTTGTTTGTGTGTGTGTGTGTGGGAATAGATCAAGACGTCGTTCCGATCCTCAAAGTGTTCCCTTCGCATCCAAACTCTGCATATTGTGCCATAGATTACGTAATAAAGTTCATTAACTGCTTCTGCGCGGCTTCTCTTCCCATCACACATTCCCCATTTCCATTCATCAATCAATCGATATCCCCTGCCAACAGCACGATGCTCCTGCGCGCGACGACAGTTGCTCCTCGCGCGGCGCCCTTTTGAGCTCTCATTTTAATGACCAATTGAAGTTCGCCGAGTTTATAAACTGGAGGAGCAGGCACACGTGTGTTTGGACCAGATAATTTATATGCATGGCTTTGCTCGCCACACGCAGAAACAACTGGGCAGGAAGACCCGGGGGTCGGCGAGTTTGGGGAAGTGATTAGGCGGTGATTACATGGCAGAGACAGCTGGACGACCCGACGGAACAAACTGGATTCGCTTTTCATTTCCACAGATGATGCCGCAATTCGCACTTTTTTCTCGCTCTCAACAGGCCACTTGTTGCAGGAAATTCAAGCTTTACTATGTGAGCGACGGTTGGAACCACGCCCAAATGTTTCTCCGAAACTTAGTCGCTCAGGTGCTGTGTTTCACTCGAACGTTTCCACTTTCCTGTTAAAACTCTCAAAGCTTCGTTCGTGTAGGTGACTCCCATTTCGTATTTTTCTATGGTCTCAGAATCAGAATGCTCTTGATCATAGCCCATTATGAAAGAAAAGCAATCAAATCTATTGTCATTCATATCATTAACACTTCCATTCTCTGTCCGTTTCCCACATCAACACATTGCGTACAAAGTCAACTTTCGTGATTTTTTTCCAATTCAAACCCAGTGTTGTGGTTCAGAATGTCTGGAATTTTCAATTAAGTGTCCTTCCGTCCGTCCGTCCGTCCGTCCATTTCTCCTTCTCAATTTCAATTCTCCGTCTTTCTCTCCCCACATTTCATCAAAAACCGAGCACGCGTTTCCTCGTAAAACCATTTTCGGTCGTCTCCTCCCTTCTTCTTCTTCTTCTTCTTCCATCCATTTAAAGGACGGAGTCGTGCGCGGAGCAAGCCGACGCGTGCTCCAAACACAGCGTCATATCGATTTCTCTGCGGCTCTCCTTCCCCAACGACTTCTTTTTCCAAACAAAGTCACTTGCTTTCGTGGCCAGACGGGCCTTAACTCTTTTTGGGAATTCAGTGTCCTTTCGAGTGTGCACAACAGTTGAAATGAGCACCCCGCGCAGCTGACAGCTGAATCCTTTGATGGAACTCTGACGTCTTCTGCTCCTCCCTTCTTCTTCTTCTTCCTCTTAAATCACATTCTTTCCTCTCTGAATTTGCATACAAAACGCATTCGTCGTCCTTTTCGTTTCCGCCTTTCCGTATTTGGCGCACGTAATTGAATTCTCGATAGAAATTCGTAACGATGAATTAATGGGGAGACGGGAGCCCTCGTTTCGTCGCGGACGCCAATAAAAAGGAGGCGGCCAATTATCCCGAGAAGAAGCGTGCCCGTCGTTTTTCCGTTGACGTCTCCGCTTTGCTCTTCTTTTCGTGCCTTCTCTGGGGAGATACATTGATGAGCACAGCTCCCGGAATTGCGAAATCGGCCGTTTGGCGGATCCCTTCTACTCGCTTTCTGTTTATAATTAGAATGTGTGTTGCCACCTGCGAGACCCTCTGTTGCAATAACATTCGTGCCGTATGCCTCTCATTAATGAGATCGTTACCCAAGTAATCCGTCCCCGGAAACGGGCAGTCCATCTCGAGTGCCACTTCACACATCCGAGTGACCACTTCAGATCAACTTTGCTTTGTTTTTCCGAGCCATGCAATCGGATACTCTCTCCGAGGTGTCCCAGTTTCAGTCTTCCTGTAGAATTGGCTTCATTTCAAAAGTCAGCGATTTCTTATAATCTGACCTAATAACTGTAAACTAGGGTGGCATATTCTTTGTTTTTCTTAATAACTTTATTTCATGAGATTACTGTACTACCACCGTCTTTTCTCTATTTATGGGTCGTTCAGTTCGACGGGAATCATATATTAGGCCTCTTTTGTGTGTTGTTTTCCGATGTCCTTCTCGGTAATCCCTTTCAATTTTACTCTTGTTTCCCTCTTTTCTCTCATTCATTATTTAACGTTTCACCTGAAAACATACACGACAACTACTTCACGAGAAGCTTCTGGGGAAACGCCTTTTACTTTTTGCCCTCTCCGAGATAACAATCGGCTTCTCCTACTCCATTCATCTTCTTCATCTTCATATTCTTCCATCCACGGACGCGTCTTTCCGCGCGGAAGCCCGCGGACTCTTTGCTGCTCATGAATCGCCGATAAGTTCGGGTTGCTCTCTATCTCTCTCCCGGTGGTCGAAGCGCCTGTATAAACACGTGTTCCGCACCGAATCAACCAGTCATGATGTGCCACGGGAGCGAAATGCGAAATAAATATTTGAGTTTCGCGGTGCTCACACAAAAGAAACACGAAGTAGTAGGAAGCGAAAAAGTATTGGAAGGCATCAAATTAAGAGTATTACTCACTCGCGCGTACAATTCGGTTCACTGACCATCAACTGGAATGGCAGTAAATGCGCGAAAACGGTCTCTCCCCTCTCTTTCTCGCTCTTTTCCCTCTTTAAAATTCGACACTCAATCGTCTAGCCCCGGCCGCTTTTGATTTACGGCGTCATAAAAAAGTTCCACATTTGCGAAGCGCCTGAGTGTCACTTCCAATTCGCATGACCTGTCCTCTCATCCCTTTTTTCCCTTCTCGTCCTTTTTCTTATCACCAATTCTGATGTCGTTGTTTTCCAATCGCCTGCCGATGATCACTTTTCAGGCGTCAGCACGATTGCAATGAACAAATCGCACTTGGGAACGGTGAGTATCGATCAGCAAGTCGGCAACAAGTTGAGAGTGTTTACTGCTGAAAACACAGAGAGTAGAATGATCTTTGTCGTTAAATTGTACTGTCTAGGAGAGTTTCAAGCATTTAAAGAAGCTTATAACAACCTCTGCTTACACATGCTCTTATACTCAGTTTACCGCTCTTGCCCCCTCGGTGTTTGCAGACTTTTCAGGAAATTTTGGAGACAATGCCAAAACGGGGCACGGTGATTTTTTCTCGGGGTGCAGTGGAGAGAGGAAGAAAGTTCGGCCGTCGTCCCGTGAACTGTCGGCTGCTGATTTCGCCGGCCGGTGGCACGCTCCCCAAGCATTTTTCCGCGCGCCAAAACTTCTGATGCGTGCTGTTCGAAGAATACTCATTCATTTTTCCTAATTTTTTGGGAACGAATTCATTATGATTAAAACTCGCAAGCAGCAACGAGAAACCCGCAGGCAGCAACGAGAAACTCGCAGAAATGTCTAGGGGTGACTGCCAAAACTGTTTTTGTTCGAAATATGACTGCTCGTGCGTGCTTTTTGTGTCTCTTTGTTAGTTTACATCATAATGAACACGTTCTCAAAAAATCAAGTGAAATGAATCAGTATTCATACGACGCCACGCATCTGAAGTCTCAGAACAGCCGAGGAGCGCGCGGGCGGCGGACGGCGGCGCGCTCTCCAAGCCTTCTTCTGTGCGCCGCAACTTCAGATGCGTGCCGTCGGACGAATACTGGTTTATTTTACTTGATTTTTTGAGAACGTGTCCATTATGATGTAAACTAACAAAGAGACACAAAAAGCACGCACGAGCAGCCATTTTTCGAAAAAAGCTATTTTCCCACTGGCCTATAGACATTTTTGCGAGTTTCTTATTGCTCTTTGTTAGTTTTGATCATAATGAACGCATTCACTATGACAATGAATAAGATGAATAAGTATTTCTCCGGCGGCACGCATCTAAAGTCCCTGGAACGCTGCATCGGAGCCTTCGTGGACGACCTTCTGCCGTTCGGCCATGTTTTGGGACCAAAAGTAAACTGGTCGGGACCAACTTTTTTTTACTGTTCTTTTTTTTAAAAAAAAGCTCTTTTAATTTAGAAGAAAAGTATGCGGATGATTAAGAATTGTACGGTCCAGTTTTTGAGAAAAATCTGGAAAACCTGTTTTGGCCTAGTAGAACGGCGTGACCCCGCGGCCAGGCACGGTCTCCTGATCGAAAAATGTGCCAGCTAGATCGCGAAATGCGCATACTCAGCCGTCTCTTATCTCTAACGCGTGACCGTAGAGCGCGCTTGCATTATCAATCGAAAAATTTCTTGATGAAAACAAAAGAAGTTGTCGGCGACATGGTTAACACAAAAAATAAAATTTCAAAAAATCAGAACAAGCAAGGACAAAAATTAGGAACATTTTTCTGCAATTAGCTGATCAAAAAATTCGTGCGTGTTGAAGAGAGCCAGTTTTCTCGAAACGTGAGTTTAAAAATTGTCAAGGGGCAGGTACAACCCAGCTTTCTCAACCATTTTGATACTTTTTGTTAATACACGATTAGATTTAACTATTGGACACAAGAAATCTGTATAATAAAAGCGGGTTGACTAAATGGGATCAAGTAAACTACAGAAGAAAAACGTTTCGGTCACTTAAAAAATCAGAAAATGTTTTTTCGAAAAATGTGAGACCTACAAGTTTTAGACATCGGGAAGGACTACAATTTGCGATTTTGACCAAGAAAAAATATGCACTTTGAACGGAGATACGTACATTTCAAGTTTTCAGTTGTAAAAGTAGTGGTTTTTTGTGTTTTCTCGAAAAATCGAGAGCTAGACAGAAATTCTCAAAAAACGAACGCCTACAAGCGATTCCAAATTTCATAAGCTTTCTTTTGCGACCTCTAACGAGCAGATTGGTTGAGATTGAAGCGAGAAACGTAGATTTGAAGTAGACCGACTCGAGCTAAGCTTACGGTAGATCAGATTCTCACAGGCCCACCGACGGCGGCAACGTTCATTCTCACTCGACTATCGTTTAACTTGTAATTTTACGAGTCTTTATGACTTTTCTGACATATATTTCAAAGAACTGGTGTATTCTGACTCTTCCGTCTAGTAGAAGACGTTGTGAATATAGCATCATAATTCCGTACTCCACAATCGCGAAATGTCCGGATTTTTGATTGCTGTTTGTTTTAAGAACGCATATAGAACACATTGAAGTTGAAATAAGTCGAAAATCGTTTTTTTCGTTCTCCGACAGCACGCTTCTAAAGAAGCCGACGGAAGACTGTAGTTATTCCCTGTCGACGTATTCGTAGTCACTTCGAATTTTTTTTCAAGTTTTTTTGTTGCTGTTTGTAAGTAGCGGTCTTAATGAACACGTTCATAAAGAAAAAAATGAGAAGATGAATCAGTACTCTTCCGAGAGCACGCACCTGAAGTCAGCAGAAAAACTGTCGCTCTTTCAGAAGACGTCTCCGTGGACACTCCAGAATATTTTTTCAAGTTTCTTGTTGCTGCTTCGAAGTACTGATCATATTCAACATATTCCCGTAGAAAGCGGGAAAAAAATGAATCAGTACTCTTCCGAGAGCACGCATCTGAAGTCAGCAGAAAAACTGTCGCTCTTTCAGAAGACGTCTCCGTGGACACTCCAGAATATTTTTTCAAGTTTCTTGTTGCTGCTTCGAAGTACTGATCATATTCAACATATTCCCGTAGAAAGCGGGAAAAATGAATCAGTACTCTTCCGAGAGCACGCATCTGAAGTCAGCAGAAAACTGTCGCTCTTTCAGAAGACGTCTCCGTGGACACTCCAGAATATTTTTTCAAGTTTCTTGTTGCTGCTTCGAAGTACTGATCATATTCAACATATTCCCGTAGAAAGCGGGAAAAATGAATCAGTACTCTTCCGAGAGCACGCATCTGAAGTCAGCAGAAAACTGTCGCTCTTTCAGAAGACGTCTCCGTGGACACTCCAGAATATTTTTTCAAGTTTCTTGTTGCTGCTTCGAAGTACTGATCATATTCAACATATTCCCGTAGAAAGCGGGAAAAATGAATCAGTACTCTTCCGAGAGCACGCATCTGAAGTCAGCAGAAAACTGTCGCTCTTTCAGAAGACGTCTCCGTGGACACTCCAGAATATTTTTTCAAGTTTCTTGTTGCTGCTTCGAAGTACTGATCATATTCAACATATTCCCGTAGAAAGCGGGAAAAATGAATCAGTACTCTTCCGAGAGCACGCATCTGAAGTCTCCGATGAAACTTCGTTGGCCACCGAAGTGTGAAATCGGTGCTCCCAGTGTGGCTTACACGATTAATTCCGTTAAATTTTTGATGATGTGGTCATGAAAAACCCTCGGACAACGTTTTCATCACGAAATAACGGAAGATGATTTTGATTCTCACTTGTAGCACGCATAATCAACCGCAACACGAAAAATGCAAATTTCGTACTGACGCCGGCATGTTTTTCAGAATTTTTTGTTGCTCTTTGCAAGTTTTGCTCATGATAAACACGTTCATGAAGAAAAACGGAAAGGTAAATCAGTATTCTTCCGGCGGCGTTCCGAGCGCCACGCCAACTCTCATTTCGCTTCTCGAGCGACAGTAGGCAAGCGAGAGAGTGCGAGACAAGGAGAATGCTGCCGGCGACGCAGAGAGCACGCGTAATTGCTTGCGCTTTTCTCGTGCAGGAGACCGTGCAGGGTCGCGGGGTCGCGGACTAGAAACCTCCGCGAGACCCCAAAGAGAAATCACCGCACGGTCTCCTGATCGAAAAATGTGCCAGCTAGATCGCGAAATGCGCATACTCAGCCGTCTCTTATCTCTAACGCGTGACCGTAGAGCGCGCTTGCATTATCAATCGAAAAATTTCTTGATGAAAACAAAAGAAGTTGTCGGCGACATGGTTAACACAAAAAATAAAATTTCAAAAAATCAGAACAAGCAAGGACAAAAATTAGGAACATTTTTCTGCAATTAGCTGATCAAAAAATTCGTGCGTGTTGAAGAGAGCCAGTTTTCTCGAAACGTGGGTTTAAAAATTGTCAAGGGGCAGGTACAACCCAGCTTTCTCAACCATTTTGATACTTTTTTTGTTAATACACGATTAGATTTAACTATTGGACACAAGAAATCTGTATAATAAAAAGCGGGTTGACTAAATGGGATCAAGTAAACTACAGAAGAAAAAAACGTTTCGGTCACTTAAAAAAATCAGAAAAATGTTTTTTTCGAAAAAAATGTGAGACCTACAAGTTTTTAGACATCGGGAAGGACTACAATTTGCGATTTTGACCAAGAAAAAAATATGCACTTTGAACGGAGATACGTACATTTCAAGTTTTCAGTTGTAAAAAGTAGTGGTTTTTTTGTGTTTTCTCGAAAAAAATCGAGAGCTAGACAGAAATTCTCAAAAAAACGAACGCCTACAAGCGATTCCAAATTTCATAAGCTTTTCTTTTTGCGACCTCTAACGAGCAGATTGGTTGAGATTGAAGCGAGAAACGTAGATTTGAAGTAGACCGACTCGAGCTAAGCTTACGGTAGATCAGATTCTCACAGGCCCACCGACGGCGGCAACGTTCATTCTCACTCGACTATCATTTAACTTGTAATTTTACGAGTCTTTATGACTTTTCTGACATATATTTCAAAGAACTGGTGTATTCTGACTCTTCCGTCTAGTAGAAGACGTTGTGAATATAGCATCATAATTCCGTACTCCAGAATCGCGAAATGTCCGGATTTTTGATTGCTGTTTGTTTTAAGAACGCATATAGAACACATTGAAGTTGAAATAAGTCGAAAATCGTTTTTCGTTCTCCGACAGCACGCTTCTAAAGAAGCCGACGGAAGACTGTAGTTATTCCCGTCGACGTATTCGTAGTCACTTCGAATTTTTTCAAGTTTTTTTGTTGCTGTTTGTAAGTAGCGGTCTTAATGAACACGTTCATAAAGAAAAATGAGAAGATGAATCAGTACTCTTCCGAGAGCACGCATCTGAAGTCAGCAGAAAACTGTCGCTCTTTCAGAAGACGTCTCCGTGGACACTCCAGAATATTTTTTCAAGTTTTTTGTTGCTGCTTCGAAGTACTGATCATATTCAACATATTCCCGTAGAAAGCGGGAAAAATGAATCAGTACTCTTCCGAGAGCACGCATCTGAAGTCAGCAGAAAACTGTCGCTC
This sequence comes from Caenorhabditis sp. 36 PRJEB53466, assembly GCA_946814055.1. Taxonomy (NCBI): domain Eukaryota; kingdom Metazoa; phylum Nematoda; class Chromadorea; order Rhabditida; family Rhabditidae; genus Caenorhabditis; species Caenorhabditis sp. 36 PRJEB53466. Next base: position 3,916,404 of record CAMPFS010000003.1, read on the forward strand.
TTTCAGAAGACGTCTCCGTGGACACTCCAGAATATTTTTTCAAGTTTTTTGTTGCTGCTTCGAAGTACTGATCATATTCAACATATTCCCGTAGAAAGCGGGAAAAATGAATCAGTACTCTTCCGAGAGCACGCATCTGAAGTCAGCAGAAAACTGTAGCACTTTTAGAAGCCGTCTCCGTGGACACTCCAGAATATTTTTTCAAGTTTCTTGTTGCTGCTTCGAAGTACTGATCATATTCAACATATTCCCGTAGAAAGCGGGAAAAATGAATCAGTACTCTTCCGAGAGCACGCATCTGAAGTCTCCGATGAAACTTCGTTGGTTTTGCTCATGATAAACACGTTCATGAAGAAAAACGGAAAGGTAAATCAGTATTCTTCCGGCGGCGTTCCGAGCGCCACGCCAACTCTCATTTCGCTTCTCGAGCGACAGTAGGCAAGCGAGAGAGTGCGAGACAAGGAGAATGCTGCCGGCGACGCAGAGAGCACGCGCAATTGCTTGCGCTTTTCTCGTGCAGGAGACCGTGACCGTGCGGGGGAATTCACGAAAATCGCGGATTCGCGCAAGCTTACGGTAAATGCGCGTCAAGTATGGCGCATGCAAGAATCCGCGATTTTGGCATTTTTTCCGCGATTTTGGTTTCCGCGGTTTTCGTGAATTCTCCCGTTTTGGCATGGCCCCAAATTTTGGCTTGAGTTTTCAAACACCTAGGGGCAATAGCGATGAATTGAGTTTAACAATTGAAAACTATTAATTCCTTCCATTTCACACCCTCTCACTAATAATTTCCCTATCGCTTTTCCAGGCTGACAACCCTCAAGACGTAGTGTCCGCCCGTGATATCGGTCGTCTCGTCGACGTCGTTAACATCGGGAAAGGTTTTCTCCGATACGTGGGCCCGATCCACGGAAAAGAAGGTCTTTTCTGCGGCATCGAACTGCTCGAACCGAATGGAAAACATGACGGATCATTCCAAGGTTTCCACACTCCCCTTGCTTCTTCCCCTTCACTCCCCCATTTTCAGGTGTTTCCTACTTCATCGCCACTCCGCAGCACGGCATTTTCGCACCATTATTTCGAGTTTCTCTAGATGTAGACGAGCGTCCGAGACCCCCTCCTTCGAATCCGTCCAACGTAAGTCCCTAATTGTCCTTCTCATCTGTTCCGTACGTTCCTTCTAACCCTTCCCTCTCACCTGCACTTCGCAGCGTCTCTCCCGATCTGCTCTTCCGGCTCTCCAATTGCGCAATCCGCTCACTCAAGAGCGCAAGCCGGAAGAAGACGTGATGTCCACTTCGGTCTACGTTTCCGCCACCAAACCGATATCCATTCCAACAAAAAACTGTCGCCCTCCGGAAAGCGATCCGATGCAAATGTCCATGTTCTCCGATATGATGGACGGATCAGTGGTACGTCGCAGCACGGACAATCTGTGTGTGACGTGACTTCGTGATGCATGAGCTCAATCTGAGAAACATAATGCGGTCGTGGTGGTTCCCACAGAACTCAAATTCCAAAGTTGCACTCCTTTCTTGCCAACACCTCCTATCCATTTTCTCGCCGACGCGTGTATAATAACAATAATCGCACGACTGAATGCGTGTGGCAGCCGACGACAATTCTTCCCCCTCCAGGTCGCCTTCCCTTTCGCAACTTCATTCACTCATGATGTTTTTTGTCGCCGTCCTCGTTCTCTCCATTATATTCAGTTTTCTCCTCCAACTTATCTTTTATCCGTCCGTCCGGTCGGCCGGTCATGTCGTTGTAAAGTGTGTGTGTTTTGTGTGGATATGCTGGCTGGAGCCTCACCACGGGGAGCACTTTTTTCATGGCTTTATCTTTTCAAAACTCTCTTACCTGCCTGCCTTTCTCTCGAAAACACCTGCTTTTTTCTCGTCGTCGACTTCTTTGCTCGTGGTTCTTCGGTTATATATAGTTTAAAAGTTGCAGTTTTCGAACGGGTCCTGGAGCGATATTGCCGAATCAATGATTACTTCCAACTGTACTTTCACAGTGCGGAAAGGGGTAATTATATAGTATCCAGAACCTTTTTGGAGTCATTCAATTACAGCCGCCTATGCCAATGGACGATGAGACTGACCTGATGAGCGTTCCGATGGTTCAGTCAGTATTCAATATTGACAGAGAAGCGTTGAGAAGGGAAGAGCAGTGTAAGTTTTACTTTTGAGTGAATAAGATCGGTATAGAAGTATCTTAATAACGTCATCATTCCAGTGCAATCGTCTATGGTGCTCGGCGAGTCGCGAATCGGCGTTGAGCATCTTCCGATCATAGAAGACGAGAATGAACTCGAGACGCCTCTCGTCGAGACGAGAGCTCTGCCTCCCCCGAACGACGTGAATGCCAACCTTTCCTCGAAGACTTATTCTTCCACATTCATCGAGCCGTCCGTGATGGAAACACCAAAAATCGAGGTCCGAGAGAATGGTGAGGCATCAGAAAAGACGAAGAGAATGAGCATGATGGATGTGTCAGGAAACTTGGACATTCCTACTCTTCCGTCGCCGCCGCAACAATCTCCGTCGGCCAGCTCAACGGCCTCCCTGGAGAGCGATTCTGGTTCCAGAAAGGAAACTAAGAGTGACAAGGCAAGCGATGGGAACAGTCACCAAAGGGCTTTTAAATCTCGAAAAACAGCTATCCTTCCCCGCATTCGAAACATTTCCGATTGGTTTTGCGGGCGTTGGAGGGTGGGAATCGGCTTTTTTCTACCGTCAGGTTGAATAACGGGCGTGTCTGTTTCTATAATTTATGCAAGAATTTGAATGAGAATCGCAAAGCGAAAACACACGCTCTCCTCGCTCCGTCTTCTTTTTATCAGTTTACATTTCCCCGCTCACCTGCACCACTGATAACAGTGAATCGTTTAATTACATTATTCCAATTTCAGTCAGAACAACCACCGAAAATGGAAGAGAAGCCAGTTCCGAAGAAGAAAGAAGAGGCCCCAGCTGCTCCGTCGGCTCCAAAGTTTCCCGTGAAACAAAAGGCGCCCACCAAGCATCAACTGATGATGGAACAATTGAAAGTGAGCGAGGAAAAAGGAAGAAAAGGAAGCCATTTGCATTACTTTGCAGGCGTCCATCGAAGCGGAGAAAACGAAGCCGAAAAAAGAAATCAAAAGTCGAGTCTCGCTTCTTCCGCCGCCGGCTCCAAAAGCTCAAAAGGAGAACAAAGAAGGTGGGTGAAACAGAAGAAAAATAAGCTTGAAGCAGTTGTGATCATCATTCGTATGTCTTGGGGGGTATGTCCTCATGTTTGTTTGTTTGTTTGTTTATTTCTCCGCTTGTCCGTCCCCATTTTCATTTCTAAAACGAAAATAGTAGTGACGGAAAAGTAAAGAAATGAACACGTGCCCTTTCAAACAGTTATGAGAAAGAAACAAGCGGCGAAGCGCAGCGGGCCCCAGTCTTAAAAGTCTTGTCCATTCATAATAAAACAGAAAGTGTTGGAACTTCCCCTTTCACATCTTTTGCCTCTTTTTTCTTGCTATTCAGTGTTTAACCCCTATGTCTTTCTCAGGAGAAATGACTGAAACTCCGCGGAGATCCATCTCGAAGACCCCTCTAAAAACTGTGAACGCAAAGGTAAAGAAGTCTCCGGCGCCGCCCGTCGAACGACCAAAAAAGGAAAGAAAGCCGTTGTATGTAGCTCCTCCGCCCAAAGGTTTGCAGAGAAGTTTTATGCTGTTTGACTAAACTGACTCACTTTTTCAGAGCGAACAGAGAAGGAGAAGAAGGCGCCGCCGCCGAAGCCAGTCGTTTCCCCTCCATCCACGGCTCCGAAAGAGGAGAAGAAGCCTATCGTTTCTTCTATTCCGTCCACATCTACCACATCTTCTGCTTCGGGAAAAGGAGCCTTCCCGACGTCTTCTTTTGCCGGGGGCAGAATGCAACTCAACCGGAAGACTTCTACTGCCTCTTCTGTAACATCTGCCAAACCGAAGAAGCCTGCTACCATAGGTAAACTGTCGTTTCATTAGATATCAACTAAGCGTGTTCATTCAGACGAGAAAGAGAAGCTGTCTCGCCTCCAGCAATCTGCTCGAGCCTTCGAAGCAATGATGATTGTCATGAGTCGGATAAACGACGAGAGCGAGCGGAAATTAAGAGATTTTACGGAGCAATATGGTGAGGAAATTGAGAGATCGGATTGAGAGATAAGTGGATGATTGCAGAGAAGAAAGTTGGAGAGCTCGGGGATCTAAAGAAAATGCTCGATGAAGCCAGGAAAAAGTTCGAAGAGGACGTCGAGCAGATGAAGAACAATAGCCAGCAAGGTGAGAAGAACCTCTTATTCCATCTTGCCCCATAAGGAAGTGCATTCCCCGGATAGTTTCCTCACAGCTTTTCCTCTTGCCGCCCGCATTCCCTTGAAATGCCTGTCTTTGCCCGGTTCAAGTGATTTCTCATCTTCTCCCGACCGGGTTGCGTTTGTGAAGCGAGAAGAAGAAAGAACCGCGCGTTATCCGGACGGCCATCTAGCCGTTTTCAACACCAGAACAATACGTCGGGGCTTTCGTTCTTTTCTGAGACTCCCAAGCTATGCGCCACCAACAATTGGCCACGGCACGAACTACTCTCGCCGCCACAGTAATCGCCGCCCTTTCGTTCTCCGCGTGCATGTTTGTGAGCAAGGAATGTGCCACTTCATCCTCTGTGCTCTCGATTCTCGCTGGCGCCGCTCCAGTTGTTCTACTTATTTTTACAGTGGTACGCAATCATGCGAGCACAGTCGACAAGATACAGAAGAGCCACGAAACACAGGTGAGACCGTTGTGATCCAGTTGAAATAGAAAAGTGGTGTTGTAGATTGCTGAGAAGACGAAAGAGTGCGAGAGAAGTCTGGAGGATGAAAGAGCGAGGCGAGAAGCCGAGATTTGTGCAATGAGCAGCAAACACCAGAAGGTCGTGGCTTGTCTCGATGAGAAGATAGCGGAGGCTGAGAAGCAGTGCGAACAGCTTAACATTGACAAGAAAGTGCTGCAAGCGGCTCTCGCGAATGACTGCGATCACAGAAATCAGATGCTCACCAAGGAGATTTCGTCCCTACAGATTGCGTTGGAAATGAAGTCTGCTGAGATGAAAGAGCTCAGACAGAAAAACCAGAACGTGAGTGACATTTCTCAGGTAACTTCTGAATAACTCAATTTCAGTTGTCCCTTCAAGTGGACGAGATCCCACTAAAAGAATTAGAGATCAGCAAGTGGAAGCACAAGTCAAATGATTACAAACAGATGCTAGATCAGAAGATAAACGGAGAGAAGTGAGTTCTTCAAAGACAATATAACGTTGCCTGATTTTGTTCAGAATACTTGTCCAGCAAATTGAAGATCTCCGCCGGAAGCAGATTCATGATGAAGAAGAGAAAGAAGCAATGAAGAGGAGTTTCGATCTGATGCAGTTCAAATATGAAAACGGAGAAGATCCGAACGTCACAAGTGTTATGTCGGCGCCTATGGAGAGCCGCTTTAGCACACCGTATGTTGTTTTCGAGCTTAAGCTAGCTTAGAAGTTCTCACTGAGAATATTTTCAGAACAAAAGTACAGTACCGTTCACGATCGTCCGCATCGGGAAGCCGTCCAATTTCCATGGCCACCAACGGAGATCATAGACTCTCCACCTCTTCTCACAGTAAGTTCTGCCCGTCAGCCGTTCAAATTTTGTGTATTATCTTGCAGACGGCGACCATGACAGCATGAACCGATCTACGATCTCCATGTACACAAGTCACATCAGGTTGCCCGAGAACCATGCCGATGACGTCATTTACGCCCCGGACGAAATAATTTCGAGCAGGAGCGGATCCATCTCGCAAAGACTGGCCATAGCCATAGAAGACGACGGAGAGCCAATACTCAAGAGCGAATCTGGAGACGCTTCGGACTCTGGAATCGGATTAGTCATGTGAATTCTCTCCTCTCCTAGCCGCTTTTCTGTTTTCTGTGAACCGTTTCATTCTGGTCCGGTTGTAACGGACTACTGTCGTATTCAAGTTGTCTTCTGATCTCTGTCACTTGTATGTCATTTAAAACATCGACTACTTTTACGCATTTTTAATAAAGTAATCTTGCTTAGTAAACTGTTTTTAAAAACGTTTACAGTCCTGAAATTATGCACAAACCGAATACACAAAATGGCAAAATGCAATCATAGGCTAGAATAGAAATGAGTGGGCTAAATAGAGATCGGAAAGTGAACCGGAGAGAAAACAGCAGGAATCAACGGGCTGAGCAGACGGCGTTCTCGTTGACAAGGCTGATCGCGTCGTATCCGGGCGGTCCTCCTGAAAAAGAGAAAGATGGGTAGGAACAGAGAAGAAGTACCTATACCTTCCGGAGCCTGGAATTCTGGAAGTTCGGAACAAGAGGACTGAGGGGGAACCACAGATGCAGCTGTGCGAGCAACTTCTGGAAGATTACCCGGTGGAAAGATTTGTCGAAGATGAGAAACTGACCAGCGGCGTGATTGGAATCATATCTGTGCACACAAGCATGAGCATGATTCTGAATGTTCGCGATTTCCGATTCCATGTCGAGAATGGTGGACGCAGGCGATGGCATTGCAGGACTACAAATGATCAGTTTCAGTCTCAAACTAACATTTAGTGCGGTGGATGTTTCCAGTGTTAACGACCCTCTCCCTTTCCATTAAACTCACTGCTCCATGTCGACGGCGGTCAGAGGAGCCTCTCGGAAGGTGTTTTGCGAAAGGGAAGCAGCTTGTGATCGCCTGCAATTGGAATTGTTATCAGATTGAAAAGAGAGTTATTTTGACAGAGAGATGCTGATGCAACATTGCGGAGCATTATGCTTTTGTTCAATTGAGAATTGCGGATCTGATCACTTACATGGCAATGGCAGCTTGCTCATAACTCGGCGGGAGTCCTGCATCTCCGGATGACCTGGTCACACTGGGCGCCTCTCGAGTTGTGATGACCGCCGGAGCACCTCCCCCTCTCTTGAAGATCTGCTCGTATCTCGGAGGGGGATCCATGAATCCAAAGTTTTGATGGCTCCGACTGTTGTGGTCTGAAAACAGATATTGACGAACTGAAACCTGTCACAAAATAAAAAAGGGACAAGCACAACATGTGAATGCTCACGCAGATCTGAAGTGATAGTGTCCTCGAAGATCCCGACGATCACTAGATGTTTCATTCGTTTTCATCCCCACTTTTCCCTTTCCCCTATCTTCACTCACCATCTCTCGGATAGATGACATCGGTGTCGGTTTGCGTGGGGTTCCTGTTTCTGAAATCACGAGAATCTAAATTATTTAATAATAATCACTCCGTTTTCTTTGATAACAACTTTTGATAACCCGAAATAGCAGCCGGATCATTGATTTACCTGAACAGGTCGAGAAAACAGAGCAAGAAGAAGCACATTCTCTCTTTCAGCAAGTACGGAATGATCGGTGCGAGTGGGGCATGTGTTATCGATTCGTATTTTTTGATAAGCACCCCGGTTGCCTGTTTTGTTTTGATTGCACCTCCCAAAATGACACTAAAGTGAGCACGGGGCAAATAGAAAACGGAACCGCGCCGTCTGTGCGAAAGGAGGGAAATTTGTTTTTTGTACTATTTCATACTACGGTGTACGACGGGAATGCGAAAATGGAGCAAAGGGGGGGGGGGGCAAACAGGCGGCAATAATAACATGGAAAAGGGACTGAATGGAGATGGTTATGTCAGCTGCTGGATTGAATAAAAAATCACCATTGTGAGTTGCTTTTTCGACTATCTCTTATTTTCTGTGTTTATTACAAATCAACCTTTTGTTCATGGAGCTGTTCTATGCTCACTACGATATTTTAGTATCTCTGCACTCAAGGCTTGCAATTCTCTGGCACATCAGAAAAAGCAGCTCTCACCTTCTGCCATTTACGAGCCGCATGAATGACCGGCACATGCACATGATCATGGCGATGACAATGAGAAAGAGGACTAGAACGACGAGGTATCGGGTGAGGTCGCAGTTCGGGTCATCGTCCTGTAAACGAAGAAAACCATGAAGAGTGGCTGCATTTCCTCTCAAACCAAACATGCTGGATTCGGATATTCTGTAGTGGCGCCTGCAGAAGATTTTCTGTTGCTGAAAGGCATTCGGCTGAAGCTGAAAACGGAAAGTTTCGGAGTTGATGACAAAAAAGTAATGACGGAAAGGAAAGTGCTAATATAAGAGAGTTAATCAGGAATAAAGTATGACGCAAAGAAAGAGAGGGAGGTCTGATGGGCGAACGAAGCGGGGGCTAAACTGTGTCACTGTGCAAACAGCGACGATTCGATTTGCAGCAAAAGTTTAGCATTTTTGGAAACAAAGAAAAAGCAGTGCACACCATCAGGCAATCGGAAAATGACTAATGAAGGACATCGGACGGATGAGACATTCAATTGTAGTTTAAGATGAATTGTATTGAGCGGAAATTGTACGAAAGAGTGAGAGCTTTGGAATCAGAATGAATGTTCATTTCGAAAAGAATACGAGGACGGTTAGAGAGATCGGCACTTTCGGAATGAGCGGATTAGACCGTTATCAGTTGAAGAGTCTGAACTCTAGAGATTGTATGTTTCTTGCTGAGGTCACGGGAAGCATCTTGCGATGATTGCGAGCTTGATGAAAAATGAAGAAATAGTCTGGAATCCCGAGTAATCGACGTAATGAAAGGTGTTTCTGATGCTTTCTGAAATAACCGCTTCAATGAAAACGGAGCAAACGAGACCTCGTTAGATGGAAAAAACATTTTCGGTTTCTTATCGAGTTAACGATGTTTGTGAAAGGGTCACGTGGCATTGTGGAGGACAAGATAACCCAGTGATTAGGCTGATGAGATGGTCGGGATGGTATGGCCGAATTAGCACGTTTCGAAATGTTTTGAAGCCAGCTGCGAGCATAGTGATAAGAGTGTGATTGGCAGGGAAAAGGCACAGATGATTCTGATGATGGAATGAAGGAAAGTGATTGAAGTTGAGCGGAACCTTCTCATAAAATACTCACAAGTTGTCACAACAACTGATAACAGAGATCACACTTCCGTTGTTTGTAAAATGATGTGGCAGAATGATGCATACAAAACATGGAAACAAAATGTTATGAATCAAACGACACGATACGGAGCTGACTGGGGACATATATGAATTCACGTTTTCTCTAAAAACACGTATGGAATCCCCTCGCTGATCTTTCGACCTAAGTAGGTCTTGTTGAAATAGACCAGCTCTTCTGTGGATCCTGCCCTAGTGAGCAGAACGGAAGGAACGGGTCGATCCTGCCCGTAAAGATCCTTTCCGTCTCTTCAAATGAGATTCCGTTTGACAAATTGAGAAATAGCGGAAAACAAGAATGACGGAATTGTACTTCCGAGCAGCCGCCCATATCTTTCGGCTCTTATCTTGAAACGCCCTGGACTCGGAAGAGTCCACAGTTCGCCGATTCATGTGACTGCCGACGGGTCAAAAAATGACGTCCGTGCTCTTGTCGCAGAGACTCGCGCTATAATAAAACAAGGAAAATGCGGACGGCGCCAGACTGAACTGTCCCGAACAACTGGTTATAACGGGAGAGTTCGGCCCGTCGGTGGGAACCGAAATGATTCATTTTGGACTGTGCAAACTTCGATGAAAAGGAAAAGCGAGCGTGTTGGTTTTATAGTTCAGTGCGACGGATTATGCATACAAACGTGTGCTGAACTCGTCGTTTTATCAGTGTCTTCGCAAATCGCATTGGTCTACTATTTTAGGGTCCAACACGCACTTTTTATCATTCGAAGTCTGCAATTGCAGTTGAAAAGTACGAGTCAGTGAGGCACTAGGTGGGATTCCGGCAGAAGCTGAGCGATGGACAATAACATCCACGAAAACACGACAGCCAGCACAAAAGCGAATGCTCTCTAAACAGGAAAAGTGTACCGTAATCTTTTTGTGTCCATTTCGAAACGTGTCTTGTTGGCCGACGGCTATCAAAGAATTGTGTTCTTGCCACACAAAATTTCGTCTCTGAGTCTCACAGTTTCTCACAGATTACGAGCATGAGAGATCGAGGAAAAAACCAAACAAAGGCCTCAAATGTACAATTCCCTCTTTCTCTCTCTCTTAATTCCCCAGAAGATTCGCAGAGTCTGAATGCGTGCCGGGTGACACCTGCATGTCCTTTCTAATCGTCTCTCAGTCTGTCATTGTCTTCTGTTTACCCCAGATTGTACTCAAATCCCATGGCAGGTGGCCATCCCCATCGGACATTCCCGTCTCACACTCCATCGAAGCAAACCCTCCCTCGCTAATTGACTGTGTGCATAATGAAGCATTATTCATTGCGGTGAATGTCAGTGACCGTATTGGAAACATGAATTTATCAACAGGAGGGGCGAGTGGATCAGTTCAGTTGTCGTCGGATTGAGCAAGCAGACTGGAGAGAAAGACTTCTGCGATTTCTGCAGGACTGACATCTTCAACAGAAACCGGGGGAGAGGGAACGGGATTGCAGGGAGGAACTTCGAACTCGTCGATGATATTCACGACCAGCGGCTCCGGATCACACGCTGCAACTGGTTCGACGGCAGCTCTTCTGATCGGACGGAGACGGATTGGCTGGGCATCAGGGAACTGGAAACAGAGATTAAATGAGAAACGAACAATCGCAAAGGGATAATACCTCAAAGAACGGTTCGATGAGAGCACAGAAACGGGCAGCGCAATTCCGTTTTTGCATCTTCATGCCCCTTCGGATGTGGATGATCTCTTCGTACTCTTCCTCTCTTCCATTATCTTTAACCCATCGAAGAACCTTTGCCTTCAACTCACTGCAAACATCTGAATACATTTGGACACTTTTCGACAAAAAACGTACTCATTGGGAGTGCACAAATATACCCATTGCTGGCAAGAAGGGCACTTTCTCGTGAGACGTAGACATTGAGTGATGCATTTTTTGCAAAATGAATGCTGACAGCGAAGGGTGTGCGGCTGAAACAAATGGATTATATTTCTTGAGGTCATTGAAGAGAAATGAATACGAACCTCGACGACCAGATCGTAGCAGATTGTGCATAAGAAGTCGTCCTCTTCCAGGTCATCACTGAAGCAAGAGACTAGTTTGTTGGAGAGTAAGAGAAAGGAGAGGGGATGACCTTGAAAAGAGAGAGAGAGAGAGAGAGAGTACTTACGTTACTTTCCATTTTGGGGTGAACAGAGGTTTCGCACGATGTTTCCTCCAACTCAAATAGAACGCGAAAAAGTAGCAAGGCATGAAAGTGATCAAAAGTGCGAGATATATCCATCGGGACATCTGATAGTGGTGTTGCGGGTCAATGTCCGTGTAGTTTCGAATGATCCAGCAGATCAGTTCGGTGATCGGGAACACAAAGAGCATGTAGACGGCGTAGACGGTGATTACGTACATGATCGGCGACATGCGGATGCAGCACGGCATCTCGCGACCAACAATGAACGAAATGAATGGGAAGATCGATGGGGACGCCCGGCTGGGCGGGTTTGGACCGCGCGTTTATGGCGGAGAGGGCCACCTGTACGTGCTCGGACGGAGCAGACGAACGGACGAAAGATCGATCGGAGGGCGGAGAAGGAAATCAGCGGGAGACTCGCATAAACAGCCTGAACGAAATGGATGAATGCGAACAAATATGTGCGTGTGAAAACGAAACATTCGAATAAAAAACCAGAGGAAGGGCGATGGTGATTTTTGAGTTTTTTCGAAATATTTGAAACGAGAGAAAGAAATGCGGAAACAATGGGCGTTCGAGTAAAACTGAAGAAGGAGACTGTGATTCATTGAGAAAAGCGGAACGTGCTGAGTCAGAGTTTCGATTCTCATCCTAAGTATCCCTCTGACAATCAACCTCATCGCTCTGCTTCTGAACCGGATCAAACCTACCCGAAGAGAACAGTACTAAAAACATTCGTTCTGTTTTTGTCTACTCCCAACTATTTCCTTATCACCTGTCCCATAAAAATTGCATCTCGGTTCAGCAGAATCCCTCCACATGTTCATGTTCTGTTCCATCAAAAGAACACCGCGTCAATGATAGATGCGGCTGTTAATCGGACACCAGAAAGCAGCTGGCGACGGCCAATTTGCAGTGATGGTGGCAAGGGAAATGGGCAGCGAAGGCGCCGTGGACAAGCTGTTTTACGAGTCATAAATCGACGCGGAAAGAGTTTTCGAACGGACTGCAGCTGAAGAGGACATTGCACAACGTCGCATCTGGGAAGGACATTGCGCAATCGAAGGAAGATGGGCAAACACGGAAAGAGAGGCTATCTGTGTGTTTATGGATGCAATCAAACATGTAAAATAGTTTTTATGGTGGGTATGAACAAAGAGTTTGGATGTTTCTATTCTCTCGGTGAACTGGGAGTCTTCTTGCTCCTCAGCCAGATCGTCGCATCTTCTCTCTGAAGGTCCCCTCTGTGTTCCAGTCCGACTCCTGCCTGCTGTCTCACTTGCCGCATGATCTCTGATTTCAACTCTTGGTCCTCCACATTCTGAATCTATGCTCACTGAACTGATCTCATAAGTTTCCCTACTTTCATCAGGTTACACAGCGAGTTCTCCGAGTGCTTGTTGAGTTCCGTCCAGATTATAACGAGGGCTCTGTTCTGCAGCAACAGCTTCTTCTGATTCGATTTCATCCGTTCGGAATACTCATCTGCCAGTTTCCGAGATGACACGAAGCTCATTGTAAGGGATTCCAACTGTCTGAAACCGGAAATTGAAAAAAGATCTGTAAAGATGAACTCGCCGATTCCTTATGGGATTTCCAGCATGTGACCTACATAAAGGACACTTTTCATTGACATTTAAGTGGCTCTCAATGCAAAGTCGACAGTACGAATGACCGCATTCAATGATAACTGGCTGCAATTATAAAAGTACTGATGATCCACGGAAGAGTAAGACAATCACCTCCACGAATAAATCGAGGCAGACGGCGCAGCAGAAGTCTTCGTCGCGCATCGCAATTGTTTGGAAAGTAACTGTACTAATCGGGCAATCTAATCGAATTAGCCTCGCAAATAAAGAGTTTGACAGGGTGGTTCCGATGCTAGAACAATAAGAGAGGAATTGGATTACTCATTGACAGAAGGACGGACGGTACGGAAAGAAGAGCGGAAGAGACGCAGAGAGAAGGTCCGAGCACCGAAAAGGGAAGAGAACACCTGGGGAGATGGGGCGGACAGTGAGATATGAAGGGGTCATTCAGTATGATAACATGATGGATTGGAAGGCGTCGAACGGAGAACAGAACGAATTATGGATGGAACAGTGACAGACGGGGAGGGATCAGGAGCAGCGGTTCTTGGCAAAATAATCTCGAGAATGGCCAGAAATAAAACAGTACAAGAAAGAGTCAAGTTTCCGCGAACAAACCATTCGTTTAGACCCCAACAGATCAGGTTTCCAGTCAACCTTTAGTACTCGGAATAGGTACCAATTATATTTCCATCAAAAAGTGAATGAGGGCAAGTCAGCTGACTCCGGGTCGAACACTCGGAAGCCGTCTGCGGCACAATCAGCCGTTTCCGCGCGGCGCCGTCATTACGGTGTAATGAGGACTGAAAGGAACAACACGTTGTCATCTGGACGGTGTCTCTTTTCCCATAACCGGTTACTGTAGGAGGGCGCGAAACGGCACCCGTTTTTCAGACGAAACGGACAGTTTCGAGGAACTTTATTCGGGGTTTGTCAGTGTGTTAATGCGAGGAAATATAGAAAATCATCAAAGAACAAGAAGGTAAATGGAGGAAATGAAGGGGAGGGAAAGAGGAGGATATTGGAGGGGAGGGGACCGACTAGAGTGTAATGCAAGTGTAAAGGAACTAGGATAAGGGAACAAAGTGACTATTCGACCTATTCAAAGCATGATGTCAGAGTGCGGCTGCGTCGTCGGAATCGGAATGTACTCGGTTTGATTGGGTCGCTTCCGATACGGCATCGTCACTCGCTGCCATTTCTGAAAGACGTCTGGTAATGGGCGAAGGAGAAGGCGGAGAAGAAGCCATACCTCAGAAAGAGAATTGCCTTTTGCGTTGACAAACTTGTAGATGCCTACCAGCGGGATGAAAGAGGCGCCGGAAAGCGCGAAAATGATGCCTATCACGTTTGCAGCTATCGGGTACTTGTAGTCCTGGTAAGTGAGAGCCTGGTAGTTGACGAAGTTGGAAGTGATCATAGACTGAAATAAGGCATTCTAGAAGAAACAAAGAAGAGTAACAGACCAGAAGGATGAACGGAGCAGCACAACTCCAGCAGAACTTCCAGTAGTTTCCCGGCCGGAATCCCATCATTTCCTTCACATCACGGACGAATTGGCGGAGTCCTAAGACGGCAAAGTTTTTCGTTTAAAGTGAAAAAGGCATACCATAAATATAGGAAATTACCATGGCTTCACAGAAAACAGCAATGAGAAGACCCCATGTGGTTCCATAAATGATAAGCCATTCCATGATCAAAATACCTCCCTGAAAATTGGTTTTTTAACATTGACACTTTCTCGTAGAATTCACGTCTGTGCACATTGAGATTCCGATGATCATGTAAAAAGAGAAAAGGCAACCGACGAACACTTCGCGATGTCTTTTCAGAATGGGAAACTCATCCGAGAGACCAGTGATTATGGCCTCTGATCCTCCGAACTGCAATTAGGTTGCTGGCGGAACTATGAAAACGACAAGACCTACCGAAGAATCCAGTCCAAGAGTCATGAGCATCAGAAAGAAGAGCACGGACCAGAATGGAGCCCAAGGCATCGTAGAGAGAGCTTCCGGGTAGACTACGAAAACGAGCCCGGGACCTTCCTGAGCAACTGCTTCAATTGGTTTTCCTGACTTGCACGACATGTATCCGAGAACGGAAAAGATAACGAATCCGGACAGGAAGGAAGTCGCACAGTTGATGAAGGAAGTGAACAGGGCATCACTGAACAGGTTGATAATCGGGAGAGTGACATTTATTGGAGACTGACTTACACGTAGACATTGTTATGGAAATCATTGTAGGAAGAATACGCCATGAGGACTCCAAATCCAGGGCCGAGGGAGAAAAAGACCTGAGTGGCGGCGTCCTGCCAGACGGACGGCTTCTGAAAATTCGAGTGTTACAATGACAGTTTATGCACGAATACCCGAAGCATTTCAAAGTTCGGACGGAGGTAGTACTCGATTCCTTTTTGCCATCCGGGAAGAGTGACTCCTCGAATGAACAGGATTCCGAGCACGACGTACGGGAAGAGCGCAGTGAACCAGACGACCTTTCCGGAAGTATGAATGCCTTTCCACATGGAAAAGTAGCAGATAAGATAGACAACGAACAGAGAAAGCTGAAATGAATGTGCTGATGGAATGGGAGGAGGTGAACGGCTGACTGCAATATCCCAGTGAACACTTCCGAGATCAGTGAGGCTTCGGACGACGTGAGAATTCGGAGCGTTCGCTTCATGAAGGCCCAGAAATCCTTTGCTGAAATTGTCAAAATAGAGCTAGGAATTTTTTGATTACAAGTTGATTTACTAGAAGTATTCTTCGGCGGCAGATATCTTCTCGGCGGGCACAGATTGGTTTGCACTCCGACACATTGCGGTTCCGTCTTCGGACCAGTGTGGTTCATAGCAGGCAGCAGAGTTGTACGTGTTATTGCACGACGCCCAAGGCAAGTTGAAGCTGTGAATGAAAAAGGTTCGAGTGGAATGGGAAAAGAGTTACCTAAAGGATGTGTAAAGATAATGAAGACCCCAGGCGAGGATCACATTGTAAAAGAAGTCTACGTAGAAAGCGGTGAGAATAACACAGTAGCCGATGCCTTTGAAAAGCGGACAGATCCTGCCCCACGTGGTGATTGCACCCTTCCGGTAGTACTGACCGAGACAGAGCTCCATATAAAACAACGGTACTCCGGTTAAGAGAACCATAATTGAGTACGGTATGAGGAAAACTCCGCCTCCGTTCTTGAAGCACAGATAGGGAAATCGCCAGATATTCCCGAGATCAACAGCAAAACCGACTACTGAAAGGAGGAAATCGAGCTGAAAAAAGAGTGAAACGAGAGAGAGCTGGGAGGAAAGTACCTTGCCAGACCATTGTTCTCTGGCCGGATCTTTGTGTTCGCCGTCGGCTGCGACAGTCCCGTCTTCCGCGGGTGCAGTGTTATGGATGCCGTTCGACGGTCGACGGATTTTTTCATCGGGATCGTCTGGAATACTCACCAGTCTTCAATTCGGAAAAGGATCCGTAACATTACCTGTGGGCACCAATTGCATAGTGAGAGATGGATATCAAGATGAAAGGAACGTGTTATCAACTGATGTGCCCAATTTTCGAAAGTTGGTTCTGGAAGAAACAAGTGAAACATCAAAAAACAAGGAAAAGAAACAAGAATGTAGGCGAGGGTGAACTCTTCGTGTGCTCGGCGAGCTCTTCTGAGCCCACTTTTCTTGTCAAGCCCTCGAAGGTGGAGGAATGCGCGGCGGGTTCTTCGGGCTGTGTGGCATGTCGAATATTCCGGTGTGCCAGCCCCAATATCATCGTCGTTTCTCTTCTACATTCTGCTTCTGATTCGTGCCTGCGTCTCCTGGCGACGCACAGTCTCTGCGAGCATCGACTACGGTGCGGCGGATAATTGCCGGAAAGCATCTATCTACTTATACTTCTTTCTTCTTTTTCTACATTTATGTGAGCAGTGTGCGATTATCCTTCTCCAGTTGGTTGCCTGGCACAAAAACCGACTGAAAAAAAAATGCAGGATTTATGAAGAAGGGGAACGAATAAAAGGACAGGAAGATACGTGAAAATGTGAACAATATGAAGATGAGAACGGAGTAAATGTACATGAGAACGGAGGTCGACTAAGCGGAAAAGACTACGGTCGGATGAGAATTCTGTGGGAGAAGTGAGGTCATTTGAAATCGGAAAGAAGGTAGCTGGCGGATTGCGGAGGCAGGAACACTTTGTACTTTTCGAAAGTCGGAGCAGCTTTCTGGCGGATCTTCGAGAGCAACGGTTCCGATATTAGGAACGAGTGGTTCAGGATTTCCTGGCTGAAAATTTAAATTTTTTATTATGAAGTCGTTAGAGAAATTTTTATTACAGCCTACAGTAATCTTTTTTCGCTGACGCTGAACTCGCCGTGTACTTCTCGTGGACAACTTGCAATAAAAGTTTTTCGCACAGTTTTATAAACATATTTCTCTGATTTTGTCAAAATTTGTTTAGTTTTTCTCAATCTTTCTCTCTTTTCTTGTATTTTTTCTCGAATATTCGTTATTTATTGTTTCTTTTTTTAATCGGCGTTGCTTGTTCAAGTATATTCGGGAAGTGCTGCCCGATGGAGCGCACACAAATCCAAAGCAATCATTATCCATGAGGAGGCTCCGAAGATAATCTCTTCCGTCCGTTTTCTTTCGCGTTTTCTTGCTTTTCATCAAACTCACAAGTAAGAAGGGGCCACCAGTTGGCGGGTGTCTTCGGCGATCAGAAGATAGCAGCGACCGGGCGCACGAATCAGTCGGCTCTGATCGTGGAGAATGTTCTTGTCGTCCTCGTCGCACGAATACTGAAAGTAATTAATGAACGGTCTGATTAGAAAGAGACGGTCTTACTCTGAACATGCGTGGATACTTGTTGAAGAGAAGAGACGGTGGGATCTGGAGCACGTGCGCCACTTTCTGGGCAGTCACGAAACGAGTGTTCAAATCGATGCGATCCGGATTCCAACGGATAACCTCGCTCATCGTCGGAGGAGTCATCTCCAGACGGTACGCTTCCTCGTCTTTGCGTGGGCGACCACGACGACGTTTTGCATCGGAGCAATGGCTGACTCCGGACACATCGGAGCTGTCAGACTCATATCCTCTCTGCAATTTCTTGACTTTGAAACAGTTCTGATTTTTATGCGCGCTAATGTACTCGAAATCCGTTTCCAATTCCGATAATTCAACCAACCTTCAAGTTGTTCTCGTGCTCTTGACTATTAATGTCGATGAAGCTGTTTCCGTTCACGAAGATTGGCGGAACGGGCTCTGGCTCCTTCAAGTACGGTTTTTTGGCTGCCTCCAGAATGTTACAGTACAGTCCGTTAAGCACAGTTTCGTCCACAACCTGCATTGAGAATGCACACTTGAGAAATGGTTTCCAACGCCTTACGTGTCCGTTTCTGCGAAGGTTTTCAATGGCTGGCATCAGCGTGGTTCTGGTATGACGCTCCATGATTTGATGAATTTCACGGGAAATTTCATTTTGAAATATCTGAATTACATCCGACGGTTTTGTCGTGTTTTCGTGTCTTACCCGTCTCATCAAGTCCAACGAAGACGGAGCATCATCGGCCATGTCAAGCTTGTTACGCCTGATCACCTGCTTCAACGAGTTCACCTGAAATTCGTGAGCTCTAGAAAAAAGCTCTGACGTGCGTACAAGTTCTAACAAAGTTAGATTGAATCGAATTATTAGAAATACATAACCTTTTTTCGAATGTATCCCATCAAATTCGTCATTTCAATCTTTTGAAAACTTCTTTGCAAATTCCACAAACGAAATTCCACAAACCCTGGCAGAAGACCCATCGCTGCTTCCATCCATTTCGCGATTCAACAGCTCGTCAAGAATCACGATCCGCATATTCATTTTGTTTCCATTGCCGTTTCCAGTCATTCGTTCGAACATTTTTTGCGCTGAAAATCGGCGTTTGAAGATGGGTAACAACACAAAAAATAGGAAATGTGGGAGGAAAGACTGCTGACTGACGACTAGACCAGTGCCACGAGAAGAGACGCAGAAGGGACACAAGCGCCTTCTGCGACTCTTCACTCGCCATGCCTCCCGGGCACTCCCTCATCCACACGCTCCTTCTCGCTCCTCTCAGTTCGGTTTGCCCGTTGCGCGAAGTTTGTGGTTTTCGTCTCGCTCTTCCCCTCTAGTTATGATGTCAACGCCAGCTCCGTCTACTTCGATTTTCTTCGAGGTGGCGCGTGTTCCTGATACTATTGGCAAAAGTAAAAAGAGAGAGACAGAGTGCGGTAGACGGGTCAATGATGGAAATATTTGCTTTCTCATTTCGCGTAGATTTGAGCCGAGAATGACCAGAGCGGATCCGGTCGGGGAACCGATCAAACACTCGTTCAGACTGAACCAATCAATTACGGTGATTTGCATACTAGTCTTACGACTGCTTCTTCTCAGCAGTTTGCATCGTTTAACCCCCACCACACTCAATCCCTTTTCTTTTCAGCTTATTCGTTACTTGAGTTCGGCCTGTAAAAGCCATCATATCAAAAACCAAACGAAAATGTCATCGTGTAGTGGTTTAGCGAGTTTAGCTGTCTGGGAACGCTCACTCTTCATCCGGTCGTAAGCCAACTACGTCTTCTCTCTTTTCGCTTTTCCGATTCTCGAATTTTTGATTACTTTCTAAGAAAAACTGGAAAATATGGAGCAACCGGCGCCGAGAGCTAATTGAATTCACATAAATATATATTCATGCGAGCCTCCAGTTCACACTCTCCTCCCACACCGATTTAGCCGTCTATCTGTCCGATCGACGCAAAAGTTTGCATTGCAAATATGTGTTCTGCACTGTCTGCGGCAGTCTGTGCATGTTTCTGCCGGCGAAAACCTTTCTGTTCACCCTTCAAATTATTCCTTTCTTCGTCTTTTCTTTCCCAAAGACAATAGGGGAAGGGACCACCGAATGGGCGCCTCCGTTTAGTGGCATTGGCCGTTTCGAAGCCTATTTTGCACAAACAAAGTGATGGGTTGTTTGTGCTTACGGATACTTCCCCTATCGCCTTTCTTCGCTTTCTTTTTTGTTCCCAATCGTCTCGACGCGATAGTTTGTCTCGATTCCCACCAATTTCGCTTTGTTTTCATCGTGTTCAGTGAAAGTGAACGGGATAAAATCTCGTTATTTTCCGGTTCTTCGGGCGAAAGTTCTAAATCTATTTGTGCGAAATCACGTGAATCGTCGAGCAGAGCACACTTTTCAACTGACCCTTTCGAAACACTTGCCGGTCTTAGAATTTCATCTGTCCTTTTCATGATCAGGTTACAACAACTTTGTTGGAGGCTATAGCGTTTCAATGTTGTTTGTTTCTTTTTCTAACTTTTGTGATCAATTTCCGCTGATCCATCATTTCGGACCTAAAAATTATGAAGTTACAAATAACACGGATGTCTGATCAGAACAAAGCTAACCAACTGCTCGCTGGATTGCTTTTGAGACGCACTTCCTGTTCTTTTTACTAGTTCGATACTTGACAGTGTAATATCAACATCTGAGATGTAATTTTTCTTGCCGAAAAACACGCCTAGTCCTTTTCTCTCGGCCGTTACTTTTCGGAGAGGATGAACACACTCTTCGTTCTCGAGGCACCTGCCTTCCCGTGTCTCGTCGACTCCTTCTCCCGTTTTGTGACCGCTCTTTGAAATTAGGTCCTCTTTTGCCCCGTGCGATCGGCTTTCCCTTCGTCTTTTCATTGCTTCGGTCCATGCGAGTGCTCCCGGGTCTCTCCACAGAATGCCGTTTCTAATATATACACAAAGTGCCAATTGGAGGCCCTCCGGCCTGTCTTCCCTCGCCTTTTCCCGCCCGTCAACTTGACGGCAACTGCTCCTTTCCTTTCTTTTTTTCCTCTTTTCCTGCATTTCCCATCTTCCGTCTATGATTGTTGCATTCTTCTCACCAGTGTTTTTTTTGCAGCACGAGAAAAAAGCAATTTCCCCTGCGTCCAAAGTATTCCATACGAAGACCAGGAAGAAAAGAAAAAGAGCTGAAAGATTATTGCCCACAAAATATTTTCCGGTTGAATGGAATTCTTTCCTAGTGCCCCCGTTACTTGTCCGACTCCCTACGGCTTTTCAACACCATTTCCGTTGGTCAGCAAGCGTATCGTGCACCGATGATCACGCCCTTAATAAGAACAGTTAATGTTCAGTCTATGCCCATTTGTGATCACCGGACTGTACCGCTTATCAGCAGCCAGAAAAGAGAAACATGAGTTGGTCAGCCTATTTCTTATCAAATACGTTTGACGCTCGTTTCTAGTTAAAGTGTGTCCAGCCTGTCAGCTGTTAAATGACCAACACTACTCTCTCGTGACTCGTTCAATTTGAGCTATGCTGAACCCTAAGAACCTTCCGAAATCCTGAAATATTGGTTTTCCTCGAAGCTTTAGTCGATCACCTCTGAGTCATTTTGTTTATTTTCGAATGTTGCCCCGTAGGGTTGCAGAAGAGGCGCCTGAAATCGTCTGTTCTGCAATCCTAATGCCCCGACTTTCTCGCGGTGCCGCATCATCCAGTACTGTATTCAATCGATATTGTTTGAAGAATAAAAGCCACATGGAAATGCAATACTGGCCAACTCGTTCAGGTCTTTTGCGATCGATTCATTAGGTTTTTTTTTTAATTCTTCCTCTTGTCTTGTTGAAATCCACGCTGAGGCTGCTAAAACATAGTATATTACATCCTTATCAGCAGGTCCTTATCACAACGTAATAGAACTCGGCAAAATATAACTGCGACATAATAGAACTGCGCAGAATAGAACTGCGACATAAGAGAACTGTTTTTCGGTGGTGTGCGTTTGTATTTTTCTCCAGTTCTATTACGTTGTACCGTCGAAAGGTTTACTGACCATTGTGCCAACGTTGTTCTTCACAAGCTTCTTTTCTATTCTGAACGTTTGAACTTGATTCATAAAGATTCCAATCTTTCTGACCTTCCGCATCTGTTTTCGTTCGAATGTTTATGCAAAAGGACGCATGACGCGTTCCGTTTCTTCTCGGACATGAAATTGCGCCTACTCGGCTCTCGCAAAGCGCCCTCTATCAAGATGACGCCCAAAAGGGCAAAGAAACCTGTAAATAAATAGATTAGAAGACATGCATAGCCATGATCAAAAATCGAAAGTTCTTGGTGTAAATAAGACCGAATCCTTCGCCGATTGAGTCGCGTTTCCTGCTTTCTTTTGTCTCTGACCCGCTACTCTACTCCTCAAAACCCGTTAAATGTCGTTTCTATTCTCTTTCCTTTCTAATTACCGATTGAATGTATCCGTATCAAACTCGTTATTAGGAATCACTTTTGCAGAGTAATCATGGTCCAAACGTACAGATCGCCTGTACGGATCTACAAACATCCGTTTGAGATCGTGATGGCGGTGAGTTAGTTTGAAGAAACTTGAATTCCTTTTTTTTTCACAATGTTCCAGGCATACGAAATGCGATTCCCGACGTGCCCACAGATTCCAATATTCGTCGGTTCAGAGAAGACGTTCGAATATAAAAGTGACGACGGTGCAGAATGGGTCATCGACAGGAAGTGCCAGCTCAACATCGAGGCTCCTTACCTAGTGAAAAAGATTGCCGGAGTCGACTACGTCTACTTCTCGCAGAAGAACTCGCTTGATCGCAGGAAGAGAACTCTTGACATCGAAGCGACGAACATCTCATTCGCGAACAGAATCGCAGTTAAAGAAAACTGTACATATTACGTACGAAACTCTGGTTTAACAGACTCAATAAGCTTCTTATTTCCAGGTTCATGCCGAGAACGAAAACTGGACATGCTTCGAGCAGTCTGCTTCTCTCGATGTCAAGAACTTTTTCGGATTGGAATCGGCCGTCGAGAAGCTCGCTGTTCGACAATACGGAGCCAATTTGGCAAAAGGAAAAGAAATTCTGGAGTTCTTTATCGAGGAACTGCTGAAGACGACAACGCATATCGAGAGGTTCAGAGATCCGGAGGAAGACGATTCAACTTCAGCCACAGGTGAGAAGCAGGAGAAGCAACAAACTGAAAACTTCTATGATTCATTGAAATTCAATTGTGAGTATTCTTTTAAACTCAATGTATCGCTATTGCCCCTCGGTGTTTGCAGACTCGAACCAAAATTTCCTGAAATTAGGTTTGAGTCTGCAAGCACCGAGAGGGCAAGAGCGGTAAATTGAGTATAGTTAACCGTTTTCACTGCAGTGTACTGACCTCATCAAACCGATTCCAGATTCGGCGATTGAACTGAAAGAGTCATCTGACGGAGATGCCGTGCTCGTCGAGAAGGCGCCGATGCTGGCAGCAGAGTCCGAGGAGATGAAGACTGCGCGAGCGACGGCCAGTTTTGACGACGGTTCGTTGTGATTTCGTCCAATTGCTGCTCCGTTTAGGCATCCGTCTCATCAGTTTTCTACCGTGTTCTTAGCCCGCTTTTCATGCACTTGTGATGTCCCCACTCGGAAACCTTCTCTTCTCCAACACTTTCATAGTTGTAATAGTTTTCTGTTTCTATTAGCATGCTTCAATTTGGTTGTTGTGTCAGCATGCTCATCTATCTGCACAGACACCTTTTAGTTCTAATTTTCTATCCCGGGCCGGAGGTATCTGCTCTGTCTCGTTGTAATTTTCAAAGTAACAGATTTTCTGTGCCTATACCCACAATAAAATCGTAAAACCCCTTGGTCAGTGCAAAGAACGAAGCGTTCCGATGCTGCCGCCAATCAGAAAGTGCACCCGATTCCCCCGCGGATATCTTGTACTCGGCGGTGCCCACTTCAGACTGTTTGGTCTTTGCGCGACTGAGTCTCTCGGCTTCTCCCGTCTCTAGACGGGCGCAGCTCTTCGGCGATCTCCTTGAATCGCGAATTTATCGATTCATTAGGAACACGATCTCCTTTCATATTGTTGCTAGATAATGCTTGCTCGAAAGTATGATAAAAGTGGGAAGCGTAGAAAGTCTGTCAAATTCGTAATTGGTTAGTTGTTATCCCCTGCCTGCAGCTCAGCTTGAAGCACTCACAGCATCAGTCGCAACCACATCGCAACACACAGCAATTTGTTACTTTTTCAGCTGATTCGAAACTCGAGGCAGAGTACATTCGAAGGTTCCTGGGGCAATTGAGTCCACTGGAAGAGTCGAGACTTTGCGAAATCAAGTACAGTCTGCAAGCACATCATAAGGTTTTGCCAGTTCTACTTTAAGCTTCTAAACATTGCATTTCAGGGCAAGCTTCCGAACGATGCCCACTTGCTCCGTTTCCTGCGAGCGCGCGACTTCGATGTGGCGAAGGCGAAAGACATGGTTCATTCGAGCATAATCTGGCGCAAACAACACAACGTTGACAAGATTCTGGAGGAGTGGAGTCGCCCGACAGTTATCAAGCAGTACTTCCCCGGATGCTGGCATAACTCGGACAAAGCGGGACGACCTATTTATATCTTGCGACTCGGACAACTGGATACGAAGGGAATGCTTCGGAGCTGCGGAGTTGAGAACCTCGTCAAGCTAACTCTCTCGATTTGCGAAGACGGACTGCAGAGAGCCGCCGAGGCGACCAGAAAGCTCGGAACTCCTATAAGTTCCTGGAGTCTGCTCGTTGATTTGGACGGGCTCTCGATGAGGCACTTGTGGAGACCCGGAGTTCAGTGTCTTCTCAAAATCATCGAAATCGTGGAAGCCAATTATCCAGAAACAATGGGACAAGTGCTCGTTGTCCGTGCTCCGAGAGTGTTCCCCGTTCTCTGGACTCTTATTTCTCCGTTCATCGACGAGAAGACAAGAAAGGTTGGTTGGAGAGCTGGAGGAATACAATAATAATAATAATAATGGTTCTGTTTCCAGAAGTTTATGGTTAGCGGTGGCAGTGGAGGAGATTTGAAGGAAGAGCTTCGAAAACACATTGACGAGAAATTCATTCCGGACTTCCTGGGCGGCTCATGTCTGACGACAAACTGCGGGCTCGGGGGTCACGTTCCGAAGTCGATGTACCTTCCAGTTGAAGAGCAGGAGGGCGCTAGCTCATCAGAGGACCCGTTGCACTCGACGTACACAAGCACCGCCACGTGGCGAGGATATCCGATCGAAGTGGTCGTTCCCATTGAAACTGCCGGATGTGTGCTCACGTGGGACTTTGATGTTCTGAAGAACGACTGCGAATTCAGTCTGTACTTCTCAACTGAGGTTCGGAGTGACAATAAAATGTTCAAAAACAGTTTTTCCAGAAAATTGAGCCACCTCCAGTTCGCGACGGAGCTCAGTCGCCGACTACTATTCTCAATCCCGTGGAAATGGTTTCCGCGGCAATCGGCGGAGCCTCTCATCAGCACCCTGATCTTCAGTGTGCGCCTGAGCTGAAAATCGGTTCTCCCGAACTGACCCTGGAAGAGAAGCCCGTGCTGTTCCAGGAAGGAGATTCCATGCAGGTTTGTGTCCCTTTCATCAATTAGCAATGAAAATTCCATCTGCAGGGATCCCATTACTGCTCTCGTGCTGGCACTTACGTACTGCAATGGAGAGTTCCGGAAACGGGCGCCGGCATTTCGTCCACATTCGATTTTGGCTCCCATAAATGCCGATTCATCTACTACTATGAGATTCTGAATTCCGAAAACTTCAGGTGTGTAGGCGTGGTCTTTCCACTTGTGATGTACTTTTTTCAGAGGGTCCGTCGCCTCTCTCGAATCTTGCCGCTCGTCATCGTTCAGTTCAATCGCCCCGCCAACGCCTCCGACGCCAGGAACTCCCCGTAATCCTTAATTTCTTGCTTGTGATCCGTTCCATTACCTTTCCTTTCTCGCTTTCAGTCCCTCTATGCAAATTCCCCTCCGCCGTTCCTTTTCATCGTTTTCTCGATACGGTTCTTTTCTCAACCTAATTTTTTCTTTTATCTGTCCATTCGATGCACATAATTTATTTATATTTCTTCCCAACTTGTACCCATTTCCACCAAACATCCACCAAAGTTTATGTTTTCGAGCCCTGTATAAAGACGTCTTGTACATGAGAGTGAGACGGAAAAGAACAATGATTTTCACACCCAACACAAACATAATCCGCACTCCAATATATTGGACAAACAGGCCGAGAATGGGAATTGAGCTGGTATTATTTGTTAGTGCCCATTCTCCGGTAGGGTACTTACCTACTTTAGCACCGAATTCACTCGAACTGCGCCCACTTGATTCGCTTTTCCGTGCCGATCTTTCCCCTGCTCCTTCCTCTTCCGAATGCCGCCACCTCCTTTGATCACTTTGGATGTGGAGGGCGTCTTCTTCAAGACGAGAATCGCCACTCTCAAGTCCATCGAAGGCACCTTCTTCACTCGTTTCTTCGATTCGAATTGGAGAGAACAACTCGACAAAGTGAGTCATGAATCGGTCTCCGAACTTTCTCCTCTTCTAAACAGTTCCCAACTGTCTCATGGCCCCTCTACACCCATTTCCATCCCAATTTTCCATCCACCAAGGGCCGGCCATTGATGACGTAGGCACTCGACAGCTGGCCTCGGTAAAGACCATTTGTTTGGTGGATGGCTACGTCACAGACTCCGCCCATTGAATGGTGAACGGATTGGTGACGTAGGCAGACGCCAGATGGATAGTTACCGCAATGACGACGTAGAAAATGAATGGGGGAACAGCCGTGAGATTTGAATTTCCGGGTACTGGAAGCTTGGAGAAATGTTTGGCATTATTTGGCTTTGGTAACGTCACACCGAACCGTCCACCATTCTGTGACGTAGGCATTCACCCAAACAAATGTGGGCCACCGACCAGCCGACAGTTGTCTACGTCACCAAGGGCGGAAGGGTCAGAATGATGACGTAGGCAGACAATGAGAATGGAATGAGGGTGATCGGAGTGACGAAGGCAAATGGGACAGAGCGAGACGTTTGAATTTATGGGCGAGTGTGGAAGGAATCTTATCAAATATTGCTTCAGGATGGAAAACTATTCATTGATCGGGACTCAACAGTTTTTCCAGTCATTTTGAACTTCCTCAGAGACCACGAGAAATGTCCTCTGCCAAAGGACGAGTATCAACTGTTGCGAGTGCTCAGAGAAGCTGTGTGAGTTCCAGACTACAAGGCAAACAGCAAAATATATTTCGATTTTATTTCAGGTTTTTCAACATTGGACCTCTGAGAAACGTAATTGAGCACAAGTTGAGGTAGTTTGTTATCTTTCTCAACTTCCTACGTAGGCCCAATGCTGCCGGCTTTCAGAGCTTCCACCTCATCCGACTGCACTTGTCCTCCAGGGATCCCTTCAACGCCTGTTCCCCAAAAAGAGAATGTTCCGAACCCTCGGATCCTGCTCTCGAAGCCTCCACCTCCTCCTCCGCC
The DNA here is from genome assembly GCA_946814055.1 of Caenorhabditis sp. 36 PRJEB53466. Lineage (NCBI taxonomy): Eukaryota > Metazoa > Nematoda > Chromadorea > Rhabditida > Rhabditidae > Caenorhabditis > Caenorhabditis sp. 36 PRJEB53466. The sequence continues at coordinate 3,943,551 of CAMPFS010000003.1, forward strand.
TCCATCTCTCGTCCAACAACCGAAAGATACGGTTCAGATTCCTATGCGGAAGCCGCCAGTAGACAGAACTTGCAAGAAGTTGAAGAAGTCAGCAGACTCGATAAGTCTGCCAAGAAATTTCACGTGGGCTCCTCAAACTGATGCTCGCCTCACACACGAATCCTTTCAGACACATCGCCCATGTTGGATGGAACGGTTCTTCTGTTTTGTTTGACAAGAAGTTGACCGATGATCCGACGGTCAAAAAAATCTGTGATGCGGCTGCGGAAGCTGTTGATTTGAATGTGAACCGAGTGAAGTTTATATGAAAATTGTCATTTGTTTCAGGCGGTTTATAACGTGGTTAACAAGAACGCCGACGAAGAAAGCCACAGTGTGGAAGTGCTGATCACAGGCGGAGTGATGCAATCGAGGGACGGAACTTCCCGTCACTGAACGCTTTTTAGCTTTCTTGAACGTTTTTTTTTCGTTTCCTGCAATGAATTCTTTTTCACGTTCTCCTGGAATGCTATTCTAGAAGTAGAAGTCACATGTGGAGTGAAAATGGGATTATAACTATAATTTATAAGAGACACCAGACAATAAATGCAAATGCGCTCAGGCGCTCTTCGCGCGCGACCGTCGAATTGAAATTTTATGGCGGGAAAAGCTAAAAGCCGCGATTTTTCCTCGCAACCGGGAAAAACATTGCTCTTTCTTCGTTTTTCGAATGGTTTTTGCTTATATCAAAAGAGCCAATTATTTGAATGACTTATCTTAACATTTTTCTCCTCTCCGCGCCCATTCTCCTTTTATTTTGGGACCGTCGGTATGCGGTCGCCCATTGCCCTTGACGCTTACTGGCTCCGCCCTTCTCTAGGGGGCATGCAAAAATGGGTATAAATAGCGCGTCCCAACATGCAGAATATCCAACTCTACAATGATGATGTTCCGTCTATCTTGCACTGTCACAGTATACGGCACTTAAATTAAGAGATAACTGTCACACGAATACTTACCAGACGTGCGTCCCTATTGCGCGCAGCTAGTGCTCTAGTCGTTTGAACGATAACTGAAGCGGCGCCAAATCTAAATGTCTGGCGATCGTCGTCTTTCACAGATTCACTCTGTATTGTCATTGTCTAACTCGCCTGTTTCTCTAGATTTTGCGCCCTTGGCCAAGCTTGGAATTGTTCGCGGCCGTGGCTGCTCATTTCGTAACGCTAGTCCATCAAAACATTCAAACTTTGAGTCACGGATTCGGTCTTGTCGACCGTTTTAACTTTCAGTTTGCAGCTTCCAGGTGCTCTTTGATAAAAAGTAGTCCATTCGCTGACGCTGTCTGGGTCAAGCGGCCTCCAAATGTCGTCAAAAATCGCTCTCAAAAGTCCGAGTATCAGCGGGGCGCTCTTGCCTGTTCTGCTCCTCTCATTTCGCGCGCTCTCACACTTTGGCGCGAAACATGTCGATTCAAGATAAGAACTGTCACTTTGAATTCGCTACTCTCGTCCGAACCACTCAATTCTCTGAATTTCTCCTTTTTCTCTCTCAATTTATTTATTTTTCAGGAAATGCAACGTCATAACAGTACTTACGTTGTCAAGCGCGACGGCCGCAAGGAGGACGTACACTTCGACAAGATCACCTCCAGAATCCAAAAACTCAGCTATGGGTTGAATATGGACTTTGTCGATCCGGTGGCTGTTGCTATCAAGGTGATCAGCGGTCTTTACAAGGGAGTGTCCACCGTCGAACTGGATAACCTGGCCGCTGAAACTGCCGCTTCGATGACTACGCAGCATCCGGAGTACGCTCTTCTCGCCGCCCGAATCGCTGTCTCCAACTTGCACAAGAAGACTAACAAGGTGTTCTCGGAGGTTATGAAGACCCTCTACGAGTTCCACCATCCGCTCACCGGCAAGCACGCTCCGATGATCAGTCCGGAGACGTACGCCATCATTACCAAAAATGCTGATGTTCGTCTTTTCGGCGATGACTCCATAAATTTTAATATTTTCAGAAGCTCAATTCAGCCATCGTCTACGACCGGGACTATTCGTACACTTTCTTCGGATTCAAGACTCTGGAGAGATCGTACCTCCTCAAGATAAACAAGGAAATTGTCGAGCGTCCGCAGCAGATGCTCATGAGGGTGGCCATCGGAATTCACGGAGAAGACATCAATTCAGCCATCGAGACGTACAACCTCATGTCCGAGAGATTCATGACCCACGCTTCACCTACTCTCTTCAACTCTGGAACGTGCCGTGCTCAGATGTCGTCGTGCTTCCTTCTCACGATGAGCGACGATTCGATTCTCGGAATCTACGACACTCTTAAACAATGCGCACTCATTTCGAAGAGCGCCGGCGGAATCGGCCTCAATGTGCACAAAATTCGTGCGACAGGATCCGTCATTGCCGGCACCAACGGCACTTCGAATGGACTCATTCCGATGCTCCGTGTCTACAACAACACTGCTCGCTACGTCGACCAGGGAGGAAACAAGCGTCCAGGAGCTTTCGCCATCTACCTTGAGCCATGGCATGCTGACATCTTCGAGTTCGTCTCGCTCCGCAAAAACACTGGACCAGAAGAGGAGCGGGCTCGTGATCTGTTCCTCGCCCTCTGGGTTCCGGACTTGTTCATGAAGCGCGTCGAAAAAGACCAGGACTGGTCCCTGATGTGCCCATGCGAATGCCCTGGACTTGACGATTGCTGGGGAGAAGAGTTCGAGGCTCTCTACACGAAGTGAGTGCAAACGGCAAATTTAGCTAGGTTTCGAAGTGCGATATCCGAGCAAAGATAATTTATCTCTGATCGGATAAAATATGTTTCAACTTCGAAAAGAATTGAGCTGTACGATAACCCAGAAATAAGCTGTTATTTCTTTTTGGGACAAAAATCAGCTAACATTTATTCATGTGGTCGTTTTATTCTCAAAAGAAGCATTTTCATTGCAATTTTTTAGGTACGAAGCCGACGGACGTGTCCGAAAGGTTGTGAAGGCTCGCAAGCTCTGGGAGCACATCGTCTCGAACCAAATCGAGACTGGATTGCCTTACATCACCTACAAAGACGCTGCCAACCGCAAGTCGAATCAGCAGAATCTCGGAACGATCAAGTGCTCCAACCTGTGCACCGAAGTCATCGAATACTCCGCTCCGGATGAGGTGGCCGTCTGCAACCTCGCTTCGATTGCTCTTAATCGCTTCGTAACTGCCGACAAGAAGTTTGACTTTGTCAAGTTGGCAGAAGTAACGAAGGCGGTGACGAAGAATCTGAACAAGATCATCGACGTCAACTACTATCCAGTCGAGGAGGCGCGTAACTCAAACATGCGTCATCGTCCGATTGGTCTGGGAGTACAAGGACTCGCCGACTGCTTCATGTTGATGAGGTATCCGTTTACCTCGCCACAGGCGAGAGACCTCAACAAGCGTATCTTTGAAACCATCTACCACGCTGCTCTGACTGCCAGTTGCGATTTGGCTGAGAAACTCGGACCGTACACAACGTACGAGGGATCGCCAGTCTCGAAAGGACAGCTTCAGTTCGATATGTGGGGAGTTACCCCGACCGACCAGTGCGATTGGGCCACTCTTCGCCAAAAGATCGCCAAGTAAGGGTAACTTTTTGCTATTCAGTCTCAATATTTCTTTTTCTAGGCATGGTGTTCGCAACAGCCTTCTCATGGCTCCGATGCCGACTGCTTCGACTGCTCAAATCCTTGGAAACAACGAGTCGATTGAGCCCTACACTTCGAACATCTACTCTCGTCGTGTGCTTTCTGGAGACTTCCAAATAGTCAACCCACACATGCTCAAGGATTTGGTCGAGCGCGGACTGTGGACTGACGACATGAAGAACCGTCTGATTGCCAACAACGGATCCATTCAGAACATCGAAGGCATCCCAGCCGACATCAAGGAGCTCTACCGCACTGTGTGGGAGATCTCACAGAAGGAGATCATTGAGATGGCCGCCGATCGTGGAGCTTTCATCGATCAGTCGCAATCTTTAAACATTCACATGGCCAAGCCGAGCTACGCCGCCATCACTTCGATGCACTTCTACGGATGGAAGAAGGGACTCAAGACTGGAATGTACTACTTGCGTACGAAGCCAGCTGTCAACGCCGTTCAGTTCACTGTCGACAAGAATGCGCTGAAGACGAAGAAGACTGTGGAAACGCCTGCTCCAGTTCCGGAGGACGATGAGGGATGCGTGATGTGCTCTGGATAACCTGCTGACTTCGCCTATTTCATTGTAAATTCCTCCAATATCTCACGTTCACTTTCTTTAACAGGTTGATTACTCGTTTTTTGCAACATGTTTCCACCCTCACCCCTTTATTGCTAAATCTACGGAAAGTTTGAATAAATTTGATCTGAATCAAAACAAATGCTCAGGCTCTTTTCAGTTTACTGGAATTGAGCAAACGCGCCGACTCCCCATCAAGTAGCATTTGTGCATGCAACATGCGGACAAAAGTGGCTGTGAGGTGTACGTGGGTAATGTTTAGTGAACCGGCAATCGAGCAGATTTCAAATGCGCCCTTTCGCTTCTCCTTCGTCGACCCAATGAGCCGGAATGGAAACATTGAACTATGTGCCCGCTTCCCCGTCAGATGGCCCTCGGGTCTTTGCGAGATTAGCTTGATTCTTGGTTTTCGCTCATTTCCCATTTTCGCTTTCACTTCTTTACCAAAATGTTCATCTTCTCCGTTTCGTTTTTGCCCATTTCGAAGAAGAAAACGATTGATGACTTGTTTGGGATTGTCGGGAAATAGTGTGCGAGTCGAAGAAACACAGACATACAAATGATGATGGCTCTCATGAGGGCTTTTCGGCACTGAAGAAGTGTTCGGTGACGACTCGAAAATGCGGTTGAACGGACCGACGGATGGAGTCGCCGATGTGGCACAGAGCTCTCTTTTCGAGCAGCCAAAATGAAACATTTCTGGTTTTTCGTCTTTCGGAAATGTGATTTGACGGACGGCAAAGATACGATTAGAGCGCCAGAAATCACAAAGTTCCGCAATTCGCTGCAACAATCCGTCTGAAACGTTTTCATTTTAAATGACGTGACAGAAGATGGAAGACAGTTGTGACGTGGAATTCATGAGCCATTCGGGAGCGAAAACATCGAAAGAAGGATTGCAAGCGTTTGAATAAATACCTGATATGTGCATACTTGATTTCTTAAAAATACGAAGAAAACTTCAGCTCCCTCTCGTTTTTCGTGGCACCGCACATGCATAAAACGGACGCGCGTGAAACGTTTGTGTTGTTGCCGTTTACGACTGGAAACCCTTCGTCTTCCGGCAGCGCCCGACTCCTTTATGCCCTTCCATTTGTACAAAGGTCGGGCATCTTGGAAGTATTCTGTATCCAGTTGGCGTGTCTCTCTCCCTTCCTTCTCCCTCTCGTTTTCTTCTCTTTCTTCTTCTCAAATCTCATTCCGGGTTGTCCTTCGAGCAGGTCATCTGTTCTGCAGCTCTGCAGCACAAACTTCATCGGTTGCTAAGTGACTCCACGTATCGCCCTCTTTTTCTAGTTCCTAGATCACTTTGCTTCTTCCTCTTCCTCTTTCTTCTGTCCCTTTTGAAACATGCCCTTCCGGATCTTCCGGATCTTCCTGTCACGTGGGCGTCCGGGCGGTCATCTCGTGTTTCGCTCCTTCCATTTAAACCCGTCTTCCGGTGCGTCCATTGTTGCCCCTTTTCATTTTTTCCATTGCCCTTGCTCGCACCTTTGCACTCTGCTCTTCGCTTCTTCTGGGACTGCTCCGCCCGTCCCCGAAGAGACCTGAATGCTCGAGATAACGGGATTAACACGAGAAAGACACGCCTTTGCGGCCGTCCGCTTCGCACGTTTCTTGAACTTTTTTCGTCAAAAGATGAAGCGACGGATACGTGTTTTGTTTGCTCACAACGATACATCTTCTTCCTTTCCTTCGAGCACTTCGAATTGCCAACATCTCACTTCCGGGACGATCTCAATGAGTTGCAATAGTTCGCGATGGAAGGCAGTGACTGAAAAAGTTATGATTCGAACTTTTTGAATCTTTTTAAGAGTTATATCATCCCTAACTGAAGTTCGGATTTGCCTTGGTATTCCATTTTTCGTTCTCCGAATTTGTAACTATCACTTAACGAAAACATACTGAATTTGACAACGAACGCCAATGACAGGGCCATATTTAGGAAAAACAAAAACAGAATTTCCGTGCCGTATCGCACTTGGCATCTGATCATAGATCTCCAAAATGTTTCCAATGTTTACTTCACTGTATTTGGTCATCTGTCTATTCTACTACTACTGTTTCACTTCTCGTTCCGCCGTAGTCCCAAAGTCCAGAAGATGCGTCCCTTTTCTGCTCGGTTTCTTTCTCAGCTTTTCGAAGAATGAACACATTATATTTTGTTCATGTTTTCCGTTATCCGGTCTTTCTCTCCAGACAACGCCCATCTTTTATGTTTTTGTCTCTTCTCGTTCGTACAGAAAGTCAGCCGGCAGAGCGTCCAATTTCCGGAAGGCCGCAGAGAATCTGGAGGGCGGGACTCGGAGAGCAAGCAATAAATTGGGATGAAGAAGGGGCGAAAGCGAAAATTACACGTTCTAGAGTCCACTTCCGCAACATTCGACGCCTCTATTGTTTCCATCATCTGCCTACGTCGCGCCCCTTTTCCCCGAATATTTCGCCCAGTTTGCACGTTTCGCACCCTTCATTGCCGATGAATGAATGAGGGAAAAGTGAAATTGAAACTTAAGAAAGAAAAAAAGAGGACAGGCGCCAACAGAACAGGTTGAAGTTCGGGCTCACTCGGAGAGAAGGTGTCCTCTGGGTTCGTTTTTCTCTCACATATCCACCACGTATGATGTTCTGAAGACTATGCCACATTCCCCTATTCTTCAATTCCTTCTTTTGGTTTCCGACTGAACTGAACTCACAGAAGTGAGTCCCACTCTCCCGCTAATTTCGTTATCGCAAGTGGAAACACGTCTCTGGTTTGGCGAAAAAGTTTCACGAGATAACGAAGAAACACCTACCGTACTCTTCTCAAGTACTCTTTCTCTCTTCCTGTCCCATTCAAACCTTAACCTGAAATCAGACTGACTTAATCCCTTTCATGTTCTTCTTTTCAAAAAACCATGATTTCACTGTCTAATTATATACTGGAAAGATTTTGTCTGTCTGATATGATTTTTCGCAAGCTAACCCGTTATTTCAGTTTGTGCGCCGAGGAGATCAAATAAAAAAAATAATAACCTGCTCATTATTTCCGTTTCCTTTCGTTCTGCCCATCAAAGTTCTCCGTTTCATTATGAGCATTCCTTTTCATTGTTGTTTCCCTCTTCTATTCTTTTCCAATTTCAAACCGAACTCTCTTTTTCTGGACGGAAATTGGGTGCAGTCCGACCGGAACGTCGGCAGATTCCCGCCCTCCCTGTCTGCAAGTTGAGACGGCATAAACTTCGAGTAGAAACGGATTGATTCTCGGAAATCGTCTCCAATTAACACGGCGTCGTGAGAGCTGAAGACGAGGAAGAAGGGACAAGTTTAGGGCGAGATCAAAAGAAATTGAGACCGGAAGCACCCGTAGGCGACCATTGAGCACGGAAGAGCACGTCGAAATATTCGATTTCAACTCATATTCCGGGAAGGCGACGTTTCATTGCCTGTTTGCCCCATTCTGCAGAATCCTCCACCGGATTCGGAGGAACGAAATGGAAGGATTGAGTTTCGGAGGGCGGGTGACGTGGATGCCACTGGAGTTGGGACTGAGTTTCACCTTTTATTTCAGATCTTTGACACTTCCAAGACCCGCTCCGCTAATCTGATATTATTTCAAACTCGTGACCAATCACCTTTCACAAACCCATTCTTATGCTCTAATGAAACCTTTCTCCACCAAATTCTCTATCCGGTTAGCCCTTCTTTGTGGCTTTTCAAGTGAATTCTGAGAATCATCGAGTGATGCGTTGCCCTAAATCTCTAATATTTAATTCATTCGGAACACGGCCGACACACGTGTCAGTACTATTTCTGTCCGAGAATGGAATGCTCTTCATCGAATGAGATTGTGATTATTTGTGCGAAAACACTTTGGTTCCGCGCGGAAACCGCTACCAGGAATCAGTGGGAGCAGAAGAAGAAGTGGGAGATCTTTGAGTCGTGCATCTCCCTCTCTTTCTGCCCGTATAATTGCTATTTGCATCCCGATTCGGGTTCTTCGAAATAATTTGACGTCTTTCTTCTTTCCTTCTCCAGCTGACCACATCGTCGTCATCCTCTTCTCAATCTTCTGAATACCTTCTGAAATGTTGGCGGCGTGGGTTAAAGATTAGTGAGGTGTGATAATTAGATGTGCGCTCGTCGTTTTTCAGATTTTTTTTTGTTTTTCGCGGCGAGAATCTTCCCCGGCTTTTTGTGTTTTTGGTTTGGTCCTTCGTCTGTAGACCGACAGACTCTCATTTTAATACTTCTCCGGGGGAGAGTTTGTCTGACTCATATCATCGAGTTCTTTTTGTGTTTACCCACTCCCAGTTCCAGTTCCTTTTCCTTTTTTGGGTCTGTTTTCAAAAGAGATTAGTACAATTTTACCTCCTTTCATGAACTTTTCTGTTTTCTCGTTTGACTTCATTTCACTTCATTAGTTCCCATCATCAGGTATGCACTCATTTCAGTCTTTCTAGGTACGGTAGCTCTTCCTCTTCTCGTTTCAGACCCCTTCTCCCATTTTTCTCGTGCCAATCCAATTTTAGCGTGAACACCGAACGGCTGTTAAGCGTCGTGTAAACAAAGGAAAAAAGGAAGAGCCGGGAACAACTCTCTCTCTCTCTCTCTCTCTCTCTCTCTCTTTCCCCCCGGAGAGAGTACACTTCACTTCCTTCTCGCTCACTCTCTCGCTCTTGATAAAATTTCAAAAAAACAAGTCAAGTTCACTTTGCAGCCCCCCGTTCCGATGGAATTCGCGGATGGCGACGAGTACGAGAAATGGACACACATCGAGCGGAGAGTTCCGTTCCAGGTACGTCCCTCATTTTGTATTCCGAGGAGATTGGGCGATCAGTTCTTGGGAAAGATGGCAAATGACATAAATGTCAATAGGAAACTTGTTTTTGGAAAGACTTACTAGTTACTCACTTTGAAAGATTCTACAGTTGTACTACGCTGATTTTTCTTGGTCGAATTCATCAAAACCGTTGTCCATTCTCTCTCATAAACATCTTTTCTGCTCCTGCAATTTTACGACGTTCCTTTCAAACGTTTCCCTCGAATATTCCGTGCTGGAAGAAGAATGATATGCAAACGCATGTGCAAAAACATCATGTTTTCTGTATTTTTGCTGAGCCGTTTCAGTTCCTTATCCTCATTTCCATCTGCTAGACGACGGTTCTCTTTTTAATTACCATTCTTCGTTCGATCAAATTAGCTGTTCCTTTCTCAGCGTTCCTTCAAACGGAAATGACGTTGTTTGTGTATCCGTTTTTGTGAATCTTTGCGATATTCTCAATTATTCAAAGCATTCGTACCTTTTTCATCCCATGCTTTCAACCCATTCTCCTCACATATTGTTCATGAAATAATAACATGAGAGTGCAGAAAAACAAAGAAAGTGCGTTCATGAGTGACCCGTTCGAGTACAGCTCTTAATCCCATTTTCTACTCATTCGCGTTAGTCAACAGCTCGCCCAAACCAGCGCCTAAACTTTGTTTTTGCTCCCCGGAAACAGTGCCATTTCCGTTCAGCCTTCCTTGTGCCCTAACTTCCATAGAGTCTATAGAGCCTCTAAGACACAAACACGCGCCAACTTAATTATGCTCCTCCCTTCCCTTTTTGCCAACAAACTGTGGTTTGGGTTGTTTGGAGCAAAGAGCCCATTCATTCACGAAGAAACATTTTCGGAGCGAGCAACATTCTGCTCAGTTGGCAATTTAATTGGAAACTCGACTGACATGCCCTTGCCATGTGCCCGTTTACTTTCGGTTCGTAGTCGACGACGTGCGTGAATCGAGTGACCGGAAAACAAGAATTTACCTGGAAAGAGGGTCCGAATTGTGTCCTGCACTCTCAGTGTGCTGGTGATATTTAATTCTGTGGGACGGACGGACGCTGACGCTGATTTTGAGGAACAAAGAAGAACCACATTGTGTAGAATTCAGAAATTGTTTTTGAAAAGCAGAGCACTGTTTGTAATGAGCGGTTATTTCTCGGTACACGCATTTCTCTAACGTGCTTCCTCCTCCGTTCCTTGTTTTGGAAATCAGCTATAGTAGTGGCGGACGCCTCTTCGATTTCTGTTATTCCGAGTTTTTTCAATAACATAATTGTTTTTATAGCATTCAGTTGCCGCCCATTTCCCCTAAGTATCCTCTCGCGGAGCTCATCCAAAAATCCATCCACTGCTTTCCATCCTTCCTCCGCATCGCACTCTTTTGGTGGTTTTCCCTGATTGACAAGGTCATTTGCCACGTCACAATCCATTTCCATCAATTCCCCCTCAGATAGCCCCGCCCCTTTCCTCCCTGTCGCTTTTTCCCTTCGTCTTCTCCGTTTTTTAATCCGAACCGGGGCAAAGAAGACGACCGTGACTTTCCGAGTTCTCACGATATTAAGCTTTCTGCTCTCACCTATTCATATAGTTTTCGGCGGATATCCGAGCATATTCGGCTTCTTCCCAAATCGACTGAAGCATCAGAAGGCGAAGAAGAAGAAGCTACAGCTCCGAAAACAGAAAATCGGAACAATGAGCATTGTGAGTTGTGTTCTTCCTCGTATTATTGTCACTTTTTTCCCACCGGAACGTCCCCTCCGAAATATGATATAATTTCGTGAAGTCTCTCGGCGATTGTAAGAGACTTTCACACGTTTCCGACGAGACGAACGAACATCCATGAATACCAAATGGAAATCAAAGTTTCCATGAATGTTGCTTTCTGATTCGTCTGAATGGGGATATACAATTAAAGAAGTGGAGAATCAAAAGGATATAGCTGTTGCTACCTGCCCGTCCGCCGGAAAACAACTGAATTATTCAATGTTCGCCTTCGTTCTTTCACATTTTTGCTAGCTTGTCAAACACATTTTCCAACAGATTCCGGTTATTTTGTCAGAAACTCAATCTGAGTACACCGTTGGCCTCTCTCTCCGTTTCCCGTCGCCTTCCGGTGATTTGTACAAGCAAAACAATTCGAATAACACTTTTTTGGTCGTCGTTCTCTGCTCGCCTGTTCCGAGAAGAATGACATTAGAATGTCTGAATAGTCGCATCGACTAGTGTTTTCTTGTTTTCAAAAGACTTCCATCAAGAGTTCCGCTGACCGTTTTTCGAGTTACCCCGGAAAAATCTAATTATATACGGGGCGACAGCGAAGAGCAGGCTCACTGCTCACGGGAACGCAGTAGTTATAAACTGGGAATGTGCACAAAATTTGAGCAGGAAAAGACGAAAATAGAAGCAGAGGGAGTGAAACGGAGTTAGAATAAACTAACAATCTGCTTGCAGGGATACAGAACGTACGTCGCCTCCACGTACATTGGCTTCAACTTTGTCGGATTCGCAATCAACGCGTGGGTTCTCTATGTGGTCGCTCCGCTGCTCTTCGCGCCCGCAATCAAAGTACCCAAAAGCATTCTCTTCTACATTTTCGCCCTTTGCGTTGGCGATCTTATGACAATGATAGCCATGTTGCTGCTCATTATCGAGCTTGTTTTCGGCACGTGGCAGTTCTCCTCAATGGTCTGCACCTCTTATTTGATATTTGATTCGATGAACAAGTTTGTGATTCTTTCAGATCGACCGTTTCAGTTTGTTCCATTTCAGATTCATGGCTCCTATGATCGTGTTTCTAATCAGCAGAACGTGTTACTCAACAGTTTGTCTTGATAAAACGACTGGAGAAAAAGCGGCGACTTTGAAGGTTTTAACGGAATCGCAGATAGAATCCCACAATCTGCTTTCAGTACGCGGTCATCCAGTTCTGCATCGCACTCGCCTGCGTGATGGTACTCCTCTGGCCGGTATTCGCGTACTCTCAAGTGTTCACTTTCTATATGAACCCCAATTCGACTGCTCAGGAAGTGACCGTCATGAGGAAGTGCGGCTTTTTCCCTCCGCCGCGTGAGTTCTGCTCACTCGTGACGTCAAAATTTGTTGCTCCTTTTAGAAATCGAGTTCTGGTTCAACTTGATCGCTTGCATCACTTCCTATGCGGTGCCGCTCTTCGGAATTATTTACTGGTGAGTTGACGTCGATAGAAAACGTTTGCAACTAGTTCGCATACTTTGCTTTTTGCAGGTACGTATCTGTGCCATTCTTCCTGAAACGGCGGGCGCTGACGACATTGGTGGCCTCCAGGTACCTTCCGGCTTCCTCTTTTTGTGTGTGATAGAAGAAGAGATCGAGAGAATTATTTATTGACACGGGCCGCCAGCCTCGTTTCTCAGAAAACTATTTCGGGAGAGAAGAGACTGATTCTGTGGAATTACTAATTAGATACAAAACATAATGGAATGTTTTCAGTTCGATGGACGCCGCTCTTCGGAAGGTTATTACGACTGTCCTCCTGCTCACCGTCATTTACGTCCTCTGCTGGACCCCTTATTGGGTGAGCATGTTCGCTAATCGAATATGGACAATGGAAAGGAAGAGCAGTAAGCAGACGGTGACCAACTGGTGCCCAACATTCTCCTTTCAGTCATCATCATCTCCTACTTCATCCATCTTCTTCCGTACATAAGTTGCGTTGCTTACCCACTCATTTTCACCTTACTGAACCGAGGCATCCGATCCGCCCACGCAAAGATAGTGGCAGATCAACGACGGAGATTCCGAAGCTTGACGGATGAAGCCAGTTCGCAGATACGGACGGCAATCAGGTGAGGACACGCTGCGAAAGCTCATCACTAATTGTGGATTTCAGGACAATACCAGGTGCAAAAACGAAAAAGAATGAATTCCTGACGCGAACCGAAGAGATATCGTCTGAAAAGAACGGTTCGGAAGGAGTGTCCGAGCTCCGGGACGCAATGCCTTCGCAGACTTCGTTTCCTGATGAAACCCTCCTATGAGATGATTTTGATTGTAGCTAGAAATCGTTGAATACGTGTTGATGACCGCTACGGGAACTATTGTTTTCTTGCTTACGCATAAAGTGATTTTTGCTGTTTGACTTTCCCCAAGTATCAATAAAAACTGAAAGGCACTGAACACGGATGACACTTCATAATTCGATTATGCATAACGACCCTCTGGATCGATTATAAAACAGTCGCGGACAGTTCAGAAATATCAGAACTCTCCGGATGGTTCCTTCGCAGCCGTCTCTTCGGAATACTCGGAGCAAGAGTGGTCCCATTCGCATTCGAATCGGGACACTTGTTCACAAAATGAAGGCTGTCATCGAAGAGAGCCGTCTGCAACCACGCGAACAAGACATCGACTCCATGGACCTTGTGCAACTGAAACGCGTATTCCGAGATAATTGGAACCAGAACAATCGACTGACTCGAAAACTCGTTCAGTTGAGAGAACTGGATTGTCGCTGGGCCGAAATCGTCATCGGGAGCGCCTTCGAACGGAGGATCAAACGGATGTACACGGAGAAGTACGGCGACTACATGCGGGTCATCGAGCCGTCTGAGGCAGCTGTTCAGAAGAGCAAGAAGCTCTTCAAGCACTGTTTCACCGTTCTCCGTCGTAAATATCCGCATGCGCCGTTCAAAATTCATTGACTTTTATATCGGAATAAACCGTTTTCATTGTCATTTTTATTGAGAACACTATCGAGACAATAGGAAGAGAAGGCGCAAAGGGAAAAGAAATCAGATGTTGTCGACGATCAGAGCAAACTTGAGAACGGAATTGGAGTTGGCGAGCTGAGCGAGTGTCTTGTGCATGTCCTCCACGAGAACCGGCTTCGAGTTGGCATGATTCAGGTCGCCGACGCAGTACGAGAGACGCGGGTTGAAGTCGTGATCACGGAGACTGAAACTACAGAAGACAAATGAAAACAAGAATGGGAAACGTACTGGCGAGTGCACAGCTGATGGAAGTTGTAGATCACGTCTTCAAGAGGACAGTCCGATGAGAACTCATCCGTGAACGTCGACTGCACACTGAAACAAGCGCTTTACGGATCATTTCATTACAACCTTTCGTACCGTCTGTGGAAAACGTCACGATGGAGCAGCAAGAACTTGACATGCACCATCATGAGGAACTTGGCCGAGCGGTTACTCTTGACGCTGTTCGACGAGTAGGTGTACTTCGGGAGAGTCAATTTCATCGCATCGGACGAGTTCGTGGAGCTAGAGCTCTTCGAAGTCGAATTGAGAAAAGAGGTAGAGTCCGACGACGGTTCGTTGAGCGAACAGAGGAGAGAGCTCCTCGACAGAACGCTCTCGTCCTTCGGCCTGACTTTCGCCTTCAGAATCTCCCCGTAACGCTTCGGCTGAGTGTCGATCGAAGAAGTGACAGAAGAAGTGATCGTCGGAAGAGTCATGTAATGGCTGGGGATCTCTGTTTTTCCGGTGGAAATGCTCGAAGGTTCGGTCGATCTCTTGTTCACAATCGGCGACTTCTCGCTGAACGCGGCTCTCTTCTCGCTGGTAGTGGTGCTGCTGATCTGGCTGACGAGGTGGGAAGGAGTGGATCCTCTGAGCGGAGTCACAGCCGACTTCTTCGGAGTCTTGATGGGAATATCAGACGAAATGCTCTTTCTCTCCGTTTGAGCCTTCTCGATGAGGGCCTCAAGAGTAATGCCGTCCAATGGTTTGCTCGAGAGGTGCACGGTGTAAGTGTGCATGATTCCATCTGGAAAATATGGAGAGTTAGGGATGTTACGAGAAAGAGTTACCTTCCGACGACTCAATAACATGCTTGTGAGTCGAAAATTTATAGTTCGAATCCGTGATCTGTCTCAGCGCGGGTGGAAGGTGCTCTCGTCTGGAAGAAGAGGAGGCGATTGTGGGAAGGGCCGGGAGCACTCACCCGGTGAGATTGACACTCTTCGCAGTCATTGCTTTGCTCGATAAAATCAACTACTGCAGGAATCGGAAATGCGACCGCACTGAATTCCAAACTGAGAGTTCAAGTGGTAGACACTAGTCGCGTGGTCCCTTTCTTCCAACATTTGTTGCGTGAGTAACTTTCAAAAGATGTTATTGTAACTTATAAAAGAGAAATAAATGCAATTCAGTGCTCTCCTATTTCTTCGCCCTCGAATGTATAGAAGGTCAACAGGATGCCAAAGGATTCCCGGCCAGTAGAGATCTAATAATATCATTCTTCGATTCTTCGTGTCTTCACCCCATTCTCTCGCCCTCAAATCGTGATTTGTGTGTCGACTGGGAGCCAAATCGGGTGCGGCCTCATCCTTTTTCGCGCCGAGATTTGCTCAAGCAGCCATCGGCGGGCGGCCGTGAGGTATCTGTCATATCGAAACATCATTTGCTTTCGATTCCAAGGTGTCTGGAGACAATCCCCCTGCCATTCGTTCTTTCCTTTCAGCATCCCATTGGTCAGTGAGATCGCAGAGAATGCTCCATTCTCTCGGATTACTGTACCTGCTTCTGCACGTGGCGCTTGCCGAAGAATGCGTCGATCGGCCGTGTGTGGAATGCAGACACTTCATTAAGCAAGACGATCCATGTCTCCATCATGGAACCAAACCCATGTTATACTGTGATCTGCAGACTAAGTTTGTTCATTTTCCGTTCCCTTTTTATCGTTCTGTTTGTAGTTTGATGCAAGAGTCCCCCACCAATTTCTTGGAATGCGTTCAAAATCGATGGGTTCTCCGAGAATGCGTGACTGGAACTGTTTATGAATCCGGGCGAGGTTGTGTCGATCCGACTCTGCAGCCATTCATGCAAGGGTTTTCCGTGTCTGGCAGTGGAAGAGTCGGAGACGTCTGCCAGTATAACACCGATTGTCTCAGCGTAAGATTCGATAATTTCTCAAAGATCATTCTCTTTTTATCTTTAGGGAATGTATTGTGCCACTGGATTGTGCACTTGCCTCAGTACTTATATTCTCCGAGAAAGTTATTGCTACGAAAGTGAGTCAATCGTTCAGCTTCACCACTTCATTGTGCCTTTTCAGAAGTAAATCCAAACCAACCAGGCTGCACATATGATGTTCAGTGTGAAGCCGTTTGGCCAGGATCCAAATGCAGAATGGACAGCTCCATCGGAACGTGTCGTTGTCCTGAAGAGACTCACGTGGCAAGAGAGACGAGAGATGGCTGGGTGTGCATATCCCTCAAGGACCATGCTTCCGGCGGCACCGCTCCTCTTTACTTCGTCTGTCCTTTGCCAGAAGGTGCTGGATTCAAGATCTCTCTGAATGACCCGAGCCCCGCGATGGGAGCGTTCCCAGTTGGATGCACAGTCGGATCCTCGGCCACCATCGAGCCGGTCCAAGGTCTTCATGGAGGAGGCGCTTGCATGTGGCCGTCGGACGGCGAGTACATTGGAGACGTCTACGACTGCATCCACACGAGTCCTCACGTGAGTATCTCCATCTTCAAACTGTTTGTGCAACCACTTTTGCACACAAAAGGAAAAGCGACGACACCGCCTTGATACGGGGACAGCAGAGGGTCTATTTGCGCGAACTCGGCACCTGAATGTGCAAATACGGTCACAAGTGGCCAGCAGGCGATAAGTGCCATCTGATAGCGAGATAAAGATGAAGTGGATTGGGGATCAAAAACAAATTTCAGATCAATTTGGCAGAGAAGTTCCCTCAATCCAACTATGCACCAACAGCTGACGGAGTATGCTGTCCCAGCAGAGCTCTTGCATGCATCCAGCCGCAGCTGACCGGACCGAATCCCTCGGAACCTCGGTGGTGGTACAATTCAGTGACGGGAACGTGCCAACAGTTCATGTGGGACTCGGGGGCTACAGAAGCCAAGTTCCACTCTCCGAACAATTTCAAAACGATCCAGCACTGCGAATCTTACTGCAGAGACAGTTAGTTCCTCAGGGAATGTTCTTATTCACGGTTTCTCTTACAGCCTGCCAACGGGGATCACCACAGTACTCGACCGAATCGACAGTTCATTCGGAACGTCCGATCACTTCGTGCGCCGCTTCCGTGTCTTGTGCCAACGACTTCCAATGCACTGCGATCGGGAGCCAGCATCTGTGCTGTCCGACTCCAGGATCGGTGTGCTCCGCTAGAGGAGGACGTCCGTTTGATATTCAGCCGAGAAATTCCATTTTCCATCCTGGATTCCTTGTTCACACTGGAAAAGAATCTATTCGTTTCTACTACGACCCGGGAACTGGTCGATGTCAAGACTTTATTTACAAGGGATCCGGTGGTAACTACAATAACTTTCTCTCGAAACACGAATGCGAAATGTATTGTGCCCGTTGTAAGTGCTCACTGACTACACTCTAGTTTATCTGTCAATTTTAGTGCAATGCGAAAGAGGATCTCCACTGCGAATCGGAGAAGAAGCTCAGAGATGCCAGAATAATGCACAGTGCCCGTCATCGCATGAATGCAAAGCAGATCAAGGAGTTTGCTGTCCGCGAAAGCGTAAGTCCGCTGTATGATGCTTTTATTTCTGATAACACATGTTCAGAAACCATCTGTGCTCAACCTCTTCGTATCGGAGATTGTACAGAAAACGTGAAGAGATATTGGTACAACGCAAAGACGAGACAGTGCCAGATGTTCGAATACACTGGCTGCCAAGGGAATGATAACAACTTTGACTCCATTCTCGATTGCCAGAACTTCTGCAAGAACGCCATCCGTGAGACCAAATACTCAGTTAAGTTAACTCTTCTTCCGTTTTCAGCTGAGCCTAAGTGTATCCAAGGACAGGCTTATAAGGACATGTTCGGTAACTTTGTGACCTGCTCGAATGGAATGGGATGCCCTGCCAACTACGAGTGTTATTTTGACGGAAGCCAATGGGGATGCTGCCCGACAAAAGCGTTCACTTGCTCACTGAACCCGGACGCTGGAATCCAGTGCGGAGCTGGGAGCACATTCAAGTACTACTACAATGCGCAAACTCAGAATTGTGAGTCATTCCAATACAACGGATGCGATGGAAACTCCAACAACTTTGCGAACAGAGACGCATGCGAGTCGTACTGCAGTGTCGGAGGATGCCCGAATGGCGGAACTCCACTGAGAGATCACTCTGGAATGGTCATGGTATGTGGAGCACAGCAGACTTCCTGTCCCGACTCTCATGAGTGCATTCCTGTTCTCGTCGGCAATTCCATGATCAATCGATGCTGTCCAACGAGAGCCTACATGTGCGGACTTCCTCCACAACAAGGAACTCAATGCGGAGCCAATTTCGTGCAGAGATACTACTTCAACATCGTCACTGGACACTGCACTACTTTCCAATTTGGAGGATGCGACGGCAATGCGAACAATTTCCTGAATGTGCAACAGTGCAGAAATTTCTGCATGAGCAACGCCTGCCCTGCTGGAAACGTGGCATACGTGGACCCCAACTCTCAGATGCCAATAAACTGCAATGAGGCGCTGAGCAACAGTTGTCCGTCCGGCTATTCGTGCACTTTCAACCCACTTATCAACAATCATGTCTGCTGCGGAGCCACCGATTCTGGAGTTTGTCCGGATGCTGAGAAGGCGTTCATCGACACAATTGACATGTCTCCGAGGGAATGTCTCATCAACATTGAACAGTCCTGTCCGGCCAACTATTTGTGTAGGTTCAACATGCAAAAGAACAAGTATTACTGCTGCTCCAGCATCTCAGGAAGTCAGTTTATTCCTTCTCTTCTCTATTAATAGTTTCACTTTTCAGAGACTTGTCCAGTTGGAAAGTTCCTCTATAAAGACCAAAGAACATCTCAGCCAATTCGATGCACAATTGGACGCAACGATCAGTGTCCGGACGGATATTCCTGCCAGAGCTACTTGGCAAACGCCTTCCAAGGCTTCTGCTGCACTGCCAACTCGGTCTGTCCAGACAACGCCGACTATCTCATTGATGATCAGTCCCAACAACCGAGAGCGTGCACCATGGGAACCTTTGTCTCCTGTCCAAATGGCTTTGCGTGTCGATCCTTGACTTCTTCCTCGGATGGGTTTTGCTGCAAATCCGGTACTGGAACCCTTCCTCCATCAGTCACCGACGGTTGCCCTCCCAATCAGTACGTCTACCTAGTCTCCGGAGAAATTGCCCAATGCGATCCGTTCAATCCTCCGAACGCGCCTTGTCCTTCCGAATTCACTTGTCAGTGGTCTCTCTCAAATCAACGATACCAGTGCTGTGGATCCAATCCGGCTCCTGTCCCGATCCGTCCGTCCGATGGATGTCCGAACGCTCAAGTGGCATTCCGTGACTCCGATACAGTAAGAGTTTGTAGTGCTGGAGCAGCTAACTGTCCAGCCGGATACTTCTGCCAGTTCTCTAGCTCCAACAACCAATTCCAATGCTGTGGAGTAAGTGGAGGCTGTCCGGATGAATCAGTTGCATTCGTCGGCATGTCCGGAGAGCCGGAGAAGTGTGTGGTAGGACAATCCAATTGTCCACGTGGATTCGGCTGTCAAAAGTCCTCCGCGGGCTATCACGTCTGCTGTACAGTGCGGAAAGTGGCTTGTGAACCTAACGAAGTGATCATCGAAGGAGAATGTCACATGCAAGTGGGACCAGGAAGCGAGTGTCTCGCAAATGAACAATGCACAGGAGGGTCCATTTGTGAGGATGCCAAGTGCGAATGCAGACCTCCGTTGAAGGCCGTGGGCGGATTCTGCCAAGAGGAACTGCGTGAGTGGTCGAAGTTAAGTTTCAATACGGAAGTTTCGTATGTTCAGAATGCTCTTCCAATCAAGTACTTCACAACGGTCTCTGCCACAATAAAGTGAAGTTGGGGGAAGTCTGTTTGACAGTTCGACAGTGTCAAGAAGGTGCCGGATGTGCCGAAGGAACGTGTGAATGCAAGAAAGGAATGGTAGAAAAAGGAGGAAAGTGCATGACTCCTGCAGAAAAGAAGGTCGTCGTGGCTGCTAAGCGTAAGTGGACACGTTGTTTAGACAGAAGTTCCATTTATATGAATTCCAGTATCAACTGGAGTGACGTGCTCCAAACCCGGATGGAATTCTCTGATGGACGAAGAGAATGATCGGCCAAAACACTGTTCTCCCATAGGAAAAGCGTGTCCAAATGGATATGAATGTCAAATCAACAACAGACGAACTCAATATCTGTGTTGTGCTCCTGATATGACTGTTTCCACCGTCGCGATGCCATCACTTCCTTCTCCATCAACGACAACAACTGAGAGAGCAGTCACAACAAGAAAGGCAAATCTAAAAGGTAACTGGTGACCCGTTAATATCCAAGAACATTAGTCCATTCCAGTTTGTCCCACTGGCAGAACCCCTTATCTTCTGAACGGAGCCCCTCAAAAGTGCACAATCTCCCGCTGCCCGGCAGGTTATGAGTGTACTTATCGAAACAATGGATATCATTGCTGCTCCATCGCAAACAAACCCGGGCTTACTGTAGCAGGAACCACAGGATCTGTTGTCTCCAAATGTATTCTTTTCCTATTTTTATTTTGTTGCAATCTCATCTTTCATTTTCAGCTACTCCAGCACCGGATCAAGAGAAGTGTCCACGTGGAAACCCTCTGATCTACCCCTCGACAAGTTCTCCAGTTCTCTGCCAACCGGGAAAGAGAGGATGTCCTGTTGGCTTCGGATGTGTGCAGAGTTCCACTTCCAACAACCACATCTGCTGTCCTTCCCGCCACTCTGATCGTCCTGGATACAGCAGCGAATCGTTCGGACTGGGAACCTACTACAGTCGGGGACCACCAGCTGCCATCAATCCTTGCGAAGGATACTTGGTTCTCGTGACCAGAGTTGTGAACGGAAGAATCGAGAAGAGATGCGGTGAGCCTGGAATTCGTCCGAGCACGAGATTTCATAATTAATTTTCAGAAAGAAGCTGTCCATTCCCACAAATTCCGATCGGAGGAGTGTGCTACGAACTGAAGAACAAGACGACCTAATCAGATCCCTTGTCTCCCCCTCTATCACTTCGTAATGTCCACTTCGTGACCACTCCGCAGAATGTTGATTATTACCTGACCCATATTTACAGTATCCCGCACCTTGTTTGCCCTCATTTTGACACGTTGAAGGAATCGGAGGCCTTCCCTGACGAACCCGCACATTTTGACATCCGCGAGCACACGCGCGTACGCACACAAGAAGTACCAGCAGTAGCGTTCATTCGATTAGTTCCTCCTTATTCGCCCTCTATGATTCCAGCCATCGCCCATCACTAGTGCCCCTCATTCTCTCCCAATTTCCCCTCTATTCCGTTATGGCCGTTCACGGCCTTTTGCTCTTTCTATTATTGTTGCTCACTCCGTGCGCAGGTTTGTTCCCATTTTCCCTTTGTTCTCACGCCACGTGGCAGTTAGTCATATGGTTGTTCGTAGGTACTATGTAACCAATAATAAACTGTACATGATCGCCTTCTCCGTTTTATTCTTATGCTCTTTCTCTTCAGCTCAAATTGACGGTCTCCGTGATAAACGACAGACTGGAAGTGGCCGTGTCGGAGATGCGTGCGCATTCAACACAGACTGCTTGGCTGTGAGTACTCTAAATGCTGTCCTTTTGTTTCTAATTTCTTTTTTTTTAGGGAATGTTTTGTAACGGAGGACTCTGTTCCTGCCTGACGACGTACATTGCTGCAGAAGGATATTGTTATCAGAAGATAGACCCCGGCCAGCCCGGATGTGTCTACAATGAGCAATGTGCTTCTGTCTGGCCAGATGCGTTCTGTGACACTTCCGCCGGAGTCGGAACTTGCCGTTGTGGAGAGAATAAAGTGGAAAGGGCCACGAGAGACGGACATGTCTGTCTTGATGTTCTCGACGCCAACCACAACACTCTAGCCATCACTTGTCCTCTTCCTGAAGGAGCTGGATACACTTCCGCTCTTTCCGACCCTAAGCATCCGAGACAGAGCGACGGACCGGGACCTGTCCTCTGCAACACTGATAGTACTTCTACAAGCCAACCGGATGAGCATGTGAGTGTCATAGACGTTTCATTTGGAATCTAACCCGTTCTCAATTAGACTGGAGACGGAAACGCAGCCTGTCTATTTCCGTCGAACGGTCAGTTCATTGCCGATCAGTACGACTGCGTTGAGTTCGTGTCCAGTCTCGATCTGACTTCTTCTGGCTACAGTGACAAAGCGAACGGCATCTGTTGTCCTAATCGTGCTTTCACTTGTGTTCAACCTACTGCAACTGGCCCCAATCCGACGGAACCTCGTTGGTGGTACAATTCGATCACTGGAATGTGTCAGCAATTTCTGTGGGATCCCACTGCCGCCGGACCGGGAGAACATTCTCCAAACAACTTTAGAACCGTTGAACATTGCGAAAGTTTCTGCAGAGATAGTGAGTGATCTTTCCCATCTCGATTCCAATCCAATTCTTTGCAGCATGTTCCCGTGGAGCTCCTGAGTACGTTCATCGTTCGTCGTTCCTCGAGCAGACTCCAGTGACCGGTTGCTCTCAAACAAGTGCATGCTCGCATAACTTCGAATGCAAATCCGTCGGAAGCACGCAATGGTGTTGTCCGTCCGTGGCGTCTGTCTGCGGTCCCATCGGAGGACGTCCTTTGGATCCGTCAGTTAACACGCGAGGAACGGTTTATCACACGGGGGCCGAAAAACAGGGAACTGCCACGTCAACACGATTCTATTATGACCCACAATCTGGAAAGTGCAGTCCGTTCACTTATCTCGGAGCCGGCGGCAACTATAACAACTTCCTCTCTCGAATTGATTGCGAACTTTATTGTGCAAGACGCGAGTGATCTCTAATTTCATACAAAGTTTAAAATGTGATATTTCAGTGCAATGCGATCGAGGAAATCCTCTCCGAATTGGCGACGTCACTCAGTCGTGTGCTTCCAACAACGACTGCCCGTCTTCTCACGAATGCAAGATGGATCAAGCTGTTTGCTGTCCGAGAATGCGTAAGCGTCGCCCTGCTATTCTTCCCATCTCGTATCTTTTGCAGAGACAATCTGTACTCAACCCCTTAGAGTGGGTAACTGTGATCGTTCCGTCAGAAGGTATTGGTACTCGGCGGCCACAAGAGAATGCCAGTCGTTCGAATACACAGGATGCCAAGGAAACGACAACAACTTCGAGACCCTGGTCGATTGCCAAACATTCTGCAGAAATGCTGCTCGTGAGTCCTTTTCTGACCTCCTTCAAGTATGTCGCATTTTCAGCGGAACCTCGTTGCCCACAAGGCCAGGCGTACAAGGATAACCAGGGAAAGTTTGTCGTTTGCACCACGAACAGGCAATCCTCATCCTGCCCAGCTAACTACGAATGCTACTTCGACGGAAACATGCACGGCTGCTGTCCAACAAAAGCGTACACTTGTTCCCTCTCTCCCAGCCCTGGAAAGACGTGCGGACCAGGAGTTTCCTTCAAATATCACTACAATCCACAAAGCCAAGAGTGCGAATCTTTTGAATATCTCGGTTGTGATGGAAACTCGAACACCTTCGCCAGTCGTGCAGAATGCGAGAACTACTGTGGTGTGGGTGGATGTGCTAACGGAGGGAGTCCTTTGAGAGACAGCAACGGAGCACTCCAATCGTGCAGTGAGAGAGACGGCGGATGTCCTTCCTCTCACGAGTGTCACGGAGTCAGCCTCGGCCCAGATATGATGTCCTACCGATGCTGTCCCACAAAAAGTAAGCAACGGTTCGGAAATCCCTTTTACCCGCAATGAATTACAGCATACATATGCGGTCTCCCACCCCAACAGGGATCTTCCCTCTGCTCCGGAGGCCTCACCGTCGTCACCAGATACTACTTTAACATCGTCACTCGCAAGTGCTCTCCATTCGTCTACAATGGATGCGACGGCAATCCGAACAACTTCGCGTCTCTCAATCAGTGCAACAACTTCTGTATGGCTTCTGCTTGCAACGCCGGAGACGTCGTGTACCTGAACCCGAACACTGCTCTCCCTATCTCTTGCAACGATGAACTGCAGAACAATTGTCCGAAGAGTTTCCAGTGCATTTATGACAGCCTAACTGATCAGAGCGTTTGCTGCGGCGCTACTGATATGGGCGTTTGCCCCGAAAATGAGAAGGTGGAATTAGCTTTTCAAGAAAATGAATGACAAATCGGTTTAAGGCTTACATCAACGCAATGGATGGAACAGTTCGAGAATGTTTGATCAACGAGCACAACTCCTGCCCGAAAGACTATCTGTGCAGATTTAATGCCATCAAGAACAGATACTTCTGTTGCGGATCTCTCACCAAATCCAGTAAGTTCATAATTAAATGCTTAGGCTGCAATAATTTGTTTCAGATTACTGCCCAGTTGGACGTGCTCCGTATAAAGAACAAAATAGTCTTCAGCCGATGAGATGCACAATGCACGCTGCCACTTCATCTTGTCCGGACGGCTTCCAGTGTCTCAGTGACCTCAAAGATGCTCTCCAAGGATATTGCTGCTCCGTTTCCGAGATTTGCCCTCATCGGGAGGAATACTTCATTGATGAGTCCTCAGGAATGCCTCGTTCATGCACAATCGGACATTTCGTTACTTGTCCAGCTGGTTACCAATGCATGGCTCAGTTTGACGGATCAATGGGATACTGTTGCAAGTAAGTTCTCACTTGATCATTTGTCAAACTCATCAAATACATTCAGAGGAACTCCTCTAATAGTTGCGACTGATGGATGTCCTCCCGGGGAGATAGTCTACATGGAAAGGAACGAAGTGGTCGCTTGCGATCCATTCAATCCTCATAATCAAGGCTGTCCGGCCACTTTCTCCTGTCAGTGGTCAATCAGAACCCAGAGATATCAGTGCTGTGGAAGTGATCCTTTGCCGACGCCCATGGAGAGTAAGTTGATCTTTCCGTTTATCAGAAAACCTATTCATTCAGACGATGGCTGCCCAACCCGTCAGATTGCTTACACTGATCCGGATACGAAGAAGCCAAAGATCTGCACATCGGCTAGCCTTTCGTGTCCAGCCGGGTATTTCTGTCAGTTCTCGAACCAGAACAAACAGTTCCAATGCTGTGGAATGCCAAGCGACTGTCCCATTCAAATGGTCGCTTTCATCGGCATCACTGGAGAAGCGCAGGCGTGCTCGATGAACGGAGGAACTGCCTGTCCGGACGGATTCTCGTGCGTTCGCGGAAAGAGCGGATTCGAATTGTGTTGTGCCGGAGGAGAGAGTGAGTTCGGACCACTGCGTTCTGAATTAAAATAATTAGAGATTTCAGCTTGTGAAGCGTCGCAAGTGCCGGTTAATGGTGTCTGTATGAATAGAGCTGTTATTGGAGAGCAATGCGAAGAGACTCCACAATGCGTGGGCGGCGCTCATTGCATCGTCATGAAGTGCTCATGTCCCGCAGGAACAATTGAACAAAAGCAACAATGCATAGAGATGACGGTGGAAAAAGAATTAAGTTAGTTCAACAATCATATTATAATAAATAACAAATTTTGAATTTAAGAATGTACCGAGAAGCAAGTGAAGATCGCCGAAGAATGCTTTCCATTGGTGACTCTTGGCAGAAGCTGTGTGCATTCTGCACAGTGCCAGGGAATGGGACAGTGCATCGAAGGAGTGTGTGATTGCGATGAACAAAGTGTGAGAAAGGGAAGCCGATGCGAGAAAAAGGCAGCTGGACGGCCCCTCCAGACTGCAACTCCATTGAATGTGAACAGATTGGCCCCCAACTCTCCCCATGTCATGAAGCAGATCCAGCCACCTATGACGACGACTTCCACGACTGCGGCAACAGCTTCCTGGCAGCCACCGCCTGGACACACTGAGGTAATCAACGAGGGAATCTGTCCGGCGCCTCGTCAACCGTACTTGGCCAACGGAATTGCCCGTCAGTGCATCAGTGGGCAGCCGTGTCCAGTCGGATACTCTTGCACTTGGAGTCCGCAGGCGAAGAACTATTTCTGCTGTGCAGCCAACAAACTCGTGATGAGAACCCACGGTATGTTGTTCACGAAACGAATCTCGGCAGTTCTCTGATTCCAGTACTCAAGGACGTTTGTGACGGAGGCGAAGCCCTGCTGTTCCCGGCCACGAAAGCACCAGTCATCTGCACGCGATTCACAACTTGTCCTCCGGGATACTATTGCAGAAGGTCACCGAAAACAAAACAGACACATTGTTGCAAGAAGAGACAACCATTGAACATGCAGAGTTATATTATCCAAGTCAGTCTCTACATTAATTCCGCGGTACAACATTCGTCACCTTTAAGATCAAAGAAATATCTGCAAAGAAGCCGGAATCTCTTCGAATGGCAGTTCTGTCCCATCCGATCACTTCGGCTGCAGTTCAGATGGCCGCACATTACATGCATCCTGGGCGGAGACGACCGAAACCTCAGCCTCATAAACCTGTGAAGAATGTGAAACCGATGAAGAGTACGATGCCGTGCCCTCCGAACCAAGTACTTCTCGAGATGGAAATCAACAGGAAGATCATCAAACGTTGCCGTGAGTTGGCCACTTTTACAGAAGAACTATTGGATAATCTAGCGTGTCGCTGTTGCAGAAGCCACGTGTCCTGTTTCGATGAAGTCCGTGAACGGCGTCTGCAAGATCGAGCGCCGTCCTTCGGTCAGCCAGTGACTCGCTCCCTCTTCGCCCGTGCCTATCGTCTTTCATGAGTAACTGGATGATAATCGAAAGCTTTCGAAGACTGTCAAAAGCCATTTTGTTGCTCTCTCTCTCTCTCTCTCTCTCTCTCTCTCACATTCTCAATGTTTCGTTGTTGTTGTTGCGCCACTCTCAAAAACGCTGGTGGTGGAGAATTGTAGTATTTTTATTGGATCATAAAAAGAAAATGAATCATTCCCAATTAAATCTCTGGAGGAACCACTTTCGGTTGGCACGGAATCGGAGAGACCCCGCGATCTACAACCTCGCTGTAGGACGGCGGTTCATCGCAATATCTGGAACAGAGTTAATTTAATCCATACAAAAACACAATAGAACTGACCCAACGACGCTGTCACTTATGAAGAACGGGTTCGGCGGAACTGTCAATGAGTTTCTGTAGATGAACGGCGGCGGGATGACCATCGTGAGATCTCCGATCGGCGAGGACTGCAAACTGTCACTTCGGATGACTTCTTCACTAACTGCCACTCTCATAATTGACCCCATTCACTCGAACATCCCATTATCTCTCAACTGCTTTCTCGTTCCAACATGTAATTTCCATAAATTTCGCACCCATTCTCCTCGCCTATGATTTCTTACACGCATTTCCATCTTACTCGATTACCCAATTTAAACTCTTTGTCCTTTCCCTTTTCTGTTCGTTTGCCATGCCAGTGTCAGTGTTTGCATTCCGAGTTCTATTGACACTTTTCCTTTGAATGCTCAGAAGACTGAAAAAAAGTCGCTACATTTGACTTCTCCCTTTCTCTTCCAATTTCGAATTTCATTTGCCCTTTCGCTTCTCGGGTGCGAAAACGAAAACAAAAACGACAATCAATTTGACGTCGGCTCTCGGAGCAAGAACGAAGAAAAGAGCGAAAGAGAAAAGCGAAGAAGAAGAGAAGACGATGCTACTGCGGCGAGGACGGGTCGGTCGCTTCCTTCGCGCACGCTCGCCCATTTCGCCTTCGTTTTTTGAGCCTTCCCGAGCGTGTTTATACATGCATATCTAGATGATGTTTGTACTTGAAAGACTTTCGAAAAGAGCGAGAAATAACGGAGGACAGAGTATAATTTGTCGCCCTCTTTTTCGTTTTTTAATACACGCGTCGCCTATATCATGTTTCGTTCCAGGCGCTCCGCCATTTCCTCACTCTCTCTATCTCTCCAGTTAGAACACGATCGGTTGTTTCAATTTTTAGGCTGCGCATGCATACACATCTGCCTTCAAAACCAACATGTGTTAAATTGGAGCGGAGTGACGCGGCCCGTCCTACCCGCATGGTATCTCTTGCATCTCTTTCTTCCTCCCTTCCTCCGCCCGCCTGCCCCATTCGGACACAGCTGCTCGCTGTCCAGTCTTCAGTGGCCCGCTCAGCCCCTCCCGGCCACCACTCTCCACTTTTTTTTTTGCCCTTTCCACTCATCCGCTTTAATGGGAATTCTCGAGTAGACAACATATTTTTGCTTCGCTTTCCGTCAAAGTTATGCTTCTTTCATTATTCAAATTCTTTTTTAGGAAACCTCAACAAAAATTTCTTGTATGTTATGACTAGTCGCATTCAAGCAAAGGCCGGTGTTTACTCGGTGAGCAGAGCGGATTTCACGAAGGCATTCGAAGATGTTCCAAAAGTTGTAAGCCTATTAATTTTGCTATATGACATGTTGTGGATTTTGTCAATTTCAGGTCATCACATCGGCTGTCGACCTACGAAACAAGTTCGACACGGTCAAAGCCATTCTTTCGAACAGTTCGGAAGACTGGAACAAACGGCAGACTGAGCTGAAAACAGTCAGAAGTATCATCATCAACGGAGAGAAACTCGTGGATCGGTCCCAGATGATCTCTTACATTGTTCAGTTACTCGGATGTTTCGAGATGGCAGTCAAAGACCTGCGATCTCAGGTTCTGAGGGAAGCAGCCATAACTTGCAGGCATGAAAAGCAGACTAAATTCAACGATTAACAATATAATTTCAGTTTCATTGTTAGCAAATATGGCATCGAAGTTCACTCGATCGGAGAGGATATCCTGGCTCTGGCCATGGCCCAAGTCGCTGTTAGTACCAAGATCATGGCTACTTCAGCGAGCACATTGACAGAGTTCATAGTAGAGGTAAGTCTTCATTTCGGAATTGCTGTCACTCCTTGACATATTTTCAGTATATTCAAACTCGCCAAGTATTCACAGTTCTCTCATCTTTCTCAACTTCCAAAGACAAATCACAACGGAGACAGCTTGCCGCTCTTCTTGAAATTGTGATCAGCAAATGGAGTGATCGAATCAAAAAGGTAAGTAGATTTCTTTGTTTTTTTTACTTATGAAAATAGAGTTTTCAGCAAATAATGCGACAAATCTGTGAGCTTATAAGGTCAGCCATCAACGACGCGGATTCGGAGGCGCGGACGGCGGGAAGGAAAGCCTTCGCGAAACTGGACGAAACGCATCCAGAAGAAGCAGATACTCTGTACCAGGAGTTGGATCACGCAAAGCAGAAGATGTTGCGAGGGGGAGATGCCGCTTCCTCCTGGGCAAGCGTCAACAGTGACAAAGGATCCATTCCCATCCGATCGAAGCTCTCGGCTGGCGCGAAAGCGCATGCTAACATTAGTGCCAGTGAGTTCAGATTGCAAAACATTAAAATTGTGCTAGTTTTCAGAATTTCTTGCACAACGGAGCGCTTCTGCAATTGACACGAAAGCCATGAAAATGAACGCTTCAAGGGGATTAGTCCGTCCGACTTCTACGAAAACAATGGCCAGACAAGAAACTTCTCCAGCTGGATGTACGTTTTCATTTCCGAGCTTACTCGTAATCATTTTGATTCCAGCAAAGATTGCCTATCCAAATCGACCTGGCTCTAGAACCAGAACATCTTCGATTACTTCGGCTGACTCTCGCGACACTTCTCCCACTCGGAAGCACTCTCCGTTGCCTCCAGAACTACAAAAAGCACGTGTCCAATACGGAAACGGCTCTTTCTTTGCAAAACTCGGAATGCCGGAAGACACCGACGACGACGAGTTTCTGCTTCCGATTCGGATTCGCTCGCCCATGAAAACGCCGTCGGGAGAGATGAGAGAGACTGTTTCGAGAGCACTAAAAGAGTGCTGCTCCGCGTCGATGCCCGAGAAGAAAGAAGGAATCAAGAAGCTGCTGCCGATTGTGGCGTGAGTGGGAAGAGTTCAATGAAACATAAAATGAGAAAGGGTTTCAGTGACACGAGTCTGAATGCTCTTGAAATCAAAAACATTGGAAACTGTCTGAACCGTCTGCTTGCGGATGCCTCCAATCCAATGCTTCTCGAGATCTATTCCATTTTCGTGCGTACCCACAGCAGCCGTCTCTCCGAATGGCTCCGTTTGGCACTTGCAAAGTTGTTTGCCAAAAAGGCAGCTGATACCCTTCCGAACACGCGAAAACAGATAGGTCACACTTTGAACGTAATCCTCGAAAGTTTCAACGCTCGTCATCAACTGGCGACAGTTTGCGAACTAATGTGTGATCCCATACATTTGATGGTTCCAAAGGTGAGTCGCAGAGCAGAAACGCCCTCAGATCAATCATGTTTTGACAGGCGAGAGTGGTGCTGCTCGAGTACATGACAAGTCTTTTGGACGAGTACACGGAACCTGGTGCGGAGATAAACATCAAGGAGTTGAAGGGGGCGATTCGGAAGATGTTCTCTTGGATCGGTGATCAAAGACAGGCGATGCTGCTGACTCCGCACGTCGAGAAGGCGATCTGCTCAATGTTCTGCGTGAACACCGCCGATTTCTCGGCTCTCCTCTCCGAATTTGATGCCGATCAGAAGAACTGGATACATCAAACATTGCAGAGAAATGGCCTCGAAAATGGAATAAGGTTTGTTGTGCGGCCATGCATTCGAGATGACCCGACGTCCCCAGACGCATCTTTCTTTTTGCAGTCATTCCACACGGACGGCAGCCAACTTTTCCGTCAAGCAAGAGCCGACATCTTTCATTCTGCCCGAGCTCGGAGCCCGCAAAGGCGCTCCTTGCTCTGCCGTCAATCTCGGCTCTTTCAATTCAACGAATTCAGCACTCAGCAAACTGGAAGAGCAGTCGACGTCACGGTTAATGGAGAAAGTGAATGTGAGCGTTTTGTAGAAATATTGAGATTATTTACCCACTTGGTTTCAGCTGAACTCGACAGTCACTCTGCCGCCGGACACATTCGAAAAGATCCAAAATGTTCAAGAACTACTGCACAATATGCGAAATGCGGAGAATGCGGACGAGCAGGAGAGTGCCATTAGCACTATTTACATGATGATTTGCGACGGAGGATTCGGTGTTTGGGATCAATGCTACGCGAAGCTGCTTCTCAATATATTCGAGATTCTCTCCAAGAGTCGATCTGAGAACAACAAGAAAATGTGTCTCCGGATTCTGGGAAAGATGTGCACCGCGCAGGCATCCAAGCTGTTCGATTCAACCGAAATGGCCGTTTGCAAAGTGCTCGATGCAGCAGTCAACACGAACGACGCAACGACTTCTCTCGCCGTGGACGACTGTCTCCGTACTCTGGCCACTCACCTACCCCTTCCGAACATCATCAATATAGCGAGAGTGATTCTGAACCAAGAGCCAATCGATGACGTGAGAGCCTCTCTCGTGCTCAAAATGGTGACGAGACTGTTCGAAGAACTGCCGCCGGACGAACTGCAGAATGTCGTGGATGACATCACTCCGAGTGTGATTCAAGTAAGCCACTTTCTCGTGTTTACTCATTCTCAATACCCCCACTTCCAGGCATACCAATCGACGTCATCGTCAGTTCGGAAGACCGTTGTCTACTGTCTCGTTGCCATGGTTAATAAAGTCGGCGAGCGGCGGATGGAGAAGCATTTCACGAAGCTTCCCAAGGCGATGGTAAGGCTTCCCTTCGTATGACGTATCTAACGTCCATCCCTCATTTTCAGACCAATCTCATCCAAGTGTACGTCAACAGGGCAATCTCGGCGAGTCTCCCTCGAATGTGACGCACTCTCTCCTAACCATTTATTTTATCAGATTTCATTTATCTTTAGCCTAACACCATAATAGCTGTTCACAGAATTACGATTAATTGTGCGCAAAACGGGTACCCTCGCATTTTCTCCGTTTCCCCGTTTGTCATGTGATTCGATTTCACACTTTCCCATGCTTTCAGTTAAAAATAAACTATTCGATCTCCGATTCGACTCACCGGAACGGGCGAAACGGGACGACTGTCTTCCCAGGCAACTGGCGAAGACAACGGGATGACGGAGGAGCAGTTCTTCTGAGAGCCGGAATGGAGCAAGTATGCAAAACGGGCGAAGCAGAAGCCGAGCAGAATAAGTACCCACGAAAGGAGGTAGGGGATAAGGAGAAGGAGAATACTTCTGGAAAAAGGGTGTTGAAACGGGAAACGAGGGAAGCGGGCAGTACTGTTTGCTGACGATTGAGAGAAAAATAATGTTCTCGACGATGATTAGAATAGCGAAAAAGATGGCCACTGAGGAGATTACGACGAAAACATTTCTGAAAAGACCGCATATTAAATGAGTTTAAGCGGAAGTGAACTCACCGATAGGGTCTGAATTTGTGAACAACTCCTGGCGTGAGATACTCTTGAAGTTGGAAACACATTCGACGGACAGAAAATAGTAAGAATGAAGGGGAGAGCATCCAAAAAGTGATGGGGAATTATCGGGAAGCCCTTCGGATGTTGAGTGGCTTCTCGAGTGACTGACTCCTCCCGTCCCCGCTCTTTTTAGTCCCCAATACACATGCAAAATACCAGATTCATTAATTGCACAAAAAATGTGAGGGGCGAGAGTGACAAATAGAAACAAGTGTGAGCTAGAAAAGAGATCAAAAAGTAAAACCCGATTGGGAGGGAAAGGGGAGAAAATGAGAAAAATATCGATAAGATTCTAAAAATAAGTTTGAGATCATTTGAGGAGAGATTCGTTCTCAATTCCTGATAAGTCGATTGTTCTGGCCTGACGGAGACGTGGCGGACGGGACCGTTCTTCGAAGCCATCGGAAGAGATGTCTCCGCCGTCGATCGATGCTCCGTGCATGCTCTTCTGACGGCGAGCCATCGCCTTGTAGCTGAAAATGCGCTCACGATAGAAGAGGAACTCCAGTGTTTATTGTGTACTCGCTCATATAAAACTTCCCGTCAGCTCCCCCCTACTTCCTAACTAACCGACTCAAATGCTGTTCGAGCATCTCTATTCTCTTCATCAGTTTTCCTTCGGTGCTCGCATGCTCGACGATAAGCCTCGCCATTCTATAACATTCATTTGTTGTGCCTTTCTTCCCGCTTTCTTTTTCTACTAATCGTCTGGATTACCTCGTCTGTAGCACTTTGACCGCGTTGTTCAGGTGATCCGCAATCTCTTCCACAGTCTTCTGCTCTTCCGGAGCGTTCTCGTCCAGCAGATTGTCCTTCTTCAGAATTTCTCTTCCTTTTGCCAGCAGAAGTTTCCGTGCGTCCGGATATTCTCGAAGTGCATTCCACAAATCTGTTTTGCTCAATACGAAAAGATCAGTGTATCCGACGGATCGGACGTTGGCGGTTCTCCGGTTTCCGTTCTTGCTTCCTACAAGTCTTTGTTTCGAATTGAAAACAAATGCGCTCACCGGCAATGTTGAGAATACTGAGCTCTCCGAACACAGAACCTTCCTGAAGGGTCACAAACACCTTCTTTCCGTCGTCATCGACCACTTGAAGACGTCCTCGTTTCACAATATACATCTCTCGACCGATGTCGCCTTTTTTGCAGATGAAATCACCCGGAGAAAACACTTGCAACTGTAATTTCAGCACCAATTCCGCGAGAAGACCAGCTTCACAATCCTAGAATTAACATTTGGATTTGAAAAGAAACGAACGAGTAACCTGGAAAATGCGGACTTTTCGGAGCGTCTCAAAGTGCACCTGCATGGCAATTTCCGCCTGCAACTTGTCTGGAAGCACTCTCAGTACTTGCTGATCACTCAGAGATTGCTTATTCGTCCAGAGGTAGTCAAACCACTTGATGACCCGGATCTCAAGCTGAAAAAGGAACCTTTTGGAGGGATTAGATGAGAGGAACTTACCTGTTTGCTGACTTTTCGCAGTTCCATATACTGCTTGATACCATCCATCTTGTTTTGGAACTCTGTTCTTGCTGCGCTCATGTTGGAGATCATACTGAATACGAATCAATTCCTTTCATACTGCTCTGAAGTTGAATCTCACCTTCCGACATTACCGACAATCGTAGCGAAAATCAAGACACCGCACATGAGGTCCAGCGTCACGAAGACGTATTCCACGTTACGAACAGGACTGGGAACCTCTCCGATAGTGGTCAGAATGAGCGTGGACCAGTAGAAACTGTAGACGTACCTACGGAGAAGAGTATCCGTGATGTCACTGGAATTATATTTCAGCTCAAATTGAAAAACGAACAAACTAACTCTGGTAAGCTCTGTTTGTTGAGATGTCCATAGACCCAAGTGTCCGTTCCCAAGCCAATCCATTCGGAAATCCAAAAGTAGAGGCACGCGTTCCAGTGAATAATGATGACAATGTACCAAACGACGACGACGACGCGGAAGGCATTGGGCATTGAACTGCGAGTCTCGGTCCTTTCGAGACAGTCCCTCACTCGTTTGTATCTGGTCAGCCGATTCAATCGGAGGATCGGAAGACCCCTCCATCCGACCATCGGAATTGGCCATCCGAACAAATAGTCGAGAGGGACCAGGCTGAGCCCGTCGACTCTGTACTGTTTGCTCTTCCAGTACGCTTCCGTCACCTTCTCGGCGTCCCGGACCACGAGTCCTTGGTCCATATAACCCATTCGGTAGTTGAGGAATGTGTCGATGAAGTAGACACAATCCATCAAAAAATCGAAAAGAATCCAAAGCAAGCGGAAGTGCCAGAATCGGGTCCAGCCGAGATCGGGGTACGTGGCGTAGGTGGGCATCTCCCTCATGTTCGTGAGCATTTCGTAACTGCATTCCATCTGTGTCGTACTGTTCTGAGTCTGATTGTAGAATCTGCACAAAGACTGAGAAGAAGGTCCGATGAGATCGTTGAAAACTTGTCGAGCAATGACAAAGAGAAGGTTGTAGATGTAAGCGAATGTCACCTAAGTCATGCTGTTGTCGTCTAATTAGTTGCGACGCCAAAACATACCACACATGTCCAATAATAGAAGTTGTCCGTCGAAGGATCTTGTGTGTAATTTGCCACGTACTTCTTCAGTCTGACCAAGCAATTCGCCGGTGCTTCTGCTGCTGCTGTCGAAACGGTTCCGGCCGCCGGAGGAGCTGTTGTCGGTGCACCAACGACCCGCTGAGCTGAGTTTGAATTCCCGTTAGACATGAACTTCTGGAAGGCTCGGAATAATTGTGAAACAAAGCACTTTCGCGTGGGGGAGAACCTGCATAAACTCGTTCTGAGCTAGTTGCGAATCCTCGCTGTGCACTTGATTTTTCCTCCTTAGCAACTGAAAAGATAGAGAGTGATTAGAAAGCTAGACGGATTATAATTAGTACCTTTGTCAGGAGCCCGAACCGAGTAGCTGCGGAGGCCGCCTGTTGCGGCAAGCCGAATCCATTGGCTGTTGGAGCGGAAGGTGCAGGTTCTGATGGAGCCGTTGGTGGAGGAGAAGCTGGTGGATCCGCGGAAGGAGCCGCCGGAGGTTCCGGAGCATCCACCGCTGGCATTCTAAAAGGGAAACAATGGAAAAAGTGGATTAAATGGAAGAAGAAATAACAGACAAGTGGAAGCCGGATGAGCATAAACGGAAATTGAGCGAAATGGAGAGATGAGGGTGGGGATTATGCTCATTTGAAAATCAGCAGAATTTCGAAACTTTGAGAGCATGACTCGTTCAAATGATAAGCCTTGAGAGTTGCACTTTAGAAGAGAAAATTAGCAAAAAAGATGGATGAGAACGTGACATGAAAGAGCAACATGACGTGCTGATATGGACAGCGTAATGGAAAGGGCGAACCCGTCTGGAGTCGTCTCAATTCGTGCATTCCATCGTTTACACGGAGAGGTGTCACGCAAGAGAGGAGCAGATGCGCAGACACGCGGAAGAGCTCTTCTCCCCCTCTCCCGAGCAGCTATCTTCTCGCTGGCTATCAGTTATCAGCTCGTTGCCCCGGGAGATGATGAGAAGATGCGTGGGAATGGACGAATGAGAAGCGTAAGAAGACGTGAGGGTGGACGGAGAACCGGCCATTTCCGATAACACGATAGTTTTGGAAGTGAATCTTAGTTTGGGATCAAAAGGTGATAGGATGAGACTAGATGAGCAGCGGAAGCTGTCTCAAAAACAAATACGATTACAGCTTTCCGATGCGAACGGAATCTTGCACAATAGAAGTATCGAGTAATTAGTTATAGGCTCATCATAAACTTGCAGACATCTGTGAGAGTTTCCAGCTGGTCGGTGCACTCTGCTACTCAAAGATCTCGTTTAAAAAAAAGAAATTGATGTTGAACATCTTTCTAGACTTTTCCATAGGAATATAATTCTGACGCCATCCGCACCTGAGCTGAAATCAGAAACGGAAAACTCGGGTCAACCGGGAGAATCGGAGCGTGAGCTCGTACTCTGCTCTGATTTGAAAATGATGTAAGCTGGACGGATGCGAAGAGATGAAGGCGGAATGAGAGCGGAAGACGGCTTAACGCTCCTTCTAAACAGGTATTATCAGTTCCACAATCCAGCGCATTTTTTCGAAGAATTATCAGCAAGCTTTTTCTGCCCTGATCTGACGGGAAATTGAAACAAAGACCGGGACATTAATTGTTTTATTATCAATGAAAGTAGGTGAGTAACGATATATATTTACAGTAATACTTTTGATAAATAAATATAATGCAGCCACGGAAGTCTGGCAATCGTTCTCTATCGCTCTCCACGTGAATTCAGTGCTAAATAGGGAATGGTCTCGAATGCGGCCGGGTTTTTACGTGAGGTTGCGGTAGAGCGACATTGTCAGAACTTTGAGATGCCGATATCGCACTTTATTACTTTCATCTATTCCGTTCATACTCTTCCCTCAGTCCAAGTCCAACGCTCCGAACAATTTCTCCTGCTTCTGGAAAATCATCGAGCGCGTCCCAAAGACAGGCGAAGTGCAATGTGAAGATTTCCGTGTGTCCGATAGCTCTTATATTATCCGTTCTTTTCTCCACTCCTGAACAAGAACAATTTCATGATTGAATGGGCTTGCGCAGCTGCTCACTCTTCTCGATAACACAGAGCTCTCCGAACACTGATCCTTCAGCCAACGTGGCAAGCACACGCTCTCCGTCATCACTAACCACTTGCACATTTCCTCGTCTCAAAATGTACAATTCGTGTCCGAAGTCACCTTTCTTGCAGATGTAATCACCGGCGGCAAACTCTTTCAGCCGCAGTTTGTACCCTAAGTCAGTTCGGAAGCTCTCATCGCAGTCCTTCAATTCCATTTTCTCTATTTTGAAGAAATTCGACGGGGACTCACCTTGAAAAGAGGGCTTTTTCTCAATATTTCGGCTAAACTCGGTTCTGGCCAGCGCTTGCTTCTTTCGTAAATTTTGTATAAAACTATCATGCCGGCAAAGAGGAGAAGAGTCAGAACGCCATGTTCGAAATCGTACGACGGCGTGGGAACCACAGTTTCGGGAATGGGCTCAGCTAACGCTGACATATCGGAAGAGAGAAGAAGAATAAGAAGAAGTGTGAATGGGAAACGCATGAGAGAAGAAGTGAGACCTTACTTTTCTGAGTCGAAGGAGCTCGCTTGCCTGCGGTTATAGCTCGTTACCATGGGAGATAATGACTGAGAAGCAGAAGCACGCAATAAGTATTATTTACGCACCTGATTTCGACAAAGAGGAAGGGTGAATCATGACGAGAGAATGAGATGTATTGTCGGAAGGATAAACAGTGCATGAGCACTTTTCAGATGGCACAACCCAATAATGTCGTTTCAGATTGCTCTTCTCTCATTTTTCCTTTCCTCTGGTCGTTCTCAATCTTGCGTGACGTGGCAATTGTATCATTTCCGCCTGATCACCCATGTGTACTACTTTTGTAGTGGCGGTCTTTCGGCCGCTATCTCCGAATCTCATCGAATTTTTCCGTGCCATTAATCATCAATCAGAAGAAGAAGAAGAAGGAGAAGTGAACGGGGTCGAGGGGTGGCCTGACATGACATTTACATACTTGTGAGCAGTGATGCTCACAGCCGATGTGAAGTATATACTTATCCTCATAAACACGGCGACAGATGGCTCTCTCTCTCTCTCTCTCTCTCTCTCTCTCTCTCTCTCTTTTAAAGGGCCTGCCTCCAGCCAAACATTAGTTCGAGAGCCTCTTCTCCTTGTTCTTTTTTGAGCGTGCTCTTTCTGTGTCCGGGAAGAACTCTGTGCATGATGATGCATTGGCGTCCATTTGAAACACGCCCATCCGTCCCATACAACTCATAATTTATCATCGATGAATGACACTTTGGTCTGCGTCTCCGAAGACTTGAAAAGGCCGACGCACAAAAGTTATGATTTCACTCGTCCCCGGCTCTAGATGATGCTCGCTTTCTTCTCCCAAATGACCAATTTTTGAGGAAGTCTCCAATGTCTCCGATGTTGCGACAGAACTAGTACAGTTTCGAATGAGAATGAGACAAGTGTTGCGTAACAGCTTTTCATACAAAACTGGAAAGATTAGATGGCATCTCAAGTGCTTGTTGTCCCCTTTTTCTCTCAAATTCATTATTGTGCAACTACCGTAATCTCGCTCTTCCTTCAACATCTGCACAGCAAATACGTGCCCCCGTTGGCCCATTTTCTATTCAGTCTATTCATCCGTTGCTTCGACTTGCGCAAATCTCACCTTTCAACTCGCTAATTATTCGCTCGAAACCTTGAAACATCGTCGTCCTCCGTCCCACCCATATCTTCTCAATGACGTGGCACTCTTCTCGCTTTCTCGTCCTTCTGAGTCAACAGACCCACGGCGGCGCGACCCTTTCAACTTGTCCGTTCATAAATAACCACCTGCAAATGTTTTTGCGCTTTCGATGTATCCGCTAACAAAAATCGTCGGATGAAACGGAAGGAAAGGGAGACTGATGCCTCTTCCTCCTGCAAAGGCATTCAGGTTCGTATCTCGGACAAGGACTATAAATCAACGAGAGCCTTCTCTCTTTTCTTACGTCCGTACGGACAGTGACGTACGGACACAAGACACCCTCGCCCGTCCGTTTGCCGCCCTCCCCGCCCGTACATCGCTCACACGCCATTACTGTCCCGTTCTGTATGTCTGCGTCTCTCGATTTCCACTAGTGTCTCGCGTTTCCCGTAGTCTGTTTGGCCACAACAGCTCTTCTTCTCCCCTATTTCGCCGTATCATCATCTGTCTCCGCTTCTCTCCTCTTTTTCAACGTGTCCGTCCAATCATCAGTTTCCATTCGAAACCGTTCATTTTTCGATCATTCGTTTCCTTTCGATGTTCCCACAGTACAGGATTATGGGCAGCCAAGTGAGTGATAAGATCTCCGTTCCCACTGCGTCCACACTTCCTTTTTCCGTTGGTTTTCTCCCGAATGACAATGTTATTACTTTCCTTCTTTTACATTTCGCGCCCTCAATTATAACATTATACTAATCAGGAATGTAGCCCACGGTACACATATATTTCGGTGTGTCTTCCTGTCTCTGTGTCTCCTCAATTAGCGTGCTCTTTGTGCTGCTCTACCTTTGCCTCTTGTGTCCCCGAAGCTTCCACTTTGTTTACTCAAACCCGCAACCTCTGCGGGTCTGTCCGCTCAGGTCATCTTACCTTCTTCTTCTTCTTCTTCTTCCTCCTCCTTTATTCGGCTTCTTCTTACACTCCCGCTCTTTCTTATTCCAATTTTTGATTCCTTTTGCATATTGGCCGGTAATTTATGCCCGGCTTCTCTCCCGACACTTCCAATTTTCATATGCAGATTTGACAATTTCTCTTCGTCCCGCTCTCCCTCCGTCTTTTTACTCAAGGCATTTTCTGTTTGCGTTCCATCCTTTTTGAGGCGAGAAACGAAGATTTCATCCACAATTCAATAATCCGTTCTTTCCGTTTCGGCTCTGCACATGCCGCTCTCTTTCTCCTATACGGATTTCGACTGTTTCAAGGTTGCCATCCGTCAGTTTTTCTCCTTTTCGTAACATGGATACGTCCTCGATTGGATATGTTTTTGGAGTGTCGCTTTGTTTCTTTTATGCGTCACCATCCAACGTGATATTTCTTTTGTGATGGGATTATGCATACGAATTTTACTGTCCTTCTCTACGAAAGCAACGCAAAAAGCGGGATTGTGAATAGGGAAAAAAGTTCAAAAATGTGGTAACACATGGAACATTTGATGACGGATGTGACCTTTCGAATCTCTGTGTACATTTTGAGAAAAGCGTTCACACCCCACTGACACACGTGTCGCGTCCAAAGTTAAACAAAAAACCCGGAAATCCCGCGGATTTTGCTGCCCAAAATCGGCCGTAATTTCCTTGAAAAACGGGGTGCGCACATCTGAACGAATGTTTTGAAAATATTCAAATTTCTGGGGTAAACTTTCAAAAAATACCGTAAGTTCAGCAGCCCGTTTTTCAAGGAAATTTCGGCCGACTTTGGACAGCAAATTTTCCAGGTTTTTTTTAAAACTTTGGTCCAAAGTCTTTGGACGCGACATTACTCTCCTATTCTTTTCCCTCCATTTTTCTTGATTCTCCTCTCCGCGCTCTTCCGCTCTCCTTCCGCCTCTCTCCTCATTCCGTCGCTTTGTGACACAGGAATTCGTGGCTCGTCTGGACTGGTTAATTGAAACATTCATCGTGCTGCTCCTCCGCCTCTTCTGGTGGCGTCTGCCACTTGTACAAAACGAAAAAGAGAGAAAGAGAGAGAGAGATAGAAACGACTGCTCCGTTTTGCTCTCATTCTTCTTGTCCAATTGAATGCCTTCGTTTGGCGGCCGACGCTTTGCAGAGAGTGTTCACACCCTCCCTCCCCTTCTGATGAATTGCGTGTGCTCCCTTTTCCCGGCTCCTCGGCTCTTTTGGCACTTTTCCGTCCCTCGGGGGGATCGCATATCAAAAACGCTCAGCTTGGGTTTTCCATTTAGAGAAGGGGGAAGAGATGAAGTGCGTCTAATTTCGAGTGGCGATGGGGTCACAGCCGGTCATCAGCTGGAAGTTGAGAGAAACGTGCTTTTTTATGCCCGACCCATTTGAAATTGGAGCATTCCCTCTACTTCCTCCTCTTCTGCTACGTTAAACTGCTCCGTCGTTCCCTCTCAGTCTAGGTCTCTCAGTTTCACCTCTGCCACGTCACAGTCCCTATTCAATTCCCCTCTTTCGCCCATCAATTTTATGTGTTCGCCTCGCCGCGTCGTTGCATTTTTTCCATATCATATCAAGGTTAGTGACCCCTTCTCCCCTCTCGCATTCCTTCCATTCTCCGTCCCCGCCAATCAAACAACTAGTCTTCGTTCGAAAAAAGTTTGGAAAAGTGCACTTCCACGACCCTTGGCCACCCGTCACTCTTTTTCACACTTATGAATTCTTAAAGACGTGTCTTTTTGTCTCAGCAGATGCTCGGCACCTGCGTCTCCTCGCTCTGACTCCTATCAGTGAAAAGAGCCGTCCTTTCGTCCTGCCGCATTGATATGACTCATCCAATGACACATCGCCTCCTCCCGCACACTTTCATCATTTAATTATTATTGTCGTTCCCCCTCGATCGTTCTGAAATGCGCCACCATTGTAAACTTTTCCGTCCTCTCAGATCCGTCTTCCTGTTCGTTGTCATAATATTTTCCTGATCTTTCAGTTATTATTCCTCGAACGTACATGAGCCGCTGATCGGAAAGCGCTTCTCCGAATCATGCGTAAATATGTGACCAATTGGATATTCTTCTTTTGTCTCAGCTGCGTCAAATCATTCAATCTCGATGTAAATGCGCCCATATACAGGTTTGGTCCCGAGGGATCCAACTTTGGGTTCTCCGTTGCGGAGCATTTCAAAGGGGACAGACCAGTGTAAGCCCATCGTTTTTGTGCTTTTTTATTTTCTCATTTACAGAATGCTGATCGGAGCGCCACGTGGAGAATCGGGTCAAACTGGTACGGAACGGGCTGGAGCCATGTACTCCTGCGATATCAGCACATTTTACAATGCTGGATCGAAGCTTTGGTAAGCGAGAGTGAGATGATTGATGATAGTGGAAAGAGGATACTTTCAGGTGCGAACAGGTGCGCTTCGAGTACGACAACGCCGAAGATTACATGAAGAGGCCGAACGAAACACGTGGCAGAGCTGTGCATCATTTGGGAAAGAATGACCAGTTGCTCGCCTCGACGATCGTTTCGAAAGGAACCAAGAACGGAAGTGCGTTGGTGAGTCATTCAAAATGAGCAATGTTGAGCTCCAACAATAAATCTTGCTTAGGTGTGTGCTCCGTTGATCCGATATCATCAGACAGCCGCCTATCCGCAAGGCGCTTGCTACGAACTCGAGACGAACCTCCGTCTCCAATCCACGTACTCAACGTGCGCCCAGAAAAACCTTCCGACTACAGACAGACACAATGAATACGGAGGCTGCATGGAGGGATTCTCGGCGGCCATCACACAGGTTACACACGAATGATCTCGTCGCAAGCCAATATTTTCTCTGTTCAGGACACTATTGTGACTGGTTTGATCGGCGCTGTAAAATGGACGGGAGGTGTTTTCGCGAGGAAATCCTCGGCGAGCATCTTCGATTCGGTTGTGGAAAAGTACACGATGAATCAGCCGGGAGACAGCGTCCGCAGTCGACTTGTGGCTCACGACTACCTGGGATACTCCGTCGACATCGGAAGATTCGGATTCTGGTACGAGAAGGGGAAGCCAATTACCGTCGTCTCCGGAGCAACTCGTTACGGAGAGCACGGAGCAGTCATTTTCCTTCCGTTCATTCAAGACTCGAGCTCTAAACTCACTTTGAGTGAGGATAAGTTCATCATAAATGGAACGGCAATGGGATCTGCTTTTGGATATTCAATCGAAGTAGTTGATCTGAACGGAGACGGATTCGACGATCTGATTGTTGGAGCACCGTTCGAGCACAGAACAGGGATCGACGGAAACTTCGGAGGAATCGTCTACGTGTACTTCTCTCAGGGAATCGAGAGACAACACCACGAATCTCATCTGGTATTCCATCCTCCGAAGGTCATAAAGAATCCTGACTTCTACTCACAATTCGGATTGTCCATCACGAAGTTGGGAAATGTGGATGGAGATAAG
The DNA here is from genome assembly GCA_946814055.1 of Caenorhabditis sp. 36 PRJEB53466. Taxonomy (NCBI): domain Eukaryota; kingdom Metazoa; phylum Nematoda; class Chromadorea; order Rhabditida; family Rhabditidae; genus Caenorhabditis; species Caenorhabditis sp. 36 PRJEB53466. The sequence continues at coordinate 3,986,577 of CAMPFS010000003.1, forward strand.
AACGGACTGAATGACTTCGCTGTTGGTGCTCCGTTCGCATTCGACGGAGCAGGCGCTGTTTACATCTACCTGGGAACCAGAAACATTGACAAGTTCCGGAAGAAGCCATCTCAAGTGATCAAGGGAAGCGAACTGCCGAACCTTCCGGGAGGAATCATGCGATCGTTCGGATTCTCGCTGTCCGGAGGCTCCGACATGGACGACAACGGCTATCCGGATCTGCTAGTTGGTTCTCCTTCCAAGAACTTTGTCGCCCTGCTTCGTGCCCGTCCTGTTATCAGCATTGATGCGAAACACAAAATGCAGAGTAGGATGGTGGATATCGACAAAGGAGTTAACTGTCCGCGCGGTGCCAAGACCTGTTTCCCACTCGAAATGGTCATTTATGTCGATGAGGAAACCACCCGAGGGGCGGAGCTTGTCGACTTCTCTTCCGACGTCTTCATGTGCAATCTGGAAGCGATTCCGTATCGGGCTGACGTCACAGCTCGCGGATTCGTCGAAGGAAGTCACTCGCACAACTACTCGTGGCCCTGCGGAAGCAACAGTCACGTACAGAAGAGGACGTATCGCCAGAACATTTACTTGCCGACCCAAGAAGCAAAGGACTGGATTACACCCCTCAAATTCCGATTCACAGTGAGCATTCGGTAAGGTGTTCGTTCGCTTTTCCATTCAACGTCACGTGTTTTCAGCAACGAGAAGAAGCCGATTCAGCCCCCACAAGGAAGCCAAGTCGTCGATCTGAAGCACTTTCCTGTTCTGAATAAGTACGGTGCCTCGTATGAGTTCGACGTCCCCTTCAATACTCTTTGCGGAGAGGATCACACGTGTCAGACCGATTTGTCACTGAAAGCCGCTTTCAAGGATATTCCTCTGTAAGAAAGCAACCCCTCGGATTTTCAATGCAAATGCCTTTTTATTCATTTCAGGACTAAAAACGGATACGTTTCAAATGTCGGCGAGAAGGATTATCTGGACATGACATTTACGGTGGAGAATAAAAAAGAGAAGGCTTACCAGGCAAACTTCTATCTGGAGTATAACGAGGAAGAATTAGAATTGCCGCAAGTGCAAGGAAACAAGAGAATGCTCGCGCAGACCATCGGAAAGAACATTGTGCATCTGGCACTCGGAAATCCGATGAACGGAGGATCGAAGCATCAGTTCACCATTCAGTTCAAGCTGACCCGAGGAAGAACAGAGGGAATCGGAAAGGCCCTCAAGTTCATTGCTCATGTCAACTCGACTTCTCAGGAAACCGAGGAAGAATTGAAGGATAACAAGTGGGAGGCTGAAGTTCAGATTATCAAAAAAGCGGAACTCGAGTTGTTCGGAAGCAGTTATCCAAAGATTGTACACTATGGAGGGAAGGCAAAAGCGGAATCTGAATTGGAATTGGAGGAAGATATCGGAATAATGGTCCGTCATAACTACACGATTCTCAACCACGGACCCTGGACTGTCAGGAACGTTGTCGCCAAGTTCGACTTCCCTTACCAAGTGCATTCGAGCTTCGGAAAGGGAAAATGGGCTCTTTATCTTCTCGACGTGCCAACCATCACTTTGGAGAACACGGACGGATCGAGAGAAGTGAGAAAGTGTTCTGTGGAGCAGAAATATGAATACGTGAATCCTGTGGACATCAAGTTGAATACAAAGTACAGTACTCAAGAGACATCTCCGACGAGGGTGGAGCACAGAGTGAAAAGATCAGCAGAAGAAGAAGAAGATGAAGAAGAAGAGAGATCGGAATCGCAGACATCCACGGAAAACGAGGAGTTCTCCCTGGCAAAAGTCTGGAATTGGTTCACAACGACGAGAGTGGAGAACGGAATGAACGTGGAAGTTGTCACTTTGGTAAGGAAAACCAATAATACTCTTCGATCCTCTTAAATACGTTGTCTTGCTTTCAGAGCTGTCCTGAGAAAACTGCAAACTGCTTCACAGTCGTCTGCCACTTTGACTTCATCGATGCCAATTCTGCGCCAGTGGTCGATTTCCGAGCAAGATTGTGGAATTCCACGTTCATCGAGGACTACACCAATGTTGAATACGTTGAGATTAAGTCATTTGGAAGGTTAGAAGTGGATGCATCTCAAGGGATCGACGACGATTCAGCCAACAACCAGGCTTCCGTCGCCACGTTCGCTTATCCGGACAGACCGGCGATAGGTAAGAACGTCTTCGTGCATTCTGTTCTTTCATTGATTGCTTTTCAGGAGAAACTCGTCCGGTCCCTTGGTGGATCCTCGCCGTTGCTGCCTTTATTGGCCTTCTCATCCTCCTTCTACTCATTTTCGTCCTCTACAAATGCGGATTTTTCAAACGAAACCGCCTCGATCAGCCGTCGCTCTACACTGCTCAATTGCGTCACGAAAGGGAACAATGGGCTGACACGGGACTGTAGTCGCTCTCGCTTTCTCTTCTTCTCTCACTTTCTCTCGATCTCTGTGATTCCTCACTTTTCACTCACTTTGTTTTTGTATGTGATACGCCATTCCTGTTTTTCTAGGATTTATTTCACTTTCTAAATTTGACTCATTCTGTCTCATGACTCTTTTGTTTCATTTAGTCAAGTCTTTTAGCCTTGACACAAAGCCGGTGCCATTCGAACATGTTTCTCTTTTTCTTCATGAAATTAGTTTTAATAAATTATTTTACAATTCAGTACAGTAAATGAAAATGTGAGCCCAAAGAGCATCAATCGTCGTTCGTCGACTGACGTTTCAGGAGCATCCAAGAGCTGCGTTTGCGAGGAGCTGAAGCTGAGAAACATTCGATGAGAATGATAAAAAAGGCAGAAAACACTCACCAACTAGCATTTTCGCCTGGTTTTTATGCGTTATCTGGATGATGCACGGAGGTTGCATCCACGGTTCCCCGTCAATTTGCATTGGAAAAGACTTGTGGGTTCTGGAAATGAAATATGAATTGCATTGGTGCTCATTACGGAGCACTCACTGAATGACGACGGTGGAGCACTGCGAAAGACGTCTCGCTCCCCGGACGCCCGCTTTTATCTGCCCCATTTGCATGGCAGACTCCAATCCGACCAACTGGAATGAGAATAAGTGACCACGAGAATCCGGAAACGTTCTCACCTCGATCAGCCCGTCTCCAATGTCCTGCACTCTTGTCTGCAGTTGCATTTTCTCCGTGTTTTTAATCGGAAACAGACCGGGCATTCTTCCTTTTGATTTCCGGCTTCTGCCCCAAAGATTCGAGCCTCCGTAAATGGACGGAATATTCAGAAGTGCAATTCCTTCGAGCGACGCGTCTTGGCCAAGATCAATGGATTCGCCGTCACACTAAAGTTACTCGCATATAAATGTTACACTCAAATGTTCCCCTAACCAGAATATCAATCTGCTCGTGAAGGTTTTTGCATGAACTTGAAAGAGTTTCACTCGTTCCCAACTCAAAGTACCACAATTTATTCCTCATTCGGCTGTTGAACTTTTCTGGAAACTTCTCCCTCATGACGTGGAATCGATGGGCAATCGAGGCATCCTGCAATCACGAAAGGGTAATCAGATACTTCAGGAAGAAACTCACCACTCCGATAGAGAAATAATTGTTGATGATACTGTAGGGAGGAGTATCACCTTTCTCGCTTGCTCTTCTGTTATTCTTATTCTCCGTGATCTCAATCTTGATCTGCCAGCGATCCATGTCGATGAGGCTGGACTTCTCGATTTGCTCGAGTATCTTGTGCAAGTTCTCGTTCTCGTAGCCTCCGCCCCATCGGAGACATCTTGCCAGATCATTGCCAGTTCCCAAAGGAAGCACGGCGACTGGAGGTCTGCCATTAGGGAACGTCATCTTATCCATTGACTCGAGCACCCATCCGATTGTTCCATCTCCTCCGCACACGAGTATATTACAGTTTTTGAGTGTGGAGAACAGTTGCAATCCAGGCTCCGGTCCTGTTTTGCTCAGGTCATACACTTGTCTCGGGTTTAAAAGATATTCAAACTTCTGGAGTATTTTCACGCCTTGCTTCCCGCCGCTCTTCGGGTTCACAAGAACAAGAAGAGGACGACAGTCATTGCTCGGAGAAATCGCCTGCAGAAGACTGGCACTGTGCGATCCGAAGTTGTGATTCTTCACGGAGGTCGACGTTTTCCGTTCGAGAAAAGCGGGAAAGATGTGCGTGGGCGGGAGAATGTGATGAACGAGAGCACCGAGATCACACTCTTGAGCGAGAGAAGACATGCATCGGTGATGGACCTGGAAGCAAGGGGAAGATGGAATTCACGAGGGGATGCTCACATAGTTGTGACACCATCTGCATCCTTTTCCTTGGAATACTCCCACTGTAGTTCTACACTTCACGCATTTCGCCGTTGCATTCGCGTCTTGCCAATGATGGTAAAGTTTGTCTGAAAGGCTCAGAAGTTTCACTCGAACACTGTTTCTACGCACCCTGTTGTCTACTGGAGAAAGTCCTGATGCAGTTCGTAGCTGCTGATCGGACGCACCGTTCATGGACTGTGTACTTGCACACTGAAAGTGGTTTTAGATGAACTCAGCTCTTCGGAATGACTCACATGAACAACTGAGTCCCTGCTTGCCTCCCCATCCAACCAGAATACTGCAGCACGCATTGCAATACGTGGGCTTTGTGAAGTGACGGAGACGCCAAACATGCGAACCGTCCTCTTTCATTTCCTGCAGAATGCCAGTTGCCTTTGACCCTTTAAAGGACCAGGGAACCCAAAAATTTTTTGATTTTTTTGTGAAATTTTTTTGTGACTGTTTGAATTGTCTCTTATTGCCTCATACACTAGTGAAATGCTGCCTCTCAAAAATGCCAATGAACGAAACGGCATGCAGTTGAAGTTGCGGCCGTGGCCTAGCGCCAATGGCCGAAAAATATATAAAAATATATGCGCTTCTCGGCCATTTTATTTTTTCCGCTTTTTTACCGGTTTTTTTCCAAAAATTCACGGTTTCTCCCATTTTGGCACTTCATATCGATTGAATGAATACAATTTTTTAGCAGTGAAAAAATAAGTAAGCGCCGAACTAATGTCAATCAACTGAAAAATGACAGAAACCGAGAATTTTTGGAAAAAAACCGGTAAAAAAGCGGAAAAAATAAAATGGCCGAGAAGCGCATATATTTTTATATATTTTTCGGCCATTGGCGCTAAGCCACGGCCACAACTTCAACTGCATGCCGTTTCGTTCATTGGCATTTTTGAGAGGCAGCATTTCACCAGTGTATGAGGCAATAAGAGACAATTCAAACAGTCACAAAAACATTTCACAAAAAACTCAAAAAATTTTTGGGTTCCCTGGTCCTTTAAGAAGTGACTCACAGTGTCAAATCCCAAAAGAACAAGCAGTGGGATGTTTGTGAGTCCTCCTCTCCTCCATTCGTCAAACGATACAATTCCATCGTTGTCATAGTCAATATCAACCATCATTTGACGGATAATCTGAAAACAAACTCTGTTTTCGCCGTTCTTTTCTTTTCTCACCTGCTCCAACTCAATTGTATCCCATTGTTGGTATCTCGCCACATTCATCATTTGCTCAATAATTCCGTCAATTTCAGATTTGTCCAAGAAACCGTTGGCATCGGAATCATAGATGTGAAAGACCACTGCAAAGGGAATTCGTTATATTTTATCCTTCAAGATGACCTTACCATCCAACTTGTTCTCGGGCGTGTCTGCCTCCAGAAGAGAAAGGGTGCAAATGAGTGGTTTCAATGGGATTCGTGGTTCTTGAGATCCACTGCTCGCTGGCTTCGGACCCATCACATCTGAAACGAATTTATGTTATAATAAATTCTTTTTTGGGCAGCAACCGTCTTCAGGAATGCACACAAGAGCCTGTGGTTCACTGCTTTGACTCCGGTCCGTCTGCTGTCCCGATCCACTTGCAATCGACAATCCGGCCATTCTCCCGGAGAGCGACTCAGTGAATTTTGCCTTGACAGTCGAAATCGCATCCTCGAACAGACTAGTGCGTCGCTCTTTGATGGGCGGCTTCGAGAAAGAAAGAAACAACTGATCAACGAGATCACTAGGAAGATCCGCCCCGAAATAGTCGATGAGAAAAGCACGAAACCCATCGATATTTATAGTCTGAAACAATTGCCAATTATCTTTCTGAAATGCATTCAATCGTGCATTCCATGATGATAGAAAACGAAGCGCGTCGCTTGCAGAGAAAGGCCACTTGATAAACACTAGCCAATTGCTAATGAATCTGCAGAGGAGTTGCGACGGAGCCCTCGTTTGGCTCTCCTTTAGCGCTTCTCCTCCTTCACGTTTTCTCCTTCCTATCGCATGTCACCTCATCATTTTTCAGCGCGCGCCACAAACAGAAAACGCATCAATTTCCGCTACTTCAATTTTGATACGGGCGCTGCACGTCAGACCGGACGACGAATACGAAAGACTTCGGGGACACAAAAAACACCGTGCGAGCGAGCGGGCGGGGAGAAACGGAGAGACAATTGGGTTAGCCGACGGAAAATGAACTCGGCGGTCCGCCGGAATAACTTCCTCCGCCTGAGTTTTGCTCCGAAAAAGAACACGATTAGACTTACTTGCCCATCGACGGACAGGTACGAATAGAACTTTCCGTCCTGCTGAAAGTCGCTCAGCATATCCTTCAGCTTCCTGCGAGAGTCTGAAACGCGTCGTTCGTTATGTTTTCGCAGGTGTTATGTCATTCTTACAAGCCGCGTATTCGCTGAGTCGCGAGAACTGCTCAGGTGATAATAGCATTCTGTAAAAAAGGAATGTTGACTGACTACTGGACAGGTTCGGCCGTCGGCAAAGACAATGAATCGATAGATGGGGCGAGCAAAGAGAAGAAGACGCGGGAAGTAAAGGAAGAGCGGGCAAGAGCGGATTGGGCAAATCCGGGCGCTGATATTATGTATATTAACACATTTATAAATACCCTTTTAATACGTTTGACAAGATTGGCTGCCACTGCCGCGCGAGAGCACAGCGGAGCCGTCGAGCAGGGGGAGGAGAGTGTGCTGCTGAGGCCGGCCGCCACGCCGATAATCCTCCGGTTTCAGAGCAATGTCACGCGAAGAATCAACGACTGCAGTTCTGCAAGACGTGCGGGAGACGGCTCCGAAGGTTCACAGATTGACGCACATTTCCGGCGATGATTACGTCAAGAAGAACCTGAGGGAAAGGCGCTGATCCCTCCACTGTAAGTGGATTTGGACGGCTTTTGATGGATAGGAAAGTGTAATATAGAAGGAGAAAAAGAAAAAGAAGTCGAAGGTGTTATGACGATGAAAGTGCAGCCAAATGGAAAGTGATAAGCTAAGGGAGCTGGTGGGGAGAGAAGTGGAGACGTTGTTATTCACGGACTGACAGAGGAATGCACTGGCAGGAACACAGTCTGGAAGCCTTCAGATGATTGCAATGGATGCCTGCACTAATGCCACTGATCGTTTCGTGGTTTGAGCTCATTAAACTTTACAATCCCGTTTCATCTCCCACATGTTCCGTTTCCAAACACTTGTTCATCCGTAATAATCTGGGTCAGCTAGTATTCATGCCTCCCGTCTGCTTCCTTTCGCCAATTACCGCGCGTCTTCTAATTGCACAGAACCGTACATCGAGACTCGAGAAACTGAGAAACCATTCAAAACGAAGTTATGAAGTCTCTGAACTTCCAATCCGTCGTCTCGCAGTTTTTCGAGGTGAGATTTTCTGAAACAGCGTTTAACAATGGTTTAGTTCAGTACGAGAGTACGGTAGTCGTCCGATGGCCGCTTCCTTTCATCATTATCCCGCCTCTTCTGACTGTTTGCATTGGTTTGTAAACCATGTAAGAGTTAATCGATATTCTCGAATTTTCAGTGACATTGACTATAACAGACTTCCATTTGAATGTGACGAACGACACGCTTCAAGTGTTTCTGCCTGATCACATGCGCAGTCTGACTGATCTCAAAGAACTGCTTCATCTTTTTCCTCCTCGAGACGCTCAAAGGGACACCTACAGTATATTTGGTTCAAAGTTTGTGTATACGGTCATAGAGGACGAGAGCTCGGAAGGCAATATTTTGTCTTCGTCGGGCATTCAGAGAATGAGAAGACTTCATAAGTTTGTCATGGGATTGCAGGTCTGACCCATTAATGCATATCACACATGTATCATTTCAGACGCGACATGGAGACAGTGTTTCTTCGAGTTGCTTGAGAAACAGAGATGACGAAGCGTGCACTATGCACCCGATTGCTTTCGCTTTGGAGGACGACACTCCCGTAAGGCTTCTACTTTGTGCTTTGTGACGGAAGTGAAAGTTCAGGAGTTCGCGATCCAATTTCTTCTGCGGTATCCAAATCTGAAGTTTGGCGATTTCACGATAGACAACGCAATGGTTTTCGGAGGGGTTCACGTTAATCCAAAGGTACTTGAGAACGACTTTTTGAAGTGAAACCGAAATAGGAAGTTGCAGTTCCGTGACCGAGAAGGAAATGCTCCGATCCGTTCTTCGAAAGCTGTCCGTTTGACGTATATCCTGGAATCGAGCGATTCAGCTGAACGGTTTGCCATCTGGTACAAAAGTTATGATAGTCAACTTTGAAGATGGATAGACATGTTCCTAGCCGCCATTCCCCGTTACAAAGAGCACAACTCAACAATTCTGTGGTCATCCTCAAAAAGTCTCGCCAAAGAAATGGAGCGAAACGGAGAGCTTCTTATCCCGTGGATGCCGTGGACTTCTCTCGTCCTCATCGTTTTTTGCATGCTCGCCTGCTCTTCCCTTCACGTCGTCAAGTCTCAACCGTTTATCGGTTTCTTCGCGATGTTCAATGCGACGATGGCAACCATCGCATCCACGTCCCTTCTCATTTACCTACAGTACCCTTTCCTACCACTAGTTTTCATAATGCCTTTTTTGGTTGTTTGTAAGTTTCAGCCTGGGAATCTTTGAACAAACAGTTTCTTTTCAGCCATCGGAACGGATAACATGTTTCTTATGCTTAAAAGTTGGAGAATGACGAAGACCTCTTCATCTGAGGAACAAAGATACATATACGCACTGACTGAATCCGCCGCCTCTCTCTTCTTAACATCTCTCACCGACGGACTCTCGTTTGCAATCGGAAGTATCTCAGACTTTCATGCAGTCAGTAAGTCCTAAGATGCTAAAAAAAACGAAAAAAAAACCAGGAAATTTAGGAGTGTTTTGTACGTACTGCGCCATGGCGATCCTGTTCATGTTCCTATTCCAAGTCACTTTTTTCAATGCCGTAATGTCGTTATGCTGTCGGAGAGAGGTCGCTGGAAAACAACCGATATTCTGTTGTTACGATTCTGCTCCAATGAGTGAGCAAAAAGAAATCAACGCAAATAGAGTGTGAAGTTCAGATGAAACGAAGATCATGAAGTCTTCCTCAGTCGACGTCTCCTCTTACGTCGCCAATCTCCTCTTCCAAGTGCTTAATCCGTGGCCCTCCAGAATTGCAGTCTTCTGTGTTTTCCTCGTTTATCTCTTCACTTCCATCCATTACGCTCTCTGTCTTCCACTCGGGTTAGACCTTAAACTGCTTGCTCCTGATGACTCTTACGTGTCGAAGGAGTTGGAAGCTCAGGAGAGACTGTTCGCAGATTACGGTGGATTCTGTTTTGCATTGGTTCGTGCTGAAAACATTTCGTTACAAGACCCACTAGTGCGAAGAGATCTGATCACGTTGTATCGAGATTTGGGAGGGTATGTAGACAGAAAACGACATAACTAAACGCGTGTTGTTCAGAAGCGAATACAGTTCGCCCGCAGAATTCTGGCTTGAGCCATTCGAACGGAAATTCAGAGGAAGAAAGTACTCGGAGTCCGATTTTTCCGATGAATTGCACACTTTCCTGGCCAGAGAGCCAAATTTGAAGTATCGAAATGACATCCGATTTGCAATGACCGGACGGATAGAGGCGATGAAAATGATGTTCAGAGTGAGAAAACTGGGGAAGGAAAATGATGCTCCGCGAGCAGAATACATGCGGAGAGTGATGGAAAACAGTCGGTTCAGTGGATTCGTGTACGATACGAGCTTCCTTCTCGTGGACCAGCAGATGACAACTGTGTACAATGTGATCATAGACGTGATCACTGCCATTCTCACCATGCTCTCCATTTGTGTTCTCATGGTATGCCTCTTTCCCTCGATCCTTTCATCGTTCCCATCTTCAGGTTCCTCGTCCCGTCTCCGCCATGTGCATCGCTTTTGCTATTCTCTCCGTGAACGTCGGAGTGGTCGGAGCGCTCGCTGCCACGAACACCCGGCTCGACATCATTTCCATGATCACCATCGTCATGAGCGTCGGATTCTCTGTCGACTACGTCACTCACACCACTTTCCACTTCGTCATTCAACGGGAGAACCGTCTGGAAGTGAGCCCCCTCATTTTCTTTTTCTCAATCCCGTATCTCTGTTCAGAAGTGTCTTCTTGTCATGACGGAACCCATTCTCCAATCCGCCCTGTCCACTGCCATCGGAGTCTCCCTTCTCTCTTTCGTCCAATCTTACATCGTCCGGACGTTCGTCAATACCGTATTCTTCGTTGTTGGATTGGGAATTCTGCACGGGTTGGTCTTCCTTCCTGTTCTTCTGGACACAATCGTTCCTGATTCTGAGTACATGGTTGCCTATGAACCGGCACACGAAAGAGCGGACGAATCAGATAAAGAAAATCATTACGAAGATCTGTATGGTCTTTGATTTATTCCAATCAATTATACTGAAGATCTCGATAAATAAATAATAAAAGAGAAGATGAAGTTATTGGCATATCTCTGAAAGTTCGCGTTGTCCTTCGTATCGTTGTTAGGCGGCTTGTTCTGAAAATGTTACATGCATAATTGCATATTAACATGCTTGCAAACGAATAGTTTGCCAGAAAATGAAAAAGAAATCAGCTTTCGATTCTAGTCGCACCTTTTCGCCAGAATTCAACGCGACAGATGAATTGCCTGTTTTGCCCGGCTCCACGAGCAATTCGGCTGAACTTCCGATCAACACCGATGTCGTCTGGTTATCTGGAAACGAAAACAGGTGAGATCGAGCAGTTGTTGGCCGATCTTACCGCATATAGAGTGAGCAGAGTCCTCGAAAGTAATCTCGCCGAGTTTCAGGAGGTGGCCACAAGTGTCAGCTGACATCTGAGTCAGCAGGGGATTCTGGAATGCGTAGAGCACGTCCGGCCACGTGCCAAAATAGGGAATCGAGGAGAGATTTGAGAGATTCACTTCGCAGAGGTTCGGGTTATTTTGTAAGAGAATCACTGGTAACTCGGCTGGAAATTGAAAATAAAGGAGGACAATTGAACGAAGGAATACGTTGGAAGTTATAGATTCTCCAGAGATTCGGGAACTCCAGGCTGACGATATCAGTCCCTAAAACAATTATGGAACCCAGAATCTGTTCGACATCATTCAATCTGAAACAATTGTTCAAGTTTTCGATGAAAAGTATAAATACCTTCTCTGAAATTCAGTGGAGTTCTCATTGGTAGTTCCATTCAAAACAAGAGAGTCTGTCAAAACTTGGCATCCTGCAGCAATGTTTGTATCATCGAAAAAGTCAAAGTCATCAAGTCTACAGTACATTTCTGCAATTGTTCGTTTATATTCAACCCATTTCCCACCAAACTTGTCGGATTGCAAATCTGTATGTGAGGAGCATAGAACTTTGAGGTTGTCATGAACTGCTCGAGCTCTTCTTCGGTGATACAAAGGGAAGGATTATCGACAATATAAATGCCATACTCTGACTTTTTGCTGACAATGACCTAGATCCTGAGCGTATCGGATGACTGCGGCTGTTTGCTCACCTTCTCCAAACTTGTGAAGTACAACCTCCGCAACAAACTATTCTTTGCAATTGTGATTCCATTTCCGTATGCTGAAATTGAAACTATCAAGGGTTGTAGAGTGAAATTCAACGTACATGAACACGTGGAAGCGTTGTCGTTTTGAGAGTACTGTATCACTTGAAGATTGGAAAAGAGAAGAAGGTTCGTGAATCCAGAGTTGGCAATGGTCACGCAACCGACTATTTTGGTGACGTTTTCGAGTTTGTACTCCACAATCTGGTTAAGAAATAACTAATGTATAAAGGGAGAGAAGGTCAACTTCAAACGGAGGCATTGTCGATTCGAGTCCCATCTGAATGTGCCCATAGATTGTCGTGCAGTTGTCGGGAAGCTTGTCGAGTTCACATAATGGACAGAAGCAATCTACAATGTTTGCGATTAAGAGGGAATATCTGAGTGTTCAAACTAACCAATGGCATCCACAAATTGATATGAATGAAGAAGAAGAACGGTGAACAATGACCATCGCATAAGTCAAAGGGAAGAAACTAGTTCGGTGCGCCCGGACAACAATCTGCTCCAATTTCCTGTTTTGATTATGTATGTTTTCCGTCGCAAAAAGAGAGCCGCCCGCCGGAAGAGAAGAGTGATTGTCATAGTAACCGACGGGTATCCCACATTCTCGAATGCACCCGCTGGACTTTTGGAAAGAGCAAAAAGTGAGGAGAAGTTCGCAGAGAAGGGATGTAATTAAACAAAGTTCTAAAGTTCAAGAACTTTTGTCTCTGACTACGAGAACACGAGGATAACTCGGCAGTCGCCATTCCCCATTGTGCTCTTCCCTCCTCGCCCCCAAGAGAACAGTCTCTTCTCACCTGTCCCAACAGACTCTCAACCAGTTCGTTCCCCTTCAAATCCGTCTTGCATTTCCATTGGTTTCGAAACTGATGAGTAAATAGTCAAACAGTCGAAAAAACAGGAGCGAACTGCCTGGCCCGCCGATCCGCGCACCCACCCCACGCACTCCTTCGATTGATATCGCCGCAGTGTTTGCGGGATGTCTGGGGGCGTCCCGGGGCTCCGAGGAAGCTTGTTGCCCTGCTCTCAGCGTCTCGCGTCCGCCGTCTCCGATCCCTCGACGGTGGCGGCTCCCGGGAGCACTCCGCACACTCATCCCCACTCTCCAAGTACACTCCACTTTATTATTATTCTATTCGATTCCTTCGTTCCTTCCGCCACTTTTCCATTTTCCCGACAATCTCTGAAACTAACACTTTCTGATCCTCATGAGTAATTCGCCACAAAATGAGGCAGAGGCTCGCGAAAAGGTAAGCAAATCGTGGGAAATCCTGCAAAGAAAAGTTGAAGGGTTGGATTTTCAAAAGATGAGACTTTAAGGGGGCTAGGACTAAAAACTGATGTAGGTAAAGAGAAATCCATTGTAGTTCCATAAAGAAGGATTACTTAACTTTTGAATTGGTCGAAACTGTACGGAGTAGGCCATAACATAACCTTTTCGAAGGACAATTCGGAAAGCAGTCCTTCTGGATTGTCCTCTATCAGGTTCATCGTCCCCTAGTCACTCGGTTCCTCGCAGACCCCATGATTTCTTCAGATGCGCGAGCTGATGTCGCGTCCACCATCGAGCCGACCAGCTGATTTCGTGAACCCTCTTGAAAAGATCGAGCAACTGCTGACGTGTCCAATTTGTCTCGATCGCTACAAGTAAGTCTCTTCTCGCTCTCCTTCCCCTCCCTCCCTCTCCATCTCTTCGTGTCTCACCAGCTGTTCGTTCGAAAGAACAGAAGTTAGTTCAGAGGGAAAACAAAGCTTGAGGAGTGCAATTGGAAGCGAGAGCGTGTGACTGACCAGTGTCGTCACATGACCTCGAGTACCGCTCGCCGAACCTGGGACCGGCTCCCAGCCTGGTACGGCCAGCGGATGCATAATAAACAACCCGGTGTTTGCGCAGTGTAGGCAAAAAAACAACAAAATCAGGAAGGGTGTGACTGTTATGAACGTCTGAAGTGATCAACAAAATCATTGAAGGGAAAAGATAGATCACGCACGAACGAGTGATGCGGAAGTCTCTCTGATGCTGTACTTGTTTGAGAAATACAAACTTCAAGAATGAATCACTCGTCTTCGTATTTCGAAACAGCCCGTTTGTCTATCTCGAACGGCCTTTCCCCTTCTCTTTTACAACCGAGGGCCACTGTTTTGCTCCCGTTTGCCAATCGGATCCTCCGCCAACTCCCAACTATCTTGCCATTGGTTGCAAGAGTGTGTGTGTGTGTGTATTACACAGATCGGCGACTCTGAGAGAAAGAAAGAATCGCGCTCTTTGAAAGATAACTCAGAGGAAAACTTTTATGATTGCGAAATCGATTGCAGACAGCCGAAGCTTCTCCCCTGCCAGCACACATTCTGCTATCCGTGCCTCGAAAGCTGCGCGGACACTTTGCATCGCACTCTGAAATGCCCAGAATGCCGTGCAGAACACAATATTCCTTACGACGGAGTAAAGGCGTTTCAGGTGAACTCGTTCGTGTTGCAGTTGAAAATATAAATAATTTCAGCCGAATTACACGCTAACAGGGTTTCTCGAGATTCATTTGCAAGCGACTCCAGAGTCGGCTGCAGAAATCGAAGAGTACATTCACAGGTACAACTTGGAACGGTGCAAAATCTGTGATGAGAAGGCCGACTGCGAACCGTGTGCTCATTGCGACCGAAAGGCGTGCAAAGAGTGCAGACAGACGCACATGGACATGCTGAAAAGAGACATGTCCCGACTGTTGAACCAGGTGAAACGACTGGCCAACCGAATAACGGAAGCTTCTGATAACCTGTCGAAGGGCATCGATATGATGACTTTGAACTGCGAAACGACGAAAGCAGAAGTCAAGGAGTACTTCCATCGATATCAAAGAGAACTGAAAAAGAAAGAAGACAATTTCCTCATGGAAATAGATACTTTCCAAGCCACTGAGAGCAGAACCATGAGCAACTTGCGAGATGTTCTCGAGATTGAAAGTTCCAACATGAGCGAAGCTGTATCCAGACTCGACGCGGCTATCAAGGTACTTTTCGAAAACCAATCATAAGGGAATCGAATTCTGAAACTTCAGGGAGAATGTTCTATTGATGACGCCGAGTTGGTTCGAATGAAAAACACGTTCACTGAAGGACTGGAATATCTCAGGAACTTCCAGGTACAGTAGTGACTTATTCATTCACTTTCAAACAGTTTTCCTTTTCAGCCAGATGCCGATGAGCTTTTCAATCGAAAACTTCGCTTCTCCGCAGGCGACGACGCTGCGAAACTGCCCGCAGCAATCACGACTTCCGGAGAACTTTGCGTTCTCGTTCCACAGTTTTCTGGAAGGTTTTCCCCTTACTTTCGTGTGCACAGAGCAATCTTCCGAGTTCAGATACCTTCCACTCGAGCAGTCTTACCTGCCCCGTCCGTTCCGATTGCCTTTGGAAAGTGACAATTACCGGGTGAAAGCAGATGAGAGGGCCAGTTTGAGAGAACGGGAATCAGATCGGACGACTTCTAGACACAGGTATGGTACCGGGAAATGGTGTATGGAACTAATAGTGGATAGAATAGAATAGAGTGTAGAATAGTTTCAATCATAACACAGTGTTAAGGTCCCGTGATTCTGGCGTTGCGTTCGTCGATTCAACTTCACGTTCTCAGTTGTTAAACATGTGAATTCCAAGATAATCGTTGTAGAACCGTCTTCAGTAACTTCTCTAGAATTTGTATATTCACAATGTTCAGTTCCTTCCGTGTTCTCTTTCTCACTACCTTCTCTTAGTTTTCCCTTTTCTATCCTCTTGTTTTTTCAGTCACCGAAACCCTGAGCCTGATGAGAGTTCTATCCGTTACCGACGACGTCAGCAGTTGGAGGAGGAAGCATGGAACCGTCTAAGGAACTCTTCCGCTGCCCCTTCCCTTCTCACAACCTCCACAACCGCCACATCGGACACTTCTGCTCGCACCTCGCCGTGGGCTGCTGATCGTGTCTCACGGTCCGTTGAGCCAACCAAGTCACGGCCAACCAGTCTGATCGTACCGTCTACCGACTCTCCGAGAACTGTCTCGCCGGCCAGCAAACCACCGCTTCCGCCGGTCGAAAGGAACGAGGATCCATCGCCTGCTCCTCTCCCGCAGATGCCAGTTCGCAAACCTCCGCTGCCACGTCAACAATCCAGTAATGACGAGTCATTAAACGAAAAAGTGGAAACGATTCGTCGTGCTCACCAGCAAAGACAGGCTGCGTCAAGAGCAGTTTCCAGCGAGGAATCCGAAGGAGAGGATTTTCCGGTGTCAAATAACCGAGGACGGATTCGCATAGTCTGTAGAGCTGCATCCGTCAACAGAGAGGAGGGTCTGATGACTCTCTTGCCTGGCTCAGGAGCTATTCTCTCGGCCCCGCTCCCCCACTCGAATCTCCCGCCCGTCGCCTCCGCGCCATTCTCCACACCACTCCCCGCTCCGATCCCCTCCGCCGATCAAGTCGCCATTCCAGTAACACATTTCACAGGTGAGGAAGACGACGGCGGAATCGTCGTGCCGGCGTGGTTGCAGCGTCGGAGGCAGCGCTTCCAACGCTCGCGCACCAATCCCGACCTGCAGGCACAGTTCACAAGTGCCAGAGTGCAGCAGCTGCTCGCCGAACGTCAATCTCGTTTAGACTCGTCCACCACGACCGACGAGGAGAAAGAGAAGTTGGCGGTGTTGAGACAGCGTGGGCGTAGTGCTTCGCGAGAAGCCGGCGAGTGGCGTGCTCGCGGAAGACCGCGCGCCGTTTTTGGCCGCAAAGGCGCAAAAGAAGGAGAACTGAACTGGCCGCGCGGAGTTTGCGCTTTGGCCGGAGGGCTCGTTGCCACGTGCGATTCGTCCAACCACCGGGTCTGTGTGTTCGACAAGGACGGAAAGTTCGTTCGACAGTTCGGAGGATACGGATCCGGCAGTGGACAGCTCGACTCGGCTGCCGGACTTGCCAGCTCGAAGCTGAGAATTGTGGTGTCTGACAGGTACAATCATCGGATTTCTGTGTTTGGATTGGAAGGAGATCACCTCTTTTCATTCGGAGGTCACGGACCGGGCAACGGAAAGTTCAACAATCCGTGGGGCGTGGCCGTCGACGATTTGGGAAGCATTTATGTGGCTGACAAGGTCTGCCTGCTGTGGATCTCTTACCCTTTTACTAACCTTGATCACAATTTCAGGACAATCATCGCGTGCAAGTCTTCGATAAAAACGGTCAGTTTATTGCAAAGTTCGGATCGTTCGGACACATGCCCGGACAACTGAACAGTCCCCTTTTTATCGCCGTCAGCAGAGCCACTCATCAAGTGAGCCTCCTTCCTCTGATTCCCTCCCTAATCTTTTCACTCTAAGGTGTACGTATCCGACTCGTCGAACCATCGAATCAGCGTATTCGACCCGCAAGGGGTCCATCTGTTCTCGTTCGGCGAGGAAGGTTTCCATGGCGGACAGTTCAAATTCCCTCGCGGAATTGCCATTGACACACAGGCATCCGATAAAAATATCGATCCATTCAGATTCTTAAATTTCAGGAAAACCTGATCATCGCCGATTCCGGCAACAACCGCATTCAGATCTTCGACGCCCAGGGCCAGTTCGTTTCTTCGTTCGGCACTTGGGGCGGAGGCGCCGGCCAACTGAAGGGCGTCGAGGACGTCTGCGTCACCATCGACGGCTCAATCGTCGTCACCGACCGCGAGAATCATCGCATCCAGATCTTCTAACTTGTCTCTTTGCGGGCTTTTTCCAATTCGATACCGATGCCGTTCGCCTAGTGTCTCTAGGTACAAAGCACTTCCCTCAAGTATTATCCTCTTCTACCGACTACAAACACTTTTCTATCAAAATGAATATTTATTTATCGTCCTTGGCATTCATTTTGAAAGTGAACAAGCACGTCTGTCCCTCGCATTGCTGGAAGACGGCCACGCGTTCATCATTGGCTGACGACAGTTCGAATCTGAAATAACACTCCAATATCACAGGACGGAAACAGCTCATCACCTCTCTCCGCCCTCTTTCAGATTCCAGACCTTGAGCAGTCCGTCCTGACCGACCGTGTAGTTCTGCTCATCACCGTCGACAGTCCCAGCGAGCAGAGTCATCACTGACGAGCTTCTCGCTTGCAGAGACGAGTTCGTGGAGTTCGTGGAGATCGTAGAGCTCGAAACGGCTGACTCAGGGATCTCCGGAATCTCCTGCTGGCCGCGACGGCTGTACGGATGTTTTGGGGCGTCTTTGTCAATGCGACCACGCTTCAGAAGGGCGATCTCGTCCATGAACTTGAAGTCGGCCGGATTTGAAGCCAAAGACATATGCGACTGAACGGGACTCTTTCCCTCATCGGCGGGAATATCGATAGACTGAAAAGGTTCTATTGAGAAGGAAAAGGTGATGTCGCTGGAGAAATGACCTCGGATCCGTTGAAAGTGACGGCCGGGAACTGATGGACATCGTCTTTCTTCGAAGATCTCGACTTGCGATGCTTGCGGAAGCTATCGTTTCGCTTCGACATTCTAGAAGTTTCCATTAGAAAAGCAGAGCGCAAAGACAAATTACCTTTTTCTACACGAGTTGGAGAAATGGCTGTTCCGAGGGGAACACGTTCGCAATCAGTGAATCCAACTCGATTCCGTTTCACGCTGGAAACGTTCTTCTTGTTTTCTTTCTCTTCTTTTCTCTCATTTTTTTCACAAATCGTTCGATGGCTATCAAGAAAAGGCCAGCAGATTTGGCACAAGTAGCAAGGAAGACGAAAGAAGAGAAAAAGAAGAAACGGAAGAAAGGTGTCTGTCGGAAAAACGAATGCGAAAAACGATCAGCGAAAAATTTCAGTTGTGCACCTTGTCTACGTTTCCTTCATGGCTCTGTCCTCAGTCGCGGCCGTTTCGTTCGGTTTCCATCACCTAAGGACGTGCTCCATCGAAACGAGACTCCCTATTCTGATCATCGTCAGCGGTGTCCTCCCGTTGCTCGAGAGAACTTTCTTTTTCCTTTGGAAGATGAGAGTGAGTACGATGTGAATCAACAAGAGAACCCGAACAGTTCAGATTCGAATGGCTGAGCGTTCGTTGTCGTTGTTGAAGATCAGACACATTGAAGATACTCGGAACAGAGATGTCGCGATGAAGAGAATCCAGTGGACTTCCTGCCGGTGGATGGCCGACAGCTGTCGAGTTGCGCACGTCGTCTGGTAAATTCTGCACATTTCAGATAGAAATCATTATTTCAGCTTGATAATTCTATGGTTTCCAAAAGCAGTCGGAGGATATCATGAGCTCTGTGATCCGTACGTCTTGACGTTCGCCATTTCCTACTCAGCCATTTCTCTGGCATTTCTTCTTGCTGTTTCCGTAGCATCCACGTTTTTCACAACCCCGAACTTTAATTGGAACATGACCTAATTCTCACGAATTTTTATTTAAAAAACCAATAAATACATCACTTTGTGCATAAATTTAGTTTGCAAAGTTTTGATGAGATTGGAATACTTTACCGAAATCGGATGCGGTAAAGGACAACGTATTGGGCGATTATTGAGTGACAATGGTGCGGAGCAACGTGGACGACAGCTTCTCCAGCTTCTTCACGTCCTGCAGTTGGTTGGTGCTATACTGCAGACAGACTATATCGTCGGTGAGCTTGAGTACGAGTTGACCCTTCGTGTGATTGTACTTGGTTACGAATCTTAAACAATATATTATGTACAGAAACCATAAAGAAGCAAAAATACCTGCACTTCTCCGGGTTTGCGCTGTGTAGTCGTTCGGCGGCCTTTGCGAATTCGTCCCAGCTTGTAAAGTATGTCATTCTATCTGGAATTCAATGCTAGTCGTCTTGAAGATTTAAGACAAATTTAGGATGAGAAACAAATATTAAATAACATTACTGATATGCCACTACGAGAAAACGAACAAATAACCTTCAGAAAATTAAGATTAGCTTCCAAAATTGGACAGAAACAGCGATCGACAACTGCCAAGTTGTAGCTGTCGTAAGATGAAATGCATTGTACGCGAAAGCCCAGCAACGGTGTTCACGTACTTTCGAATAACTTTTGCAAATGTTCGGGATTTTCTCTGGTTTTCTAACAATTTTAATCCTTTCGGGAAAGATTCTAGTTCAATTTCAACATCGAAAGTGTTTATGGGTTTTATTTAAGTCATTAAACTAAGCAGTTCAATATTTCCCTTAAAAGGTATACTCCAAAATTGTTAACTTCTAGGAAAGTATTATTCGTTTTGCAATCCAGTTCTTCCAGTTTGCATATTTCCACTAGTAATGATTGGTGCATTTTCTGCTTCAGGTATAAAATGACTTCGAAGGTGGGCGCTGTTGCCACCAAGACGTACCGCGAGAAACTCGGACCAGAAGTGCTCGAAGTATTTGATAAAAACTTTAAATCGTTCACGGATGTTCAGGTAAATATATTTATTGTTTAATTAAAATCGAAGTGAATCATTTGAGCATCTTTTTAAGTTAAGTCATTCATTCCTTCTTCATTTTCTTCCCCGAGTCAGTAGTCGCACTCTGCCATGGAAATTTGAAGGGATTGGCCGGCGTCATGTCTCTCCATTCTCTGTCAATGTCGATGTCGTACTCTTTTACCTTGACTTTACAACATTTTGCCAGTATGATCACAATTAATACTGAGATTATTACCACAAGGAAAGCAAAAACGTAGAACGTTTCCTAAAAAAAAATCGTTTTTTTCTATTGTTTTACGTTTTACTTACTTCATCGAAAATCTCATTGAATGATGGAATAGCCTGGTTCATCTGATGTACTACATCCAGCATCATTCTAGTCTTGCCACTTTTTCGCTTTCCTTGGTAGTAGTATGCTCCCCAATCTTGTTTCGGCTTATTCATATTTTTAATAAACTTAATAAGTTTGACGCAAGGTCAAAATTCCAGAATAAAATAACTTCTATTGAGTTAGTGGTAGGGCAAAAGCAAGGGATATCGATCGCAGAATGAGGGACTTGCGAGAGACGCAGACAAAGTGAAGAGTGAGCGTGCTCGCTCAGCTGCAGCTTTCTGGACTGGCGCAGTGGAGGAGGCAGTGGAGAGTGGGGGAAATGAACAGATGAGGAAATTGCGGGGTTAGCGTTTACGCTTCTGGGTTTATGTGTTTGTTTAGAAAAAAAAAGATTATGTACCAACAAGACTTTCTAAAACTGGGCCCGCTGCGCGGTGAATGATGATAACCATAACTCGGGTTGATGTTGTTTTCTTTGCAGGTTCTTGCTGGAACTCATCTCCTCAGTTTGTGCGATGTGGTTGTCGAATCACCAACTGGTTCTGGAAAAACCCTCGCATTCGTACTGCCAATGATGAGAATGATCCAAAATGCGAAGCTCCAGCAGAATGAGATCGGAGCACTGATTTTGTCGCCATCGAGAGAGCTGTGCAGTCAGATTGTGTCCGTCATCAAGCCATTCGCCGAGAGATTGAACCTGAATGTGGAAACAGTGACTGGCGGACAGAAAGTTGACAAGCACATCAAGATGTTCAAGAACAAGAAGTATTACTCAAATTCCTTCGACTGACCTCTATTTTGTTTCTTTCAGTATCAACATCCTTGTCGCCACTCCAGGGCGTCTATTCCAAATCATTCAGCATGAGAAAACTCTGATCGCCAGAGCAATGAAGACTGTTCAGCTGCTTGTCATCGACGAAGCAGATCGTTTCAACGAAATTCAATTCGAAGACCAGTAGGTGACGAGAATGGGTTCCACAGAGAAACCATGATTTTAGCATGCGAGAGATTCTCTCCTGCATTCCAAAGCAACGTCGCACTGGCCTTTTCTCTGCTACTCAAGTTAAGGAAGAAGATGATCTGATGGTGTTCGGTCTGAGAAATGCGAAGCAAGTCATGGTGTCCCAGGAGAGGAACTCGGCCGCTCCGTCCACTCTCAAGAACTACTTTGTGGAGTGCCCTGCCGATGAAAAGACTAGTGTCTGCCTAGAATTTATCCGTCAACGGACCGATAAGAAATTCCTTATCTTTTTCCCCTCCTGCAACTCGGTTAGATACTTCCAAAAGGTATAGAAGCCTCTCAGATAAAACGTTAAACTCCTCTATTCCAGATTTTCGAAAGATGTCTGACGAAAAGACCATTGTTCGCGGTGCACGGAAAGTGCTCGAATTCCCACCGTGCCACTCAAATCAAAGCATTCTCGGAGAGCAAGAATGGCGTGATGATTTCCACCGATGTGATGGCCAGAGGAATCGACATCTCTGACATCGACTGGGTCATTCAGTACGATCTTCCGAAGCACTCCAGCTGGTTCGTTCATCGTGCTGGAAGAACTGCGAGATGTGGAAGGGAGGGAAACGCATTGATCCTTATTGCCACCGAACAGCTCGCTTATGTCAAATTCCTGGACACCCATGAGAAAGTGAAGTTGGAAGAAGTGAAAGTGGCGACGAGTACATCGAGAAAGGCCGAAGAGCTCAGACAGAAGATGATCAAGATCCAGTGTTCTGACCGTTCGATCCTCGAAGCAGGAACTCGCGCATTCGTCAGTCACATCGAGTCATACGCTAAGCACGATTGCCATCTCATTTGCTCTCTTGATGGTATTCAAATGCTTTCCTTCAAATTATCATCGCCCTTATTTCAGATCTGAACGTTGTGGGCCTTGCCAATTCGTACGCTCTCCTTCGTCTCCCAAAAATGAGAGAATTGACACAGCGGAAAGATCTTGATCAGTTCGACAGAAGTGATATTGAGACCTCCGAGATCAAGTATGCCGATCAGAAACTCGAAGCGAATCGTGAAACGGTTATGAAGGATAAGCACGAGAAGAAGGTCGAGACGTTGGCGGCAAAGGAGAAGAAAAGACGAGAGAAGGAGGCGCGGAAGCTGAAGAGAATGGGCGGAAGGAACGGATTCCGGCAAGGAGCCACTGGAAGGCAAGCAGAGGAGAAGAGAGCTTTGAAGCGAAAGTCCGAGGAAGAGGATGATGCTCAGAACGACATCAGACTCCTGAAGAAGATCAAGCGAGGAAAGCTGAGCAAGAAGGAAATCAAGGACGTTCTCTAACGATTTTCTGCTATCCATTTGTTGAATTGTTTTGTTTTTGTTTGCTCTTGTTTCGTTTTGTTATCAGATGCAATTATTTTTGAAGAACAGTTATTTCAAAGATATGAGAACGCAAACGATTTCCGCATTTCACTATGGAGCGTTTTGATAGTGAAATAAGAAGGGATGTTTCTGCGTTTCAAATAAATCTATCAGTAAGGTAGGCGAGGAGAAAGAAGTTGTCTGAATAAATGAGACTAGATAGAGAATGGAGATCCTAGTAAAGGGAACAGCTGTTGTGCAGATATAAATGACTACCACTGTTGGTAATGAGGGTTTTCGACGACGCCGCCGGACGAGCCGTGTTCGTCCCAAGCGGTCGCGAAAGGATTCGTTGCGGGTGCTGAAAGAAGAGAATGTCCGTTTCAGAAGGGTATTATAATAACTTGATACCTGTCGGGGCGGGCACTTGCTGTGTCTGATACGAACTCTCGATTCCGGCCGGAAGGGTCGTGAACGTCGTCTCGGCGGCCCCGTACCCAGTCCCGTTTATGCCTGTCTTATTCACCAACTCCTTGTTCGCCCACTCGTCTTCATCCTTCGGCTCCGCCCACTCCTGAAGTTCTCCCGACGCGTAGACGGCGTAGAAAGTGACTCCGGTGAAGTGAATCAAACTGGCGAGCAGGAAGACACTCGTCCATCCGTGCTTCGAATGAGCAGTGAACGCCTCGGTGACGAAAGGACACGTGAGACCGGCGAGGGTTCCGATGCCGTTGGAGAAGCCCATGAGGATGGCCGCGTACCGGGGAGCGATGTCCAAATGGTTCACGTTGAAGCCGGAGATGGCGAATCCGGACATTCCGACGGCGGCGATGAGGGCCATTATGGCGGTGGTGTCGCTGGTTGTGTAGGCGACGATCAGCATGAACGCGGCTTCTCCTCCGAATCCTCCGCAATTAAATATCTTCCGGACGGCCGTAGTGGAGAGGATCTTGTTGGAACGGAGGTAATCAGCAAGTTGGCCGCCCATGAGAACGATGCATCCCATGACCAAATGGGGAATTGCAGCCAGAAGGCCAGACTGTAAAACGGATTTCCGGTTGATTACGACTTCTCAACGCTCACGTCCGCAATCTTCATTCCGAGTGCTTCTTTCATGTACGTTAACTGATTCTGGAGCAGCAGGTAGAAGGTCCAACTGCGCGCAAAGTTTGCCACTGAAACATTCAATTTGTTTTATGTTGACTCCTTCGAACAAACCGATAATAGCCCATACAGGCTTCGAGGTGACGATGGCCTTCCATGGAATCGAACGGATCTGGAATAAATGAAAAATCAGAATAGTTAGTCCAACCGGATCATTACAGTTGGATGTGTATTCGAGACGTGTCCAATGGCATCTTCGATGAAAATCTTTTCTTCTTGTGAAATGGTCGGATGGAAAGCGGGCTTCTCGAAGGTGACACAGAACCAAACAACGGCCCAGATAACGCCACAAACTCCTGCAAAAAAGAGATCGTTGTAATAACACTTTGTCTCTTTCAGGGACGAAAAAAATGGTGTGATTGATGAATACACTGTTCGAAAGAGACGTTCTGAGTGTAATGAGCGACACAGTGATATATCTTCCACGTCACAAAAAGTGGGGGTTCGAGGAATTTTGTGTCTTGCGAGCGAGACAAAAGATGAGAAATGGGCGGAGTTCTAGAGTCGGTTTAAAAGATAACCAATTCCCGATTCGACAACAATGTTGTTGCTTTTCAGTCTCTCCGTTTTCGTGTCTTTCATTTCTTGTCAATCGATCCCAAATGTCATTTTGACCGGCGAACCGAGAGTGATTTCGAGAAGGATACTCAATGTGGATCTCGTGAGTTTCCCGCTTTTCTTACGGACACTCAATTGAAATCCTTCCAGAAAACAGCCCAACAACTGGCCCTCCCTGATGATAATCTGCACGAGAGACATCGAGTGAATGTGGTGAACAATCGGCAACTTCCGGAGGAGACCTATCGGACCGGAGAGGAACAGCCTGTGGTGATCTACCGGAGAATCCTGCGGCCAGCGAGGATCACATTCACTGGGCAAGGAGTGGTCACTGATAACTGGAAGGCAACGAGCGACGCACTCGAGATGGAATCGTGGACGCTCAGCAAGAGACCCCTCGTTGATGCGTCATTCGTTCAACCCCAACCTCTTCACTGATAAAATTCTCCTTTCTCCATCTCCGTTCGAACAGTTTGTACATTAGACACACCCATTTTGGTTCCAATAAAGACAACCTACCATAAAGATAGAAAGGAGCCGCCCATGAGACATACGAAACGAGGAAAGCGGAGAGAGGGAGTCCGAGCACAGCTCCGGCATATGAGCCTGTGAACGCAGTGGTCGCCAACTTGGACCGTTCCATGGGAGGAGCCCAATATCTCCAAACTCCGTGCATGGCCGGATAGCACACTCCCTGAAGAACACATTTTTTGACGAGGCCATGCTCTTAGGCACTCACTTGAACCAGTCCTTGACAGATTTGAATGAAAGCGACCAGATAGTCACTTTTCACTTTGAAACCGTACGGAAGAAGAATATTCAGGAAGGCGCCGACACCGATTCCGAATCCGAAAAGCCTGCAACACAACTACTCTTATAATGACAGCAATACTACAATCTGACTTGTTAGGAGGAAATTTGGCAGCTAAGAAACCAGCGGGGATCTGAGTGACCAAGTATCCGTAGAAATAGGAACTCTCCATCACGCTCAGCTCTTCTATCGTCCAGTTGAACTCGTGTATCTTTAAACAATAATTGGTTTCTGTTTTCATAAAAGTCAAATGTTCTTACATGAGTTTTGCCCCACGGGTCAGTATAATTCCTGTACATATGCGTTTTGGCAGCACCAAAATTGCACCGTATTCCGAACGAAATCATGAATCCCATGTTGGCGAGGACGGCCAGAAGCCATCGTTTCCGGCACTTTCCGATCCACGTCTGCTCCACAAACTGGAGCACTTTGTTGGAATGCATTCTCATCGGATTCTCGTTGCCTTCCTCTTGCCTCAAAAGAACCCCGTTTCAGATCTTTGACAGGTTTGGACTCACATTTTTTGAGGTGCCGCAGACGTGGCGGCCGAGGTGACTGATGAAGCAGCCGAAGTCATTCTGGAAAGAAGAAGGAGAAGTTTGGTTGGTTGGGGGGATAAGAAAAGGTAAATGTGCGCATTGAATGAGTGCACTCATTGAAGCGCCCCTCGTTTTTGAGCAATTTCACGGCAGTGTGCCTTTTTGTTCCGGTCCGGAAATGGCGCGCGACGGAACTCACTTGGCCAACGGCTCGCCGACCATTTGTTTGCCCCGATCCCAAGCGTCGTTCCATGCAGACATGGCTGAAAGTAAGAAGAAGGATAGGAAGGAGGTAATAAAGAGGAGGAAACGATGAGGACGGGCTTCTTTCGCTTTTTATGATCTACTAGCCGCTCGGTGCCTTCTACTACTTATTTATACATGCACTTGTCTTTGGGCTACTGGAGACGGCCGAGCTTTTTGATAGATGAGACAGGCGATGAAGGGAAGGAAGGAAGGTGAACTGCAAGTGAACTGCAAGAAGGAGCAGAAGCAGTTATGATAGAACGGCAAGGATTCAATGCATAGAGAATCAGAAGGAAAACAAGAAATGTCCGAGGAGAGACGGAAGCAAGAAGTATATAATATCTCCGAGTAATTCGAAATGACGTGCACATTAGAGGGAAGCCTCTTCCGCTTGAATTAGCTGAAATGCTTGAAGAGTTGAATCGATAGCAGGCACCTGCTGACAGGTGATAACTGAATCAAGATTTGATAGGAACGGGAATCGAATTGGGCTCCAATGGCAACCCAAATTGGATCGTTCTCTGAAGCACGTCACGGAGGAAGGAAGGAAGAAGGAGGAGGATCTGATTTCAAGTCAAAAACGGGTGGGGTGGGACAAAACAGAAAAGGAAAGGCGGAAAACGGGAGGGAAGGGCGGCACGAATGAAGTTGACATTAATAGAAAATCGAGTGGACGTCAGTTGGATGACGACTGCAACATCGCAGAAAAGACTATCAATCTCGTTGTGAGCCGAAGCCGAGGTGTGAAGCGGCAGGAAATTATGAGGAAATGGGGATGGGCAGGAAATAGAGAAAGAAGGAGACATGACAAATAGTGATGAATGGAAGGAACATTCAGAAGATTCAGAAGACGTCATCTGGATTCCTGGTCATCTGAAGGCATTCTCGTTCCGATGTGTTTACTCGGGGCTACGCTCGCATGCCCACACAAAGGAAGGTGTGTAGTCGACAATGAAAAGAACATGAAAATCTCATTAGTTGATTAAACCAAAATAAGTTGGTTTGACGGACTGGGGGTCGTGCCCCTCCGACTCCCTGTTCTGCGCCTCCTCTTCTAACACGCTCTCTCTCGTGAGTTCCAGACTAAAAGGGCGGGCGATTGATGGCCGTTTCCGCTCATAAATCGTCACCTCTTCTTCGACGGCGAAAACCTTTTTGCCGCCGTTTTCGCCCCCGTCGACTTTTTCAACAAGTTTTGAATTACGCGCCGAGCACTCGACTGCTCTTGCCACAAAAAGTAATTGCGACACGTCAGGAAACACATAAATAAAATTATTCAGTCAGTCGTCGACACTCAGCTCCGCGCCGATAATTTATTTGGCTTTTAGCACGCTACTTGCCAAGCGACAAAACTTTCTCTTTCTCACTTTCCGAAAAGTGATTAGATGCATAAGAATGAGCAGGAAAAGAGCAGGGAAGGATGGACTGGGACGGGGACATTTCGAAGAGAAACTGAAGACGTCGGGAAGGTCGGTTGGAAATTGAAAGTGACTGACAGAACACAGTGACAAAGAAATCTGCTCTCACGAATCTTCAAGAAGCTAATGTCCGAATTGAGCGCTCCGTGATCACCTGCTCTCGAAGAAACTGCTCATTTTATAGCAAAACCAAATAAGAAAGAATCCAAGATAAGAAGAAGAAGAAGAAGAAGAAGGAGTGTTAAGTGACAGATTAAGTCGAAAAAGTGAAATGAGTGGCTGGATTTGAGCTGGCGGTCGGATTAGCCCCTCCTCCTCCTCCCGGATACCAACATCATATCCATTCCTCTGTTTTTCCTTCTGCTTTTTGAATCGGCAACAAGTTGAACAAAGTGTGCATTGAATTGACGTGGTTTTGATTGCCGAAGGGATCAGATGTCAATGCGAAGTGGGAAATGTAAGACAAAACGGAAGAAGCGAAGAGCGAAATGGATGAATACGAAAAAAGAGTTTGAAAGAAAAAATGAACGGGGAGAGGAAGCCTTTGAACAGATTGGTCCGAATCTGCTTAGATGGAGTGGGGATTGTCTGAAAGGGATATATTCGGAAAGACGAGATGAACTCTGGTACAGGAGGATTAGATTAGGGGACGTCATGGAGGAGCATAATACCTGGGTCGAGTGGCTAAAAGTAAAAAACTTCAGAATGATATTGTCAACCGATAACTCTTTTTCTCCCCCGTCAAACATCACTTCTTCCCTTTCCGCTCGGTTTGCCGCCCTCTCGTCGCCGTCAAAAGTGGGCGGAGACTCCGCAGAAAGGTGCTTTCAGTGAGCGGGAAGTGCCCATCGAAAAAAGAGAGAAAGTTGTGCGGAAAGTTGGATTAAAAGCCAGAAACAAGAGGTAATGGACGGCCGGCCGCGCGCGCGGTTTTCGTTTTCATCGCCGAGTGCCGATTGAGTACTGAAAGGCGACACAAAAAGAGAGAGAGAGAGAATCGAAATCAAAAATAATATTTATTCATGAGCTCATTTTGGTCGTCCTCGAGTGATTTGTGCTCAATGGAGCTTGATTCCATCGCCCATCTCTCCGATTTCCGGGCTCATCTGAAAGTGTTCCTGTTCCCGGCAGATTCTTCCTTTTTTCTCACCGGACGACGCTTTCCGCAACTCCGTTCTCCCGTCGTGTTTTCCGTTCTTATTCCGTAGTAATCGGCTACCGAGGGAACGTTTCTGGCTCCGTGAATTCCGATCGAAGTGCCTTCTGAATCGGATTATTTCGTTGCGAGACCCGTTCCCACAAACCTGCCACAGTGCTCCACCATTTAGTCATTCTCAGCGAATTGTATAACGAGAACCCGACGAGAATGAGCTCGAAGAGCACCGCATACCACGACTGAAATCCACGATTCACTGGAGATCTCTGTGGGAAACTTACGTCCAGTTGATACATTTCCAAACTCGAATAATGACGAGAAAGAACTTTGCGGTCCTTCAGAAAAAGTTAAATGGAAAAAGTTCACGGTCATTTATTTTTTACCAGAAATTATATAATTGGAGCACATTTGAAAATTGAGTAATATCGACTCATTCAGAAATCTAACCTACTTTTTCCATATAAAACCGTAATCTAATTGGTTGCACAACAAAAGAAGGGTGGGATACTATGGGATATCACAGATGTTTTTAGAGGAAACGGACCTGATCAGATAACAGGAAGTGGGTATATAGAGGGGAAAGGGAACGGGTACACTTTAGATGGACACTTTTAACATTTAACACGAAATAGTGGGTTGAGTCTTATTGGGCATCTTCGGTGCCTGTTTCAGAAGAAATCGAGGGGTTTGCTTCACGGCTGAATGGGTCAACAAACTCAGAAGAATCTGGAAGTAGGAATGTGTTGAGTTGCTGTAAACTCAAATGCAATTATTACCATCAGTATCAGTCGGTATGAATCCAAATGAAGTCGGCAGAGGCATCATAGTCGGAGGCATCATGGAAGGCATTCCAGTATCCATTGCTGGAACTTGGCTTGTGGTCATGCCCGACTGGAGGTACCGAGACCCGACACCACTTCTCGCATTCCTCAGACTGTTAGTGCTCGACTTGTTTGAATCGGGACCTCCGCCCATCAAGTGAGGAACGGACATAACTGGTGGCGGAGGAGCAACCACTTCTTCCTCCACTCCAGTTCCAACGTACTTCTTCAGTTTGTCGTCCCAAATAATCTGAAAACATAATAGTTAAATCACAAACGAAAGCTTCGTAAAACCGACCGAAGGCTTTTTGTCATCCGGAAGTATCATTTGGTTAGACGACGGAATCGACTTCATCACTTTCTCTGTAATTGCTCCAAACCATCCTTTCGACGTTTTGCGTTGCTCGTTCTGCAAAGGAGCTGCTTGCTTTTCAGATGCAGGTGGCGGCGCCTGCAATTCTCTTTTGTTTGAAATTAATTGAGAAATCAAGCTCACCGTCCTGGTATTTGGAATAGAAGGCTTATTCGTCAAAGACGGATGCTGTAGAACTGGAGCCGATGGTAGAGGTGCTGCCGGCATTGGAGGCATTGTAGGCATGGTATTATGCATCATGGGTGCTGGTGGAGCGGCAGGTGAACCGGAGCCCCAGATATCATCAAGCTCCGATCGCGGACTCTTTGCCACGTCTGCGGCCATTTCATTCGCAATTGGAATCGGTTGACTTTGTGTTGGTGCGGAAGGAGTTGGAAGATATGGTTCTGGAGTAGGAGTCGAAATTGGATTGTAGAAATCAGACGGCGCTTTCGTCTCTGAAACGGACCGGTAGACTGCTAGCGGCGGTGCTGTGAACCCCGGCTGCTGTTCTGTCTTTTTCGGTGGTGGTCGGGAAGGCTCCGGAACAGTGGATGCTCTAGAAGTTGAAGCGGCTACAGATGTTGAACGATCAGTTTCAGTCGACCCAACAGTAGTCTCATACGACTCGGACGATTCAGATGGTTGATCTGGAGGAACCGGAGCAGCAGCAGGTTGCGGTGGAGAAATGGAAGGGAGCTGTTGCGGTTGCTGATAGGCTTGTGGGGCCAGATGTGATTGAGCAACGGGCAAGTGTTCTATCTGCTGCTGTTGCACTATCTTCTTGGCTATCTCAATTGGGGCCTGGTGCTCGTTGTGCCACTCTCGTGCTTCCGACGTGAGAGAATGCTGCTCGACAGGCACTTGTTCTGCTACTTGAGCAGGCGCCGGTGGAACACCGCCCTCTACCATCATTCTCAGCGTTCCAATCCATTCGATTTCGGCTGATGTCGTAGCAGCAACGTACTGCAGACTGTCAGCCAGATCACAAAGATTGAGCAGAGTGTTTTTATCGAATTCGGAAATGTACATCCACAGAGAGCTCGCCACCTCGGTGCAGTATCTGAAAAAAATTAGTGAGGGAGTGAAATAAGATGATTCTATTCACCTGAACGAGTCAGTGGCAAAGCCTCCGTACGACGACAGCTTTTTGGCGTACTCAATTCTAGCACATTGATAATCCACTGATTTCGCCAGTGGCGTATGGGCGTTATTGTTTCCAAGACGGAGAGCGTAGTCGAAGATGTCCGTAGCATGCAAATCAGTGAACGAAAATCTGTGAAAAAAGAGATATTCTGATATTCAGATAGTCACAAACCCAGCAGTTCCGGACAATCCATCCACGAGATTCAACAAATGCGTGCCGCTGTGAACGAGACCAATGTGTTTTCGTGACTTTTCTTCCCCTTCCGCATGCCCCAACGGGAAGAACGGATCGTAACCAGCCAAGACGCACGTGACGAGAAGGCAGAAGTCGGCGGCACAGTGACGTTCTCTCTTTGCCAAAAGCAAACCGAGGTTATAGACCTTGAAAAGCAAACGTTTCTTTTTCTAATGAAAGTAGTGGGATACCGTGTGCATAGCTGTCGGCGAGCTCAGATTGGCGAGCACGATTGCAGCGTGTCGTTTCCAGTTGTTGTCGTCATCAAATGCAGTATTGGTCAGGATCGGAGGTGGCTGATTACTCGCCACCGAGACAAGAGTTGCGAACGGATCATCGACAGACCGCAGATTCATGAAGCGAGTTTCGATCTCTTCAATCTTCTTGGCGTCATTCGGGTGCAAACGACGAATGAGAGTCATCGCATCAGCGTAGAGGCCATCTGAAATGGCACTCTCCACGGCTTCCTGTAAAAATTAATAGTCATTTAGAATTCTAGAATACTCCATTCTAACATTAATATGACCGCCAAGTAAGAACTTGTTGAATCGTTCTTTGGCCTCTGCCTTATGAATCGGTTCACTGGCTGCGCTCTCTGCAATTCCAGTTTTTTCCAAAAGTTCTTCGGAAGCATTGGTCAGCAAAGTAGCCACATCCGGTCCCGTAACTCTCTGGAAACAAAATTGTTGATCCAGAAAAGATCCGATTATCTTACTCCGTGCTGCTGCACCATGATTTCAAGAAGTTGCCAGATGAGAAGCGCATCCATTACTTCGCTTTTCTTCACTTTTCCGTCATCTCGAATTCGTCGAAGTGCATCGATTTGACGTTGAATATAGAGACGGACGGAGTGCGTGGGCGTTTGTCCGGCGATTAGAGGCCCTTTGAAATTTTGTACCGACTCGATGACTTTGCTCGATTGATCATCAGAATACAGTAGACTTTTCAAGTCATCGACATGAACGCTCGCAGTACTGAGCACGTTACCAGACATTGGATCGACTGTGCCCGCCGGACGGACAATAACCAGTTTGCCTCCGACGCCAATCGTAGCGAATTGAAGGCATTTATGGTAGTGGAGAGGTCCGTTTCCGAGAACTTCGTCGGGCTTCGAGATAGTCATTTGATCTTCTTGGTCGACGATACGATGCCTGGAAATATCAGTTATGGAGTTTTAGAAATATTTTAATGCTTACTGGTTGTAGTCTAATTTCTCATTTTCAGCGGCCGCCTGTTGTGCCTTCTCGTACGCTTTTCTCGATTCCTCAAGCTGCTTCGCTTGGAAGCGATCCTGGATTCCTCTACAGATCTACAAAACTAATTTTTAATAAGCAGTTCTCATAGATAATTTACCTTGAAAAGTGCGGCATCATCGGAGTCACCAGCACAAACGAACTTGTAATACTCGCGATTGAAAATCTTGTGAAACTCCAAAACGTTGCGATAGGGTTTCTGATAAACAGCGCAGTAGAACAAATAGCCAACACGTTCGATGGGCTTCAGATTGAAATACTCTTCAGGAGGCGGCATCGTTCGGAGCACGTGATCTACTCTTTGCGCGTTCAGATGAACTACGCCGTAGTAATATTTATCGTCGTCTCCATTGAACGTATTCGACGAGAAATTGTTCGTAACACTTCTTGAGCCTTGCGCTCTCCGTGCCTCTAAATAGTAATTTCTCATGTCCTCTTCCTCTACTTCGTCCTCATCCTCCGAGTTTTCTTCAGAATCGCGCTGTCTTTGATTTCTTCCCTCTTCCGAGGTCGAGAACTCGCCGCTTTCGTAGCCGCCGAACCCGCTTCTACCATTGTTAGACACATTGTTAGTGTATTTTTCAGCTGCCGTCGACCTGGGGCGTCTTGGCTCGCGCATTTTATTCGGAAGCATTCCAACAACGCCCCGGCTGTTCATAAAATCACTTGTATAGCCGGAGACTTGGCGAGATGGAGGGTACAATCCAGAAAAGGTTTCATTCGGGCCTCGCGACGAGTTGTAATAGTTTCTGAAGAGAAAGCATATGAACAAAAATAGATTTGAAAACAAACCGATTGTAGTTGTGATGTTCATATCCGTTGAAAGTGGAGTTGTGACCTCTCGATCCTCCGTTGTGGATTCCTCCGTTTCCTACTTTGCTGCTCTTTCCGGATGCCGGACGGATCGGTTGAACAATCGCAGGGCAACGGGGAGGAGCAATATCATTGTCCAACCGACTGCGACGAGGTCTGAAAAGCTGGTGATTTCAAGGTAAAATGAGCAAGACGGAGCTGAGCAAGATCCTAACTACTATTTTAAGTACCTAGATTGAGTCACCGACGAAGTATCGTCTTCTCCATATCTTGACGAAGGCGGAGAAGTCGTCTCGTAGGCTCTTGTCCAATCGTTCATCATACCGAATGTTGCAGCTGAAAGACGTAATATAAGAGGGAAGTCAGTTTGACAGTTTCATAATACCTCCGCCGTTCCCATTCACTCGCTGGTCATATTTCATTGAATCGATCTGCAATAAATCGGCGAATAGGGAGAGTATCGAGCGGTTCGAAGCTTGGGTAAATAGGGGAGGGCCAGACTGCAGAAGGAAGGAAAAGGGAGACAAATCGAGGTCAACCGTGTCACTTTAGTGCCAACACGGCGACGCGATATTGCACGAAAAGGGCGAGAAAAGAAGAGAACTTGTTCCGTTTTCCCAAAGAATGAATGATAAAGGACGGGTAGAAGTGGACGCGGGAAGAGTGACAAATTGTTTTTTTTTGTTGTTCTCATCTGACAGATGGTCACAGCGGCCAACTAATCGATATGCTAATTCGCTGCGTTTTGATGGGCGAAAATTGTTTGCGAAAAATCTGATGAAAACTGCATTTTTGTAATAAGACTACTCACTTTATATCGACGCATTTTCGTAGAAAGCATGCCAAAACGGTAGTTGATGACTCGGACGATGTTGAAATAAATATTCCACGCTTACATAAGACGCCCAGATCAGATAGTTCACGTGCAAAAATTTAAGAAACAAAAAATCCAGATTTTAATAGTGTCGTAATTTAAACTGCACACAGAAAAGCAGTTGCACACCGTAATTCTCAGTAGAAAAAAAAACACCAATACTTCATTTGATTATCAAAAAATGTTCGAGAATGAACAGAATATCACAACCCGTAAATAGTCTTTGCCCGAAAAACGAGGTCAGCTTGCCACGGAAGCACTGCCCCTCGCACGGCATTGGTTGGAAGCCAAGAGTAGCCGATAATCGAGGAGAGAATGCGTCGCTCCCGAAGAGAAATGGCCCAGACGTCGTGCTCCGTCCATGCATTGTCCGTGTCGTTTTCGTTCTCGGCCACTTCAGACGCCAAATGTGCCGGACTTGTGTCATTCGAAGGAATCCTCTTATCCGCAGTTACAATTGAGCTGTCCAAACGGCGCATTGAGAACATCTGGAACTCGTTCGTGAAACTGTCTTTATAACAAAAGTGTCACTTACATGTGCATCAGAATCCGAAATGCCAATCATCTTGAGAATAGAGGTGAGGTGTTCGTCTTTAGATGAGTTCTCCAGATGCCATTCGTTCGGAATGTGCTTCTGACTATCGATTAGCACCTGACATGTGGATTGCACTCCGCCGCTCAGCACAACGTAAAAGCACCGGCGGTTGGCTCCGAACCGTGGGTGGTTTCCCCTTCCCGCCATTCCGGTCCTCCCGTTTGGGTTTAGTGGAAAGCCGGCCGCCGACAGCTTCCAGCACTTTCCACTGTTGCTCGTCACGTCGTTTGCTTGCCGACCGCGCCAAATTCGTTTCAGTTCGCCGACATTCTGAGGAATGAAATGGAATAGATACAGAAGGGGAGGAAACTGACCTGTTCAGTGGCGACATCCACGTACTTCTGCACTTCTGATGGGAAGTCGTCAGTGGGCTTACAGTAGAAAGGAGGGTTGTATCGGGGCACGAGCACTGACCACGGCTTCGCGATCAAGTTGACGCTGATCTTCATAACCTGGCTTTCGGGATACTTTTCGAAAAACTGAAGTTCCGACGCTTTCGTCAAGCCAGATTTCTCATATGAACCTCTCAAAGTCATCATGCGGATGTGATTCTGAATCATTTTTTTGATTGAACACTTTTGTGTCAACTTACATGTATGTTATGCAGCTCCTGAATCTCGTTTTTGGTCGAAGTCGTCTTTGGTTTCTGATTAGTATTCCTCCACTGTTCCATCGATAGTTTTCGCCAGAATGCGCTCACAAAGTCGTTCTTTTTGAATGGCACCGAAGGATTACGATAGATACTTCCGAATCGCCACGTGGTTCTGTTCTTTTCTCGCGATTCACAATCAGGATGATCGAAATCAGAGAAAAGGCCAGTGAAAGAGTTGGAGAAGCGACAACAGGCCGAACAAATGATACAAAGGATAGTCAGAGGAGGCGGGAGTGGTGGGCGGAGTCTGGAAAAGTAAAATGTGAACTGCAGGAACTTCTGCTCGGGAATGGGTACCTGAAGTCCTCAGCCAAAGAATACAACTGAAATCTCCATATCTTGTCAGCTTCGTCGTCCACAGTCTTTGCGGTTTTTGAGAAGAACGCAAAGAGAATCGGCCAAAGGAGCAGTTTGAGAATGACAAAATACTCAATGACAATGAGCCAAGAAGGAATGGATTGAGATGGACACGACGGGTTGGCGTACTGGCTGACGGAAGAGCAGTATCTTATCGGAGCACCCAAGAACGACTTCCGACAGGACTCGGGCTCGTTGAGATCTAGACAAATGAACAAATGATAGTGATTTCAGAGCATGTCTTACGGGAGAGATCAGTTGTGAAGAGACTCAGCCATAACCACGACATTTCCTTTTTGAGCACATCGGCTGTGACCGGTCTGTCCGGGAAGACGACAGCTTGAATGGCAACTGCACTGCTCAACATGACCAATGCAATCATGAAGAGGAAGTTGATGAAGTCTCGAGTCAACATCAGCCGCACACGGACAATCATCGGACCGAACACGTCGGAGAGCGGAATGTAGGTGAGAAGGGTCGAGTAACTGACGTACAGAACGAAGAAGGCGGACACCACTTTGGCTGCGTAGATTGATTCGATTCCCTGTGAAATGGGAAGATTTTAGGGGAGGGGGATGGATAACCGACAAACCAGAGGATCCAGTAATGGAATCACGGGAAACACTTTCATCACGAGCATGAGAATCAGGAAAAGCATAAAGATGCCGATGTCGAACACTCTCCAAGGCATCAAAGATAACGGCGTTTTCCTGGCTCTCGCGGTCAGGACGTAACAGTTTTCGGTCCATAAAAAGAAGGACCAGACCCACATGCCAGTGTCCCAAAGATTTGATCCACAACCAGGAAGAATGACCTGTAAAGAAGAGGGAATAAGCGAAAAAGAGAGGAAAGCTAACAGAATAGTACAGACAGCAGATGTAGATTATTCGGAAGAGCAGAGAGAGCCAGTACTTGACGATAGGAGTCGAGTAGAAAAGGGACAGCGAGGGAGCGTGCGCCCGGCGAATACGATTCTGCAAACAGACGGAACTTCTGACTCTTTTCAGATATTAAATGCCTACCCGTTTGCCAAATGGCCGTGGATCCTTGTCGATGTCTTCAATGTTCAAAGGGAAAACCATCGACTGCGGAGTGGCCGACTCAGCTCCCCCGAGAGCAGAGTTCAAGCCAAAGGCAGTGGAGAGCGGAGCAGTCAGAGTAGTCAAAGCTTCACTTCGAGACGATATCACACTGAATAGAAGTTCGTTTTCACACATTTAGATGGAACTGGCGAACGAACCTATAAGTGGAGATGGCTCGTTGCTTCTGCGGAAACTTGCCGACATCAAGAAGTGCGACGGTCGGTGATACCGAGTGATCCGACTGTTTGGGACTGTTCCGCGGACGGACCAGAATCCAGAATTTGATGGGAATGACCAGAACTGCGGAGATACAGAATTTGGCCCACTTGGGGAAGAAGAAGTTCTTCGCCTGCAGGTTTCCGTACAACTTTCGATGGACCCATCTCTGACAGCACTCATGGGCAATTATTTCTTTCGAATTACACTGAAACAGTCCGTTTTAAAAGAACAAGGGACCAACTGACATTGTATGCCAGCTGAGTGATATTGAAGCCGTAGAAGTGATCCATTGGTTGACAGAGCAATTGATACGCTTTGGCCGGGGAGGAAGAGAACACGGAATCGAAGAGGTTTGTGGCGGTCTTGGAGAGACTCTCCGACAGTTCATTCAACGATTTCTCATAGAAATGCCAATCGTGGCTCTGAAATTTTAACTTTATCCATTTCAAGATAATTGTATTACCTCATGTGCAAGTGACCTGGAAATTCTTGACAAAACCAACGAAAAGGCGACAGGCTCATCAGCGAAAGCAGCGAGACACTTGACAATTCCAGGTCGGTGAA
This sequence comes from Caenorhabditis sp. 36 PRJEB53466, assembly GCA_946814055.1. Taxonomy (NCBI): domain Eukaryota; kingdom Metazoa; phylum Nematoda; class Chromadorea; order Rhabditida; family Rhabditidae; genus Caenorhabditis; species Caenorhabditis sp. 36 PRJEB53466. The sequence continues at coordinate 4,024,375 of CAMPFS010000003.1, forward strand.
GGAGAAGACTCCAGATGGCGAGGATCCGAATCGACTCGTGCTTGTCCCTGCTCGAAACGTCATTGCAGAAAACATTCGGGTCGAACAGATTGTCCACTCCGAAAGACAGTTTCTTTACAAGCTTCTGAATGTCATTTGCGAATCTTGGATCGATTTCCGAGGGGATGTACGAGTATCCCATGGACTGACAGAGCACAACTGTCGTGAAAAAATGCTCGTCGGCATGGTGCATCATCCTGATGAGCATGTTAGAAGTGACACGGATCGGCGGATTCAGCTGGAGAACGGAGGACAGAAAGTGCAGTTGGTCGTCCTTTGTGATGCATTCGCAGAGGATCATCGTGAGCAGTTCTTCGTCCAGCTGAGCAGCCACGTCCATCGAGGAGAGCACGGAGGGAGAGTTCAGTTTGGCGGCCAGCAGAAGCACTTGTCTCTCTTCTCCCGTGGTCGCGTAGCACTCGAGACATCGGTCGACGACGACGGAGGACAGCTCGGCGAGTTGGGAAGAATCGATGAATTCGATGAGTTGAACATCTCCAGAGTTTGACGATATCAAAATTTTTGTGACCAGAGTGTAGCTCTCGGTAAGACCCAGAGGGTAAAGTTGAGATCGGAGCCTGAAACTGGAGAAGTTGTACATTCCGAAGTCAAGAGAACACTCACCAACTGACGAATTTGTCATTGTCCAAATTGGAGGTTTCTAGAAGCAAATGACTGGAGTGGAGAATAGCGCAAAGCTCACAGCTGTCCTGGAGAATGATGACTGGAATGCCGTGCTCGACGAAGAAAAGCAGCTCAATCAGAGATTCAGCAGATGCTCCGGCAAAAAGAGCCACTGGGAATGGTCTTTTGTCGTTTGAAGGCGAAAGGAGAATAGCCGCCGAGTTGCCGTAAGCGGAAGGGCTCATTGGCTCGGACGGAACTCCGATTAGCAAGGCTAAAGTTGTTTTGTTTGTTTGATAGACAAATCGACTAACCTGGAGGAGGATGTGCCAGTTTCACGGCTGTGGCCGCTCTCAGTTTTGCAATGGAAGCGGCGATCGTCTCTTGGCATTCGGTGGCTTCTTTCCGACAAATGAGCATCAAAGTGTTGAGAGAAGTATCGACGACATTCTTGGAGTTCGCAGAGTCCGAAGCGATGACGTCATCTGAGTTGACGAGAATGTGCAGTACTTCTGCCTGATGCTCTAGCTGCGGGAGCACATTCCTGAGTGCTCCACTGGCTACTCGAGACAACGGATCACTGACTTCTCCAGAAGATATGAGCCACGTTCCACAGCCGATTAGAAACGATTTAAGCCCGTTTTCAACGTGAGACATGTACTTTGTGGACAGTGAGTTTCCATGAGAAATAAGGGAGATAATAAGGTCAGGAACTCCCTGATCCACTTCGGAAGCAGCGGCCGCGAGGCGACTGTAAATGTGCTTCGTAGCTCCAGGAAGTGCTTGAGGGCTTCCGAGAATAAGTGCGGGACATAGTTGAATGCCGGCGGAGGAGCCATCGGCCGAGACGACAACAGGTACGGTATCGGGTAAAAGAGACATGTCCGGCACATTGGCCGGCTCTGATTCGTCCATTGGGAGAGCTGAAATACAAAGGGTTAAGTTCACTCAAATGAAAATGTAGGCGAGTGTGAGACAAGACGTAATTGACGACAGATAACAAAAAGGAGACGTAGAAGGGGAGGGCGTGTGAATGGATAGTGTGATAATTCGAGTGATGGGAACATGTCGCGCATCGTTAGTGTCGATGGCAAACCAGTTTTCAGTCGGGAGGCCTCTGTCAACTGATTTCAGTGTGCCGAAGAGACCTCCTTGATCACGGGCGGAGCCAATCAGCCGGTCATTTATCGCGGAAAGCACCCGGGAGGTCGTAAAAGTGTACATAAGAACACGCTGTCGACATGAGCGACGGACCCCATTCTGTCCAGTGTAAATCGTAATTGCCACGTCAGCGGTCCTTTCTCCCGTATGCGAACAGCAGGTGTTCTCTCCAGAAGGGCGAGAGAGTGTGCGAGATGAAGAGGGCGCGGATTCCGTATTGTCCATGAGGCTAACGGTCTTTTCTGATGCGAGCAAACAGGAGAAGGTCTGTCAAAACGACGGATTTATGCAAATATCTGGGGTATAAAAGATTTGAATCGAAAAGCGGAAGGACATGAAAACAGCTTCCACTCTGCTTTTTTTTAACAAAATGAGCCAACTTTTCCGACTCTTCACTCTTCTTCTCGGCTTTCAAATTGTGGTGGAAGTGCGCGGAACGATGCGGACAGTGGACGGGAACACGAAAGAAAAAGGTGAGTGGAAAGGGTCTTCGGGATCAGAAGAGCCTGCAGAGGACAGGTGGTTGTATGGAGGGAACGGGGAAGAGCAGGGGAGATCGAGAGACTGCAGACAAGATTTATGTTCCCGGGAGGTTGCGGTTAGTTATCACTGATTGGATAAATTTCGGAGAAAGAGGCAAAATTGAAAACTAGTGAATCTCTTTCAGAAGTGTCGATTCATATCAACGACTACCCGGATCCATACTCGATTCCTCTCATCCAGAATCCAAATGTTCGTACGAAGCCAGTGAATCGGCCAAGAAAAGATGACGACTGTTCCGATGAAATACTTAGAAAAGTTATGAATGAGGTACCCTTTTCAGCCCATTTTTTTCATTACCAGAACCCTTTTCAGCACATCACAGACGGAGGTATGTCGGAATCAAAGCGAGCGATCCACGCGGCCGCCCGTCGGGACTTCGAAGGTTCCTGGAGTGTAATCTGTGCGCCCTGTGCCTTTTCCTATTTGGCGCATGCTCAGGAGCACTGTATTCATTCCCGATACGGAATCACTTGTCTTTTGTATAGAGACCGATAAGGTGTTTATTTACAGAACGAGACCTAATAAATCAATTATTACAACCTGATTACAATACCGAGAATCACACAAATAATTGGAGAAATGAAGAAGAAGGGAGTATTTGAAATGGAAGCGAATCCTCCGAGCAATCGAACGTCGAACGTCTTCTCAACCACTTCTTTCTTCTGAAGTCGCAGATCACACTTCACCTCGCCGCCTCTTTCCAGATTCTCAATTTTCAAATGATAAGGCACGCTCTTCTTGGTGTGCCGTCCCAAAAACTGAAAGAAGAAATGGAAACACGTGTTTGCAGAAGGAAATGATTACCGGGTACTTGAAGTTCTCCACATTCACACCATCGAGGGTGCACTTCACCCCTTCGACCCTCTTTACGTCGTGCATTCTGAAGAAGAAACAACGAATGTCATTTGGAAACAGAAACAGTGATACCTGATATAGTAGGTGTTGCCTTCTTCCGCCAGCAGAAGGGTTGAATTGGACATGTCAATGTTATGATTGTCAGTTCGGTCTGCAATCGAATCCCTTATAATTATAGCTCTACCGTAACCTGATCTCACTCTGCACGACAATCATCCGAGAGTAGCACGCATTTCCCAAAGTCTCTCGCACACAGCACTCGTATTCTCCCTCCAGTTGGTTGCGTATTGCATTGGATCCCGAAAGGAACCTGCAAACTCTTGATTATTCATGCTCCGATGCCAGATGGACCATCTCCTCTTTCTCTTTTCCCTTCCCCGGCCAAATTGGCCGCAATAAATCGGTATTCCGGCTGACCGTAAAAGCAACAAAACGACTGACTGTCCCTCGAGTCAAGGGCATTTTGGGCGAATGACAAATGAACGGAAATGAATGCAAGCAGAAAACTAACACAAACTGGTTCCGATGGATTTGAGTGCGTTCCGGAAGAATCGAGGAGCCGTTGAATCTCCAGTGATAACGGCCTGTGAAGGAGGCGTCGAACTCGCCGCAGAAGAACTTTCTTTCGCCGTCCGGGGACACTTCCATCTCTTCCCAAGTTACCGTAGGCTTCTGAAGAGTCTGTTGGTTTGTACGAACTGAATATTGAAAAAAACTCACAGTGATTTTGACCCATGTGGCAGCAAAGCAACTCGCAAAAACATGGAGTAATAGAAAGTGAGTAGACCTGAAAGAGAATAAGAGGTGCAATCAGATGGACCATCCATCAAACCTTGTCATCGTGATCAAACTTCCTACTCGTAATGACAATAATAATCAGCTTAGTATAGTAATTATCTGAGGGAGGGCAGCAGGTAGGAAGGGGCACTCTTGGAGAGCGGACAAATAGACGCGGACGGAAGGGACGGAGGACGACCCGCTCGGACACGCTGTTTGCTCGACTGAAACAATATGACGGATGCGGAATGAGACGCAGACGACGGGATGCCCGCCAAGGCTATTGTGTTTTTTGGAGAAGGGACGAGCTTCGGACGGCCTGTCGGAAAACCTTTCTGTGCCGCCCCCAGGGCTTTATGGACTTTCGGAAGGCGGAGATTTGGATTTAATGGGCAATCAAGTTAAAGGCAGAATGGGCGGTACAACAGAGAGAGAGAGAGAGAGAGAGAGAGACACTGATCCGAGATGACTGAATGGGTAATGAAGAGGGAAATGAGTACAGAATTGCCGACGGGGACGTCTTGAAGTAAGATGAAAAATGGGATTTTACAAAAGAAAGAAAACATTGCGCCGTGTTTATTTATCAGAAAACAAGCCTGCCCTGAGAGCAATGTGAATCCGCATCAAATTACATAAAAACATTTTTCCTGGTTATGTAATGTTTGAGTTATTGTCATGGAGAACCTGATCTTTCCACCCGCTCTGAACAAATTAGAACACTTTGCTCCGATCATTGTGATTACAAAACAACGGCCACCGCGGAACCTCTTAACCCGCAGGTGACCCTGATGCTCCAGAACCCAACTGTCACTCCACTTCTCGGACGATCGCCTGCCCTGTGATGTATGTGGTTGGATGGTGTTTCTCCCCGTTGACAAGTCGTCCATCTGTGTTCGATATCTCATTCGCCAACCCGTTTTGCCCTCGTTTTCCACCCTCCGCCGCCGCGCCATCCACCAACCGTCGTCCCCTCCCGCGGTCCCTTCCTTCCGTTAGCAGAGACAATAAAGCAGCGGGCCGGCTGCTGCCCCGCCACCCGTCCTTCTCCTCCGGTCACCCACGTATTCACCCACCCTGTCCGCCTTCTCCGCTGCCCTCCGCGCGGACCACCATCCCTGCGCTTCTTCGGATCATACGCTCTCTCGCTCCATAATCCGCCCGCCAAATTCGAATTCGAATTGTGATTCCGTCCTCGTTTCCTCGTTTTCCCTTTCTAAGCAACATGCTTTCTCTAGATTTATTGTCCAAATACCGATGATTTGTTCATCTAACAGACGTTTAACTTTAAATTTTCTTGATTTTAAAAGTCGGATGCTCTTTCTACGTGCTTCAGCTAACTTTCAAAAAGTGTTTTTCGATTTCTATGGATATGGTAGCGATTATGGTAGCGAACATTTGACGTCGAATGTGACGGAAATTTTGCGGATCTAGGTCCACCATCAGAATTTTGTTGTTTTGTTTTTCAAATTAAAACTTTTAAAGCTTGGGCATTCTAAATATTCTTTCTTTCGAGAACACTTCAAAAATTATATCAGATTCTAGATTAATTTAGTTTCAGTGCAACAGAGCGCACTTGCCGAGCAAACAGTTTCTGCAATTCAGTTTCAAAAAAAAATAAAATTATTACGCTTATTACGTTGCTGGCGTGGAAACACGTTTCTTTTCATTGTCTTTCTCTTTTTCCGCTCTCGATCGAACCTGAACGCCTTTTCTTCTCCTATTTTTCTCTCCGTCCTTGTTCGGCCAATCGCCCGCCAACTTTCAAAAATGATTGAACTTGTCCTGTCGAAAGAGGTGTTCGGCGCTTTTGTTGCGAGACTTGCACCGCCTGGCACTGTGTCACATGGACCTTCAGCCCTTCCCTTTTATTTATCACCTTCTGGCCAGCCTTTCTTCTCACTTTCATTTAGTCTGCACCGCTTTTCTTCCTCGAAATATTCCAAATCTAAATTCATAATTTCCCTTGATTCTCTGAATAGATACCGTCAAAATTGTTGTGACCCTTCTTCACTGACACATCTTTCATAATAATACTACGATACGGTCGACAGATTTCACGAGAGCGTGAGAAGTTGCCAAGTGGTTTTCTCTCTTGAAGTTCGCACGTCGAATGCCTTCCTCTCATTACGCGAGTCCCTCAGCGGCGCCGTTCTTTTTATGTATCATATCAAATGAGAGCAAACACTTTCACTCTCTCCCTCTTGCCCGCCGAAATGAGACACAGTTGAGATTTGAACCTCTTTCACCTTCTACTACTTTTCGGTAATTGTAATTCACACTTCATTCCGCCAAAACTCGCCATTTTATCATCTTTCTCTTTCTGGCTCTCAACCTGACTGATAACGTTGGGAGACGATTCGCCGCGCTTTCTTTGCGTCCATCGATGCGTATATGTTTACAAATAATTAATGTGCGGTATGGCTTGAGCACTCGTTGGTTGTAATATTTCTCTGAGAGAATGTCAGATGCTCTCAGTGGTGCCTTTCCTTTTTCTGTCGCCAATTAGACGACCGACGGGCGCAACCTTGGGTTGGGCAGGCGCCCAAGAATTAGTTCGCTCTTCGTCTTGCCTTCAATGTCAAATCGGCTCGAAAGCGTGACGAAACGGTGCTAATCTCAGGTTCACATCTCATTTCGACCGACCGTTATTTCTTCTCAAGTTCGGTCGATTTGAAAATTGAACTTTTATGTGTTCGAAATTGAAAAATGGGAAAGTATTGTGGCTTCAAGTTTCCTATCACGTGCAGCTGGAGAATAGGCTCTCGACGGTTTGTGGTGTCAACTTAGAGAGAGCTCTGAAGGATTAACATGGGCCGGCCGTCTATGAACGACGAAGGCTTCTTGCGCAATTCCAACGATTTTCCCTTCTCATTTGCAGCTTTTGTTTGCCTTCTCTATTGTAGGACTGTCATCTAAAATAGAAGATGCCTATGCGTCATCAGAGCCAAAAGCAACAATTGCGCGCTCCCATTGAAGCTTGCAATGGCCTTACATAACCTGTTGCATATTGTGCCAATCGATACGTTCAGACCAATGGTACCGGTAGGCCAGAAGAGGTCACATAGCGAGAGAGAGAGAGGGGGGCTTGCGCAATGGATTGCGTACTCGCTTCTACCCAGTCCGCTGCCTTTCCATTCCGCTCACAACACCACCATTACTTCACCAGCATTCGCCCTACGATTTTTCATTGATCTTCAGTACTGTCTGTTCCTTCATCTTGCTCCTTCATCCTCAATTCTTGATACAGGAAAACGAGAAATGTCGTCGGCACAGCGAGAATTGTATACTGAACAGGTGTTCGGCCGTCTAGTAAAGACCTTCCGAACGGGCTAAATTACAATCTTACCATATTCCACGCGCTCTGCTAGCAGAACGGTTTCCGCATATCTCATCATCTAGTTCTTCTTGATCAATCTACTTGGACGTTCATCTAACGTTCATCTTCTACTTTTCTCGCATTTTCTCGCCTCTTGCCTTTATTTCCGACATTGTTCGCTTTTAAATGAGCACATTTTCAAATTTATTTTTTCAGAATTTCGCTCAACGCGCGTGCGCCTAGGGACCGTAGGAATCAATTACATTTGCAACCGGCTCGCCAGCGAACAGTCCGCGACGAGTACGAGAATGCGGCACGCACTTAGTCTGAAGGTACGTCATTTTCCTTCCAGACCCTCTGAAGTTGGCTGGTCGAACAGGCGATTTCAGGCGCCTCAAAAGCAGGCGTCTGGTTTTTTCAGGCGCCTGTTCGACCAGCCTACTCTGAAGCCAACCTGTTTCCTTTTTCAGGCTACCAATACAGCGCACGCAAATGCAGCGACGAACAAGGAAAATGCCAAAGATGCGCCACAAATGGGAGGGAAACTGACTCGCCAGATCGGAAGCTCCAACTTGCGTCGTGAAATGCTTCCTGAAATGGAAAAGATGACGAAAGCGGAGCCACTCATCCAGACGAATGCGAAAGAGAACTTTGAAGTGTATGAAGATCCTGTTGAAGATCCCGATCCGTTGCCTTCTGAAAATGGGCCGAGCAAAGACAATAACATGATTCATTTGCTGGAACGAAAGATGGAACGAAAGGTATGAGTGAGAGTGAGAGTTGCTGAAACAGCTATCGGTTTCAGAGTCGCGAACAGGATGCCAAAAAGAAAACGAGTTTTGAAGAAGACAGAAGCAGGTTCCTGACGACTCGAAATAACAGCGAAATCATGTCGGTCTACTCGGAACCAGCGTCGGAACTGCGTGGAGGATCATCTGTCACGTACGATGACGACGATTGCGACGTGAGTTATCAGTATTCCCAAGATATTTAGGAAACGTTTTGGTTTTCAGAAGGTTTCCGTAGCATCATCCACGTTCACAACCATCCGAGCATCCTTCTCACTGATCAATTTCGATAAGAAACAGAAGGAAAGCGAAAAGAAGAAAGAAGAAGCGGCAGCTAAGGAAGCAGCAAAATTGACGGAGAAGAAGAAGAAAGAGAAAGAAGCTCGCGACGAGAGCATGTTCACTTCGGAAGAATACTTCGGAGACGTCTTGAAGTACATGATGAGCCGACAGATGAAGTACCGGGCTCCGCACAATTACATGCATAAACACATTGATATCAACGAGGACATGCGGACGATACTCATCGACTGGTTCCACGACGTCGTCAGAGAGTACCACCTCCAGAAGGAAACTTTCCATCTGGCCGTTGCCCTGGTTGATCGTGTCCTTTCGTTCCTGACTGTCGACAGAGTGCAGTTCCAGCTTGTCGGGACAACTTCTCTTATGATAGCTTCGTGAGTCATGCATACGGTTTCTGAAATACTAAATTCCATGTTTCAGAAAGTACGAAGAGATCTTTCCTCCGGAATCCGAGGAGTTTGCCATCATAACTGATCACACGTACCGATTGTCGGACATTCTCAAGATGGAGAAATACCTTCTCCGCCACTTAGTGTTCAATGTCTCCTCTCCGACTGTCGCGTGGTTCGGAGCGTGCTTCTGCAAAAGAATGCAGTTCAATCAGTGAGAACTACTAGACTTGAACACTTTATCAGTCAATGTTTTCAGGAAAATGAGCAAATCGGCCGATTATCTCTTGGATTTGTCACTTCTCGAAGTCGACTTTCTTCAATACCGTCCTTCCGATATAGCGGCCGCTTGTTGTTGCTTCGCTAACATTCAGTACAATTTGGAAGGCTGGCCGCAGAAGATGACAGACGACACTGGAATAAAAACGAGCGATTTTGAGTTGATTCTGAAAGATTTGCACAGGTCAGTATCAAGCTCTTGTGTACTCAGATTTCCCTGAATCTGCTTGTTTCAGACTGTACATCTGTGCTTCGACAGCCGATAACAAGTCCATATTCACCAAGTACAGCGAGCCAGAGGAGAAGGAGATCGCCTTGATTCCCGCCCCGACGGATAAGCTCGGTGAGCTTTTCCCGAATGTTTTCAGAGCCCGTAAGCCTGAAACCGACTGATTCGTTTGTCTTCTAGTCCCAATTCCAGTTTTTATCCCTCCCGCTTTTTTCTGTCCCTTTAAAAGTTTCCTTCACCCAATCTGTCTTTCTTATAACCGAGATTGAAAATCTTTTATTTATTACAACATTTTATGTAACACTTTCCCTTTTGTATTGAAAAAGTCCTTTGGATGTGATCCAAACCCCCTTTTACAAGTTTTCGAGTTCTTCTGTATCATTCATAATCCTTATTGCAAAACACAGCTCTCTTCTGAAGATACTCATCTACAATCTATGATTCTTTCTAATGAGACGTCTTCTTCCCGATCCCTATATTCCTCAACGTTTTATATTTGTGCAACGATCTCTTTCTGTTGTCGTCGTTTCTTCATCTCTGTCTGCTCTTCTTCTGATTCCACGACGACATGAAACAAAACACGCATTGAATAATTTATTGATGATTTTTTTCAGAAGTTCTTTGTCAAATAAATTTTCTTCAAATTTGAACTGTATTTCTTTCACATTTACTCACAAATGAAGTGCTAAAGAACGCAATTATTTTTCCGATTCACACAAAATTTCATGGTCAATTGATTCCGATTGATAAGGGAACCACTTTGATAGATTGACCGATCTTTCAAAGTCATTTGAGAAGAAGATATCTAAAGAATCGGAGAGGAAAAGATTCCACGTTACATTGTACCGTTTTGAACTTTTGACGTCAAAAACTGAGACACTATGATTGATAGGTCGACAATGTCAACAGCTAGTTCTAAGAATTCTGAACATTGCATCTCCGAGTTCGGGTGACACCGAATAACTCGGAGGGAAAACAGCGAAATAAAGAATACAAGAAATAAAATGCCAACCTAATGTGTTCATTTTTTCTTTTCCTTCCGAGACCTCTTTAAAACGCAGATGTAATATACATATTTATTTTTGGTTTTTTGAAAAGCAAGTCTTTCATTGTCGAGTAAATCTGAAGAGTGACAATGTCTTCGTTCAGCCGTAGTACTGCCCGTAACTACCGTATTCTGCAATTATCGTATTATTCTTTTCAGTCAGTTTTCATTGGCTCACGCTCAACAAACTGCACCGCCATTTCTGGATCGAGCTCTTCGATGTATCCGGAACAAGACATGTACCAGATTCTGAAATAAACCGAGTGCTAAAGTACGTACGCATTCCATCGTTCAGCACAGAAAGTTGCCCAATTGATTGTTAAGAAAAACACTTGAAAGATCGGCCGTCATACCGCGCGTCCGATCTTTCAAAGTCACTTAAAAAGTAGAAACCGAAAGAATCGGAGAGACGGCAAGAAAGAGAAAAAGAAGAAATAACCTGCAGAAGTATTTGAATCTCTCCTCGATTCGCGACGGCTTACACCACTTCTGCATCCGATGATATTCGTATTCACACTGCAAGATTCCACGTCAGCTGATCCGTTTTGAACTTTCCACGTCAAAAGCTAATTGCCGAAAGGGGACAGCTATGATTGATGGGTCGAAAAGACTGGCTAGTTCTAAGACTTCGTAGTTTGTACCTTACACTTCCGAGTGCAATGCGGATGAACATTAACGTCACAGTTCGGGCGGCACGGAGCGATCTTCTCAAGCTGAAAACATCAATGGAGCACAGCACAGTTTCGATACGGGACGGACCTTCCGCATGAGATCGTCGAACGGCATGTCCCCGACGTTCTCCGTCACGTCCTTCTTGTGCTCCTCCCTCCGTTCCCGGTCTTCTTCCGGGTCAATTCTACAGTTTCCCTCTTCTCGCACTCATTCTTTACGCATGTTCTCACCTTGTTCTCGTGACACACGCCGCTTTGTAACTCGGGCAGAACTTTCCGATCTTCTGCATGATGCTTCTGTGCTTGTGCAGCTTCTCGGCCGTCCAGATTCCGCGACAGTAATAGAAGTAGTTCATGTGATAGGCGGCACAGTACTCCCCGACATCTAGACTCGACTGAAATGTGTCATTGGGGTTCTGCTCGTTACTGATAACACAACTACTGTCCGTACATAATTTGACGCGGAACATGTCCGTAACCGTTTTTGGACTTACCGTATCCGAATCTCTGTCATTGAACGTATCGAATGTTTCACAAACAAGAGGCAGAAAGAGAAGAGAGATCAAGGAATACTTCGGGGACATCTAGTCCGGGCAAACAGAATCGAGATATCACTTTTGATTTTTGATAGGGGGACACAAATAGACACCCGACGGGACGACGGGGATGACGAAGTCTCAGCGAAGACGAAAAAAGAAAAGTGGGAGGAGAAGGAGACGGATGGGTTTAAACGACGAAGAAGAAGAAGAAGGCGAAGAGGGAGGGGAACAGAGAGTCACAACGTGACAACCGAAACGAAAACTGGAATAATCGAAGGGAGATTTGGGGACGGAGTTCAAGCATTTCTAAAGATGAGCAACGAAGCAAAGTTAAAGCCGAATGATATCATCAAGAGATCTAAAAATGATTACAAGTGAGTGCAGACATCTTCTGAAGGGACTGAATTCGTTCCAGTTGGAAAGTTATCGTGGAACTCGGAGCAGGAGGGTTCGGAACGGTGAACAAAGTGGTCCAAGTGAACCAGAACGGTGTGAGGATCAATTCGAAAGTGAGTGGAGTATCCGAAACTCGTCGAGCTCATCGGAACGTTTGAGGAGTTTGCGATGAAGACAGAATTGAAGTGTATAAGTCGGCAGGCGTCCCGATTGAAAATAGAGAAGAATGTGATGGCTTCCTATTCGAAATGCGATGCACAGTACAGAGGACATTTCCCCGAACTCATTGATATAGGTCAAACTGCCACGGAAAAAGTGATCAAAGAAGAATGGGAATTAGAGAAAACGGAAGGATTTCAGTGGATTGTGATGACTCTCGTGGGCGCATCTCTGGAGAATCTGAAAAGGAAACGTCCGTTCTCGCCCTCGACAGCTCTTCAGTGTTCTCTTCAAACACTAAAAGTACTCACAGACTATCAAAAGTGTCCATTCAACGATTTCAGGCAATTCATGATTTCCATCAAGTCGGTTTCCTTCATCGGGACATCAAACCTGCCAATTGCTGCATCGGAGCCGGCGAAAATGCAGAGGTCGTCTATCTTCTGGACTTTGGACTCGCCAGAAAGTATCGCATGAAAAACGGGGTAATTCGTCCGCCGAGGCCGAAAACGAAAATGATCGGAACCCCGAGGTATTGCCCGAGAGCGTCGCATCGTCAAGAAGAGCTGTCCCGCAAGGACGACTTCGAAAGTTGGCTATTTATGGTAAACTCGTCGCGGAAACATATTCTGAATTCGTTCGATTCCAGTTATTCGACTTTGTTGACAGGGAGAATGGCGTTCCGTGGAAAGGGAAACCGAGAGATAAAGCACATGAGATGAAAGTTCGAGTATTTGAAGAGCCGAACTGGAGTGAGTCGGAGCGAGCAGAGATTGAAGATAGGTCTATAATATTTCAGTTTCGACCGTCTCTTCCGTTCCCACTAAATTCATCGTGATGGCTGATTATTTGAATAGTTTGGAATACACTTCGGACGTCGGTTTCGGGTTGTTTCTCCGCGCTCTTTCTGTTCATTTTAATCGATTTCATTCAGAATCTTACGGGAAACAATCACCGATTATGCGAGAAGTCTTAATTTGACACTGCACGAACGGCTCGATTGGACGATTCCAGAAGACAGAGATGTGACGAACACGACGACAACCACACTGACCGTCCGTTCATTTTGGACCCCCCCACTCTTTCCGATTGCTCTGTTTTCAGTATTCGGTGGACGATAACAAGTCGATTGGCTCGGAAGGTTCTTCTGATCGGGAGCGTTCGCAGAGCAGGAAGTCACGGAGCAGAGTGTCCAAATCGTGAGCACAATTACTGTCATCCAGACAAGACAATTCGTTTCAGAAAGAAGCCACTGAAAACAAGAAAATCCATGATGACGTTCGAGGAAAAGTAACCTTCACGACGACCTTATCATACCGAAAATCGTTCTTCTTAATAAAAGTCTTACGGGGTCTGTCCCTTTGTTTATTTATTTATCTACAAGACTTCTGAAACCTGGTTAATCAATTACAGATACGTTTTCCTATAAAACGGTTCTGCTGTAACTTTTGCCCTTCATTGATAGCAATGCATCGTCTTCTCCTGGGACTTTCCCGGGTCTCCTCTCCACCTACACACCTGCAGTCCTTCTCGATGGTCTCGGGGCCGATAAATTTACCGGAGGGTGCAAAAGGGTTTTTGACCAAAGGGGCGTAGGGCATGACGCGATTTTTTTATTCTCACACCCTTTTTCTCGAAAATTTTGGATTTTTCCGTTAGAAATGAGACACATCGAATATATAGAAGCAATTCGAGACGAGCGAAAAAAGCATCTACTGTTCAGCTTAGCGTCCTGGAAGCAGATGTACATTATTATTACCTAAAACAAAGAACGCCCGCGAGTACTATAAGCACGGCTGAAATCACTTCCTTCTTATTTTTAGTGGACCCTTGTTTTAGTGGCCGTTTGGTTTTTTGACGCCGAATTGACGCCTTTTTTTTCCTGAGTGAAGCCGCTTCCGAGCATTAGCTCGGATCGCGCAGCGGGCCCACGCTCAAAGTCTTGTGCATATTAACTTTAATAAACTTCATCGAATGTAAGAAAAATGGGGAACTTATTAAAATAAAAAAGTGAGCTCGTGAGAAATTAAAATGAAATGTGGAGTGATGAATAGTCTATATTTTAAGGCATCTCAGGATTCGTTATTATTCTACAACTTAAAGTTTACAATATTAGTCCAGAATAAAGAATGACCCGATTTAAAAATACAAAACTCTGTGGGAAAGTGGAACCGGTTTGAAATGGGAGATTGTGAGATAGGTATTGCGGTCAGGAAGTCGAACTATGTTAGACGGAAAAAAAGAAAACTAGCATAACATCTACTGCTGGGGATAGTAGTAGGCAGGGTAATTCGGCATCTGCTGGTATATTCCTTCGGTATATGCAGAGGGATCGACGTACCAATTTGATGTGGTTGCCGGCTGAAAAAAGGTCTCGATATAGTTGAACAATTCCTGAAACTCACCATCTCAGATTGATAACCGTGATCGGGGCTCGATTCCACTGCCGTTGGAGTCGATGTCATCGTTTGAACAAAATGGGGTGACGGAGAAGAGAAGGATCCATCTGATGGAGGCGGAGTCAGGCGGGTTGACTGGCCGGGCGACAGTATCGCTGCTACAGTCGACTCCTTCTTCAACGCAGCTCGCTTGACCGTCTTCATGTTCTGGCGGCCAGGCTTACGGGCTCCTTCCCCGCGAGCAGTCTGTTGGCGGACGAAATTGTCGCGCTGATTCCTTTGTGCCACGACAAGGTACTTGGCGATATCGTGATGGTATCGACTAGCTGCCAATGCAGCCGCAGTTTTTTCACTTTTGTCAGTGGTAGAAATGCTGGCGCCGGCCTCCACGAGGAACTGGACGGTATGTTCGTGTCCTTCTCTCGCTGCCAACATCAGAGGAGTCTGTCCGTCCTCATCCGGCTTGTCTTTGTTCGCATCGTTGGCCACAAGGAACTCCACCATCGGCACATTGTTCACACTGGCTGCATAATGGAGGGCAGTTCGTCCGCGGTAGAGCTCCGTGTTCTTCCGCGCAGTTCCATCCGCGTCAATTTTGGCACCTTTCTTGATGAGCAGCTGTGCCATCTTGACTTGATCGTCTCCGTGCTTTCGCGCGACTTGCATCAAGGCCGTCATTCCGTTCTGATCCAGTTCGTCTATTTCTTTGAGCATTCGTTTGTCAAGAAGCAGAATCATGACCATTCGATGATCTTGGAATGAAACCGCCTCGTGCAGTGCGCTTCGTTGCGCCTTGTTGAAGATGGTTGGATCTGCTCCGGCTTTCATAAGCATGACGGCAAGTCTGACTCTTCTCGCACGCACCGCTAGCATCAACGGCGTGTTCTCCTCGCTGTCGAGGGCGTTCACATCGGCACCCGCTTCAATGCATCTTTTTGACTCCGACGTGATCATGTCCTCCGGCATATTGTTCTTGTTCGCAGCCAGCCAATGGAGCACATGTCGTTTGAACGTCGCATCAACTTGATTCACCGACTCCTTCGTCAGTGGTATGGTGATCGGGCCACATCCAGAAGCTTGAACATGTAGATCACTGAAAAAGTCTTATGTGAAATTGAAATCTCAGCAATCTCACATTTTCTTCGCTGAAACGGAAGTTGGATTCAGAGATGTGTATTCTTCTCTGAGCTGTTGCGGGTAGAACTGCTGATGGTTGCCTCCATACGGCATATCGTACTCTCCGCAATGTCTCTTTGCATGGAATGGCTCGTTGTTCGTGAGAAGAGAACACTGACTTGACCGAATCGACTGAATTTTGGGGTCATCGACTCCGGCGACGTTTCCTTTCGGGAGCATCCAAACTTGTGCGTGGATCATCTTCCTCTTCCTGCTTCTTTCGTTGTCGCCCGTTTTGGCAACCACTCCAGCGGCAACGGTCCCGAAGGCAAGGAATGCTATGACGGCGACCAGCAGAATTTGATTTCGGCTCCATCCACTGCTACCACTGGATTTCTTCGGACTGGCCACCATAGCTTCTGTGATGGGAAGTCCGAACGAACTGCGACCCTGAAAATATTTTTTTAATAGAACGAAGAGGATTTCTTTAGTTTCTTACATCGGTCTTGGTCAGTCCGGCGGCAATCAAGTCGACAACGCTTTGCGCTGACGTGAAACGGCAGTCGGTAACCTGGCAGATCTCCTCCATCTCCATGTAGAGCACGATTCCTCTGATCAGTTGGTAGTTCGTACTGCGGGTCTTCCGAACGCGTGTGGACAAAACGTTCTGTTCGGCGAGTCGCTCAATGTCCATTTCCAGTCTTTCCAGTTCTTTTTCTCCGTCCCACTCGAAAACAAGCGGGCCTTTCTCGTCTCTTTGAATTCGAACAGTTGCTCGGAGGGCTGAACTGATGTCAATCAGAGTTTGTCCTCCACTCTCTTTGAAAACCATCGGATCCATTTGGATCTTGATGCGAATGTCCGTCAGAATTGTCATTTGTGTTCGGTTGACACAGTCTCCTCCGTCGTACCCACACCCTTCCGAATTGCATTCCACGTCACAGACACCGTTAGCGAAACGTTGAGCACAGAAATTGCGAATTTTGGCGGGGCATCGGGACACTGCCGACAGACAGTCCAATCCGTCGTAGAGGCACTCTTCACTATTGCATTCCTGATTGCAGACGCCGTCCGCAAAAGCATCGGAGCACTTGGCCGCGTACTGGCATCTGTGGAATGGCTGTTGTCCTCCGGAGCAGTCTCCTCCATCGAAATTGCACACTTCTTGATTGCATTCTGGATTGCAGATCCCGTTCCCGGCCAGAGAAGAGCAGTTGCGTTGATCGCAAATCGTTCGGAGCATACGCTCCTTCGAATCGGGCAAATCTACTCTTTCCTGGCACTTGGGTCCGGCAAATCCGAACGGACATTCGCATTTGGCAGAGCGACCGACGTGCACACAAACTCCCTCGTTGGCACATGGATTTGAATTGCACGTGAACTTCTCCAACTGCTCGCATCGCTCGCCTTCGAATCCAGCTGGACAAGTGCAAATGAACGAATCGCCTTTTCTCTGACAGTGCCCTCCGTTTGCGCAGGCGTTTTCTTGTTCTTTACACCAATCTGAAATCAATGTCAATTTTAAATTTAGAGTTAAAGATTTCATTCTTACCTTTCTGTCTTTCACAAATATCTCCTTCGAATCCTTCCGGGCAGAGACACGCATATCCGATCTCTGCATCGACGTCGACACAGGTGGCATTGTTCATGCACGGATCCGAAGCACACGTATTGCTTCTCTCCCTGACAACATCGCTTTTGTGAATTTCGCAATGCGTTCCTGTGTAATCAGGTGGACACGTGCAGAATCCTTGGATACACTTTCCTCCGTTGTGGCATCGTCCCTTCGTACGAGAGCAAGTCCGTTCGTCCAGACGGAGCTCGCACCGTCTTCCCGTGTATCCCGGAGGGCACTGCTTTTCGCATCGTTTTCCGATGAACCCGTCTTTGCACTGACAGACTGGCTCTTGTTTCTCCGTGTGAATGCATGTTCCGTTGTTCTCGCATTTGTGAAAAGCGCACATATCAACAGTATTGCCGCACCATTTTCCAGTGTATCCGGGCGGACAATCGCAATAATAAGAGCCGAGCAGATTGATGCACTTCCCGTCGTTCAAGCACATCTTCTCTCCGAGACACTCGTTCTTGTCCTTATTGCAGTACTCTCCGGTGTATCCCTCGTCGCAAATACAATCGAATCGTTTGTCCGATTCCGAATTTGAGATACACTTTCCTTTGTTGCAAATTCCGAGCATCATCTGACAATTGGGCATGTCACAGTAACGCCCTGATCTTCCCGGCGGACAGGAGCAGAAGTATCCTTGTTTTTGATTGATACACTCGGATCTCGGATAACACTTGTGCTCCTGGCAGTGATTGTATCCTTTTTCACAAAAAGAGCCAGAGTATCCGCTATTGCAAACGCACAAGAAACCACCATTGAACGCCACACATCTTCCGTTGTTGCACGAGTTTTCCTCGCATGCCTTGCTTGTGACATTGATGTAACCGGGACAGTGTGATCCTGAAATAAAAGAGACGTTAGAAACTTTAACATGGACGATTCAAATAAGGAACGCCACCCTTTGAATGCATTTCATTCAAATAACGACACGATCGTATCTCATTTAAATTGCGCCGGAAGTTTGTTTTTTGTGCCCTCCTTATCCCTCATTAACCACCGAAACGGAAGATTTCCTTTGTGATACTAGGTGTCAATCTCATTAGGGAAACACGCAACACGGTGCATTTGAGATCGGATCTGCTCCGACACCAGATGGAGCAAGTGCGCTCTGCGGGATTCCCTACAATTCTCACTTCGGTCTCCAACTGTGCCGAAAGATTCGCGCCGTTCCCACGACCTTTATCACGAGAAGACGGACGCCAACGGGAGTAATTATAGACTGATTCGGCCGAAGATGATCGGTATTGACGGGGCAGAGAAAGGACGAGTAGTCATGGGAGGGTCAACAGAAGGTGTTTTGAGAGACAGCTACAGAACATAACAGTCGAAGAAGTTCAGGCAAATTTTCATTGAATGCATTTGAATTCTCTAACGTGGTAATATCGGGCGCCAGACGAGCAGCCAGAGGAAACTTTGAGGCCGCCAACAAGACAAATGAGCTATGGGACGGGCGGTTCAGGCAGCCGCGTACAGTCCAATGTGTCCTCGTCGAAACAATTATTGAGGGGAGCGACGCGTGTTAGAACATCCCTCAAATTTTCGGTAATTTCAAATTGGCGGGCCCCAGCACAAGAAAGGTGGAGTTATGATGAATTGAGGGGCCGGGGCAAAGCCGCCAAAAGGGGAGGGTAGCTGATATCAGTGGAGGGACATTTCATGAGTGACTGCCGAGGGGTAAAAAATGAGTGATTGGTGCGGGGTCCCGGTGGGAAAACACGAGTAAAGAAGCCTCCAGTTTTAAGTAATTGTTTACCTTGACACTGGCAGGAGAACGTGTTATCCTGGTCGAGCATGCATTTATCATGCTCTCCGCATTTGAGTGGGCATCTCTTTTCACAGAAGTCACCTCCGAATCCTTCGTCGCAACTGTAAATATTGAAGTATTATATTAAGAAGGCGAAAACATTCGCTTTCTGAGATGGCAATTCATTTGGAGGTTCCCGTACAGAGAACTCGAAAAGCAGGTGTTGCCCTGGCGCTGCCCGCTTTCCCATGCCGACCACCTGCCCAAACTTTCTTTCTGCGTCGTCACAGTCTATGGGAAGCAATAGCAAGGGTATTTGTCATCAGTAAGCATAAAAGCGACATGGGAAAATTATATATTTATTTACCTGCACCAATATGAGTCGCTGATCGGACCATCCTCGCACCTGCCGTGCTCGCCACACGTGCTGTTATCACAAATTCCTCCGAAATAGTGACTAGTAGAACTGGCTGCGAGCAGGAGGAAAATGGAGAGGCGCGTGATTAGTCGCATCTTGTGATTATTCGAGATTATCGCTATATTAGTAGTTGTTCCTGTTATTGCACATGAATCTGAGAAAATAGAGCAATTGTTAAATTGATGAACTGATGGTGAATACAACAAGAGCAAAAGAGAAGTGTTTATCGGGTCGTAACTCAATTTCGAAACATTCATGGAAAAAAGTGGAGGAAGGCGACTGCATTGACGAACAGACAGGCGGCGAATGGAGGCCGAGTGGCAAGCTCCGCCTCCTTTCTCGCGTCGAGCGTTGCGTTTTTTTAACCGAGAAGAAAGGACAGTTTGTTAAAAACGCGATAATGTTCTTCATAGACGACGAAGAGCGGAAAGAGAAATCCGGATGATTTCCTCCCATTAATTGGTGATAACCATAAAGGCGGTTGCGAAATGGAAGGAGAGATTTATGGGATTTCAATTGGTCATTCTCATGCCGAATTGGCAATTGAAACAGGAAAATGAGAAAAAAAAAACAGAAAAGAATGGGTAGATTTCTGCGAAAGCGAAATCGATTGTTTGTTCGCGAAAGGTACCATTTCGCCGACCGTAACTTTGCCAACCGTAGTCTGCTCCCGGAAGAAATTGAAAAACGGCAAATGTTTTTCTCTCAAAATGCTCGAATCTAAGCAAAATGTATTGGAATCACATCGTAACTGTTTACACAGAAAACTACAGTACTTTTTGTCCACATAACGCTCGATTCACATTTGAATTGTCAACGGAATAAATATTATCGTGAAAGACCTCTGGAAATATGAATTAGGGAACGAATTCTTTTTTGTTAATAATTATATTTGCACAGATAGAAGTGAACGAGCAATGTGTGTGTACAAATGGTGCAATGAACCGGCCAAATGAGATACTTAGTTTATTGAACGAATGGATCTCACATGATACTCCGGGTGATGGACGGAACGGCGTTTCTTCTCTTCGGCTGGACTATAAAGTGCTTCAGACCGATCTTCTCGAGAAGTCTGACGCGAATCGGGCGGTTCAATGCGAGACAGAGGACTCCGGTGAGCCCTGAGTTCAGCTGGAACCACACGTGGGTTCCTTCGATAAAGCATTCGGGTGGTTCGCAAGTATTCCATAGAAAGATAACAAGATAAACGAAGCAGGGCACAACGTATTGCAGGCATACGAAAGTGGACTGAATCATGATTTTGCGCTGCAGATCACTCGTTCCTCTCCAACAATTCTCGTATTCGGTGGCCAGTTTGAAGGTGAGAGTGGAAAAGATCAAAAGAATAAATGAGACGAAGAAGACGTTGTGGCCGTTCAGAATTTGTTTTTCGAAAATATCATTCTGCAAGCGAAACAATTTGAATGAAACGGAAAAGAGAGAACCTCCATGTCATTGAACGGATAAATAGAGAATTCCCGGCGGGAAGAGTTGTAAAGGCATGGATCAGTGAGAAAAGCCACGAAAAAAGAGTAGACGACGATGAAAACAAACATTGCGGTCACTTTGGTCTGCCTCTGAAAGGATCGTTCTCGTCTCCACTATACAGATGGCTTCACATCGAAAAACTTCAAAAGACACTTTCTCCTCGTCATGTCAGCTAACCGATTCAGTGCTAAAAAGACACTGGCAGTACTTCCAGCTACCCATTCCACTGAAAATTTTTTTTAAATTTTTAAACTGAATTTTTTCTATTTTACTACTCGTAAGCGCCTTTCCCGCGAACATTCCGGACAGGGGATGAGTACAGAAGACGGCTCCTTTGAAGAGAAGATAAGCAGGCCAAATTGACATCGTGAGCACTTCAAACCAAGCAATTATACCTGCAAAAACAGGCACTTCGATTAGTTCTCCTCACATAGTTCTCACCTAAAAAGAAGAGAATCTTGAAGCAGGAAGATCTCATGAGAGCGTGGGACCGGAAGGCCCATAGAACGACGGACGATGTTATCTGCAGATTCGCACATTTCTCATCATTTCCGGATCATCCAAGAGGTCATGATCCCATGAATGCCAAGTGGGCACAATTAGAACAACGTGACCGTTGCACATTGACTCCGGGGGAATGCGTGGGAGCGATGAGCAAATAGATATTGCACATGTCTGCCACAGGGATGAGTTAATAAGTCATGACCTCCCCACCGTGATGATACTAATTGTCGCCCACGTGGGAATTCGCACTTACGAGGAAGAACATGCCGGCAGCCAGATTGATTGTGCCATACGTCCTGAAGACCCTTCCCTGCTGATACCACTCAACAAGAGTCCGGTGCCAACAGTGATATCTGAACAGGAACGTACTGCCCATTTTATCTCAAAATCTACCTGTACGGCTCACTTCCAATCAGATACGATATCCATTCTTGCACAGGATTTTGTTTCAGATAGGCCATTTTAGTAGAAAAAGGAAAGAGCAGAGAGGAAATGGAAAAGGAAAACATTTCTAGTGGACCGCTGCGTTCCAAGAACACACAGATTGTATCCAAAGCAACCGAGTCCCCGGTGGCCTGTCTATCGTGTTTTCCCTTTTATTTAGGATTACTATGATATCAGATATCAAATCAGACTGAAACTTTGATGTTTGGTTGAAGCACCTCAATGCCATTACAGCTTAGCAGGGATTCTGATCGATATACAGAGAAGAGAAAACAATATTTTTGTGTGTTTTTATAATTAAAGCTGGAGCACAAGATGTTCTTCACTGCTACTTTACAGTTGCTTTTTTTGTGAAAACCATAAACCAGATTTGAACGGCCGCCTATTTAGTTGAGAACGAAGCTCCGTTCTTCCGCCAGCTCGTTCTTTACCACCTGTCCGATTTTTCATTATTTTTATGATTTGACATTGAAAATTCGCAATTTCCAGTAGAGTTCAAATCATTCTGTTCAAGTAACTTGAACAAAAACAAGCTAATATACGCATTATTTCAATTTAAACAACCAAAAATATAAAAATCTTGTGAAAAGTCCACTTGCCGTTATCAGCTCTCAGTTTGCGCAAATTCATCAAAAAATTGTTTTCAGTAATGTTCCGTCACGTGGCTCAGAACTTGGGCTCCAGAAGCACGTCCATTCAATCATGTGAGTAAATCGCATCTCGTTTTTCTCAGAAAAATCATGTTTTCAGGCCGGTTTCTCAGAACTCGTTGGGAGCGCGGGTATCTCAAGGACCTTTATCACCGTCGTCAGATTCTCGGAGCCGATCCAGCCATTTCTCGATCTTCTTATCCTAACTGGTAAGTTTGATGGGGGTCTCAGAAACACGAAAGCCATATCATCCCTCTTCTGAAATTATGTGTTGTTATAATCGGTTCCGCAAACCGATAAAATTGTTTTCTACCCCATAGCAGTTTGGTGCAAGTGCGCAGTCATCACTGCTCCGCCGATAAGGCTACTTTCCAATGGGCTCCCATCAAATCGTCGATCGACAACACATCGGAGGATTTCACCGCGAACCAGTCTGAAATGAAAGCTTTGGTCGACGATCTAAAAGCGAAAATCGCTAAGATCGAAGAGGCTGGAGGCGAGAAAGCGGTAAAACTGCACAGGAGTCGTGGAAAGATGCTTGCAAGAGAAAGAATCGACGGACTCGTCGACTCAGGATCTCCGTTCATCGAGTTTAGTCAGCTCGCAGGTTACGAGGTGAATATCGTGTCGAATTTGTATTAAACCTCTGACATTACCAGATGTACGGCCGCGAACAAGTTCCGTCTGGCGGAATTCTCACCGGAATCGGAATAGTCTCGGGACGTGTGTGCGTGATTGTCGCCAACGACGCCACTGTCAAGGGAGGAACCTACTATCCAATCACCGTGAAGAAGCATCTGCGTGCTCAGGAAATCGCCCGCGAAAACAACCTTCCGTGCATTTACCTCGTCGATTCCGGAGGTGCCAATCTTCCGCGTCAAGCTGATATCTTCGCTGATAACCAGCACTTCGGTCGAATCTTCTACAATCAGGCGACAATGAGCAGTCAGGGAATTCCGCAGTTAGCTGTTGTCATGGGAAGTTGTACTGCTGGAGGAGCCTACGTGCCCGCAATGTCTGATCAGGCCATTATTGTGAAGGGAACAGGAACCGTCTTCCTCGGTGGACCGCCACTCGTCAAGGCAGCGACTGGAGAAGAGATCTCGGCTGAAGAGCTTGGAGGAGCTGATTTGCATTGTGGAGAGTCTGGTGTGACCGACTACTATGCGGTCAATGACTCGCACGCATTGTACCTGGCGAGAAGCTGCATTGCTGGACTTCCCCCGGTTGAAGAACAGATGACCTTCAACCCTAATGGTAAGAACAGAAAATAAATGTTTCTTGCATTACATTTATTCAGCCGATAAGCCGCTGTATCCGGCTGAGGAAATTTACGGAATTGTCGGATCGAACCTGAAGAAAACGTACGATGCTCGCGAAGTCATCGCTCGCATCGTCGATGGATCCAGATTCCACGAGTTCAAAGAGCGTTACGGAGAGACCCTCGTCACCGGATTCGCCACTATTTACGGACAGCGTGTCGGAATTCTGGCGAACAACGGAGTTCTGTTCGCTGAGAGTGCTATGAAGGGCGCTCATTTTATCGAGCTGTGTTGCCAACGGAAGATTCCACTTCTCTTCCTCCAGAATATCACCGGATTCATGGTCAGTTTATAAACTGGGGAAAAACAGAAACAAAGTGTGTTTTCAGGTGGGAAGAGATGCTGAAGCCGGCGGAATTGCCAAGCACGGAGCCAAATTGGTGACTGCCGTCGCTTGCGCCAATGTTCCAAAGATCACTGTGCTCGTGGGAGGATCCTACGGAGCTGGAAACTATGGAATGTGTGGAAGAGCATACAGCCCGAGGTGGAGCCGAGCATGTGGAGCATGACTCTAATCTATTCATTTCAGATACGTTTTCATGTGGCCAAACTCTCGCATTTCAGTTATGGGCGGAGAACAGGCAGCCAACGTTCTTTCGACCGTTCAGAAAGAGAAAAAGAAGCGCGAGGGGGCCGAATGGACTGACCAACAGGATCTGGAACTCAGAAAGCCTGTGGAGGAGAAGTTCGAGAAAGAAGGACATCCTTACTTTGCCTCGGCCCGTCTTTGGGATGATGGGGTCATCGACCCGAAAGACACCCGAAAGGCATGTTCATGAAATGCTTCATTACCTTCATTTTAACCTTTCAGGTGCTTGGACTCGCTTTCCAGTCTACTCTTCAGAAACCTATTTCAGACACCAAATTCGGTGTTTTCCGAATGTAACTCAGGCTCCTCTTCATGTGTTTTGTTGTGAGATTTTACGGATTTGATCTTCTCATTTGTAGAGCTTATTTCGTCCGAAGATGATAATAGTATGTAGACTAGTAATGATTTCTGCCTAATCTCTCGCGTGCCTTTCTGTTTTAGGAATTATTGTAGACATCGAATAAATAAAGTTGCATTTATGTTTTCCTTGCTCGTTCACTTATATTTATTTGTTGAGCACAGCACCACCAGAAAAGGGATGAAAAATGGCTTTCGTGTGGGAAACATGGGCGGGATTGGATGAGATTTCCAGCAAATTCGATTATTTCAGGGATTACAACAGCGAAATATACGCATTCGGACACAGAATCGGCGCTCCGGAAATCACTGAAACTGAATATATCAAGGTGAGGAAGTGAAACGAGTTCTTCGAAAACGAAAGACGTTACAGGCACTGACGGATCAGTCATTCTTCGAAAGAGCTGACGTGGAAGACCACGTGGAAATCGCTCAACCGGGAGCCGAAGTAGGAACGGAGCACAACGCGGAGCTCGTGGAACAAGGCCAGAAGAAGTTGTCCACGTGGCTGAAGAGATATTTGAGATTCCATTTGTCGCAAGCTCCGGAAGAACTAATCGAAGCGATCGATTCGCATCTCCTTGCGAATGAGTGCCTCACTGAGATTGCCAATCATCTCGGTCTGTTCTATTTTTCCATATTGCCCCAATAACACATTTTCGCAGGAATTGATCATTTGGTGCGAACTAAAGAATTCCCAGTGAGCCAACAATCGTGCGCCGACGCCTTCCGAGCTCTTGCCGGAGTGTTTTCCGATGAGAAAGTCAAAAATCTCGTCATCGATTTCATAGTTCCACAACTCGTTGATATTGATTTCGCAGGTAGCAAACCCATTAATGGCTGAACAACTCACAGAAACTGTTAAGACATTTACCCGCTCGCTGATCCGATGGCTGTTCTGACCGATCTTCTCATAGCTGAAGGGGTCAAAGCCGTCGAACCACGTCTTCTTCGCTCTGCTGGAGAGAACAGCGCCGAGCCTATTTACGTCGTCGGAATCTATGCGGACCAGCTGAAGAACGTGGGACAAAGCGCCGGAGAAACTCTGACGATCGCTGTCGATATGGCCGCAAGAGAAGCACTTCTCAGAATCTGGAACATCACTTCTGACAGGTTACTTCTAGAATCCAGAAAAAAGGAATAGGATGATCTTTTGCAGAGTGCTCTTCTTCGGAGATCGTGCCGCAAATGTGCCTTTGGAGCAGTTCTCGAAGCCAAACTACAGATTGGAGAAGAAGTGCACACCAGGGTAATAACTGACTATTCTCCCGAGCTCTATTTTGACAGTATGAAATTCAGAACGAATATCCGTTTGATTGAAGACGCACACCAAGAGGAAGCCCCCACGAATCTCATCGAAGCAGTTCTGCGGTACCGAAACGTCGTCGATGCAGAAGTCGGCAAGAGTTACACGAAGCGACTGCGCCACAAGTTCTCGCGCGGATCCCTCGCCAAACGTTCCTTCAGATACCTCGTCAAGCCAAAGCCGTACACTGTCGCCTAAGAATTCCCCTCTCCGTTCTGTTTTTCCATTCGTATTCTCTCATCTTCTAGCTTTTGTTACTCTGTCTGTTCGGTAGTGAATAGTGTTTTATTTTCCGTTTCGTTACTTTTCGATTGTTTCCCTTTTCACTTGTATTATATGAGTGCTCAATGAAGTCGCCTTCAATTCAGTTTCGGCTCCAAATTGGCAGCTAATCCATTCCGTCCCTCTCCGTCAATTGGCATAAATTAGTGGCATCTCGAATTCAAATTGAATTCACAATGTAACCCGTCCCGATGTTGTTTCCCGTTTCCCTTGCTCTTTGTCCCTCGGCCACTTGATAAATGGCGGGGCAGCCGCCGCCAGATGCCTCGCATTCATCAAGACGGGCGGCACAACGGAGCAAGATGCGACTCCTTGATAACGACGTTTTTGAAGGCAACTCTCATGGGACACTCTTTTGTTTATCGGAAATTTGATAAGTTTTGGCGAAGAGAACTAAAATTGGCGCTTTTGTAAACACTCGGAAATTGATATTCTTGAAACTGATCATGAATTGGAAAATGTTTATGTTACTATCGGAAGGTTATTCTGGGAAGAGACATGCAATCGGAGGATCATGAAACTACGACGGGGCAAAAGTGAGATCTTCTCGGGATCACCACTTTCCCGTCGTCCTCCGTATCCTTCCGCTCCCGATTATTGGCCTCAGTCAGTTGGCTCGCTGATCTTTTCAGACAGACGCAAACACGTTTTATCCGCGCCTGGCACCGATCCCTCCCGATCTCCGTCTCCCCATTCCCCGCGCTCTTTCGATTCCTTCCGATTGATCCGACTTTCATTTCTCTTCATCTCTTGAACATTCCATTGACCCCGCCGACGATTGAGACGAATCAGAGCAAGTGTCAAACGAGAAACGGATAAAATTGCCCTTTGGAAGCATGCAATGATTCACCTTTTCGCTTGTTACACTCTTCGCTCTTCGCGAATCTTCTGCCGAGGGCAATCGTCCGATCACGTGACATGTGGAGCCATTGACAACGCAAACGAAAAGAAAGAAAGAAGAACACTTTGTGGCTTGTAGTCTGTTAGGAGTAATGGACGGCTCGAAACAGAAATCACTATGTTATCCGAGTGGGTCATTTGCAGAGGGTATCGAGTGTAATGGAGGTCATTAGGAAGGTAGATGAAGCTGACGAAATCATCAAACTCAACGGATAAGATGATACGGAATGGTGCGAGATCGGAGCAGATCAGACACGGGAGGCGATGTTTGCAGGGGGAGAAGGCACCGATGACACTCGTGCACAGCACATTCCAAGAAATGCTGGCGGGATCTGAAAAGTTTGGAAAGCGGTAGAAGAGGAAAAGGGTTTTGGATTGCAATTCATGTGCTTTCAGGTCTTCCTGACAGGGTCGGAAACGCAGAGTTCCTACATTCAACACAACATGATCATGGTCCGCTTCCGTTGCAGTCTCGATGTACTTTGTACCCGCTAATTCCAGAGAACACATCACTTTGGTCCAAGATGATTTTCTGTCTAATGAAATGAGCCGTTTCGTCCTTCAAATCACCGATTCACAAGACAACAGAAGATCAAAGCAGTGACCGCTCAAGTTACATTCTCTTTTAGTGTGCTTTGTGCTCCCATGTGCTTGCAATGTGTCATCCATCTGGCACCCATCACAAGTAACCAAACTCCAACTTTCACTCCAACTGGACCGATTTCAATCCGGAAGTAGGAAGACAGTTAAATGAAAACTTATTTATTGAGGGTTACAATTAAAATATCATATCTTCGGATGAAGCCGCTTAGTTGACGTATTGTCCGACGATGGCTTGAACCTTCTCGTCTGGAAAGTAAACGCGTGATTAGGTGGTTATAAGATTGAAAGAGCTGTGAAGGCGGTACTCACTCTGGAAGAATCCGGTGAGGATTGGGAACTGGGCGGTGATGGTGTCCTTGGCGGCCTCGGAAAGTCCCTTGTACTCGGCAATGTATCCCTTGGCGAGCTCCTTGAGGGTATCAAGAGACGGCTTCTCTCCGGCGAGGTATTGCTGGTGGAGCTGACGTCCTTCGGCGATGATCTTCTTGACGAGGGCCTGGGCGGAAACGTCGATCTTCTCGAACTTGGCGCGGAGCACCTCCTCGAGCTTTTCAGCCTTCTCGTAAAGGGATGGCGACTTCTCCTTCAGGGCGGCCTTGAATTGTTCCTCGGTCTTGTAGTTCTTGTGGTTGAGGGCGAGCTCCTTAAGGGCAGCTCTCTCCTCGGTGGTGATGTCCTTCAGTTGGTCGGCGATCTCGGCTGGGATGAGTCCCTTGTACTCGGATGGAATGTCGTCGAACTTCTCCGGGATCTCCGGGATTGGAGCGGAGAGGACGGCGACAGTGGCGAGAGCGACGACGAGGAAGGCGCGGATCATTACTGAAAACGAAGAGATTTCAAGTTTCAGAAGGGAAGCGATTGGAAATAAGAGGAAATGCTCGGCTGAGCTTGTTCTTCCGTTGCTCCTCGCGACTATTTATACGGATCCGACAAAACCATTCATCCTGAAGAAAAGAGCGCATATGTTCGAGAGAGTCCGCCTGAAATAGTGTTTGTTCCTTCGAAACCCAGGATTCGGAAAAAATGGCTTTTAGTGTAATGCAGTTTTGAAACTTTTTTTTTTCGCCGTTGCATCCCAACTGTGCAAAGTGCGGCTCCAAAAATACTTCATTCCCTCCGCTTTCCCGATGCTCTTTCGCTCGCCCCGCCCATTTCGGCCCACTGTGGCCCACCACGGGATCTGTGTCTCTCGGGGCCACACGCTCTTCCGCCTAGATTGTAATCTGTCGCTGCCGCTTCGGACCCGCCTCCTTTGTCTTTAAAAGCTCCTCCGATGGTCCCTCCCGTCAGTTCTCTCCTCGTTTCCCTTGCTTCGCCCCGCCAGCAACCTCCTCTTCATTACCATCCTTTCAGTAATGATCCGTACCACTATCGTCCTCGCTGCTCTCGCCGCCGTCGCCTTCTCCGCTCCGATCCCGGAGGTTCCGGAGAACTACGACGACATCCCGGCCGAGTACAAGTCCCTGATCCCAGCCGAGGTCGCCGAGCAGCTCAAGTCGATCACCGGACCGGAGAAGGCCATCCTCAAAGAGGTCGCCAAGGGATACAAGGACTTCAAGAGCGAGGATGACGTGAGCGATAACAGAGCGCATTTCAGTCAAACAAAGCAGATTTTCAGTTCCTGAACGCCCTCAAGGCCAAGTCCCCAGCCCTCTACGAGAAGGCCTCCAAGCTCCACCAGATCGTCAAGGACAAGGTCAACGCTCTCAACGACGAGGCCAAGGCTTTCGTCAAGAAGGCTATTTCTGAGGGACGCAAGATCCACGCTCAATACTTGGCTGGAGAGAAGCCATCGCTCGACACCCTCAAGGCTACCGCCAAGACGTAAGGGATTCCCTCCACCGTCTCCTCTCAATCCCCATCCTTTTCAGCCACATCGACGCTTACAAGGGACTCTCCCAGGCCGCCAAGGATTCGATCGCCGCCGAGTTCCCAATTCTCACCGGATTCTTCAAGAGTAAGAGACCAATGAGAAAGAGCTCAGACTCAGACGAACCCATTCATTTTCAGACGAGAAGGTCCAGTCCATCGTCGGACAGTACGTCAACTAAGCGACTCTCCGCTTCCTCCTAATTCAATATGAATGTTTTTTTTCCTCACAACGCATAATTCCTGCTTGTTTTTGATAATCTTTTCGCAATAAATATTCTTTTTGCAATTGAATGCGGACGAGTATCGAAAAGTGAAGGAGTCGGGGTGAACAACTGGCTGAAGGGATGAGTCGGCGGTCCTCGGGGAGAAAGATGATACGGGGCAGAGGGCTAACATTCGGACGACGATTAATGGCTCTTTCTCGGAGTGATGAGAGCTTGACGAAATGATAACGACGGGTTCAACGGCCAGAACGGCCAGAATTTATCAGTGGAAAGGCACGAATCAAAGGAGATCTGGGAGAGAAGCTAGGATGTGAGGGGCCTGCAAATTGGAAGAGCTCCGTGAGAAATTGAGAGCTTTATTTTGAGATTTTCAGGTTAGGTCTTCCTTTTCCGTTGCTCTTTCCTGTCAATTATCGGACAAACTTTTTGCAGAGTCTGTTCAATATCGCGTGCGATTTCAGTCTCGCCAGGAACGCATGTGTTCTGCCATTCATTTCCTCTTTTTCATCTCTTCCGAATATCTTTGTATTCTCAATCTCTTTGCGCATACATAAATGTGAGAGATTGAAGCTTCCGCCAACTACATTTTCCGACGGACCGAACGTCAAAAACGCAGCAAAACAATTCTGACTTGTACGTGTTTTGGCTGCTGCGCCGCCTATAATCCCCGCGCGTTGGCTCTACTTCCGTGCCCATTTGTGCCTCTTTTCCGTGCTTTATAACGTTGTCTCCGTTCCATCCGAATGCCTAAAAGAGGTCATAAAGTTGCTCCGCTCAGGTGCTTTTCCCCATCAGCCTATTGATCGTCGCTGTGTGTCATTCGGAGAGCTCATAAAAGTCATGAATCCATGCAGAAATGCTCCAATGGCTCTTTGGTTTCTCCTGTCTTTCTTCTCCTTTCCAGATGTCTCTTCCCCTCAACAATTTCCAGTTCTTTGTTAACTCTCTATCTCTTTTTCTTCTTCTTCTTCTTCTTCTCCTTCTCCACAAAGTTTCCCCATTTTCTCTCCTTTTCGAGCAGCTGTGAACTCTGTTTTCTCTCGCGCTCAATAACTAGAAGACACTCGAGAAGCAGCGTGTATCAGACGGCGGCACAGCATTTTCTCTTCCCCCACGGACCTTTTTTCCGCGCCAAGAGCTGACTTTCCGCGCGGTAAAGAGCCTCTTCCGCTCATGGATTTCTCCTGAAAAGTCGTCCCTCTTCTTTTTTGTCTTTACTCACTGTTACAAAATGTATATTCTATCCGGGGCGCGAGTGTTTAGAAAATATTTGGAGACATAAGACACAACATAGTCTAGAGGTCAACTTCTCCTGGGTATGAAAAAAAAAACAAAATGACTTGCGTGTTTCGACATATAGAGGAAAAGTGTCTCTGACAGAATACTTGAGATGGATTAGAAGAAAATGTGATGGAGTGGACGGAGTTATCACTTGAACACACTAACTTTTCTTTCTTACACGTCATCTTGCCTTTCTTCCTTCTATTCTTCTTTCAAAATTATTCTCTTTCAGATCATGAAGACGTGGGTCTTCTTTACAATATTATTCCTGGCCACATCGAATGTGACCTCAAAGGCCACCTACAAACGAACAGATACAATGTTTCTGGCAATGGTTTGTCAGGATGAATGCGTAATTGACATCCGTTTCCTTGTAAGGACTACCTCCACCCGTTGAGCATTTCTATCCGACACTTCCAGGCACAAGGAACATCAGACGGACTCTCCCCGAACAACACTGAAGTTCTCTTCGCCTTCACCCTGTCCTCCAACAACGGAACCCTTCGAGAAACCACTATCGACGTGGCAGAAAATGTCGATCTTATTGAGTTCGTTTACACAGTTCCAGATGAGAACGGAACGACAACAGAGACGGATGACTGGAATCTGAATCATTCGGAGTCGTATTTCCACTCGATCGGATCACTCCAAGTTGTTGGAAATATGCCATGTGGAAAGTGAGTTATTCTGTCACATATGTCACCTTCTGAGATGAGCGAAAATGCGTTTTTTGAATGGGAATCAGTTCGAAACATATCTAGACATGTGGTGAGCATATTTTATTAGACGACAATTGATGAGTTGGGAACGTGGCCACTTCAAGAACGTTTTCAATGTTTCCAGATACGGATGTCCGCAGAACCCTCTCTGCGACGGCGGCTGCCGCTTCACTGTCGTCGCTTCACTGGCGGCGTTCTGTTTCTTCGTGCTCGCCGGACTTGTGCTCCAGACCGTTTACGTCTCTTTTCTGGGATTCCGTCGCAACCGGAAGGAAATCGAATTGCGCGATACTCTCCGTTTGACTGAAGCCGCCCATTGATTCTTTTCTTTTCGAACAATAAAGTATATTTATTGGGCATCGCCTATTTGCTTGGTTTTATGGGTTCCACACCCTTCTTTTAGATATCTTCCCCATTTTTTATGTGAGTTTTTATTTTCTTCCCATTCATTTTTCAGATTCAGATCATGAAATTATCGTTCGTTTTGGCGCTGGCGGCCATCTTCCCTTCAGTCGCATCCCAATTTCACATTTTCCTCGTTGTTTCGTGCGAATCCTACTGCCACATGAGCGTTCGTCACGGACGGTTCGAGCACTTCAGTCTTTCCGAATATCCCGCGCGGATCACTCGTCACTTTGACAAACCAGTTCCGGAAGTTTACTTCAGAGTCAGAAACTTCCGGAACCAAACGGACCTATTGCCAACCAGCTGGGACCTCGACTGGATCAGTCACGAGAACACGACGTTTTACTACAATCAGAATGGAGTTCTCATTTTCGGACATTACTTCTGTCCAGAGTAACATCTCCGTTTTCGCCCCTGATCTGAAATTTTACTTGCAGAGGAAAGTGTCAGTATGACAGTACTCGGGCCGACTACAAGAATCAAGTGAATCGGTGGTCGTTCGGTATCATATTCTCCGGATTCATTTGCTTTCTTTTCATCAGCGGAGCAGCCGAAGTCATCTTCAAATGGACCAAGAAACTGATCCGTGGAAGGGGAAAAAACGTGCCGGACTACGATTCGCTCGTGCTCACGGCGAAGAATGAAAGGCAGCAGCAGCAGAGAACCAGTGGGTGAAGGCGTCGCAGACCGTAATCCGCTCCGATTTCTTTTGAATGAAATCATCATTTATGACTGACCACACAAATAAACTCGACATTTTCTTCTGCTTCTTTCTATAACATTCACTTCTGAGCGGCATTCATTTGGTGAGTCTTCTCAAGACAAACTTGGCGGTAGAATCGGGTGAAAGATGAAGTGACATCGACGATGACTCAGATACTGTATGTATATAATCGAATCAGACCGATGCATTCGAAATATTTATTTTATTTCTTTTGCCGCCGTTCTTTCCAATCCACATACTCTTTCAGTCTCACAGAAAAATAACACTTTCTCTATTTCGCTCTCTTTTCTCTTTGCAATTTTCGGGGAAACAAGTGCAAACATTCCAGATTCGCCCCAATTCAGCCCACTCAGTTATCACAACATTTTTCCATTTCATATATATCACAATCTTCTTCTTCTTCTTCAAAAAGTTGTTGGATCGAAAACTGAGAAGAGAGGGCCGTATGACTAACTGAATTGACGGGAGGAGTGTACGATCTGTGTAATGCACTTGTGCAAACAAAAAGAAGAACGGAACGAGTAGGATATTTGAATTTGAAAGTTTAAATGCATTTGGAGAGGACAACGACCTCCATATGGGACTTCTCGAGAAATGACACAGGTGTTGTGTCAGTGTGACGTGGCATTCCATCAAAAGAGACTTTTACCGTTTTCGCGGATTAGTCTCAAGCCCCTCTTGACTTGATTTATGAGCATGGGAAACCGATCGAGCCCGGAGTCTAATGAAAAGTTGAACGAATAAGTGATGGGTATCGAAGTGAGAAAAGTGAAATGAGAAAAACTCAATTGACCCGTGAGATGTCACCTCCAGCTGTAAACGACAGTTCGTGGTAGAGATGGCACCTGGGATCAACTCGTCCTAAATCTGCCCTCCCCCAACTCTTTGTCTCTTCTCGAAAACAACTACAGTCCGTCTGTTCGTCCCTTTTCCTTCGCGTCTTCTCTGTAAACAGCCACCCCATATCGATCATTCACAATATTTCGAAAATCGAAGAAAAATGCCACAAAGGCTTTTCCGCCGCTAATCACCTTTCTTTCCCACAGTTTCAGCCTCTCCTGTGGTCCCCAAACCATTCAAAAATCATCTTCCTCTTCGCTTCTCGCGTCGTGCCCGCCCTCGTCTTGGTGGCCGCAACATGTGAGGCGGGGCCTGTCCGGGGAGGCCTGCCACCCGCCCGTCTTCGTTCGTCTTTTTGTCCACCCATCTAACCACCCGTCGTTTTTTACGCATTGTTCCAGTCACCTTTTAAATCATAAGTCTCCAATTTACTGCTTCTATTCATTATATTTTATTACTCTCACCAATCCGCTCTCATTCTAACCTTTCTTTCAGAATTGATGCACCATTCCCTTCACTGCCAGTAGCTTAATATTCGATTTCAACCCAAAATGATCTTCTCGGTTCTCACTCTGTTATTGCTCTCATCACTCGCAGAAGCTCTTCATATTGGCTCTTGTCTGGGACTTGTTTGCGGCAGAAATGGTCAATGTCTTGTGGGACCAAGCAGCAACAGTCATCCGACGTATTGGTGCAGGTGAGCAGGGGCAAAAGGAGCACATTCCTACGACTGATTAGAGAAGATTGCGCAATAAGATTGATTGCGGCACGCGTAGTTCATACATTCGGGCCCTGATAAGATAGAATTCCAGGTATTCCACAACTCGAGACACGTGTCGCTTTCTCAATTTATGGTTAACTTGACTAATTTATTGATAATTACAATGCGACATTCTCTGTGTCTCGTTCCCATCATTGAAAAACTTGCGCAACAAGAGAAATGGGTGGGTAATGGGGAAAAAGTGGACACCTGCGCTCACTGCGATGAAACATTTCCTTTATGGGAAACCCGACCGGCGGGGCGCCCCGACCACAAGAACACCTGCATTCTGGACCGATCTCGGAAGCGTTCCCAAGCTTTTCCCACACGCAGAGGAAGGGAACCCAATTAACCCGTTCGGGGCTTTGACTGCGGCTGCGATTCTCATTAGAATGCGCTTTTCTCGGACGAAAAATCGCCAAATCGCTAGTTTATAGGCCTGGGAACCGCGGGTGTTCCTCGTAAATCCCTGTCAAAAAAGGACTGGTTCCTTCTGCCAGACCCCCCCCCCCCCCCCCCCTCTTCGTCTGGCGGACTGTCTTCTTGTCTTATCAGTTGAGGGCAACCACCCTGCCGAGGCGTTTACAGCCGTGTTCCCAGGTTTGTCGGCGAGTTGGCCGAGAGCAGAGTCCGACAATAAAACAATAGGATTACGGTGTCGGCGTGCTAATATATACGATCTGCCGCCAATTCCCAGACATTTTTAGGTGTGACGACGGATTTGGAGGCGATTTCTGCGAGCAACGATGCGATCTGAAGTGCGGAAACGACAAGAAGTGTGTATTTGACGTGGATTCGAAGCCATCTTGTGTCTGCAAAGGTGAGCATCTGTGGGCACATCAATCAGGAAGGCGCGCGCCACATTCGCGCCAGAAGGTTGTAGAATGAGTGGGAATGGGACCACATTGCGAAGCGAATGAGCCCTGGTCACTCGTGTTTTCCCACCGGGACCCCGCACCCATCACTCATTTTTTAGCCCTCGGCGGTCACTCTCATGAAATGTCCCTCCACTGGTATCAGCTGCCCCCTTTTTTTGGCGGCTGTCCCCCGACCCCTCAATCCATCATAACTCCACCTTCTTTTGTGATGGCGCCCGCCAATTTGAAATTGCCGAAAAGTTCGGGGGATGTTCTAGCACGCGTCGCTTCCCTCAATAATTCTTTCGACGAGGACAAATTGGACTGTACGCGGCTGCCTGAACCGCCCGTCCCACAGCTCATTTGTCTTGTTGGCGGCCTCAAAGTGACCGCTGATAGATGGTTGCTCGTCGCGTCGGCCGGTCATTCCTTCTAACCGAATCCGTATGTGTTTCATGCGATGCGCTTCTTTTTGGTGCGATTTATGGCCAATGTTCGGAGGGATCGTCGCGCGACCCGATGGCGCCCGACGTTGCCAAACCGAAAGAGAATGACCTAAAAACGAGCAGATGAGCGGACAGACGTGTCTGTCGAAGCAGAAGTCCGAACGGGCGTGGCAGTTGTGGGAAAGTCGGAGAAGAAGTGGTCGGAAGATACTGTAGTCGGGAGGAGTGACACGCCACATCTGACCATATTGGGAACAATGAATGCTTTCAGAGTGTGACAAGAATGGAATCCGACTGACCACGGAGACAATTTGTCCATCCGGATATGGAGGTGAGTACGCAACAATGAGTGATGATGTGAAAAGTGCACGGAAGTCGTGCAAACAATGAGAATCACAGCGCCCTGTAATTAGCTGTTCCGATTACGTAATCAGTAGTTGAGTAAACTTGTTCCGAGCACGATTAGTCACCAGATTAATGATCATTGGAGTACTGTAGCTGTCTCTCAAAACACCCTCATCTTCTGTTGACCCTCCCATGACTACTCGTCCTTTCTCTGCCCCGTCAATACCGATCATCTTCGGCCGAATCAGTCTATAATTACTCCCGTTGGCGTCCGTCTTCTCGTGATAAAGGTCGTGGGAACGGCGCGAATCTTTCGGCGCAGTTGGAGACCGAAGTGAGAACTGTAGGGAATCCCGCAGAGCGCACTTGCTCCATCTGGTGTCGGAGCAGATCCGATCTCAAATGCACCGTGTTGCGTGTTTCCCTAATGAGATTGACACCTAGTATCACAAAGGAAATCTTCCGTTTCGGTGGTTAATGAGGGATAAGGAGGGCACAAAAAACAAACTTCCGGCGCAATTTAAATGAGATACGATCGTGTCGTCATTTGAATGAAACACTTTCTCATGGCTATCAAGTGGTGATGTCACAAGTGGATTTACGGGAACACGTTGTTGTAAATGCACGTGTGCACAAGGATTAGTCTCGGGCATACTGTAGTGGCAAGCAAAAAGTACCTTGTGATTTCCAATTTGTGATTGACGGCCACTCATCTCATTTCCCTCGAAACAGTAGTACTTACAAATTGCGGTACTCCTCAAAGTAGACCAATTGCAATGAGTTTGCGGCGGTCACTTTTGATGTGAACTGCCCGTTTGTGTGTTGCGAATTCGATACTTCTGGGAATGACCGCACGGGGATTAACAGAAGAAACACTAACTTTTGACTGACGGAGGGGTATGCAAGTGTTTGTTTTCAGGAGACAAGTGTGTCATTCCGGGATGGTGCTACCCTCATTCATGCGAAAACGGAGGACTTTGCGTTGGAAGTGGAGCCGGTGCCCAGTGCGTGTGTGCTCAAGGATTCGCTGGAGAACGATGTGAAATGGACGTGGACGAGTGTTCGGACGCGAAAGTCTGTGGATCGAGTGGTTCATGCGTTAACACGGTGAGTCTGGTACCCCAGCTCCCTCTGCGCCCTTTTTTCGATTTTCCGAGATTGTGACAATACCGTAGAAAATTCGAAACCCGTAATCTACGGGTTTCGAATTTTCTACGGGTTTGTCAAACTCTCTCGATTTTCCCATCGCTTACCGTAGTTCGCAGCTGGCGATGCGAATCGACACACAGGCGGCCGTCTGAGCGACGACAAAGAGAATCGCCGCTTTTGTGTGATTCAGAATATTTCGCGATTCAAGGGCGGGCGCGTGCAAATATTAATAGAAATATGCATTTCCGGGTGACAAGAGTTATTAGCAACAGTGTTTGTGGATGGCTATGTAACTGACAGCCAAGTGGGTGTCAAGTTGCCTTCTTGACTTTGTCTTCGCATAAGCCAACGACTATTACATTGTTAATCCTTCCGTTTTCAGCATGGCTCCTATGTTTGCGTCTGCCCAAAGGGACTCCTTCCTCCGGATTGCTCGAGGTCCGGAAATCAAACGGAAACTGATGGCAATAAGACTGCCTGCTTTTTGAAATCAAGCCTGGAGCGCCTGAATGGACAGAGCATGTACTGTCAGAATGGAGGAGTCTGTGACACGACATTCAAGCAGCCGAAGTGTCACTGCCCTCCTGGCTTCGAGGGATCTTCCTGTGAAATTCGGTCAAGAGCGGAAGGTCCGTGTGCGAACAGCCCATGCCAACACGGGACTTGCGTTTCGTTCCCGGGAGGATTCCAATGCGTTTGTGACGACGGATACGGAGGATCGTACTGCGACGAAGGGCAAGACAACTGCGCTGATAACAAGTGCGACTCCGGCTCCGTGTGCATCAACGGAATCAACTCGTACTACTGCGACTGCCCTCTGGGTAGAACCGGCCAGTACTGTGACAAAGTGGACTGCAATGCGATTCCGGGAATGTGCAACCATGGAACATGCCTTCATTCCCCCCTCTCCGATAAGTCATTCGAGTGCCAATGCGAACCTGGATACGAGGGAGAGCTGTGCGACATGGACAAGAACGAGTGCCTCTCCGCCAACATGTGCCTCAACAACGGAACATGTGTCAACTTGCCGGGATCTTTCCGATGTGATTGCCCTCGCGGGTTCGGAGGAAAATGGTGTGATGAGCTGGTTGATATGTGCGAAAACATTCGATGTGAGCACGGAGGACAATGCATGCACACTTTGGAGAGATCTCCAATCTGCCAATGCAAGAACGGGTTCATCGGGAAGCGATGCGAGAAGGAATGTCCTTCTGGAATCGGAGGAGTCCGCTGCGATATTCGCTTGGACACTGAAATCTGCTCACGACAAGGAGGAAAGTGTTTCAACGGCGGAAAGTGTATCTCTGGATTCTGTGCTTGTCCTCCTGACTTCACTGGAAACCAGTGCGAAATTTCGAGAAAAGAAGCGGCCAAGATGGCCTCAGATAACACGTGTCAGTCGGAACCGTGCATGAACAACGCCACTTGCATCAACGTGGATGCTCATATCGGATATGCGTGCATTTGCCAGCAAGGATTCGAGGGAGACATCTGTGAGAGACACAAAGGTTATCCAAAAGAGGCTAGAAAGGAATTAACTGGCATATTTTCAGATTTGTGCGTTGAGAATCCATGCGCAAACGGAGGAAGATGTCAGCAGAAACAGGAGTCTTTCGCCTGCCATTGTCCATCTGGATTCCACGGAGAGCGGTGCGAGATGGAGAAGAAACTGATTTGTCACAACAGGTACAGAAAGAGCGCTTCCCTTTCCTTTTTATTTTGTATATTTCAGCACTTGCAAGAACGGAGGAATGTGCCACAGTGATGGAAACACTACCAAGTGCGAGTGTTCTTATGGATTCACGGGACCACGGTGCGAAGAGAAACTCAATCTGGGAGAGTTTTATGACAAGGAATCGTGAGTTGTTACAGTGCCTACAATATTCACAAGTTGGATTTCAGTTTGTTCCGTTCCATCTGCGAGAAAAGAAAGTGCCAGGAGAGAGCGAACGACGGGAACTGTGATGCGGACTGCAACTACGCCGCCTGCAAGTTCGACGGAGGGGACTGCTCCGGGAAGCGGGAGCCCTTCGCCCGCTGCAATTATGGCAACATGTGCGCAGATCTGTTCGCAAACGGCGTCTGCAATCAGGCTTGCAACAACGAGAACTGTCTCTATGACGGAATGGACTGCATGTCGGCGGTTGTTCGGTGCCCCGCCAAGATCCGAGAATATTGTGCCGCCCGGTTTGCCAACGGAGTTTGTGATTTGGAATGCAATGCGGATGGTTGCGGATTTGACGGAGGCGATTGTGCGAACAAGACGGAAGCCACTATTCTGACGGACATTCGCATCAAGATTCAGATGAATCCTGCAGAATTCCAGACAATCGGAGGACCGGCGATGATGGAGATCAGTTCGGCTCTCCGTGCAGCAGTCAGAATCCAAAGAGACGAGGAAGGTCCACTGGTGTTCGAATGGGACGGAGAGAAAGAAGGAAAACGAGTGGAGATGGATGTGAAGAAGCTCGCCGAGCAAAGAGTTCTCTCTACTTCGGTTATCAGAAAGATCAGAAGTGCATTGAGCATCGGAGGAGAAAGCAAAGGCGTCGCGGTGTACTTGGAAGTGCAAGAAGACTGTGTGCGTGGAAAGTGTCTGTACAGAGATGCTCAGAGCATCGTTGATATAATATCTGCCCGACTTGCCAAGAAGGGAACCGATTCGTTCGGGGTTCCGATCTCCGAAGCGATGATTGCGACGCCGAGTAAATCTGGAGAGTTCAAAGGTTCCTCGTGGAACAACATTATCTACATGGCCGGAGCGTTTTGCATAATGGGAGTAGCCGTGGCGGGAGTTCTGTCCGTTAAGGACAATCGTAACCGCAAACGGAGAATGGTAAATGCTCCAGTGTGGATGCCGCCAATGGGCAACGACGATAAGAATCGGAGGCAACAGTCAATCAACTCGAGCCAGCATTCTCTACTCGAAGCCAATGGATACTACGATCCGAAGAGACAGCGATCAGAATACGAAGTGGATCAGAACGGGCAGTACAGCCAGTTCTATCCTCAGTCTTATCGGAATGGGTACATGGAGCCGTACGGAACAGCAACTCATGTGAACAACAAGCATCCGGAACAACAGAGACACCAGGAATCGGTTGTTCACCACATGTCAGTTTTCTCTTTCTTCTAATTCTTTGTACATTATCAATTTCAGACCTCTTCTTCAACAAGCCGCCGGTGTAGATGCTATTATCGGGCCGATCACCAAAGAATCCGTTCGACTGAAAGATCCAGTGAACAACCGAACAGTGCTACATTATCTGGCTGCCAACATAAACGGAAAACCAGAAGACTTGATTGGAATGGAGGTTTCCAAGTGTATTCAAGCGGGAGCAGATGTAAATGCGATGGATCAAGATGAGAATACGCCTCTCATGTTGGCGGTCCGTTCCCGGAGAGTCAGACTGGCCGTGATATTCATGAAAGCTGGAGCTGATCCGACGATCTACAACAAATCGGAAAGAAGTGCTCTTCACGAAGCGGCGGTGAACCGAGATTTGATAATGATGCAGAGACTGTTGACTGACAAGCGAATCGTTAGAGATATCGAAGAACTTGATCGGAATGGAATGACTGTCCTCATGACGATTGCACTGAAGGAAGGAGAGTTCCAAATCGAAATGGCACAGCTTCTTCTGGCGAAAGGAGCAAAGATCGATTCGGACGGAAAGTCTCGTGTGGACACGGAGAAGTACTCCGGACGGACGGCACTTCATTACGCGGCCCTGTTTGACAACCTGCCGATGGTGGAGTTCCTTGTTTCCCAGAATGCGAATAAAGACAAGCAGGACGAGGCAGGACAGACTCCGATTATGCTGGCGGCCAAGTGCGGCCACGAGAACACTGTCATGATGTTGATCAGAAGTGGAGCGAGCGTGGAAGCAGTCGACTCAATGGTAAGTTCGAAAAAATGCCACTTACTTCCAATTGACACGTCATTCTCAAATTACAGGACTTCTCCGCCCGACAACTGGCGATGGTCAGCAATCATCGGCACATCGTCGAGATCCTCGACCAATACCGTCCGAACCTCGAATATCAGGGAGAAATGAGACATTTGCAACAAGGACCGCAGCAGGCAGCTCCACCGACGAATCGGAAAACGGCTCGTGCAACATACAAATCGGTCAAGAAACAGACGAATCGGAAGAAGGAGCAGCCATCATCGCGAGATTCCACTCACTTGACTCCGCCCCCTTCCGATGGTTCCACGTCTTCTCCGTCCCCGCAGCACTTTCTAGCCACTTCGCACACGACTCCCACGGGTTTGAACTACATGAGCCCCGATTATCAGCCTGAAGTGGCCGGCGCCGAAGCTGTGAGTTTTTTTCTGAATCTTCCAAATTAAACGAGTCGTTTTTTCAGTTCCAGCCGCAATGCAACGCCCATCCGTCCGGAGATATGTGGTTCACTGCCTCTCCAACGTACGCTCCGATGTCTCAGAACGAGCCGATGATGCACCGCCCCGAAGCGGCTTATCAGTACTACTAGCCAGTCGGCCACTCCTCCCACTTCCACGGGTTATCTCGGTTTCCTCTCCCTCGTGCTCATTCAGGCCACTTCATAATGCCATTACTCTCGTTTTGTTCGTGCTGAATTCAACTTCTACGCATTTGTATCTGGGTTCACGGGTCTAGTGCTCAATTATCTGTACTGTTTCCACATTTTAATAAAGTGAATATATATAAACTTACTGAACTTGCGTTTTCACCAATTTATTTGACAGACGTGAATATAAAACATTCATGCAAAATCACAATTCAATCAATCTATTGCTTTCCGTTTCCGTTGACCGGGGTGTTCAGCGCGGCTCTCTTGTTCAGATAAGCCGTGATGTTTGGGCGCTCGGCGAATCTCTCATGGAACTTCTTGAGTGCCGGCGTTCGTTCGAGAGCGGTTGGCGTCAGGATGAGATGGATGTCGAGCTCCTCAAAGAGCACGTAGTCCGCGAAGCTTTCCTTATCACCGGCAACGAAGTGCTCTCCGTTTTTGTAGGTACGGAAGAGTTTCTCCAGACGGGCCAGCTCGACCGGAAGAACGTCCTTGATGTACGACTCCTTTTGGTTCTCGTAGTCTCCGTAGATCATTTGAGCATACTTGTTGTGAAGATCACGGAGTCCTTCGAAGAACATGTCGATGAACGTCGTCTCGGTC
This sequence comes from Caenorhabditis sp. 36 PRJEB53466, assembly GCA_946814055.1. Classification (NCBI taxonomy): domain Eukaryota; kingdom Metazoa; phylum Nematoda; class Chromadorea; order Rhabditida; family Rhabditidae; genus Caenorhabditis; species Caenorhabditis sp. 36 PRJEB53466. Next base: position 4,067,016 of record CAMPFS010000003.1, read on the forward strand.
TCGTTGGATCCGTTCAGGCCTGAAAAACCGGAGAAACTAGTGATTCAATAAATGTTTCCGAAGTGGCTGCTCAGTTTAGCTCTCTAATGTTCCCTCTCACTCACCATAGATACGGGCCAGGTGACGGAGAATGGCTCCCGATTGGACGAGCTCCTCATCACCGATCTGCAGGCACGGCACCTGACCGAAGATCTGAAAAAAGACTCATCATACCACAAACATCGACGCTCATTTCAACCATCTTTGGCTTCAGCTCAGCCCATTGATCACGGCTGATACGGTTGTCCTCGTAGGCGATTTGCTTGTCAGCGAAGATGAGACGCACCGGCTCGGCGAGTCCGCGAATGTCAAAGTAAGAGAGCTTCAGAGCCATTTCGAACGGGCACACCTGCAAAACGGCCACGTGCAAAGAGAGAAGAAATGTTTGGGAAAACAGCAAGTGTGCGAACTGGTCGCGAGAGATGGCTTTTCTAGTCGACCAGAGGTTCGAGGGGTGCCAGACAGAGGGGAAGAGAGCACTGGCGACAGAGAGACAAAGAAACGTGGCCGTAATAAGATGAAAACAAAACTCTAGACGACCCACGACTAAGATCACATTCCGGTTCAAAAATATCAAAATTACTACGAGAACACGGCGATTTTTCCGCTTGCGCCTTCAGACAAACTCAAAATTATCGATCCCCGAAAAAAAAACATATTGCGGTGGAGCGCACTTGCAACAACTTCTGGAAAAGTTCGGCTTTTTCAGGAATCAGAGTTCATGGGGATACTGTACACGGTTTCTCGGATTCATACGTTTTCAGGCGTTTATTCCGTTTTCAGTTTACTTGTTCGAATACAGAATCTGCCGTTGACAAATACATGTGCATACAAAAACCTCTCGATCAAGTAGTACATGTATTATTTTCGTTTGTTTATATGGACAAAAACTTGTTTTGAATTAGTTTATTATTCAAAAGAGATAATCAGATTGGTCTGTTAATTTAGGTCCTCTGTCTTCATTTCCTCGTACTTTTCTGTTTGCGTCATCGGCTTCCCGAATTTTCGATTGCTTTTTGTTCGCACTCAGTCGAAACCAGATTAAAAACGACGCAGAGAAACTATGACCAATAAAACAGTCTCGAAAAAGTGCGAATCGTCCTAATTCTACTATCACTTCCGTCGCATTCTATTCGAAGCGCTTCGGGAGAGACGCTCCACAGAAACTTCTCGGCGGTCTTGGTTAAATAGTGCTTGCTGTCTGCCCGGCTGCGTCTCTTTCCGTATCTCAGTGTCTCCTCCACGTGGTCGATGGGTTTGCTGCGCGAACCTTCTAGAACAATCCTCTCTATTCCCGAAGGAATCTCTCCGCGTTCAAAAGGACCCTTTCCTCCCACGCACTGTCCACTTTTTCCATAATTTGTTGACGTTTTCGGCATAAAGACCGGTATTTCATTGCCCCCCCCCCCTCCCCCCACCTTCTCGTTTCATTCGTCGCTTCGTCATGTTTATCGCATTTTTTCCGTATTCAGAACTTCTTTTGTTTGCAGAAATGACACAACTTACCAATTTCAACGACACATACTGCAATCAGAACTCGAACTTTCATCAATTTTATAACTTTGGCTCGCAGCGTAACCCAGAAGTGCAATATTATGTACGAGAGCCGAACGGAAAACGCCCATTCCCCGTCGAATTCGAACTGGTAAGTAGGCGCATTGTGTAAAAAAACATGGGGAAAAGAAAGTGCGTTAGAGCTCTCAGAAAACCACCTGCTCCAGATTAGAAAGGCGGGGAGACGCCGCAAAAGTAGATGGAAACGAGGAGTCACGTGCTACCTCTCTTGGATTACATTTGCTTGGCTGAGCGTGAACGGCAACGAGAAGAAAAGGCCGAGAGTTGCATTCTCTCAGTTTCCCGTAAACAAAATCATTCAAAGGGTACGCGCGAAAAAAACGACATGTGACCTTTTGAAGTTGGCGCCCTTTTTGGCGGCACCCACGATTTAAATTTGTGATAATGTCGGCTACTTGCTTTTTGTTCGAACTCCCATGTTTTCCCGCGTAACCTTTTTCTAGAGTGCTGTTTTTCGTAATCTGCGGTATTCATGATTGAAGTAATTGAATTGCTGAGTGAATTGGGAAATTATAACCCTTAACGCCATAACTACTTGTTTTCTGAAACAGTCAAAGCTTCGTTCGTTCAATTCTCCGATCGATTAGCTTTAATAACACTCATCTGATAAATTTCCAGATGTGAGAAAACTAAGTGTTCGTTTCGGTTCTCACTCGTTTAGGCGCATTCTCATGTCTTCTGTCCCTTATCAAATATTTGCACTTCGCCCCCACTTCTTGCCTAATTTCGCCGTCCTCTCCTCTCTGTTCCGTTCCATTCCTCGTTTATATTCATTAGTAGTTGACTGATTATTTCTACAGAAATGTCGGCGAATGTGACGTTGTCGGTGTGGTTCACCGAATGTCTGTCCCTCTGCGTTTTGTGTATTCCCTAGCTCTGGGGTGTGTCGCCGCAGCAGCAGCCTGGTCGCCTCGGCTGTCTCGCGTGCCTTGTTCTTCCTCGCTTCTAAGCAGATTACCTCCCCTTCACTAACCAGTTCGAGCATTGATCCACTGTTTCCAAAATCAAGAAGGAAGAAAGGTGAAGAAACCTCCGCCTTTCTAATCGATGCGTCCTTACACTCGTCACCAGTTCCCTTTATCAATGAAACCCTCTTCATTCCGCCAGAAATTGTAATAACGGAGTTGCAGGACATGGAATATGTGCCGAAAGCGAAAAGAAAGTTCGATAAGATAAGCGCGTGCCTGGAGAACTTCTCAATATCCAATGATGAACCGTCTCGAATCAACTTGTAAGTGGCACCTTTTTCAATATTAAGTCTTCTGAAAGAAGTTTTACATCAAAATTAAAAAAAGAAATAACCGTCCATCCTGGTTGCAGAGACTTTTCGTCAGATGAGGAAATGGAGGAGATTGGCGACGAGGGAAACGG